>CM051234.1:260743327-261343327 GCA_027917425.1 Gastrophryne carolinensis
CATGATAGCGACTGGCCATAGCGAACGGCTCCCAGCATATTCATTAACAAATCACGCTCAAAAAATTCTCGCGCTGTGAAATGCATGTTTAAACCCCAGAACGCTGGCGGCGATGGGTTAAAAGTAGTTTTTTAACCCCCAAACAACCATATTTTTGGAAAAAAAAAAAACATGTTTTTACAAACATTTTGTAATATGAATACATTAATATCAGACCTGTAATATCAATTCTGCACAATTTTTTTTTTTTTTTTACCTTAACAAAAATATATAACATTGCAGAAGTGGTCACAGAATTTTTGCCATTTAAAAAAAAAAAAATTAATAGCAATTAATTATGAATATTTAAAGATTGCTCCATTGAAATGCATTGGAGAGCGCCGGGTAGCGAGAGGTCATACCTGTCGCTGTTCAAGGTCGCTCGCTGGCGCTGTGGGGTGAGGCTGGAATAATGATGAATGATTCGCTATCTGGCGCTCTGTCAGTCGCTAAGCAGGATTGGCTTGATAAATGTGTGATTGCGGAGGGGAGCCGGCGTTCTCGTGGCGGTGAGCGTCATTACCGTTCGCTCACCATTCGCTACCTGGCGCTATCCCTTGTTAAATAAGGGCCTTAGTATTCAAGGTATGTATTGGGATGAGAAAAGTTTGTCAAACTCCTTTAAGATGAGTCTGGATGAGTTACAGCAGATCACATGATTTGCAGCCCTCTCAGATAAATCCCCTGTGCACATGGTCCCAGCCTAGGTGCTCGCTTGGGACTAGCCAGCCTTCTGTGGGCTCACAAGAGCTTTGATACTTACCTGAACAATAGAAGCAGGCCACCCACTTCAGGGAAGCTAATGATTTGGGAGAAGGCGGGGGGGGGGGGGATGTGCCAAACATGTGATGTTTTACACACCTCCCCATTTCAAAAAATTATGATGAATCCAAAATTGGCGACAATATTGGTAAAATGACCCCCCAACCGCCACATTTTGTGGCTAAAGCTGTATTGCCATTTTAAATTGGCGTTTCGGTACTAGAGAGACGGGTGTTCCAAGGAAAGTCTTGGGTTTTTGGCCTAGATTGGTAGACAAAATTCTTTTGTACCTGCAGTGAGAGACATAAATATTGGAACTAAATAAGTATTGAAACTAAAAGAGTTGCAATCGGATAGCCGGAGAGGCCACCATGCTGTGTACCAATCCCTGTATGTTACAGAAATTAAATTTTTTTACATAGTTCATTTTGTTAGTTTCCTAGCCTTTTGGCCTTATTTATCAAGCGATAGCGCCAGGTAGTGTCTCACTAGCGCCAGGTAGCGCCAGCTATCGGCGGCTACCGACTCCAGAACGCCAGGCGGCGGACACAATCACGCTTTTAACACGCTAAATGAGGCTAGCGCCGGTGAGAGCGTCAGCTAGCGCGGGATTCATCATGTAGC
Organism: Gastrophryne carolinensis; assembly: GCA_027917425.1. Lineage (NCBI taxonomy): Eukaryota > Metazoa > Chordata > Amphibia > Anura > Microhylidae > Gastrophryne > Gastrophryne carolinensis. The sequence continues at coordinate 260,744,753 of CM051234.1, forward strand.
GGACTGCAACGAACAGCGCCGCTGCTAATCCCATCACTGCGACAGGTATGTCCTCTCGCTACCTGGCGCTCTCCAATGCATTTCAATGGAGCAATCTTTAAATATTCATAATTAATTGATATGACTGTTTTTTTTTTTTTTTAACTGTCAAAAATTCTGTGAACACTAGGGCAATGTTAGGTAAAAAAAAAAAAAATAAAAAAATTTGTGCAGAATTGATATTACAGGTCTGATATTAATGTATTCATATTCCAAAATGTTTAGAAAACCTTGTTTAATTTTTTAATCAAAAAATATGGTTGTTTGGGGGTTAAAAAACTACTTTTAAGCCATCGCCGCCAGCGCTCTGGGGTTTAAACATGCATTTCACAGCGCGAGAATTTTTTGAGCGTGATTTGTTAATGAATATGGTGGGAGCCGTTCGCTCTGGCCATTCGCTATCATGCGCTCCCATACAGCGCGGAACCTGTCAAACAGCGACTCCTACCGTACCGTACACCGACTGAGTCGCTGTCAACAGCCGAACAACGGCCAAGCACAGCGAATACTAGCGTGCGCTGTGAAAATAACGCTACTGTCGCTCATCTGTCGCTACCTGGCGCTATTAATGAATCGGCCTCCCCATCATTTCGCTTTAATTCTACTTCATCTGAAATCTCTGCTAGATTATTATTTTGTGGTTGCTTGTGTAAAAGTAGCAGCTCAGATGGCCACAGAAGCAATAATATTTAGAGTAGTTTTTACAATCTGCTACTTTTATGTGCCGTGTGATTCACTGATGAGTTTTGCTTCTATCCAACATTTGTGACTCATTAGTAGCAAAATTATAAATATAAAAAATGCATCTGCTCTACTTTAAAGAAGCTCTAAAACAGCCGGACAAATAATCAGCTGGAAGCTGCACAAGTTTATAGTTTTATTAAATTAGCAAAAGTCTAATCATTTATTAAACAGAACAAATGTTGGCTGATACTTATAGTCTAGATTGGAGAAGCTTCTATCCTGCCTAGTGAAAGATACCTCATTAAAACAAGTGGCTTTTTTAGTACCGCCAACATTTAGGTGCTGCACGCTGTATTTAAAGCGGACCTTCACTCTGAGTAAGAGTCTATCTTATATGTTTCCCACACCCTGCACATACAGATTGTCCACATTAAAAATCATCCTACCTGCATCTACTGCATGTTATGAGCCTTTAAACATCCAAGATGGCGGCTTATGGAAGCCGCCATCTTATCAGGTAGCCTGCAAACAGGAAGTGCCTCCTGACTGTGCTGCTCTGCATTCTGGGACTGCTGACCTTTACCTGACCCCAGCTCTGCTCTGTCTGAGCAAAGCACAGCTATAACCCGCCCCCCTGTACCTTATCCCACTCTCCTCTCCTCAGTAAGTGTGATGCTTCTGAGTCAAGATGGCGGCACCCGTATCCTAAATTCCTGAACAGAGTTTCAGCCCAGTGGGGGAAAGAATAATAACTTAGTGACTAAAAACGTAAAATATATTAATTTTAGATGCTGGGGAACAGTTTTTTAAGAGTTTGGGCTTTTCATTAAATCACGCTGAAGGTCCGGTTTAATCATTTTTTACACCCTGAAAAGATTGCTGCTGTATTTAACAGGTTCTAGTCAGCATATCTTCATTACAGTCACAGGATGTCATTACTGTGAACAAACGGGACAAACTTTAGAGTGTGTTTTGCCTGTGTTTTAGTTGCTACTAAGTAAGTAAAAGAAGAAGCAGTCAAAAAGATTTAACAAGATAAAATCAATTGGCGATATCTAAGTCCTGCATTTTAATTATTGACAAGTCACCAATGCAAGTTCTGCCCTCTACAGTTCTGTGATCTATGGGATCTTAAACCGGACCTTCACCATGATTTATTGAAAAGCCCAAACCCTAAAACAATGATTCCCCAGCATCTAAAGTTAATATATTTTACGTTTTTAGTCACTTACTTATTATTCTTCCCCCCGCTGGGCTGCAACTCTGTTCAGGACTTTAGGATACGGGCGCCGCCATCTTGACTCAGAAGCATCACACTTACTAAGGAGAGGAGAGTGGGATAAAGTACAGGGGGTGGGTTATAGCTGTGATTTGCTCAGACAGAGCAGAGCTGGGGTCAGGAAAAGGTCAGCAATCCCAGAGTGCAGAGCAGCAGTGTCAAAAGGCACTTCCTGTTTGCAGGCCGCCATCTTAGATGTTTAAAGGCTCATAACATGCAGTAGATGCCGGTAGGATGATTTTTAATGTGGACAATCTGTATGTACAGGGTGTGGGAAACATATAAGATAAACTCTTATTCAGAGTGAAGGAACGCTTTAACCTAAACCGGTGCAGCTTATACAAGAGCACTGGTCAGAGCAAACTATATAGCACCAGTGATAAATGAAATGCCTGACTGACTGATTTTTGTTTCATAAAGTTTGCACTGATTTAAAGAGGCGAATTGATTGGCGATGAGTGGTATTAACAGGCCCTGGCGCTTGATAAATGAGGCTGTACATGGGGGTTGCAGATCTGTAGCTACATTTTTCCAGGGGTAATCCCAAATCCACCTCTTCCTCCAGAACCATTAAGGATCTTTTAGCTAACTATAACTATAAGTCTAAACTATAGTCTTTTCTTGCTGCACTCATGTCTGCCCTGTGTATCTTCCACAAGCTTCCCTTCTGTTTATAGTGTGATATATATACAGACAATAAGTAGAACCCGTTCTGCTTTTGGAAGACACTTTTATGACTTGCCAAATAGAACACTCATAATTCATGGAGCAGCTCTTTGCACATTAGTGTTTATATCTAGAGGAGCAAATGGTTCATTCACAAGATATCTTAGGCAAAAAAAGCAAACTTATAAACCAGTGTGCAGAAAGGGCTCCATATGGGATATTGGATGGCTATTCTGTTACACAGTCTGCTGCCTGTACTTAGGCAGTTACTAAATAAACACGCATTTCTTTCTAAATAAATAAATGTATATATTTAATAGGAGTAGTGTTTGTGAACTGGCCAAATAAATACATATACAAGATTGAACAGAATGCCAAAGCTGAATTTACAGCTCTTGTGGAATGTAACAAGATATGTGTTTCCTTATCCTTGTACAAGCAAGCCTTAGTCAGCAACTAACGTGGTCACTGACCGATGATGGGCATTAGTTCTATTTATAGCTGTCATTGTGAAAAGAAAGTTGATGTTAAAAGTGGAGACTACTGTTGAAGGTTCTGTGGTGGCAAGGTGGCCTGCTAACTGTGTTGCCAACTCTAAAAAACACAACTATTTGCCAGGTCCCTGCCAGCTCACAGATCCGCACATTGGATCACCAGCAAAACAGGTGCAATATAAAGAGACTTGGTGTTCGCTCCAGCAGGTAGTCAACTTACAGGTTTTCCCATCTGCTCTGTGTCTTTTGCTCTCAGTCACGTGATTAGTGCTGTCATGTGATTAGAGCAGTCACATGATTAGTGTGAGTATTGTGAACACTTGATGTATGCATGCCTCCTGATTGGCTCCAGCCTGCTTTATAAGGAAGTGCCTTGCACCAGGAAATTGCTGGATTGTCTTTCAATCTTCTTAGTGCCTTGCTTACTCTTATTGGACTCCTTGTTTTGATCCTTGTCTTTGGACTTTCTGAATCACCCTTGGGCTGCTTCTCTGGATTTTGACTACGCTTTGCTGCCAGCCCTGACATCTTGCTTGGACCTTCGTATTTGATTCTCACCACCTGACCATTGGCCGCAGCCTGCATTTTGACCCTGCTTTGCATACATACTTTGCCTCCTATCTAAGAAAATGTGGCTTTGATTCTGCTTTTTTATTCTTTTTTTTTTTTTTTTTTTTTTTTTTTTTTTTTTTTAGGGAAACCCTGTGCAACCAAAGAATTAAATGAGGGATTGCTTCCAGAAAACTCTGCCCATGTCAACAAGCCTGGTACGCCTAGAAAGCTTGAGGTGTGTACTTCCAGAGAATATATCATTTGTGGGGGGTATTTCAAATGTAAAGGGTTGTTTTTCTTGACAAATCTTCTAAAGTGCTGTTTCAGTTTGGGGGAGTCTCCTGGGCAGGAAAGGGTGTCTACCTATACATATGTGGTAACGTTGTAAGCGGGAGAAATGGGGATTTCACACGCAATAAGATTGTATTGACAAACTTACATTTTTTTAATTACAAAAAACACTTTCTGGAAGCAATCCCTCATTTAATTATTTGGTTGAATCAAAGCCACATTTTCCTAAATAAAACTATATGCAAACAAGACAAAACAAAGGGGCGGGGCTAGTCATTAAGATGGCAGCGCCCATAGGAAAGCGGGGGGGGGCATGTAGAGCCTTCTCCTGAAGACTGAAGAGCCCAGGGGGGTGATCGGAGGCCCCCCCCCCTTGGAGAAGAGAAGAGCCGGTGGGAGCGATCGCAGCCGCAGATGAGTAAATGTCTTTTTTTTTTCTTTTTTTTTAAACAGGAATTGCCGTGACGACTGAAGCGGGGGGTGCCCTAATCTGGGCACTTCCCTGCAGCCAGAGGAGCCCGGGGGGGATCAGATGGATCCAGGGTGAAGAGAAGACCCAGCCAGATCCAACGAGGGGTCAGGTGAGTGTTTTTTTTACTTGTTTTTTTAGTAGCAAGGGGGAAAGTCAGGCACTTAAAAGGAGTGGAAGCGAGCCCGTAGAAAGTACGTGCTTGGCACTGAAAGGGTTAAATGAGAGGAACAAATTAGTTGATGTGCCATTTCAGTGCTCCACATCAACCGTTTTCTAGCTCCATGGGTGTTCATCATGTTTTTGTTCACAGTAACTGTCTAACTTTGGAATGGTTCGTGGTTAATTTCGGGATTTTTACATTCCCTCCCTCTGATTAATGTGAACCAAAACCCGGGCTGAATGGAGACATGTGCGTTAATATGTCCAGTCATGCACAGCCATTCAGTTGCGGTGGGCATAGCCAAGCACAGCAGAGACACGATGCAATTGATGCTGCCGCAGGCCATGCATGCGCCATGGGTTCTTCAGATAGGTAAGAATTTCGGGCACACAGCGGAGCATTCCAGTTCGGGAATCAGCCATCCCTGGAGTCTCAGACCAGTTTTGGTCCACTTTGATGTGGCCCACTGTATTTGCCATGGCTGTGCTGACATAGCAACAAAAATCTTTTCCTTTTCTAAACTACCTTGTCTATGATGGCATTCTGCTACTTGAATGTGCTGTATGGACTGACATTTGGTTAAACCTGACTAATAGTTTGAATTACCTCTTTTAATAGTCAACTAACCCTTTTTATATTTCAATCGTTTTTATTGGATTTGTCACAAGATGACATTCCTTAGTGCCATGTCCAGTACAAACAATATGGATATGGTATAAAAACACAATAACATGTCACCAGAAAACACTTAGTAATGTCCAATAAATTTCATTTTGAATTTGTGCAAGCACATGGTGTGTGGGATCTAGGCTGTATTGCAAGGTCTTGACCCTTCCACCCTATGGCTTGCACATGAGGTTTAGGGCAACCTCAGGTAAGCTGCTCCCATTTTATCTCTTGCATTGTATGTCCCAAGTGGGGCTCTCAGAGATTAGAGTTAGGACTGCACCCATAGAGGCACCTTGGCGCGGTGGTGCAGCTTAGCATACTTCTGCAGATGTGTGTGACCGAGCCTCTGTCTCGATTTAAAGACAGATTATAGGTTGGTCTGCAAGCTAACAGGGTTGAGTGCTGCAGCTCCTTTAAGTCTTTAGCAGATAAAGCCTTCAATGTTTATCAAGAAAAAAAGAGGAAAAAAAAAGAAAAGAACTGGGTCCGCACTAACGCCTCAGCCTTTTGAAGCTCTGGAACACCAACCAAGGATCCCAGGTATGTTGTTTAGTGATAGGCAGCCCTTCCTCCTCTTCCTGTGATGTCACCTCTCTGTGCTTACCCCAGAACAGCTCTTACTGCAGGCAGACAAAAAGGAGGACTGCCTAATAACAACCAACAAATTTGTTTGTTCCTCAAAGAGGGCTAGAATTTTACATACATCCAGATTTCTCCACAGAAACTCCACAGGGGAAAAGTACCCAAGCCCTGCAAAGCAACACATTTTTCAACACTCTGTCAGGCACTTCCTGGTAACTCTCTGTTGTTGCCAGAACCTCACTTTATGGTGTGCATTAATATAGTCAATATACGCATCCCTTTAAAATTCCATTCACTGGTGGCGCAGCAGCACCTCCCACCACCCCCCACAGCGATCTGGCACCATGTTACACACTGCCATGCCGTTTGAATACTCCTACAGGTCATGTGGCCCAATGGCCCCACCTCCTCACTGTCCATTGCTCCTTCCAGTGACAGGAGAGTCGCCGGGGGGGTGGGACACCAATTAAAGAATATAGAAGCTTGGTGCTGCTCACAAGCTTCATGTGCAGCACAACTGCGAGGTGCCAATGAAAAATAAATAAAAGGATGGACGTGCGGTGCTGCTTGTCGTGGGGTATGCGTGCTCCTGTGCACAGTGATCGTCGATGCCGTCCTGCCCCCTTGCTCACCACTAGATTGTGCTTTTCGCCTCAGTCACTGCAAATGTATACTCATGTATACTCGTACGTTCTTCTACTGCAGTGGCAAGAACTGCAAGTTTACCCCCTGCGTCCAGGAGCTTATCTAATGCGAGTGGATCTGAGCACACTGGCGGCCGCATCCCCGGCTACCCTCTAATAGGGAGCATACCCGCGGCAGCCATTCACAAATGCCTGGCGCAGACAAGTGCCTTGCTAAAGGGATAGCGCATGCGCCGTTGGACCTGGAAAGAAGGTGACCTGGGGGTTTGATACAGTGGGGAAATCCAGTGGCCCTGGAATCTTATAGATTTCAGGGCCGATGAGGTGTGGGTTTTGAACCTCTTTAAATGGGTGGGTAGGCATGCACACAGAGAAGGGGGGATGTACTTTCTGTGCAGCAGAAGTCCATGCACCGCTGACATCACTGGATTTTGTTGTAACCCCCCTCCCCTGGGCCACTTGGGTCCATCTGCTTGCTGTTATTGAGGAGTGCTAATGGCTAGGGGATCACAAAAAGAAAAGGCAGTTTTTGCTAATTAGTATGGTGTATCCAAGAATTCCAGACCACAGAAAATGTATATTTTGTGGGTGTCAAATTGCTTAGATCTTTTATTGAGGCAGACTCAATGATGTTGAGATCAGGGCTTTGTTGGGGCCATACTGTCTCTTACAGGACTCATCCTGTCGTCCTACTAGCAAATATATTTGCAGCCAGTCAGACTATATGATTGCATGATAGATAATTATATGTCTACAATTGTCAGTAATGAGAACGCCATTAATCCTGACCACATATCTATTTGTTGAAATGGAACCCCCACCATGCCTCACTGTGCACTTGTGCATTTTACTTCCCCACTGGAGGTGCACAGTAAGAGAGAAACCCCAAATATTTATTCCTGAGGGGTGGCGGACCCTTCTCTCTGTAGCATAATCATCAACAGAGGCCATGCAGATCAGAAAAGTATAGGCCCACTGTAAATCGAATGAATTACCCTCTTAAAGTGGATGGAAACAGGAAAGCATATGGGTTTTTTAATCTTACGATCACACTTTAATAAAGTCAATATTTAACTTCTGTTAGTATAAGTACCTATGGCTGTTTGAAACATAGCATTTCACCTGACTATAGTTATAATGCAGTCACTATGATTATGCTATACACACACGGCTGGTGCATGTAACTTTTGGATTCCTTATGTCTGACATTGATAAATAATGTTTACTTTTCTACCCACAGTTGAAGAATCCCAGCGACCATCCATTATGCAAATACATGGAAAAATTTAGAATATTCCAAGGAACATTGTGACAAATAAAAATGTTGAAGGCATTTGGACAGAAGAGGGAACAGACCAATTTGTTGTATTGTTTTTTTCTAAATAATGTTAAAGTGGACCAACACCCAGGATTTTCACTATCCTGGGTGTTGGTCCACTTCAGCGGGGCATCCGAGATCAGGATGCCCCGCTGTGTGAAACCCCCCCAAAAGCCCCAAAAAACTTACCTTTTCTGCGACGGACAAGCCGCCGCCGCCTCCCGTGCGTCCCTCTAACAGGGCGCGCGCCCGCGCCGGCCATTCACAAACGGCCGGCGCGGGTGCGCGCACTGCTAGAGGGGCGCGCGGGAGGCGGCGGCGGCTGATCCGTCGCCGATAAGGTAAGGTTTTTTGGGGCTTTTGGGGGGGTTTCACCCTGCGGGACATCCCGATCTCGGATGCCCAGCGGTGAGGGAGGTGATCTTCCCGGGCCGATCACCCCTGGGTGTTGGTCCACTTTAAAGTGGACCAACACCCAGGATTTTGACTATCCTGGGTCTTGGTCCACTTCGGTGGGGCACCCCCGATCGGGGTGCCCCGCTGTGTGAAACCCCCCCTAACCCCCCGAAAAACTCACCTCTCCCCGCTCCCAGCGCCGACGTACAAGGGGAGAACTGGAACGTCTAAGCGGCGGCGGCTACCGCCGCCTCCCTCGCGTCACTTTTGACGCGCGCGCCCCCGCGCCGGCCATTCGCAGACGGCCGGCGCGGAGGCGCGCACGTCTACAGGGGCGCGAGGGAGGCGGCGGCGGCCGGCCGCCGCCGAAGATAAGGTAGGTGAGTTGGGGTGCTTGGGGGGGGGTTTCACCCCGCGGGACATCCCGATCTCGGATGTCCCGCGGGGTGGGGGGTGATCTTCCCGGGCCGATCACCCCAGGGTGTTGGTCCACTTTAAAGAGGAATAACACCTGGGATTTTCACAATCCTGGGCTGTGTCCCTCCTGTAAAAGATTGCTCTTATTCCATTTGGTGAACCCTACTGGGCTTGCCTCCTGCAATGGGAGTGCACCAAGGCAGTGCACACCCCTTTTATTGCAGTAAGTGGAGCCATGCCCTGTGACAGAGGCCGGGGTGTAGTCTTGTCAACCTATTTGCTTGCAAACTGTGGAAAAGCTGCAGAGGAATTTCTTGCAGAATTCAATCTCAAGATCTACATAGAATAAAACGGAGTATTGGTGGTTTATTATTTTTGCCAAGAGCTTTACAACAGCAGGTGATAGGGAAGCCCCTACAGCATTAAATATGGCTTAGAATTCAAGGTTTCCTGTGTCCTGGCTGTATAAATCTATTTACACAGCTCCAGTGCTCTAGGAATTGCTTCTCTGCGTGTGTCTGTACGCATCAGCCATTTTGATGTTCCCTCATTTTTCCACAATTTACATCACTAGGAGGCAAATACTGCAGCTGTCTATCTTTTTCATCTAAATGTATTAGGGGTAGTTTATACAGGAAAATGTTACAATGTATTGGACATGCAAAAATGTTTATAAAGCTAGGTCCATTTTGAAAGTAGTTTGGCATCATACAACAGAAACATTATTATGTGCAACAAAAAGTAGAATTTTCCAAAAAAACGTTGCAAAGTGTAAAACCTGTCTAGAAACAGGAAGTGACACACTCAGCAAAGGTGACCCAAATCTGCTCAAAATAGTAAAAGCTGGTACATGCCCCTGGCTGTATGCACATATGAGTAACCAAAAAAATATTGGGTGTAGGCATTCCCAAAACAACATACAACAGCCTAAGGGACTATGACCTCGCTACATATATACAACAAGTCCTATAATCTGGTTAAAAAATGTCTTGACGTTTTATTTTTAAAGTGCAATCATGGGAATATAATATTACTCCAGAAAGTACAGACAACTTCATAAACGGTATAAAAAGTACAAAACACACCATTCACATATATTCCATTGCTACAATACAGTAAATTTCCACAAAATTTAGTACTGGCGTACTAGTTTCGCATCCATTCGGCTTCCTCAGCGCCATTTACTTGCTCTCATCATTGTACTTGTGGGTTATTCAACATTCTATAAGGGGAAATTTTTGGACAATAAAAGATCTGAAGAAGAGAGAAAAAAAAAAAGTGGGGGGGTAAAGGAAAAAATATACATAGAAGTTTCACAACAACATCCTTTGTTTTTTACATCATTGTACCTTTTATTGATTTCCATGCCTTCTCAAATATGCACAAATTGAGGCTAAGTGGAGTACAATCAAGTATCATGTGATGTCCACTCACAATCTATAGGGTCAAACATATCATATTATGGGTCACCCATTTTGTGCTATATGTTTAGTAGGATCATATGATGAAACAGTGAATGCCAAAAAAGTTTGCTTACTTGAATATGCTCAGTGACTTTGTACAGGGTAAACTCTCAAAATGGCGGCCTGGGGTGGTCCAAAATGTAATTATGTTCACCAGGCAGTAAATCCTCTCTTCCAATAGGGAAAAAACTGGGTTTCACAATGCTTACAAAATCCCCTGACGGCCGTCACAGAGTCCCCCACACATTGTCCAGGCATGCAGAGAGCAGATGTGGCCACCACCATAGAATGTTGAATAACCCACAAGTACAATGATGAGTGCAAGTAAATGGCGCTGAGAAAGCCGAATGGAGGCGAAACTAGTATGCCAGTACCGCTAGTACTCAATTTTGTGGAAATGTACTGTATTGTAGCAATGGAATATATGTGAATGGTGTGTTTTGTACTTTTTATACTGTTTATGAAGTTGTCTGTACTTTCTGGAGGAATATTATATTCCCATGATTGCACTTTAAAAATAAAACGTCAAAATACATTTTTTAACCAGACTATAGGACTTGTTGTATATATGTAGCGAGGTCATAGTCCCTTAGGCTGTTGTATGTTGTTTTGGGAGTGCCTACACCCAATATTTTTTGGTTACAACAAAAAGTAGAGCCATGCACAATTTGCAGTACATTAGAAGTGAAAGATTTCTCTTCCAACACTCAATTCACTCTGGGGTCTATGAGATTATTGAACAAAAAAGAAAAATACAATTTTGTGAAACTCACCTGTAGAATTGTTTTTGGATACATCCAATCCAGGTCGTCCCAATATCCTTACGACTGGGTGTTCGCCCCTAGGGGGCGCATGACTGCAAGATCAAAGATGCAGCTCCTCCCGGCCCCCTATAAAGGCAGGTGTCCCTCTATCATTCCCCAGTGGTTAAAAAGCAGTATTCAACAAAGAGGACAGGCCAGGAGGCCTAAGAAACCATGTTACTTCACATAGCTTCAGCTTCATAGCTTCAACTCTCTCTAAGCAAAAGACTAGAACAAAACAATGTCTTATGAAAAGAAAATGGTTGATCACCATAACAGGCAAACAGGACATAATGAGCACAAGGGCGGGGATGGGACGACCTGGACTGGATGTATCCAAAAACAATTCTACAGGTGAGTTTCACAGAATTGTATTTTTCCCTACATCCAGTCCAGGTCGTCCCAATATCCTTACGACTGGGACATCCAAAAGCAGTGTCCATATGGGCTGGATCCCCAGTGCGGAACAGCATGTAGTTCATTTCACTACCGCCTAAAGCACCTTTCGGCCAAAAAACAGCATCAGCTGAGGCCCTGGCATCCACCTTGTAAAACTTTGTAAAAGTATGAACTGAAGACCAAGTGGCGGCCTTACAAACTTGTTCCACCGATGCCTGGTGCTGAAAAGCCCAAGAGGCACCAACAGCTCTGGTAAAATGAGCTGTGATCCGAAAAGGGGGTTCCTTCCCCCTGGCAGAATATGCTTGCACCACCGCCTGTCTGATCCACTTACTGGGAGTGGACTTGGCTGGTGGCAAACCTTTCCTAGAGCCCTCTGTTAGGACAAAGAGTAAATCCGATTTCCTGAAGGATTCAGTCACAGCCAGGTAATACTTTATGGCTCTGACCACATCCAAGGCATGGAGGGTCCGTTCTTTGGAATTAGCCGGTGCTGGACACAAGGAAGGTAAGACAACTTCCTCATTAAGGTGAAAAGGAGAAACGACCTTCGGCAAAAAATCAGGTTTAAAGCGAAAAACCACCTTATCCCTATGCAGCTCAAAGTAGGGTGGTTTCATACACAGCGCAGCCAGCTCTGATACAAGACGCACCGAGGTGGTCGCTACCAGAAAGACCACTTTGAGAGTCAACATAGACAATGCAGCATTGCACAATGGCTCGAAGGGAGGGCCCTGAAGAGTGGAAAGTACTAAATTCAAGTCCCACACCGGTAGTACTGACCGTGGCCGATAACCCCTTCTCCATCAGGATTGATGTTTCAACAGCCAGGCCGTCAAAGCCAGCGTCCGTAAATTGGGGTGCCGCAGCGACCCCTGTGTGAGAAGCCCTGGGTCGTCAGGCATGATGTAGTGATCTATTGACATCTGGACTATGTCTGCAAACCAACTCCTTCTCGGCCAGCGAGGAGCCACCAGGATGGCTGGTACTCCTTCCTGGGCTAACTTACACAGCACTCTGCCCAGGAGTGGAAACGGAGGGAATACATACAGAAATTTGAACTCCGTCCAAGGAATCGCCAGAGCGTCTGTTGCAATGGCCAGAGGATCCCTTGAGAGGGAGACGAACCTTGAAAACTTGTGATTGAGTCTGGACGCAAACAGATCCATGTCCAGCTGACCCCACCGGAGACACAGAGCGTGAAAAATCTCGCTGCTGAGGGACCATTCCCCCAGGCACGAGGCACTCCTGCTCAGGGAGTCTGCCTCCTGGTTTTCCACCCCGGGGATGTAGACCACCGAGATGCAGGGAACATTCTCCTCTGCCCAAGTCAGAATCCGGGTTACCTCCTTGAGGGATCTCTTGCTCCGAGTCCCGCACTGGTGGTTGATGTAGGCGACAGCCGTCTGATTGTCCGAGCGAACCTGGATCGCATGACCTGTTAAGAGGGGAGTCAAGCGTAGAAACACCAGCCGGATCGCTCTCAGCTCCAAGAGATTTATGGGTAAGCGGTTCTCCTGTGGACCCCACTGACCCTGGATTTTCTGGGCCTGCCAAACACCTCCCCAGCCTGTCAAGCTGGCATTCGTGGTAACTATCTCCCAATGGGGAGTCAGAAAGGACTTGCCCACCAACAGGTTCCGGGAGTCCAACCACCACAAGAGAGACTGCCTGGCCAGGGGGGACAGCGAAAAGCCTTGTTCCAGGGACTCCTGAGTCCGATTCGAGCCGGTCAGCAGGTTCAATTGAAGAATCTCATGGGAAATTGGGCGAAGGGCACTGCCTTGAAGCATGACACCATTAGGCCCACCAATCTCATCCCCAGACGTACCGACAGCTGCTGACAAGACAGCAAAGCCTGCACCTTCGTCTGGAGACCCAAAACCTTCTGCTGTGGCAGAAAAACCTTGACCTGAGCGGTGTCTATCATCATTCCCCGGAAGGATCTCACTGTTGAAGAAGTGACAAAGGACTTGGGGTAATTGATTACCTAGCCGAAGGCCTCCAGGGTTGACAACACCGTCCGAGTATCGCTCTTGGCCTGCTGAAGGGACTGGGCCGCAATGAGCAAGTTGTCCAGATAGGGTAACACATGAATACCCTGACTCCTCAGGATAGCCATGATGCCCGCCAGCACCTTGGTGAACACACGGGGGGCTGAGGATATCCCGAATGGAAGTGCTACAAACTGGTAATGCTGATCCTTCAGAGCAAATCTCAGGAACTTCTGATGTCCGTGGAAAATCGGGATGTGCAGATAAGCATCCCTGATGTCCACCGTGGTCATGAAGTCGCCGGGCCGAAGCGATCTCACCTCCGACCGCAACGTTTCCATGCGGAAATGTCTGACTCTTACCCTTCAGGTCCAGGATGGGTCTTAGAGTTCTGTCCTTCTTGGGAACTGTGAAGAGGGGTTGGAGTAAAATCCCTGACCCTGTTTCTGCCGGGGTACATGGCAAATCACACCTATCCGCAGGAGGTGTTGCACAGCCTTTCTCAAAGCTTGAGCCTTTAGCGGGTTTTGGGATATCCTTGAATGGAGGAATCTTGGGCGGCCTGGCTGCCAGCTCTATCTTGTAACCGGAGGACACTACCTTCTGAATCCACCGATCCGAGACGTGACGTCTTCAGATCTGAGCAAACAGCAGAAGCCGTCCCCCCACCCGGATGGGTGAGGGCGCCCCCTCATGCCTGAGAGGGCTTGGCAGGGGGCTTGGACTTAGCTCCCCATGAGGGGTTGGAACGATAGGAAGAGGGGTTCCGAAAGGACCGAGCAGGCTTCCTTCTCTGAGGGAGTCTACCATCCTTGACCAAAAGGTCCAGGCACTCCCCAAACAGCCTGCTCCCCACAAAAGGGAGACTTGTGAGAGACTTCTTGGCAGCCGCATCAGCCAACCACTGCCGCAGCCAGAGCAAACGGTGGAGAGCAACCAGCAAGGCCGAAATCCTGGCACCAAGCCGGACCACATCATCCATGGCAGTAACAACAAAGACAATGAAATCCAAGCAAGCCTTGAGTTCTTTATACTCCTCAGCCCGCCTGCGAGTCCTAGCTCTAGCCACAAGGTGTCTCACCTTTCTCCTGTTGGTGAGTGAGACAATTGCCGAGGCGCACACAGGACAAAATAGGGCACCAGCAAAGGTGAACGCATGGCAGACCAGCTGATCCATGCACTTTTCTGCAGGGTCACTTAAGGAAGCATTGTCAGGTGACTGCATAACAGTAGTGTTGGACAAGCCTGACACGGGAGGATCCACCTCGGGAGGGTGAGACCATAACCGAACCAACTCATCAGGGAAGGGATACCGCCTATCCAGGCCCTTAGGGACCGACGGTAACTTGTTAGGCCTTTCCCATTCCGGGAAGACCCGCCTTTGCCTCTCAGGCCTAAATAAATCACCCTGCTTCCTCTTAGCCGCTCTGGGAGGAACAATGTGTAGGGTATCAAACACGAAGGAGAGCAAATTCGCTGTATCATCCGGGAGCCAAGAATCCTCATCCGAAGAGGAACCATAAATACTGTCATTGCCAGCAGAATATTCCACCGTGAAGCGCGAATCATCTGGCAACTCACCTTCCTCTGCAGAACCCAAGCAATCAAAAATAGAATTCTGTGAAATATTCACCTGTAGAATTGGTATTATACGTATACAGTACGTTCTGCTTCAGTTATAATACTTACAATTGGGTTATCCTCCGCCAGAGGGCGCTGTGCACTGCAGACATGCAAAAACAGGCTCCTCCCGGCCCTTCATATACCCAGGGACCTCCCACAAATCCCCAGCATTGAAAAGCAGTGAACCAGAAGCCGGGAGAATCCAACCACCAAAAACAACTGGTAATGGCAACAATAACAACAATCACCATACAGGGGATCCAGAATAATGCAAAAACCAGGGTGGGGTGGAGCAGGACGTACTGTATACATATAATACCAATTCTACAGGTGAATATTTCACAGAATTGTATTATTCTAAGTATACAGTACATCCTGCTCCAGATATAATACTTACAATTGGGACATCCAATAGCAGTGTCCATAGAACAGGGTGGGATCCCCAACAAAAAAGGCAACAGCAGACAGTTGAAAGCACTGTCACCTGTAATACCTCGCTACCAAGAGCGACACGAGCAAAGGCTCTAACTTCAACATCAAAAACAACCCTTGAAGGGGTACAAAACAAGAAAACAAGTAGCGTTCAAGCAACCTGTTCAACAAGACCTGGTGCTGAAAGGCCCAAAGATACCAAGGCACCAGCGTAATCAGAATAGAGTGAGAAGAGCTCTTTCCCTTTAAGGAATAGGCTTGAGTAAAAGCCTAACAAGAGCAAAAACTAAAAGTAGCCCAGGAAGAAGCCAAGCCGTCCCCAGGACCAGAAGGGACATCTTATACAGGTAAAGGCCAAGCCCAAGGCCGCCTAACCCCTAGAGGCAGACGAGAACAGGCACATCCAGATGTAGGTGCCCACAACCCCAAGGAGCCTCAGTCCCCTAAGGGACAAGAGACAATCCAGGAAGAAAATTCCAGCAGCTATTGAGGGAAAATAGATTCCCTTGCCTCAGCATTACAAGGAATAAATCCCAGAAGAAGGATAATGTCATAAAACCGGAGCCTAAGACACCACCTTAGGCAGAAGAACCGGCGTAAGGCGGAACACCGCCTCATCTCGGTGAAGATACAGAAAAAACGAGGGCTAGCTAGACAGATCGGCCCGCTCAGGCACACGGCCGACTGAGGTACCAGCCCCAGAAGGGCAACCTTATGGATAAGAACAGTCAAACAGCAACAGGGACCCTAGAACTACGTGGGGGATGTCATTGAGCAATCCCTGAAAGAAAAGTCAACCCAGACAAGGAACTGAGTAAAGACTTCTGCAGAAGATGGACAGGGCAAAGCCTGAACCACCAGGGCACCGAGTAGGAGAGCCAACTCCAACCCATGCTGTAATAACTATAAAAACCCTGGGAACAGAGCGCGCCCACAGGGGAAAGACCAGAAACTCACCCCAATCAATATGGGTAAACAATACCCCACAATAGACGGAAGAAGAGGCAGAGGAAGCCAACTCTTAGCCTTCCAGAAGTCACAGACACCCAGAAGGTACACCCATTTCCATCAAGATGGATGAATCAACCGTCAGACCATCCAGACCAGAGTCTGTAGATAGGGATGAATAGAAAAAAGGGGGGGCCTGAGTGAGCAGGCCAGCACTCCTGACAGGATGTACAGGCCCGCTGTCCATTGCAACCACACTCCACTAGGCCACCCAAGGGCCGTCAGTATCACTGGTTCCCCCTTCCAGAGCAAACTTGCACAGAACCCTGTCAAGCAGGGTGAATGAAGGTAAGACATATAGAACAGAATGTCCAGCATAAAGTTACGAAGCCTCATGACCAAGGTCAGAACAATCTGAGACAGGGAAACAAGGGCCTAGGACCCACGATAGGGACGGGCCCAGAAATGATCCACACTAGACGGATCACATGGAGACACAAGAACAAGGACATCCACAGGAGTGAATATCGCAGATATGCAGGGAACGCTGTCCTCCACCCAGATCAGGATCAGATACCTACCTGGGGGGATCATCCTGCTTCCAAGCTCACACAGATAATTAATACAGGCCACTGTCGTCAGACAGACCAAGGGGCCCCCAAATAGCCTGATCCCGCAAGGGAGAAGTCCAGCGATATAGAGCCAACCTGAAAGCCTACTGCTTCAAAATTAGACAGGTGGATGAGCCCCTAAAGGTCCCACCTCCCCCGGAACCACAGGGGAATTTAGGAGAAAAAAGTCCCCCCTCCGTCGACCTGATAGATTTGGTATCCAACTGCAGGAAGACGCAAGGAAGGGGGCACCCCCTGACTGGTACTCCTAGTACAACAGTCTCAGGGAAAACCACCGTACCAAGGTGGAAGGTTACACAAACCCAGCTCCAGGGAAGCTGGAACCCAGTCCAGCATTTACAATAAGAGTAGCAGAAGAGCCCAAGGGCTCTGAGCACGAGGGACAACCTTTGAACAGCCACCAACAGGCCCACCAGCTACAATCCAGCCTGGTGAAGAGACGGGAACAGCAAGAGGGACCGAGCCCATGCAACCAGATTGTCCAAGTATAGTCAAGGAAGCAGGTTCCTGTCTGAACCGAATCCAGGTTCAACCCTAGGAATGGAGATACCACTAGGGGGAAAAAGAGGAATTGAGGTGATTGAGCACCCATCCAAAGACTCCCAAAGGACACCACCAACCGAGTAACAAACTCGGTCTGACGCAGGGATTGGGAAGCAAAGAGGGGACAGCCCGGCAGTTCCTCGCGCGGACGCCCCCTAGGTCTCAGTAGAGATATCACCCCCGTCATCGCCTAGGCGATCACTCAGGGAGCAGAACCAAGGCCAGATAACAAGGCCACAATCAGCAGTGTTGGAGCGCCAATACTCACCTGTAAGGTTCTTGGTGCCCGGAAGGCACAATGGCAATGAAATAAGCGTCTTAGGTCCCCACAGACGGCAAGAGGTCCCTGAACACAGGGCACTGGCGGCCCAACTCAGAGGAACCATGCCGGAAAAAAACGCCTGTGAATATAAATTGCCTCACCTATGGAAGGCCATAATGGGCAGTGTCTCCTCCTTAGGAGGAATGTGGAAAGGTTGTGTAGAGGTCCCTGCCTCTGTCTGTTAAGGGCAACCAGCAGGTGACCCCAGACCTCGCAGGCCACGTGTGGCCTGTGCCAACCCCAGAAGAGAGGCAGGGACCAGAAGCATCCTGAATATCTCGGGAAGGTGCCACCCAGCAGACACTATCCTGCATCCAGAGGAACTTCCTCCTGACTCCATCAGAACGAGGCGTGACGCCTCCTGATAGGGGCAAGGTGCTGCGGCATCCCCTCGCCCAAGCGGGCGAGGGCGCCCCATCATGCTTGGGGGGTTTTGGTAAAAGGTTTGGACTTAGACCTGCCGGAGGGACCAGGGCATTGTCTGCCACTCCTGGGGCAGGGATCTATACCAAAAAGCTGGAAGGACACCTCTGGTTCGGGTTTGACACTAACATAGGGGGGTGGAGGGGTGCCCCTGCCCCGAGAAGGCCAAGACCGCCTTCTGTAAAGGGGTGTTTTGCCCTTTTTTCCAAACACGTCCAGACGGGCCCCGAATAGGCGTCGCCCTCTAAAGGGAAGCCCAGTAAGAATCTTTTTGGTAGCATCGTCAACACCCCACTGTCGCAGCCAGACCAGTCGGCGTATAGCTACCGCAAGGGCGGAAGTTCTTGCGCACATGCTGATGGTGTCATCCAGCACCGAAAGGATAAATCTTACAAATATATCACAACTGGAGAGTACATTAAACACCTCCCAGGGGAGATCCTCAGGTTGATGATCAATCAACTTTCTGATGAGGGTCCTAGCGGCCACTGCAGCGATGGCCGTGGCACAGACCGGACACAGAGTCGTCCCTGCACAAGAAAAGGCGTGGGAAGCCAGCCTATCAATGCGCTGGTCCTCAGCATCCCGAAGGGTACAATAAGTAGGGGCCGCAATAAAGGGGGGGTTAAGAACCCCAATGATCGGTGCATCCACCACGGGAGGTGATGACCAGCAGTTAACCACATCAGGGGGAAAAGGGTATTTCCAATCCCAGTCCCCTGGAACCCCTGGAAGTTTACTAGGGCATTGCCATTCTTTGAGCACAAGAGCCTGGAAGTGATCCTGCTCCAGAAATTCCAAACGCGGCGGCGCTGTATGGAAACTCTCCTTTCTAGGCCTGGAAGTCTCACCAGGGATAGAGATAGACAAGACCTCGAAGATCTTTATCAGTAATTCGTCAGTGTCACACAGGCCCCAAGGACCTGGGCCCGGATCATCATGACTCCTCAGCTCCTCGTCAGATGAGCCCGAGTCAGAGAATAGCCGACCTTCATCAGAAAGAGCAAAACCCTGCTCAGCAGTGAACTCTTCAGATTCAGAAGGAATGGGCGAAACCGGAGGCTTCAGGGACCGCTTCTTACCCGGGCCCAAGCGCTCTGCCAACCTCGTAATCACCTGATCGGCCGTAGGCCGTCTGTGCGGCACGACTTGCTGTTCATTCCCGCTCGAGTGCGACTCATCAGGAGTGAGATTTAAGCTCTGGGAGAGAGGTGTATTGAAACGAGGCGCAGCCACTGGCAATCCTGACTGCAGGGCCAGTACTTGTTCAGCACAAGGTCCGCAGACCAGTGCTCTGTCCGCATCAGCATGGGGCAGTCCACACGCTGTACACAGCCGGTCTTGTCCCAGAGGGACCCCGGTCACATAATTCTGAGATGCCTCCATATGGTGATTATTAATGTGCTATATACCAGTAGGGATTTACGCAATAGGCAACCCTGGATGTCCCAAAGAGAGAATTTGTAAGCCCGCTACAATATATGTTAGGCCGGGAGAAGTCACCGTACTCTTCGAAGTCTGAAAGACAGAAGGGGAATAATGGGTGTCAGGGCCATGCGCAACAGAAAGAGTGATGAAAACGCCCGCGAGGGCACTCACCGACCTGGGGAGGAGAAGGACCGCCAACACGTGCGCGCGCAAAGATCAACAAAATGGCGCCGACCGAACCTCGGAGGACGGGTCTATAGTGGCCGTGACGCGGAGCGCGCCACGCCAGGTCCCCGCCTCCCCCAAAGAGCGCGAAGCTCTGAAGCAGCCGTTAAAGGCTTGACAAGCCAAGCATAGAATATGCCAGTAAAGGCATCTGCTAGTGGATACTAGTAAAGTCTAAATACGCCGCCACCAATCTGACGCCGTAGGCGTGCACAAGATTAGTTTCCTGCCCAAGATGCAGGATAATAAGGCAGGACGTGC
Source organism: Gastrophryne carolinensis (assembly GCA_027917425.1). NCBI lineage: Eukaryota > Metazoa > Chordata > Amphibia > Anura > Microhylidae > Gastrophryne > Gastrophryne carolinensis. The sequence continues at coordinate 260,764,912 of CM051234.1, forward strand.
TCTACACTATTGCATATTAAATTGAGAAAGAGAAGGGCAGCGCGGCTCTGACACCTAGTTGCCGGTCAGGGGCAAAAGCACGGCCATAAGCGTGACAATACCGTACACTGAGACCGCCAACAGACACACACACACACACCCCCCCCCTTCTTTTCCCCCGAATACAGGGGGAAACGAGGGAGGACGGCGACCCTTTACACAGGGTCCACCTCTACACGGGGCATGGGACAATAATGCGGGAGGGACATCCACTATGAGGCTCACCATCAGCCTAAACCGCCTACCCTTTGGTGGGGGACTGCGGTAGAGCATGGCTCCGTTAAGCACGCATGGTGCTGCCTACCTTCACCCGACCAGCGCAGCCCAGGCTGGGAGGCACATCACACGAAGGATGGGTGGGAATAGTCCAACAGGGCCGCAGGCTGTAATAGCCCCGCTCACCTGCGAGAGAGTGATACTTCATGTCTTCGCAGTCAGCACTGCAGAGAAATCTGGGGATTTGTGGGAGGTCCCTGGGTATATGAAGGGCCGGGAGGAGCCTGTTTTTGCATGTCTGCAGTGCACAGCGCCCTCTGGCGGAGGATAACCCAATTGTAAGTATTATATATCTGGAGCAGGACGTACTGTATACTTAGAATAAGATCATCATCATCCGAGTAAATTGGCTCCAGATGCCGCTTCTTACTCGAGGCTTTCTTAGGGGCCGTTAATGAGATCTGCCTCTTGAGACTGGCCAGCCTATGCGCAACATCAGCAGCGTGCCGACGCCGGGCTCCGCCCCCTCCGCGCCGCGTCACAAGAAGATGCCTGCCCCCTTCAGAGCTGCTCAGACTGGCCCCAAAATGGTGGCCGCGCCGGAGGAGAGGTCCACCGCACATACAGCGCGATCACGCGCTCCCCCCCCCGTCTCTCCACAGACAGCACTGCACAGGCAGCGATGCGGCAGAGGCACACGGGACGCGACGGCCGAGAGGCACGTGTCCTGGGAGGCCGACGAGGGGGCACAGGGAGGTGAGTGTGAGGCCAGACCGCTCCTCGCTGAGCCAGAGAGGAGCCACAAGCACAGTCAGCACAGTGAAAACACAGCAAAAGTACACGAAAATAAAGCTTGTGGGCAGGGAGGGATACATACAAAAAATAAACATAGTGGTTCCCCTCAGGCTCACCATAAGCCTGTGGCCGGCTACCTTTTAGTATAAGGCCTGCGGCCCAGAGCCTAAGCTCTGCTGAACTCCACAGACCCCGGCGTTCACCTTACCGTCACGGATCCCGTAGCAGCCAAAGGCTGGGAGGCAGAAGTGGGTCAGAAGGGATCCAGGGAGTCCGCAGCGGCCGACTGGCTAGGTGGCCCTGCTCTGCTGCCAATATCTGAGAGAGAGTGCCAAAGATCTTATGCAGCCAGACTGCAAGATGAACAACTGGGGAATGATAGAGGGACAGCTGCCTTTATAGGGGGCCGGGAGGAGCTACATCTTTGATCTTGCAGTCAAGCGCCCCCTAGGGGCGAAACACCCAGTCGTAAGGATATTGGAACGACCTGGACTGGATGTAGGGAAAACGTACTTGTACCCCATCCCCTAGGTGCAACAGCAGGGACAGCAAATCCAGGGAGAGGCAAGGCTCCAATCCCCTCCTCCATTGGATCAGGTATGAGGGCTAGTCAGGTGAATACATTTTTTTCTTACCCTTCAAAAAAGTTTTTGGTGCAAGGGGGGGGAATGGCAGAGTGGTTGTTGTAAATTAAAATGAAATGTGGAAGTGTGCTTTAATATAGGGTCCTACTCTGCTATTAAATGGATAGTCCAGGCAATAGGAATAAGAAGGCAGCAAAGAACTCACCTGAAACCTATCCCATGTGCCTCCATAAATTTCCTGCAGCATGATTACCACATACAAATATCCCTCAGTCACTCAGCATGACCAAGCTCTGTAAAACACAGTGGTAGCACTGTGTCATGGAAAATGGAATGGAAAGGAGCTTTAGAAATCTACAGCGCACTGCAGAAAATAAAGGCACATGGGATAGGCATCACTTAATCTCCTTGCTACCTTATTATTGCCATTGCCTGGATTGAACATTTAAATTAGGGACGGGAGAGATCTGCTCACCCTGTACCATTAATTTAGTAGACTGAAAGAAATCTTCTTGAACCCCCCCCCAAAAAAAGTGTGTGGGGGTGAATACTGGTGTCTCTTATGGAGCATATGTGTGTATGTAAGGAGAAAGTGCAATGGAAGACTGAGGGGCCGGAAACACTTAAACTTGCCGACTACCTCCAATGCCTGGTGCCACACACAGCCAGGCCTCACAGTACTCCCGCGTTGTGGCAATGGTCGTATTCCTAGCTCTTCTGGGTGGGCATGGCCAAACACCGCTGATCTACATTTATAAAACATCGTCTGTGAATAGGCCGCGCCCACTGCCAGAAGCAAGAACAGGATTAGCGTTGCAGTGCGGGAGTGCTGTAAGGTATGGTGTTGTCTGTGTGTGCGAGTGTGGTGCCGGTCATTGGAGGACCGGCAGGTAGCAAGTGTGAGTTTAACTGCCTGCTGGTCCTCATTGCGCTTCCCTCTTCACACATGAAGTAGTTTGGGATAAGGGATGCCGCACACTGCCTATAATAGGGGTTATCATTTGCTACCTGTAATGGGGGATGCCTCAAGCTGCTTGTAATGGGGGATGCCGCACAAATACGGTACATTTTGGACTGGGGGATATACTTGACATCATTTTAGAGATCTGGGAGGGTATGCTCTCCAGCTGCCATTGATTTAGGAGTCTAAGAATCTGCTCTGGCCTCAATAAAATGAACTGGGGAGTGGGGGGTCCCCATCTGATGCTGCAAATAACAGAGAATTAAGGGAAATCTGCATGCACACTGATATTATTTTTACAAACATTATTTTAGCAGGACTTTTGTTGAGCAACGAATGCAAGTCAAAACTGATGTAATATGTACATATAGGTCCAGATCACAACTTGCAACTAGCCTTGTTTTTATGAAGATTTGTTATGCCAGCCTTCAATTTCACTACAGGTGTCTCCTAACCACAATGACATGGCAGAGTTGTTCAGAATAATCTATAGCTCAGTAGCTGGTTATTAGAGCTCCCAGGCTTAGTGCTAAATCCCAGACATCAGAAGCAGCTGCCACTTACAGCACTTAAATCCTGCTTCACTAGCCAAGGCCGTACAAGATATCGCAGCTGAGAGCATGTTTCAGTGGTGCTAAGACTAAACAGGGTAAAGCCTATATGTAAGCATAAAAAAATAAAAGCCATACACCCCACCAAATTTGACCCAGTGCACAGTTGTCTCATGAAATGTTTCCCTTCTCATGTGATTTTGATGCATCAGCAGCACACTCTCACCTGCAGCCACATTCTCCTTCAGACCATGATGCTGATCTATAAGCATTTAGCATTACTGGTCTAAGCGGACTCCCCATGCAGTCAGCAAGATAACTCAGTCTCTCATACCTTAGGAGTATCGAAAGATGCAGAAGATTACATATAATAAGTATTCCCTCACATAATGCTGCTCTGTATCAGATATCAGTGGGGTGGATAAATATAGCTTTTATATCTCAAACAAAACCAAAGCCCTTTGTGGGGACCCACCCATTATAACCCTCTCTGTGTAAAACCCCCTGGAATTGCCAATTGCCATGCTGTGTGAAACCTCCTGGAATTACCACATACTAACCTTAATCCCAGGGGTCATGTCAGCCTCCAGTGCATCCCTCCTCTGCTTGCTTGCTGCGCCAGGCAGACCTGAATGGCTGTGGGTGGATCCTAATTGAGACACCCCAAGGGCAAGCTTTCAACCAACACTAGAGTAATTTATACCCAGTTAGTCTCCTGTAAGCCTACAAACACGTTTTAATAAAGATGTCTTGATTTTTTTAAAAGATTGGTTATATCTGTGATTTAGGGGCATAATATTAAAAAGGGTAGATACTTCAGTAATTCGCTCACTTTCTTTATAACTGATATGAATAACTTTGCCAAATTAAAAATAAGTCACTGGACTTTGATCTTTTGGAAGACGTTCCCACTCATCCTAATATTCAATGATAGGTTATTTGCTGGTTTAATTGTTCTTTGTTTTTCCAATATATACACATGGACAAAATTGTAAGAAAGAAAAACCCACAATGTCACTGAAATAACTTGAAAATGACAAAATTAATACATTTGATTTTATTGAAAATTGGCTAATGATAATCTGACTTTGCTTTTGAAACTTAGTTCAATAGAAAAATATTTAAAAAAGTACTGCTGAAATTGACCTAGAAAAAAATGATCGTACCCTTAAAGTACATTTTGTCAGGACTCAGCGCTTACCTGGGCCCCGTTCCAGCGCCATCTCCGGGCGGGCGGCCGCAGCAGCAGCTCCTGCTCGGCGGCCGCGCCGAGCGGCGGCGGTTGCTGCGGGCGCGCACGCGGCCGTCCTTCCTCCTGCCTCCCTGCATCGTGCTTGCGCGCGCGAGCATGTCCATCTTATGCCCTCCGGCGGCGCTGCTGTCTGCGCGCCCGCCAGAGGAAGAAACCTTAGACGGGCTCAGCCAGGGGGGAAGTTCCCCCTCACAGTTATGGGCCAATGAGCCCAGAGTTCAGGGCTGGGCCAATGAGCCCTAAGTTAGGGAATTTTAGGCTAGATGCCCTGACCCAATCACACGCCGCATCCCATGTGCACCAATCACACTCCTATCCTCCATCTGTCTGTCCCTATAAAGGTTTCTGTCAGTCAGTTGCTCAGCGCCTGTGATAGCGCCTTGTACCTAGTACTGACCTCCGTGTATTTGTTTATTGATTCCGTTGCCGACCACCGCCTGAACCGACCATTCTTGATCTGAAAACCCCGTTGCCGACCACCGCCTGAACCGACCATTCTTGATCTGAGACCCCGTTGCTGACCACTGCCTGAACTGACCATTCTTGATTTGTACTCCTGTTGCCGACCTCTGCTTAGAAACTTGACCCAGAATTGCCTAATCCTTCGGTACTGCCACGATCTCTGTCTTCCCGTTGTCGACCTCCGGCCTGTCTCCGGACTTCCGCTTCTAACGCTCTAGCCATTAGGTTCTCCAGACCTCCTACCAATAAGCTTGCATCCTTTGAGCCATTGAAGTCCTGGGGGCAACCGATCCCGGGCAGGCGTATTCTGCGTCCCGTAAAGCGGGGGCTCCTACAGGTGAAGCTGGCTGCGAAGATTGGGGGTTGAGGGCTTATCTGAAGGGCTGGAGTTACCCCGAGCGTGACACATTTCCAGGAAAATATAAAATAAAAGCTATACTCTCCTTTTCTCCCATGAAGACCATCTCTCACCTGAAAGGCTGGGTGTAGGTCCCTCGCTGCCTGGCACCTCACGCATTGCTGCTCTCTCATAGGGCTTCTCTTCCTTTCTTGCTCTGACGCCCCCACCATCAGTCACGGTGAGCCACCACGCCCCCTCCATTGCAATGAATGGAGGAGGGTGTGGTAGCTTGACGCCCCCACCATCAGTCACGGTGAGCCACCACGCCCCCTCCATTGCAATGAATGGAGGAGGGTGTGGTAGCTTACGGTGACTGATGGCAGGGATGTTGCCACATTAGAGCGAGACAGGCAGAGAAGCCCGATGAGAGAGCAGTGCTGCGCGAGGTGCTGGGCGGCAAGAGGACCTGCACCCAGCCTTTCAGGATAGCGCTACTGCCCCAGACTAGGAGCGATGGTCTGCATGGGAGGAAAGATGAGTATAGCTTTTTTTTATTTGGCTGAATTTTATCTTTAACTTAAAGGAGCAGTATCGCGAATTTTTCTTGGTGACTTATATTTAAATAGTACTTTGAATGTAGGTAAGTGTTGGAGTAAGAATTACAAATTTAGAAAAAAATGATGTCTGTGTTGAGCAGCTGGAGACTAATAGCTATGTCTGTTGAGTGTCGGAGCCCAACACTCTGGCCTGTTCCATGCTGAGGAGAGGGGTGAAACAATGTATCAAAGTATCAGCTGTTCAGTGCTGGCAGCCGTCCAGCATAAGATAACAACATTGCAACATTGCCTGGCCAGAACTTATATATCTAAAACAGAGAGAAAAGCTCTAGAAGTCATTCAGCTGATTTTGACAGTTTTCCCTTTATGTTGGCTCTGCTGCAGAATCTTTCAGTTTACCATTTTCTCTCTCCTTTCTCAACACATTTTTCCATATGATCTTTCTTTCAGCTTTGTGTGTTTTGAGCAAAGCCCAACCCAGGATTTTCACTATCTGGAGTTTTGTTTTGTGCCCCTAGGTGCATCCCGACTTGGGATGCCCTGATATGTGAAATCCCCAAGTTCGCCTGTGAAAATGTACCTTTCCCTTTCCCACAGCGCATGCGTGGGCTCTCATCCAATCAGCTCTGTTTGCACGCAGATGGGGAGCCTGAGCAGTAACCTTCCTGGCTGCCCGGCCTGTCTAAATGACTATCTGCGTGAGTGTGCAAGAAAAATGGGGGGATCTGTGGTTATCCAGGGGTCGTTTCACACAGTGGGCATCCTGATTTAGAGGGCAAGGTCAATGGCCGGGTCTTATAAACTCAGGGTTTTGTTCCACTTTAATACCTTTAGATTTTCCTGCACAGTTATTCAAAGAAGAATTTCAGTCATTTTCAGTCAGTTTAGTTTATTTTGTATAGATTTTACACATTGGAGTCACCTGGTCTCATAACAAAAGCAGCACCTCACACACACACAGCCGTTACCACTGATTACAGTGTCAGCCTCTGAGGTAAAGTGTTGCTAGGAGACCAGTGGGCAAAATGAAGCAGCTCACTAAATACAACCCAGCAGATCCCCCTATTCAGCAAATGGACTGAGCCATTGTAATTATACAATTTAAAAGAAAGGCAAATATTTTTTCCTTTTTCTATCGCCAGATTATTTATACACATGTTAGAAACTATTGTGTGGCTATTTAACTATTTATCTTTTTTAATGCAAATTTCACGATACTGCTCCTTTAATATCTTGTTGCACAACCTGCTGAAGCAATCACTGCAAACAAACATTTTCTGGCTACAGGTACAATATATTGGTCCACTGCTCCATCTGTCTCAGGTTTGAAGTATGTCCTCCCCAGACTGCATGTTTTACCTCCTTCCACAGATGATCAATAGGATTTAGAGCTTCAGGACTCCTAAAAGGCCACCTCAGAATAGTCCAATGCTTTGCACTTATTTCTTCAATGAAAGACCAAGCTTTCTGACACTGGGCAGCACATTTCGCTTCAGAATGTCCCGAGATTCCACCCATAACAGATTCACAACACCCTTTTCTAGATGCGGCAAAGTTTAGGATGATGCTGACATCTAAAAAGCAGTGCGGAGGGGGGATTATCTGAGAGGAACGTCAAAAAAGGTCTGATGTTCCTCTTGAAGCAGCTTGGAGATGGTCTTATATAGCCTTATATTTGTCTATTATCCTCTTTATAATCTCCTGAGACAACTCTCTCCTTAGCTGTCTTTGGTCCATGGTCGGTGCGGTACACACCATGATACGATACAGCACAGTGGACACTTTTCACTCTTTAAATGGACCTTTTTTTTTTTAATTAAATTGTTTCCTTTGAACTGCAATTAAAAAATGTATAGTTTACGTTAGCTGATTTTCAGTAAATGAAAAATTATAATTAATTTTGTCTAGTGGCATAACTAATTGTGACGGGGCCCCGGGTGCGAACATTAAATGGGGCTCTTTCATGGCTCATACACTAAACTTTTTTCTACCTTCTAATTTAAGCGGATGCAGCTACACACCTAATGACTGAAACAGCAGAGAAAATGATGCCACTGAGCACAAATATGATAAATATGGTAAAGGAGCAACAATGATGGGACACCCTAACATTCTGGACCCCGGTGCGGTTGCACCCCCTGCCAAGTTATGCCCCTGATTTTGTCAGTTTCACATTATTTCACTGACTGACTTTTTTTTCTTGATGAAATGCTTATTAATGCTTTTTAACCTTTCATTGTTTTTCACATATATATATATATATATATATATAATGACCATGTTTCACTTGTCACAACTCCACCAATGCTAGCTGTCAGGGACTGCATCTTATATTCACCAGAACTTTGCATTTCCTATAGAACTTGCTCCTTACTGCCAACTCATTTTTCGGGCCCTCAACATGAAACATGCATGAATGAGTCTGCTGTTGAGGAGGCCCTGCAGAAGGAAGAGTTCACTGGGAGTTATTGAGAAATATAAAGAAGCCTGAATGTTGGCTGAAAGAAAGATGTAGCTCCTGACAACTAGCACCAAGAGAGAAGAGAGCAGGATAATTTAACCCATTAATTGGAATGTCCCTTTAAAGCATTATAGGATGAGCTTCTAATGTCCAGACTGCACCTTTACTGAAATAAAGAAGAAGCCAATAGGGTTCTCCATGGGGGGTCATGCTAATTATTTGGCGAAGACATTGGGGCTTCCAGTGTGCTCATCCGTGTGAATTGCAATTTTTCAATTTTTACACACAAAAAAGTGCAAAAGAAAATGTTTGCTCTAATGTTTCCCTTAAATCACCTGTACCTGTAATGGGGCATTTATACAGGTGCGGTATATCATATTTCCTATTAGAAACAACTATGCAGAATAAATTGGCACATTCTTTAGCATAGCACATAGGGTGCTGTCAAAGTTTTAACTTTAAAAATATATTTTTACCTTATTGGATATATGATGAACCTCACCTGTAAAAATGGCCTATCACAGGTACAGGTAATAGGATAAACATTTTCTTTTGCACTTTTTTGTGTGTTAACACTAAAAAGCTTACCGGGAAGCAGGTTGCAATTCACACCGCAATGGACACTGGCTTCACCAAATAATTAGTATGACCCTTCATGTGCATTGCCAGTGTACACTCAAGCCAGACATGCAGATCCCCCTGGCAATAAAAATGCAGTTCTGTAAGTATAAATGCCTTATTTCCGGCTTTTTTTACTATTCTGTAGTGTCCCAGACTATTTAAGGGGGTTGGTTCGGCACCAGATGCAAAAAGTGCACTTTACAAACAAAAGGGTCCTTTAGGTGATTAATTGAATAATTAAAAATGATTGATTAAATAAAAGTGCTCTTTTTACAACTGCTGCTGACTCGACTCCCTAGGTAGGCAATGGCACTTCAAAAGCAGTGTAGGGCACTTTTTGCCCCTGGTGCTAAATCGATCACTAAATATTAATGAATATAGGTTAATCACAGATTTTCTGGCTTGTATCTGGTTGCTGGTTGCTTGCTCAGCATATTATAGGAAAGCCTGCCAAACTTCCACTACACGTCTTTGATATTTGGTTTTAATAATTTAGTATACGTAGAAATTAACCATGGCATGAATCTAAAAATCGAAACCGCCACACTACCCAAAACTGACCTGATAACATAGAATTGGAGATGCTAATAATGAAATGTATAAGTGTATCCACTTTCCTTTAACACCTAATATCACAGTAACCGGAGCTTCTGCGTAAAATGCTATACTGTGCTTTCAGCACCGTATATATCAGCTGGCCACTTGTGTCTGGCCGATAAGGAAACAACTGATACTGCAAGGTCATAGCAAACAACAAGCCAGCTGAGTCGCTATTACATGGCAAAACAACACTTCAAGCCAGGGTGATATTTTCAGTATAGCTGCAATGCTGTCTGAGAACAGATCACATTACATGGAGCAAGTTGCGAGTTTCTCAGTCGTAGAAATAGTACTGTATTATACTGCACTTCTTGTTTTTATAGACTTATCTCTAAATGTTGCTCTTCATGATTTGTCTTAATCATAGAAGCACCCAAGGGGGTCATCCAGGGGTCTGGTGAAGCACAACTCCACTCCAACTGATTTTTTTGCATTAGGGGACGCCTAGCTGTTGGGCATCGATTATGAAACAAGTGAGAGCAGCAATCAAAGGAAAGCAGTGACAGGGAAGTGGAAACAGACGGAAGCCCGGAAGCCGCAAGTTCATGGAGCTCAGGACACATCTCAAGAGCATGGGGTGCAGAGAGGAGCAATTTGCAGTAGTATGAGCTGGCACACTGGGAAACTCATGTTGAATACCCATCAATATTTCTGCAACAGTCACACCCTTATGTTTACCATTTGCAGAAGCCATGGCCCCATCTCTGCCATTCCCCACCCCAGATAGAATTCCTGGGTACTTCACTGGTCTGATAACCTTCTCTTTTGGAAAATCTATGTCTGTGCTAAGGGGCAGAACAACAAACTCATCTCATTCACAGATCAAGCTACATTTAAACACATATTATTGGACTGTAGACAAAACTAAAGGTGGTGCAGATATAATTTTTCTAAATTAAAGTAGATCTATTGATAAAATAACCTAATAATAAAAGTCGATACAAACATGCTAGAAAACAAGAGAAGCGGACATGTGAAAAAATATCAAGGGAAGCATGTATAAGAAATAATAGAGAAAAAAGGCTTACATGTTTTTATTTTCTATTAACTCTAATGGCCTATCCCCTGTGTCAGACTGTGAGAAATGTGAGCATTAACCAATTTCTGTGCAAAGTATTGCATGTTGGGTAAAAGCATATCACACATACTCATGTGAACAAAAAAATTAGGGAAAGCTTATTGCTTTATTTTATTGTAAGAAAAAAAAGGTGTAGCATCTTTTTGGGTGAATCATTTTATTTTTACAGGGGAGTACGGTTTCATTGAAATAGCAGTAAGACTTTATTCCAGCACAAGCTAGCTCAGGAGACAGGTCATTATGGCCCTTTTACACGGGCAGATAAATTGACGCTCAGCAAGCAAACGACTAAGCAAATCTTCTGCGATTGAACGACTGCATTTCGAAGATTTGTTGGTTAATCATTCTTAGAACAAAACACATTCTTTGTTGGACGACTTCTGTTACCACATTTCAGAGTTCGAGCGCTGAATGAGAATTTTTTGGTCACCCAAAATGATAAGACGGGTAATTCTCAGTCATCGCTTGATCGCGGCGGCCATTTCCCCTGGAGCGATTATTGCTTAATTGAAGAGGTTTTAGCAATCACTGGTTCGATACTCGCTTCGTGTAAATGGGGAATTAGAATGGAGCAGTTCTCCCTGTAAAATCAGACTGGTAGTCCCACAAACATGTCAACCTTGATTGTTCTTCCTTCCAGTAAAAGAAAAGAAAAATCAGCTGGCCTGAACTTTTTTGATGCAGGGTATATTAGTAATCTTCCCACCTAGCATATTTATGTGGATTTTTATTGGTAAACCATTTTTCACAATAGATCATCTTTAAAGGAAAGGTCCAGTTTGGTGGACTTTTCCTGAGACCTCAAACTGGCTAAGTGCCTGGATGCACAATGTGACCAGCTTACCTCACTGCCTGTCCCGTGCTACCAATTTCTTCCAGCAACCCTGGTTTGTAAACCTGGGAGCTGCACTTCTAGTTGCCAGGTGGGCGTGGTCTATGTCTGGCTGGTTCTCATTGAAAACAATGGGCACCTCCATACAAGGCTTTCCAAACTGGAGCTACAGGAGGACGAGTGGTGGTGCAGGTGATGGTTACAATACCAGGAAAAGGTTCAAAATGCTTGTAAAAATGCATACATGCAAAATCAGATTTTAATGATTTTCAGAATCTTTTAGGGCTCATTTGATTGTTTCAAGTTGACCATTCACCAGGATTTTCACCATCCTGGTGATTGGTCCTGGGACATCATTTGGGATGGCCCGCTGTGTGAACCCCCCACCACAGATCACTTACTGAACTTAGCACAGGCTCTCGTCCAGTGGGTGCTTTTGGACTGAGCACTGCCATAGGGAGTAGGGGCAGCCACACCCCTGGATCCCCTGCGGAGTGTGCGTTTTCCCGTAGCCAGCCCATCTGAATGTCCAGAGGCAGGAGTGCACACAGCTGCAGGGATGCCAGGGAATGCAGCCATGACCCGTGATTGTGGAAAGGTAAAAGGGTGGGCAAACTGGGGAGGCTTACACAGTGGGGCATAACATTTCAGGGAAATAGGGGCACCCAGTGGGCCGGCCCTGGAGTTTTTTAGACCTGATTAGTCCACTTTAAGAAATCAGAGATTTATTGGAAAATGTAGTTGATTTTGATCATGCTGACATGCATATTCAGGGCTGATTCTAAGGCTGGTAAGAAGCCCAACCTGAGTGCCAAGGCTATTGTGTATGTGGGGTGCTCCCTCCCAGTCATCCTGTTTTTCCGTCAGTGGTGCCGGCCATAAGTCAGGACTCTCAACCCCCCATATCAGGCTCAGTTATGGGGTAGGGGCACTCCTGCACTGCCTACTGCTGAGGAAGAGGAACAGCATGGCACATACAGCACCATAGCATAGTAGGGGCAGATTATTTTTCCTCCTCACAGGAGGAACTGTCCTGATGGAATTACAATCGAGTCAACCACAGAATAAATCAACCACATTATGTTATTCTCATGCTCAACAAAAATGAAATACGCATTTGATTCTTAAATGTTACTTTACTGTAGTTCATATACATGTTTCCTTTCTGTGATTATGGCTGGATCTATTTCTCAGCTTCCATTTCTTATATCATCAGACATTTATTGTCCATTTCATTTAGCCGTGGTACTGCTTTTTAGGGCAGCTACTGACTGGTACATTTTACACTTGCTGACATTATATATTACGTGACATGTGTCTACTTCGATACAAGATTTGTACATTCATGCTGCATTTGCATCCATTAAAAACAAAGAGAGCACCTAAACAAATCCCAATATAAAGTAACAGGTTAAAACATAAAAAAACAGTTGCATAGGACAAAAGCTTTCAGCTCCTTGGATATTAAGGATTTCTGAAAACGTCCTTGCAGAATCAGTAAACTAGCATGACTTAGAGCCACTAAGTGCAAATGTATTTAATGTAATGGACTGTACCTCTTTTGAATGACAATCTCTTCATCCAAAATTTAGAGAAGGACGGCCAGGAGTTGTTCAAGAGTGAATCTGACATCTTGCAGGCTGGCCACTTTTTCACGGAGACATTTGAACTAGCTGTGTGTCTGCAGACGTCACTCTCAATCTGAAACCATCAGGAGGACCAAAACAGCCTAGGATTTCCATCAGAGCTCCAAATTAGGGTCTGACTGCAGGGGGGGAGGTACATCCTCCAACAGTTTGTTCTGGCTGCTTTATAATGCATTGCCAGACCAGAAATATTTAACTGCTGCTTGCCCAGGCTCTTTTGCTTCACAATAAGCTAAAAATAAATCATATCGTATTTCTCTATCCTAACCTACTATGCAATGCCAAAGAATATACATTTTTAAAAGAATAGTCTTTAGTAATTTGTTGAAATATTTATTAGATCTTTCACTAACAAGATTTGTCAGAATTGATATGATTACTTTTACTACCACTTTTACAGCTGTTGTGAGAGAGATACTGTACTGCACTCAAAGAGGAACAAATCTCGGGTTGTGTTCCACCTGCATCTGGCTTCCTAATTTGGGAAGCCCTGCTGCGTTTAAACCCCAGAATCGCCCGGAAACTCACCTTTCTCTTATTCCAACGCCAGATTTTTCTGAAGCTGAATTGAGCATGCACTGCTGGCCGCACCTCCTCCATGTGCCTGAGCCAGCCATTCAGAAATGCCTGGCGTGGCTATACATCTAGGCTAAAGGTATACAGGGGATGTGGCTGTGGCCCCTGGGAATACAGTGTGGAATCGCCAGCGAGGTGAATCGGGCAATCCCTGGGCATGAACACAGATGTGCATACCAATTTAGATCCCCTACAAAAAGGGCATAACATTAAAAAAGAGGAAATAACAGTAAAAGGAGACCTATCACCGCCAAGGCTGGCCCTTAAGTCTAAAAGACTCCAGGGCCAGACAACTAGGTGCCCCTGGGGCATCTAAATTCAGGATGCCCCACTGCTTTCCCACTGGTGCCTCACACAGCACCACAATCCCTTACGTTTTCAACAGTCACACCCTACAACCCTGGGATCCCTGCAGTTGAGGCGTGCTCCAGTGTCCCGCAGGGAAACCAGGGATGCAGCCACTCCCACCTCTATACCAGTGCTCAGTTCAAAACAATGCATTTGTATGCATGGCATGAATCACTGATTGGACAAGACAGAACAGCGGAAAGATGGCTTGCATGGGTGATCTAGGGGGTTTCAAACAGCAGGGCATTCCAAATCAGGATGCCCCAGGGACAGGAACCTATGACCAGTATAGTGAAAATCCTTGTCAAAGGTGCACTTTAAATAAGACATTAGGGCTGATTCATAGCCTTCTCAAAACCGTCTTGTTTTTGTCTCATAATGTGTAATTTTCACTATTTTCCCGTATGTCTAAGTGCATATGCATGATGCAGAGACGCCATCGGGAGCATTCCGTTGACCTTTCGTAGCTGCGTACGCCATCATAAGTGTTTTTTTACGGCACGCGTTGTACGCGAGAGGATGAGATTTCGTTTACGCTGCTTAGTAATCCTCGTATAGTACCGTTTTTCAGCGTTTTTCAACGTAGCTTCCAACGTAGAATTTCAGTGTCCCGCAATATTCAGCTTGCATGTTTCTCAAAATATACGTAGTAACGGAATTTTGTTGTACAAGCTGCTATTTTGTACGCATGTACGCATACGCGCAGTTTATTAACTGATTCATGTCCCCCGTTTCAACTATTCTCTCACTCACTTCTGCTCCCATGCTTACCCTAACTCCCTTGTGAGTTTTTTTTACTCTGTCCCACTCTATTAATGCTTACCTTAACTCCCTTGGCACTGTATCTATTCCTCTGTCCCACTCCATTAATGATTACCTTAACTCCCTTGGCACTGTATGTATTCCTCTCTCCCACTCTATTAATTCTAACCTTCACTCCCTTGGCACTGTATGTATTCCTTTGTCCCACTCTATTAATGCTTACCCTAACTCCCCTGGCACCGTATGTATTCCTCTCTCCCACTCTATTCATTCTTACCTTAACTCCCTTGGCACTGTATATATTCCTCTGTCCCACTCTATTAATGATTGCCCTAACTCCCCTGGCACTGTATGTATTCCTCTCTCCCACTCTATTAATGCTTACCTTAACTCCCTTGGCACTGTATATATTCCTCTGTCCCACTCTATTAATGCTTACCTTAACTCCCTTGGCACTGTATATATTCCTCTGTCCCACTCTATTAATGCTTACCTTCACTCCCTTGGCACTGTTTATTGTTCTCTGCTTAACTTAATTTAATGGATTATTTAGATATTTTTCATTTCCTTCTTGCTTTTTTAGGATTTATGTGCATAAGTGGATTTGTGTAATCATGACATTTATATTAGTTTTCTAGAAATGAAAGACATCATAAACATTTTTAAGTAGTAAACAATTTATTAAAATAGTTTTTAGTTTTTTTTTCCATTCAAAAATATTATATTTTTTTAAATAAAATTTGAAAACTATTTACACAAAAGTGGCATGCTCCCAGGATTCTATTCCTCTGTGGTCCCCATTGAAGCCGCAAGCTCCTCAATGTCGCCCACCAGCCTATGAACAGCAGCTGTCAGTTGTTGTAATCGCTGCTGTGTGCTGGCTGTGAAAATAAAACAAAGACTCATTTCTAGTATATGCATTTGGAATACCTGTTGAATAAAATATTATTAATTTATAGCCTATGGATTGTTCCAGAAATTAATCTAATCGTCTAGGCTATGGATTGTTCCAGAAATTAATCTAATCTTCTAGGCTATGGATTGTTCCAGAAATTAAACTAATATTCTAGCCTATGGATTGTTCCAGAAATTAAACTAATATTCTAGGCTATGGATTGGGTATACCTGTTGATAAAGGCATGTTAACATAAATCAACTAAGTTGTCTAAAATCTTACTAGGCTGGTGGACGACCTGTTCCTGGGGGACCACCCTCCTCTCTGGGGCCTGCCACTCCTCTTGGTCTGACTCTGTTGAGCAAGCAAAAATATTGTTAGTTATAATTTCATATTTGTTAATGACAACATTTAAATTATAATGTGTGCGTGACATCACCCACCATCTCCTTGCACCTCAGGTGCTTGGCCTTCTGGGTTCTCCATTCCAGGATCTTCACCCGCTACATCATCATCTAAAAGTATAAAAGTAAGAAATGAGTGTGTGTTTACAGTGCATGTACCTGTGTGTGCTTCTGTTTGATAATCATACCTGAGTGCTGCTGGTCCTGCATCTCCTCCGATTTCCTGCCGAGCAGCTGATGCCCCTCCTCTGCAGACAGGTCCAGCGGTTGTTGTTCCGGACTTGCAGAGGAGGGGGAGGACCTTGGCACTGGACTGCCACCACCTTCACGTCTTCCAGATCTCTCCAGCATTGGCTGGACTCCTCGCCTCCGGGTGGGCCTAATTCTAAAGCTATATTCAGTCACTAGAATAGAATAGTATTCATAAACACAGGCCTGTCTAAGGGCAGTGTATTCCTAAGATATAATGGTAATGTACTTACTTAGGAAATGTTTCCTGAAGAATTTCCTCACCCGGGGCCTCTTCCTGCGTTTTAGGTCCGACCAGTGCTGGATGATCTGGGTATAGGTGAAGGTGGTGTCAGTTTCCTCCTGTAGTTTGGCTACTATTTCCAGTGCCAAGGTCCTTTTTTCAAAGCTGCTCGGCAGGTAATCATACCGATGGCTGAGCATCATCTAAAAGGTGGAGGAAAAAAAGATGTCATTAAATAAAGCATCATACAGATCTTTCAAATTATGCTAGCAGGTTATTATTAGCACTCCCCCAAACATGTTAAATCATTGTTAATGTCTGGACCTATCCTCGGATAGTACATTTGTTAGCTGTGCACATGTGTGCACAAACATTCGCTGCATTAGGTGCATTTAAATCAACATTTTTGGCACACTTGTTTAGCCCGTGATGCATAAACGCCTATGCATGCATTTGGCGTGCAAATAAACACCTGCAAAAAACACTCACGCGCATAATGGTCTCCTGCTGCTGGGGAGTGAAGAGCATAGGGACCATCTTGGGGTGGTTCTCTTTCGTTATGTGGCGCGCCCCAGCGGTTTCCGGGGCGCGCACGGCCGTAGGCACTGACGTCATAGACTGTGATAACTATTTAAAGGGTAGGCACCAACACAGCTATGTTTCTGATCACACATCAAGATGACCGGGAAGAGACGACCCCAAAAGACGCAAAAACAGGCTGGATCGCAGGATCGCCTGTGCCTTCGACTTCCTGGCAACGCACTGGGAGGCCAGCTACCGGGTCCAGCAAAGGCACTTCTAAAGATAGTGGTGGAAGACGCCATTCTCACCCATCTCACAAGGATCAGCCTACCAGGGCTTGTATGCCGTTCGTCAGAAGATTAACAAGTGCAAGTTGCTTGGGTAAAGATGGTTGTTTGGGGTGGGCAGGTTGATGTGGTGCATGAGATTCTAATTTTTGTGTATTGTTATTGTTTAAAGTTGAAAACAGCAGGTGGACACCCATCAAAACTGCTATTCACTGCTGCCAAGAAAATGGTGCAAGGTCTAATCCACACATCAACACTTCAGGGCGTTGCAGAGAGGATGGACTCTGACAATTTTCTTGAGCCTGAAGGTTAGTATTTCAACTAATGGATGAGCTTTTTAGTTGATAAAAATGTATGTAAATTGTTTCAGACCACAAGGTGTGTGTGTGTGTGTGTGTGTGTGTGTGTGTGTGTGTGTGTGTGTGTGTTAACCTTAGATTACAATGTAATTTCAGCACAAACAACTGTACAAATGAGTAGCCAACAACTAACAACAGTTGGAGGTTCGGGTTCCACTTATGCAGAACAGCCATTACCAAGGAGTGCTATTACAGATCAATTACATCTGGTAATTACCTACCTGGTGATGCATGTTAAGCAACATGACAATTAGCCACAGGATATTTAGAATTAAATATCTAAATACTGTAATTTCTCTCCCTACAGACACCACCCATTATGGCAGACATCCATGCGCTTGAGGAGGATGCCAACATGTCGCTGCCACCCCAACCTGAAACACATCAACAGCAGCTGCCACTGCACCAGCTCCAGCCTCCCACAAATCCTCTGCAGCAGAGTCAAGCTCGCCCTCTGCTGGCACAGCCCCAACAACAGCGCCAGCATGGCCAGCAGATGCCTCCCCAACAAACGGGTACATGGCCAAGCTCTACTGCAGAGGATTTAGCATCACCATCGGGAAATGTGACTAGCCCTGGCCCATCAACTGCACGCATCCAAACCCAGATACGAGGACGATGGACTCGTCATCTTACCCTGGTGAGGCGTGTGCAGATGATGGAGTCAGCTTGGCGAAGTGATAGCCGCAACTTCTGCCAAACCGCCAAAAGATTCCACCAAAATATGGCTAATAACATCAACCACATGAATAATACTCTGCAAGCCCTGCTGGAGGAAAGCTGGAACAACAATAGACAGAGGGAGGAGCAGTGGCAGATGCTTAATTCAAACCTTTCCCAGATGGTGGCCATTCTTCAGGTGGGACAAAACCCATACTTTATGCAGCAACCATACCAGTAAATAGCTATTGTCAATTTTAAGTTGTTATGTAAAGCCAATTGTTGATGAATGGCTATCATGTCCAATTAGGCAAAAATATTATTTTCAACTTTCATAACTTTGGTTTTGGCTTAATACCTCAAAAATCACAAAAATACAATTCTGTGATTACTCACCTGTAGAATTGGTATTATGAGTATACAGTACGTCCTGCTCCAAATCTAATACTTACAGTTGGGTTATACTCTGCCAGATGGCGCTGGACTGCAGAGACATCGAAAATAGGCTCCTCCCGGCCCCTCAAATACCCAGGGACCTCCCACAAATCCCCAGCATTGAAAAGCAGTTAAGGAGAAGCTGGGAGAATTAAACAATCCAAACTACCAACTATAACAATGATAACAATCAGCATACAGGGGATCCAAGAAAATGCAACCAAGGGTGGGTTGGAGCAGGACGTACTGTATACTCATAATACCAATTCTACAGGTGAGTAATCACAGAATTGTATTATCCTTAGTATACAGTACGTCCTGCTCCAAATCTAATACTTACAGTTGGGACATCCAATAGCAGTATCCATAAAGTAGGGTGGGATCCCCAAGAAAAATCAGCAGCAGGCAGTTTAAACCACTGCCGCCTGCAGGACCTTTCGGCCAAAACAGCGTCAGCTGAGGCCCTAACATCAACCTTGTAAAACTTTGAAAAGGTAGAAGGTAGAAGACCAAGTAGCAGCCTTGCAAACTTGTTCAACAGAAGCCTGGTGCTGAAAAGCCCAAGAGGCACCAATAGCACGAGTGGAATGAGCAGTAAGGCGGAAGGGAGGATTCTTCCCCTTAGCAGAGTAGGCCTGAATCACAGCCTGACGAATCCACTTGCTGATAGTAGACTTGGCAGGAGCCAAACCCTTCCTAGGACCAGAAGGGACCACAAAAAGAGCATCAGTTTTCCTGAAAGGTGCAGTAGCCACCAGATAGTACTTCAGACACCTAACCACATCCAAAGAGTGCAAAACTCTCTCCTTAGCATTGCTAGGATTAGGGCACAAAGAAGGAAGAACAATATCCTGATTCAAATGAAAGGCAGACACTACCTTAGGCAGAAAATCAGGTTTGAAACGAAACACCACCTTGTCCTGGGTGCCTCTCATAGCAGGGGGGCTGAATGGACAGCGCCGCCAACTCAGACACACGCCTGACAGAAGTGATAGCCACCAGAAACACAACCTTGAGCGTAAGAATGGCCAAGGCAGCATCCTGCACAGGTTCAAAGGGAGCACCCTGCAGGGCTGACAGAACCAAGTTCAAATCCCAAACAGGCACCATAGGTTTACGTGGGGGATGCACATGAGTGACCCCCTGGAAAAAAGTCCTGAACAGAGGGTGCTGAGCAAAGGACTTCTGGAAAAAAATAGACAGGGCAGAAACCTGACCCTTCAGAGTACTGAGTTGGAGCCCCATCTCCAACCCATGCTGCAGGAACTCCAGAATCCTGGGAATAGAGAAGACACGACAGGGAAGAGACTTAGACTCACACCAGTCAATGTAGGCACGCCAAACCCTGTAATAAATGGAAGAGGAAGACTTCTTCCTAGCTTTAATCAAAGTATCCACAACTGAGGAAGACAGCCTCTTCTCCATCAAGATGGAGGTTTCAGCAGCCAAGCCGTCAAAGCCAGAGTTTGTAAATTGGGATGGCGTAGTAAGCCCTGAGTGATCAGATCTGGCACCAAGGGCAGAGCGTACTGAACTACAGCCAGCTGTACCACGTCTGCGAACCACACTCTTCTTGGCCACCTGGGGGCCACCAGAATTGCTGGCACCCCTTCCAGAGCAATCTTGTGCAGAACCCTGCCCAGCAGGGGAATTGGGGGGAAGACATACAGGAACTGAAAGTCCTTCCATGACATTGCTAGAGCATCCGAGGTCAGGGCCAGAGGATCCCTGGACAGAGAGACAAAAGCTGGAAGCTTGTGACAGTGGCGGGACGCAAACAGATCCACATCTGGTTGGCCCCAACGGTGACACAGAGATTGAAACACCCTGCTGCATAGGGACCATTCTCCCTGGCGAGAGGTCCCCCTGCTCAGAGAGTCCGCCAGGTGATTTTCCACCCCCGGGATGTACACAGCTGAAATGCAGGGGACATTGGCCTCCGCCCAAGTCAGGATCAGAGACGCTTCCTGGAGGGCCCCCTTGCTTCGGGTCCCTCCCTGATGATTGATGTAGGCAACTGCCGTCTGGTTGTCCGAGCACACCTGAACAGGCAGGCCCTGAAGATGAGTAGTCAAGCGAGCCAGAACTAACCTGAGCTATATTGTATGCCGCCGCACACCAATCGAGCGTAGGAGAGGGGGTGCACGGTTAGCGGTGACACCGCAAATCCAGAAATCGAGAGAAAACCAGCACTCCAGTAGTAAGCACAAATAGAACTATATTAGTGAGTTTCAATGCAATCCAACGTTTCGGGGGTTACAGCAGGCCCCCTTCATCAGGTCAACACACAACAAGTGGCACACAGACACAGCACATTATATATACATGAGTAACCAATAGCAGAGTCAGAAAAGCCCACCTGACGTCAAAATGACGTCACAGCGGTGCCGCTGTCAGGACCGACAGTGGCATCTTATAATAAACGCATCAAACAGATAATAATCAAAAATACTCACTGGCAGAGCCCCCCCAGGCAAAAAAACGCTGTGCTGCACTACTTGTATGGCAGCAGCAGCTGGTAACACACTCATGCTGGCAGGCCGGTTGCTAGGGAACCAGCCTGGCCAGGCCTCCAATGAGAGGAGGCGGAAGTGACGTCACAGTGAGGGCAGTGAAGCCCTCACATGATGACGTCCGCCCAAAGGAGCCTGACAGGCTCTGGGCGCAGCTTCTGTCACTGAAGACAGACAAAGTGTGTGCCTGCAGGGGAACCCTGACCAGGAGAGACTAAGAACAAAACAGTTATAAGAATACATATGTAACCATAAAAATAAATGGATATTACACAGAGCCCCCGGATTGGCCCGCAAAAACAGAGACAACACAACTAAGCACAGAGCCCAAATGAACGATCACACTCAGCGTGACAGGAAACCTATCCACTGTGTGTGACATTATAGTGCAATGTGGCCCCCTAAAAAACGGGGGTGTTAAAGAAAGGTACTAAGGGCCAAGTCGTCAGGGGCAACGGCTGTGATACTGTGGATCGAGGCCAAAGAGTAAAGAAACAAATAGAGAAAAGTCAGGAAAACACAGCTGGGATGTGTGAGAGAGAAAGGTGATTCTCAGAATTAATTCAGATGAAGAAGTCCGGATGGTACAATTACAAATGATGTACGACAAATTTCGCGTAAGGGGGTATCCCGTATTGGTCATAGATATGGCCTTACAGAAAGCTAAAGATATCTATAAAGAGAAACCCACCAAGAGGTCTAAGATGGACTGTGTACCATTTACCCAGACCTTCAATGTGGTCTCACCTAAGATTGAAAAAATCTGTCGCAGCCACCATGTTAGGGCGAGCGCTGCACGCCCGTCTCACAGCAAGTCACTTACCTCCATGGCTGCATGCAGCCGTCATCCATCTTGCAGCACTTCCCCATGGCTGCATTCAGCTGCCGCCCTTCCCCCCATGCTTCCTGCTCACATGCTCAGGTGCACGCACGTCTCTGTCCACTAGAGGGCGAGCGCACTGGATTCCTGAGATTTAAAGAGCCTGTACAGCATTGATTGGCGCCTGCTCATCCAATCCTGCATCCACTTCCCCTATTTAAAGAGGCACTTCCTTTCCTTCAGTGCCAGATCTTGGTCTCTCCATGCTTGTTGAAAGTCAGACATTCTTGGATTGCTCACCCGTGTACCGACCTCTGCCTGTCCCCGACTCTGAACCTTTGCTGCCTGCCCCGACCTCGGCTACTCACCTTTACCGCGAACCTGTGCTGCCAGCCCCTGTGCCTGTACTTACTACGCCTTTTTGCCTGCCACTTGTGTACCTTATTGAACCTCGGCTGACTGTGGGACTGGGCCGCTGTTAGGGGGTAGCGACCTGGGGGTCACTCGCCGCACAAGACCAACCTGCCTTGCGGTGGGCTCTGGTGAATACCGGTGGCCTCTTAGACTCCGCTCCCCTGACACGGTACCCGCCATCGGTTCCACAGTTAAAGCGGATCCACACCCGAGTCCGCTCCACCCGGTCCGTGACAGTAAGATCTGGCCATGGATCCCGCTGAGGTGCCACTGCCTAACGCCTCAGAATTGCTCACTGTTGTGGCTATGCAGACTCGCCAAATCAACCAGCTCGCCGCCATGGTTCAGCAATTACTAACAATCCTGCAGCAGCAATTGCCACCTTCCGCTCCGGTGTCGCCGCCACCTGTAGCACCTCCAGCTAGACTTTGTCTCTCCTTGCCGGCTAAATTTGATGGGGATGCCAAGTCATGCCGAGGTTTCCTTGCCCAGTGTTCTCTGCATCTGGAGATGTTGGCGGACCAGTTTCCCACTGAACGAGCCAAAGTGGCCTTTATTATTAGTCTGCTTACAGGAAAGGCCCTGGCCTGGGCCACTCCATTATGGGATCGCAATGAACCAGTGACTTCCAACTTACATGCCTTCGTTTCTGAGTTTCGCCATGTCTTTGAGGAACCAGCCCAGGCCTCATCGGCAGAAGCAGCCCTGCTTAACTTGGTCCAGGGCGACCGGTCTGTTGGCGAATATGCCGTACAGTTCCTCACCCTGGTGTCAGAATTATCCTGGAATAATGAGGCCTTGTGTGCCTCCTTTAAGAAAGGACTTTCTAGCCATATTAAAGATGCCCTAGCGGCACGTGATTTGCCTTCGTCTTTGACTGATCTTATTCGCTTGGCCACACGCATCGATGTGCGTTTTTCTGAAAGGCGAGAGGAACTCCGCCTGGGAAAGAAATTTGAGTGCCCTAGGAGGGCTTCACGTCTGGCCCCTGTTTTCCAACATCCACCTTTGCCCGCACATGCGCCTTCCACTGAGGAGGCTATGCAGGTGGACCGATCTCGCCTAACTCCGTTGGAGAGAACTCGTCGAAGAAACGAGAACCTTTGTTTGTACTGTGCCAGCTCCGAGCACTTCTTGAAAGACTGTCCTGTTCGCCCGCCACGGGCGCACCTAGTAAGGGTGGGAGAGGCATCCCTGGTTGGGTGTGCTACCTCTTCACGCCTTACGGTTCCAGTGCAACTCTCCATTTCTGCTAACGTCTCTGTGAATTTGTCAGCTTTTCTGGATTCGGGCTCTGCAGAAAACTTCATCTGGGCCTCTTTGATTGACAAGTATAATATCTCTGTGAGTCGCCTCGCAAGGCCTCTAGTTATTGCTTCAGTCAATGAAGATAAACTTGATTGCATCGTGCGATATCGCACAGTACCGCTCCTTTTGAAGGTTGGACCCGACCATCAGGAGAGTATTGAGTTCTTCGTCCTCCCAGGTAGCACTTCTCCAATTCTTCTCGGCCTACCTTGGCTTCAACGTCATGACCCCACACTTGACTGGAATACTGGTGATATTAAGTCATGGGGCCCAGCCTGCCCCAAGAGGTGTTTTGGACCCATTCCCGCCAAGCCTGCTCCTGTCACTGCTCCCTCCGCCCTGGTACAGGCACCAGCCGGAGAGGCCTTTGTATCTCCTCGCCAATACAGCAAAGTCTTGAAATTAGAACCTGAAGAGAACATTCCGGTTCATAGTCTCATCCCTGACTTTCTGGGTCCCAAGAAGAGGGGGAGACCCAAGGGGGGGGTACTGTTAGGGCGAGCGCTGCACGCCCGTCTCACAGCAAGTCACTTACCTCCATGGCTGCATGCAGCCGTCATCCATCTTGCAGCACTTCCTCATGGCTGCATTCAGCTGCCGCCCTTCCCCCCCATGCTTCCTGCTCACATGCTCAGGTGCACGCACGTCTCTGTCCACTAGAGGGCGAGCGCACTGGATTCCTGAGATTTAAAGAGCCTGTACAGCACAGATTGGCGCCTGCTCATCCAATCCTGTATCCACTTCCCCTATTTAAAGAGGCACTTCCTTTCCTTCAGTGCCAGATCTTGGTCTCTCCATGCTTGTTGAAAGTCAGACATTCTTGGATTGCTCACCCGTGTACCGACCTCTGCCTGTCCCCGACTCTGAACCTTTGCTGCCTGCCCCGACCTCGGCTACTCACCTTTACCGCGAACCTGTGCTGCCAGCCCCGATCTCTGCCTGTACTTACTACGCCTTTTTGCCTGCCACTTGTGTACCTTACTGAACCTCGGCTGACTGTGGGACTGGGCCGCTGTTAGGGGGTAGCGACCTGGGGGTCACTCGCCGCACAAGACCAACCTGCCTTGCGGTGGGCTCTGGTGAATACCGGTGGCCTCTTAGACTCCGCTCCCCTGACACGGTACCCGCCATCGGTTCCACAGTTAAAGCGGATCCACACCCGAGTCCGCTCCACCCGGTCCGTGACACACCATAATATACTCATGGCTGACCCGAGTCTGTCACCAGCCCTGAAGAAGCCACCTCTCAGGGTATATCAAAGAAGTCGGAACCTGAGAGACCTGTTGGTACGGACTGACCCCATAGAGAAATACAGAAGTGCACCGCGGCCACTGTCTACCAAACGAGGCTGTTACAGATGTTTCAACTGTAACATCTGTAACTCCCTGATTACAGGAGAATCCTTCACACACCCACATACGGGCTACCGCTTTAAGATTCGGGACTACTTTAATTGTAACACCGATTTTTGCATATATATTCTGAAGTGTCCCTGCAGGCTGGTATATGTCGGTAAGACATTGGGCCCCTTTAAACGTCGTTTCCAAAAACATAGGAGCGACATCAAGGTTCTGAAAGAAAAAGCTGAGCGTAACGAAACCACTGAATCAGATAAACCTGTGGTGGTACACTTTCTACTCAAGAAACATCAGGTCCATGAACTTAGGGGAATGGTAATTGACCAAATCCCCAAACCTCAACGCGGTGGTGATCGCGAACAACTTCTTTTACAGAAAGAGACATTCTGGATTCACAAAATGGATACTGTGACTCCACGCAGACTGAATACTTCATTTGGCTTTCACAGCTTCTTAGAATTGAGATAACTATCTGTCTGATCTGCTGCCTCACTTCCTCACTGCTATTTAGTCCCTCTTTATCCTCTTGTTTCTGTCGTTTTTCCCTACTGTTGCTCATCTCTGAATCTACTTTACTTCTATTCAGGTCCTCTTTATTCTCCTCTTGCTTTGCTTTTTCACTTTTTTCCTTTTCACTTCTATTCGGGTTTAGTTCCTCTTTATTCTTCTTTCTCTTTGCCTTCCCTTTTCTGCCTTTTCCTGCCCCCACACACTAATCATCAATCACGCCAGTTAGTTCTTCCTTATCACGGTCTCTTTGGATTCTGACTGTCTTCTATATTTCTTTTCTGGTTCATTCTCTTCTTGCCCCCCTTTTTGCTTAATGGTCTTATCTGCTACCTTACTCCTTCACTTCTATTCAGTCCCTCTTTTTCCTCCTCTTTTCTCTATTCTGCCTTTTTCCTCACTATTATCTTGGTTTAGTTCTTCTTTATTTTCCGCACTCCTAATGATCTTATTTGCTGTCTCACTCCTTCACTTCAATTTAGTCCCTCTTTATTCTCCTCTTGCTTCATTCTGTTTTCCTACTTACTGTTATCCGGGTTTAGTTCCTCTTTATTCTCCTTCTTTTCTGTCTTTTTTCTTTCTTTCTCTGCTCCTTTACACTAACCACTCCAGCTAGTTTTTCCTTACTATGGCCTCTTGTTTTGCCCTCCTCCTGTTTTTCGCCTTTCTCTCTCACACATCCCAGCTGTGTTTTCCTGACTTTTCTCTATTTGTTTCTTCACTCTTTGGCCTCGATCCACAGTATCACAGCCGTTGCCCCTGACGACTTGGCCCTTAGTACCTTTCTTTAACACCCCCGTTTTTTAGGGGGCCACATTGCACTATAATGTCACACACAGTGGATAGGTTTCCTGTCACGCTGAGTGTGATCGTTCATTTGGGCTCTGTGCTTAGTTGTGTTGTCTCTGTTTTTGCGGGCCAATACGGGGGCTCTGTGTAATATCCATTTATTTTTATGGTTACATATGTATTCTTATAACTGTTTTGTTCTTAGTCTCTCCTGGTCAGGGTTCCCCTGCAGGCACACACTTTGTCTGTCTTCAGTGACAGAAGCTGCGCCCAGAGCCTGTCAGGCTCCTTTGGGCGGACGTCATCATGTGAGGGCTTCACTGCCCTCACTGTGACGTCACTTCCGCCTCCTCTCATTGGAGGCCTGGCCAGGCTGGTTCCCTAGCAACCGGCCTGCCAGCATGAGTGTGTTGCCAGCTGCTGCTGCCATACAAGTAGTGCAGCACAGCGGTTTTTTGCCTGGGGGGGCTCTGCCAGTGAGTATTTTTGATTATTATCTGTTTGATGCGTTTATTATAAGATGCCACTGTCGGTCCTGACAGCGGCACCGCTGTGACGTCATTTTGACGTCAGGTGGGCTTTTCTGACTCTGCTATGGGTTACTCATGTATATATAATGTGCTGTGTCTGTGTGCCACTTGTTGTGTGTTGACCCTGATGAAGGGGGCCTGCTGTAACCCCCGAAACGTTGGATTGGATTGAAACTCACTAATATAGTTCTATTTGTGCTTACTACTTGAGTGCTGGTTTTCTCTCGATTTCCAGAACTAACCTGATCACTCGCAGCTCCAAGACATTGATAGGTGTGTGGGCCTCCTGAGGGCCCCACCTCCCCTGGAACCGCAGGGACTTCCCCCAACCTGACAGACTGGCATCCGTGGTGACCGTCTCCCAGGAAGGGGCAAGAAAGGATCTGCCCCCCAACAGGTTCCTTGAGTCCATCCACCACAAGAGGGACCTCCTGACCAGGGGGGAGGGCAACAGACCCTGTCCAGAGACGCTGGGTCCTTGTCCCATACAGACAATAGGTGAAGTTGCAGAGGCCTCAAGTGGAACTGAGCATAAGGGACCGCTTCGAAGCACGCCACCATAAGGCCTACCAGCTGCATCCCCTGCCTGATGGAGGGATGGGGACAAGCTAGGAGGGACTGAGCCTGTGCAATCAGACTGTCCACCTTCTGCTGAGGAAGGAAGATCCTTGCCTGAACTGTATCCAGATTCATTCCTAGGAATGGAGTTACCAAGGAAGGGGACAGTGAGGACTTGGGGTGGTTGATCACCCATCCAAATGACTCCAGAGTGGACAGCTCAGCTGACGAAGGGGCTTCACCGCTCCAAAACATTCTTGATTTGAGCGATCCATCCACCTTGCTATCACGTATGCATTGTTTGTCTATTTATCTGCCTATGTGTGAGTTTGTCAGATTAACTGTAAATCTGTACAGTAGCATTAGACTGTATGCCACCAAGATTCTTTTGCTATCATTCTTTGACTTGTATATGCTTGACATACTGGTGCACAGCACTTGAACCTCTGAGGACACATAATTTCACTATTTATCTGCATTTGTATCCTATATGAATTTTCTTATATAACTGCGCTTGGGTTTATTTCCATTTGTGTCCACCGAGGGGCAGTGTTGTTCCCTTAGTGATTATCAAGCAGCTTGTTGTTTCACTCTGTATTATACATGGCACATTGATGCATTTTGTGAGTGGCTACAGTTGTAACAGTGTTATCCTTTGATGATTTGGCTTTGACAAAATCTTTGAATTTTGACAAAATTTATTGTATATATTCTGTGCATATAATATAAATGATTCTGACTTTATTCATAATCCTTTTGTGGTGTGCATTCCTGTCTTTGGATTTCTTCAGAGTGGACACCACCAGCTGAGTATCCAACTGCCTGCTGTAGAGACTGGGAAGTGATGAGGATGTCGTCCAGATAGGGAAGCACGCGGACGCCCTGACATCTGAGCAAGAGACATCACGCCAGCCAGCACCTTGGTGAACACCCTGGGAGCTGAAGTGAGGCCGAAGGGCAAGGCCACAAATTGGTAGTGTTGATCCATCAGAGCGAACCTGAGGAACCTTTGATGACCTGGGAACACAGGAATATGAAGGTAAGCATCTTTGACCTGGGAACACAGGAATATGAAGGTAAGCATCTTTGATGTCCACAGAAGTCATGAAATCCCCTTGACGCAGGGAACTGATGGCAGAGCGCAGTCTCCATGCGAAAGCGCCTGCCCCTGACAAACTTGTTGAGAATCTTTAAGTCCAGGATGGGCCTGACAGAACCATCATTTTTGGGTACTGTGAATAGGTTGGAATAAAAGCCCTTGCCTTTTTCTCTTAAAGGGACCTGGCAGATGACCCCCAGCTCCAGGAGGCCTTGCACTGCTTGCACTAGCTCCTGAGCTGACACAGGGTCCTGAGGAGTCCGGGATCTGATGAATCTTGGAGGTGGATCGGCAGCAAACTCCAACTTGTAACAGGAGGACACTACCTCCTGAATCCACCGGTCTGAGACATGAAGCCTCCAGACGTGAGCGAAGTGCTGCAGCTGTCCCCCCACCCGGATGGGTGAGGGCGCCCCATCATGCCTGAGGGGGCTTGGGAGAGGATTTAGCTTTGGGACCCCAGGAGGAGCCAGGATGCCTCTACCCCAGAAATCTCCCCGGGCCCCAGGGAAAGAACCCCCCCTTCCCTGTCTTGCACCACGGTAAGGGGAGGAGAAGGAACCCTGACCCCGAAAGGGCCGGTAACCTGCCTCCCTTAGCAAAAAGGTCCAGACGGTCTCCAAACAGACGCAGTCCTTTAAAGGGAAAACCAGTGAGGGCCTTCTTAGCAGCGTTGTCAGCAGCCCACTGGCGCAGCCAAACTGAGCGGCGTATAGCCACCACGAGGGCAGAAGTTCTGGCACACATTCTGATGGTGTCATCCAATGCTGATAGGACAAAATTTACAAAAACATCACAACTGGAGATTGCATTAAACACATCAAAAGGCAAATCATCAGGGGCACTATCAAGCATATTTCTGATAAGGGTTCTAGTGGCCACAGCAGTAATGGCAGAGGCACAGTCCGGGCGCAGCGCCGTCCCTGCACATGCAAAGGCGTGTGATGCCAGCTGATCAATACGCCGGTCTTCGGCATCCCGCAGGGTAGTAGAATCAGGGGAATGCATGACAGAGGTGTTAGATAGCCCTAGGATCGGGGCATCCACCTCGGGGAGGATGACCAACATTTAACCACAGGAAAAGTATACTTCCTATCCCAACTCTTTGGAACCCCGGGAAGTTTACTGGGGCGCTCCCATTCCTTGAGCACAAGGTTATGAAAATGTGCCTGCTCTGGAAATTCCAAACGTGATCTTGCTGTATGGCAAAGCTCCCTTTGCCTGGGAGCCTCAACAGAGAGAGAGATAGAACCTCAAAAATCTGGGTCAATAATCTGTCAGTGTCATCCGGGGCCCAGGGGTCAGAGCCAGAATCGTCATGACCCCTCTCATCAGATGAGCCTGAATCAGAAAAGAGCTCCCCTTCATCAGACGGGGTATAGCCACACAGATTCCAAAACTCCTCAGTTCCCACAGAGAAAACAGTAACATTAGGCGTCAAGTGCCACTTCTTAGCAGGGGCCTTACCCGCTAAAGACTTCGCAATAATCTGTTCAACAGTAGCCAGTCTAGAAGACACATAAGGCTGAGAATCCCCACTAGTATGCAACTCAGCAGGAGTGAGATTTAAGCTTGGGGGAGTAGGTGAAGTGAAAAGGTACAGCCACTGGCAGGCCAGATTGCAATGCAAGCACCTGCTCAGCACAGGGTACACAGACCCGCGCCTTGTCAGCATGAGGCTGCCCACACGCTACACACAGCCGGTCTTGTCCCAAAGGGACCCGGTAACATTATCCTGGGATGCCTCCATATGGTGATTATAGCGGCGCTATACGCCGATAGGGAATAACGCTATATAGCAACCCTGGATGCCCCAATAACCCTCTAGGGACGTGGGAGTATAATTTTTACAAGGCCTACAAGTAATATACTAAAAACAGGGGCGGGAGAAGCCAAGAAGGGTTCGTCCCGCCTGAAAGACATAAGCAGACAAGACCTTAAGTACATCGCAACAAAAGTGAAGCAGATAAAGACGCCCGCGAGGGCACTTACGGACCGCGGTGGGTAGGAATCCATCGCGCATAGCCCAACCAAGCAGAAAAGATGGCGTCGGTATACCTCTGAAGAGCATGAAGCCAGAAAGGCCAACAGCCAATGATGGCGCACCAGCGGCGGTAAATTTTAAAGGCAATAAAGACAAGTCAGCGTGGCGGCTGTCACAAGAATAAAGACATGTGATAAGTGAAAGCAAAGACTGCATAACATACATATCTATACACATACACCCCCCCCCCTTTTCCCCCGAATACTACAAGGAGGATGAGGGAGGACGGCGGCCACTTAAATAGGGCCCACCGATAGGCAGGGGCAAGGGGCAATAGTGCGGGAGGGACATCCCATAGAGGCTCACCATAAGCCTGAACCGCCTACCCTTCGGTGGGGGATTGCGGTGGAGCAGCGCTCCTAAGCACCAACGGCGGTGCTGCCTACCTTCACCCGACCAGCGCAGCCAAGGCTGTGAGGCATATTACTAGTGGAACGGGTGGGAATAGTCCTACTGGGCCGCAGGTTAATAACCCCGCTCACCTGCGAGTAGAGAGCCAATTTCTCGTCCTTCGCAGCCAGACTGCAGAGAAATTCTGGGGATTTGTGGGAGGTCCCTGGGTATTTGATGGGCCGGGAGGAGCCTATTTTCGATGTCTCTGCAGTCCAGCGCCATCTGGCGGAGTATATCCCAACTGTAAGTATTAGATTTGGAGCAGGACGTACTGTATACTAAGAATAATAAAGATTTGTGAACAACTAAGTTGTTTGAACGAAAATTTACTTTGCCAAGGTAAAGAACAAATAAGTAACATAAAGTAACACATATTGGTAACAAACACAGAACATAAATTTTAAGTAAAATAAGTGGAAATCAGGTGCTTCCTGACCTACTGAGCAGAGGAGCTCTGGGTGCCAACATAAAGCCCTCCTGGGATGTCCAGAAGTGCTGGAGAGGGAAAGACATCCATATATTGAGGCACCTTCTCCAAGATGGCAAAATTATGCAGAATAATACAAGCACAGATAATTTTTATAACTTTGGCAGGCTCGCGCTGCAGAGCTCCCCCCCCCCCCCCCCCCCGTATGGTCGAGACAGCGGAAGCGACTCTTCAGCAAGCCAAATGCCCTTTCAACTACAGCCCAGGTCTTCCGATGAGCCCGATTATATACTTCTTGTGGCTGCGTCTGAGGGCGAAGGATGGGGGTCATTAGCCACGGGAGAAGGGGGTATCCCGAATCACCTAGAACCAAAAAAAAAAAATTACTCACTATATAATAATTACATTGTATCTCAGTAAATCAGAGGAGAAGAACATTGTATATTGAGGCAGGGGACTCCAACATTTATAGTAGTTACAGAATGCAAACCCAAGTCAGCTATTAATAAACACTTACCCAGTAGCCAACCATCAGACAAGTTGCCAGTCTCAAAACGCCCATAGAGACTGGAATTCCACAGAATATAGGCATCGTGTGTAGACCCAGGAAATCCAGCCATAACGCTGAGAAAGCGAAGGTCTGGACCAACCACACACTGGACGTTTATGGAATGAAACATCTTTCTGTTCCTGTAATTGCAAAAAAAAAAAAAAAATAGCAAAACATATATATAAAATATAACATTCTCAGAGTTAAGGGGTCATTTTTAGTTAATTTTTGGTATAAAAACCACATATATAACACTGAAAATACAAAATAGCTTTACATTTAGATTTAGCTCCACATTAACATATACAATGCAAGGCTACATTACGTTACATATATGGAAGGATGGGCTGAAAAACCACATACCTATATAGATGCTTATCCGCTGCTGGAGGCACCAGCGCTACGTGCGTACAGTCGATCACAACTATGACGTTAGGCATATCGGCTATATCATAAAAGCCCAACTTCAACGCATTCCAGGCTACCACGTTATCAGGGAAACAAATGTATTTTTGAAACTTGGTAGCCATGCCATCCAGAAACTAGTTTAGTGTGCGGCTCAGCGTAGGCTGGGATATGCCCACGGAGAGGGCACCCAGCCTCTGGAACGAGCTGTTCGGTAAAAATTGAAGGCAGCCAACCAATTTGGTCATGCCTGCAATTGCATGCCCCTTCCTTGTGGTGGGGGCAACCACGGCCGCAGCTCACTATACAGTTTCTCGAGGGAAACATGGTTCAGTCGGGCAAGCTCGAATAGCTCAACGTCATGCGTGCGAGCGATATCCAAACGTGCGTGATGCAACCTGAAATCTGACATGCAGATGTATAGAATGCAGCGTCGCTGCGGGCGTTCATATTCCTCTACGTAGTCCGCCTCCATCACACTGCAACTCACACAACGACAGCAAACTTTCACCAGGAAATACACCCCGTAAGTTTAGCGGCAACACCCGGAAAAGAAGGCTGTGAATCAAGGCTTTTAGGTCTGATAAAAACCCTCTCTCTCTCTGGCATTCCCTGTAATGCCCCACTGCTTAAACCAGAACAACAGCTTGAAATTAAAATTTCTGTATCTGGATAGTGCACCCACTCTTTCCAGATTACTGCAAAAGAAAAATGCCCCATGTGTTTATTATGCTTTAAAACACATAGTTTACCTCATAATGGCTGTCCATGTGTATTGTCAGGACTGTACCGAACACCCGTCTGTCTTGAGCTGGTATCCCCCAATCTCCACCGCCTCTTCTGCCTATAGACAAGCCCCCGCTTGTAGGAGACACGGGTAATGCCTCTCCCAGACGGTTGCCCCCAGGACTTATAGGGCGCAAAGGATACCAGCTTAAGGTGGAGACTGATGAACGGCAGGGAGTCCCGAATGAGGATGCCGGATGGCAGAAGTCCAAGTACAGGCCGAGGTCAAACCGGGAGGTCACAGGGCGAGGTATCCGAAGGAGGTAACAAAGGGTAGTCAAACGAGCCGAGGTCAAAATCCAGGAGGTCACGGTGCGAGGTATCAGAGGGGTCAGGCAGAATCGTAGTCAGGCAAGCGAAGGGTCAGGGCAGGCAGCAAGCAAGGGAAGTCGAGGTCCAAAAGCCGAATTATAACAGGAGACACTTTAACACACGTCCAGAACCCAGAGGCTATAACGGGCACTGGAAACCCGGAGCCGAAGGGCTTTATAATAAATGCTGGCCATTGGGGAAAAGGGAAATTGGAGGGAACCTGGGTGATTGGTGCAACACCGGATCATGGGATAGGTCCCAGGAGCTGGACGGCCCAGGCCAGACAGGCCGACCAGTCCCTGGGCTCAATCCCAGGATCCAGCCAGAGACTGGATACTTTAAACTTGCGCCCGGCGGGCGCGCTGGGGAAAGCGCCGCCGGGAGGCATAAAGGAGACGTGCTCGCGCGCGCGCGCGAGCACGTTGAGTGTCGGGCGCGCCCCCGCCAGGAAGGGGAAGCGCCGCATCCCCGGACAGAATGGCAGGCCCGCGCAGCCACGCGGAGCACGCCGCAACACGCCGCGCTGCCAGCCCCCGGACCCCACGACGGCGCTGAGGAGACGGCGGACCCTGGGACAGCTGGACAGCAGCCCGCCGGGAGCCACCTGACAGCGCGCCGCGGGACCAGGAACGGCGACGAGGTAAGTGCCTAACATTACCCCCCCCCCGAGGAGGGGCCACTGGACCCTCCAAGCTGGGTCTCAAAGGATTCTCCCTGTGAAATCTCTTCACCAAATTCTGCGCATGAACCTCTCTGGCCGGGACCCAAGATCTCTCTTCCGGGCCGTACCCCTTCCAGTCAACTAAATACTGAAGAGAGTTTCTAAACAGGCGGGAGTCAAGAATGCGGGCAATCTCAAATTCCTGATGCCCATCGACTAACACAGGCCCAGGGGAACTACTGGGTTCATGGTTTCTTGCAGGCTTAAGAAGTGAAACGTGAAAAGATTAACAAATTTTCATGGAAGAAGGGAGGGCTAACTGATACGTAACCTGATTGATCTTCCGTGTTATGGGGAAGGGGCCGATAAATTTAGGCCCTAACTTAGCGGAGGGCTGGCGTAAGGCTAAGTTCTTGGTTGAAAGCCAAACCCAATTTCCCACCTCATAACTAGGGTTAGAAGAACGTTTGCGATCTGCAAACTTTTTCTGTTGAAGAACAGCCTTAGTTAGATGTTGCTGGATCTTATTCCATTCCCCTGGCCATTTGGACAGCCATTCATCCACGGAGGGAACTCTAGAGGGTTGGTCTGAAAGGGCAGAAAACTTCAGGTCCTTGCCATAGACGCAATGGAAGGGAGAAACCCCCGTGGAAGAATGTGAAGCGTTGTTTAATGCAAATTCAGCAAACGGTAGGAAGAAGGCCCAGTCCGTCTGAGTATCGGCCGTAAAACAACGCAAGTACTGTTCTAAAGATTGGTTAGTTCTTTCGGTTTGTCCATTCGATTGAGGATGGAAAGCCGAGGATAAAGAGACGGTGAAACCCAACTTAGTACAGAAGGCCCTCCAAAAACGGGAGACAAATTGGACCCCCCTATCCGAAACAATATCTACTGGAATACCATGAATTCTAAAAATGTGAGTGACAAAGAGTTGAGCTAATATTTGAGCTGAGGGAAGTTTCTTTAAAGGGATAAAATGAGCCATCTTGCTAAAGCGGTCCACTACTACCCAAATAACTGTATATCCCTGGGAAGGGGGAAGATCAGTAACAAAGTCCATGGCCAAATGGGTCCATGGGGAGGCAGGAGTGGGCAACGGTAGAAGTGGGCCTTCAGGAGAATGTCTTAAAGACTTACTCCGAGCACAGACTTTACAGGCTAGGACAAAATTCTGAGCGTCCCTTCTCATGGATGGCCACCAAACTTGGCGCGTCAATAGAGCAATAGTTTTCTTGACCCCCGGATGACCCGCTGTTTTAGTATCATGGAAATGAGACAAAAAGGCAGCGCGGTAAAGAGAGGGTACAAACTGAACAGATTCAGGTTTTTCAGGTGGAGCTTCGGCTTGGAACCGAGCTAGATCAGGAAGTTGGGGTTGGATGGCGGCTACCACCAGGGAGTGGGGTAAGATGGGAATATCCACTCTTTCGGGCGAGTTAGGGACAGAGAAACTCCGAGACAGGGCATCCGCTTTAACATTTTTGGACCCAGGTTTATAGGTGATAGAGAAGTTAAACCGGGAAAAGAACAAGGACCAGCGAGCCTGTCTTGGAGTTAGTCTTTTTGCAGATTGAATGTATTCCAGATTTTTATGATCCGTAAAGACCGTAACTGGGTACTGAGCCCCCTCCAGCCAGTGTCTCCATTCCTGGAAGGCTAGCTTGATAGCCAATAATTCTCTGTTGCCAATATCATAATTTCTCTCGGCCCCAGAGAACTTCTTGGAGAAGAAAACACATGGATGAAGGCGTTCAGGTGACCCATGATATTGTGACAAAACCGCCCCCACTGCAAATTCCGAAGCATCCACCTCCACAAAGAAGGGTGATTGCTCATCCGGGTGAACTAAGACCGGGGCGGAGCTAAAGACTCTTTTCAGATTCTCAAAGGCCTGAACGGCTTGAACTGGCCAAACTGAGGGATACCCGCTTTTCTTGGTAAGATTAGTCAATGGAGTTACTAGAGAAGAAAAGTTCTTAATGAACCTTCTATAAAAATTAGCGAAGCCCAGGAACCTCTGCAGGCCCTTCAGATCCTTGGGCTGCTCCCATTCTAAGACTGCCTTCACTTTAGACTGATCCATGGACAGGCCAGACTTAGAAATAATATAGCCGAGAAACGGAACCTCAGATACCTCAAATTGACACTTCTTTAACTTGGCATATAAACAATTTTCCCTGAGTTTTTGCAACACAATACGCACATGTTTGCGATTTTCTTCCAGGGATGAAGAAAAAATCAGAATGTCGTCTAAATAAACGACCACAAAACGGCCAAGATAGTCCCTAAAAATTTCGTTTACGAAACTTTGAAAGACCGCGGGGGCATTGCACAAACCAAATGGCATTACCAAATACTCATAATGCCCCTCAAGGGTATTGAAGGCCGTTTTCCACTCGTCCCCCTGCCTAATTCTGATGAGGTTATAGGCCCCCCGAAGGTCGAGTTTGGAAAACACCTGCGCCCCAACCACCTGTGTAAATAACCCCTCAATAAGTGGCAGGGGATACTTATTTTTAACAGTGACGTTATTTAAACCCCGATAATCAATACAGGGGCGGAGCCCCCCATCTTTCTTTTCTACAAAAAAGAACCCTGCTCCTGCCGGGGAAGATGATGGTCGAATAAACCCCTTCTCTAGGTTTTCCACAATATATTCCCGCATGGCGATGGTTTCAGCTCGGGTTAAATTAAATATTCTTCCCCTCGGAGGCATGGTACCGGGGAGTAGTTCAATCGGGCAATCCCATGGTCTATGGGGAGGAAGTTTGTCCGCCGCCTTTTCAGAAAAGACGTCGGCGAATTCTAAGTACGGAGTGGGAATTCCAGCTGGGGACAGTTGCGCAACCCTGACCGGGAGTTTCAAACAATTCTGAAAGCATTGGTGCCCCCACTTTATGATTTGCCCTGAGACCCAATCAATTTGGGGATTGTGCTCCCGTAACCATGGCAATCCCAGAATTAAAGGGGTGCTAGGCATACTCAAGACCAAAAAACGAATTACTTCAGAGTGATTAGCTCCCACCTTGAAGTGTACGGGAAGGGTTCTGAACTGAACTAAACCTCCAGCCACAGGTGTGCCGTCAATGGCAGAGACCCGGATGGGAGTTGGCAAGGACTGGAGCGTAATTCCTAAACTCTGAGCTAACTCAGAGTCAAGGAAGTTCCCAGCTGCTCCGGAGTCTATGAGAGCCTTTAAATTCAGAAATTTAAAATTAATCTTTATCTGAACTGGAATAAGAACTGGAGACGATACTTGAGGTGATACCTTACAGCCTAGGAGGGCCCCCTCGAAACCCCCTAGGCTCTGGAGTTTCCCGACGGCTTCTTTGGGCATAGTCTGACCATATGGCCGGTTCCACCACAGTACAGACATAGCCCTTCGGATAAGCGTCGACGTCTCTCGACTTCGGTGAGCCTTGTGGCACCCAGTTGCATGGGCTCTTCCGAAGATTGTGCTACTGGGGCCTCAGACCTTGAAGCTGTCTCAGCATGCGACCCTTTTTCTTGGCGTCTTTCCCGAAGCCGACGGTCAATGCGAATGGCGAGGTGCATTAACTCGTCTAGGGTCTGAGGTTCCGGATAATTCACCAAGGTGTCCTTGACGGATTCAGCCAATCCAAGCCGGAATTGGCCGCAGAGGGCAGGATTGTTCCAGCGGGAATCTACTGCCCAGCGACGGAATTCCTAGCAATAATCTTCGGCTGGACAGCGTCCCTGGCGAAGAGTACGCAACTTAGCGTCAGCTGTGGCCCCTTTGTCGGGATCATCATAAAGAACCTCCATCGCGGAAAAAAAACTGTCCACAGAGAGACGAACTGGATCCTGGGATGACAAACTAAAGGCCCAGGACTGAGGGTCTCCTTGAAGGAGGGAGATAATCAACCCGACCCGCTGCTCTTGTGACCCTGAAGAGACAGGACGGAGCTGGAAGTACAATTTGCAAGAGTCCCGGAAGTTGGCAAATTTTGCCCTGTCGCCGTGAAATTTTTCCAGGAGTGGAATTTTTGGTTCCACAAACATTGCGGCCGGAGCCCCCTGAGGACTGGGGACGTTAGGAGCAGGACGGTTCTCCTGGGCCGCAACCCGATGAGCCAGGTGCTCTACCGCCGCTGTTAAGGCTTGCACCTGTTCCAGGATTTGGTCCATTCTTCTGGCCCGTTATACTGTCAGGACTGTACCGAACACCCGTCTGTCTTGAGCTGGTATCCCCCAATCTCCACCGCCTCTTCTGCCTATAGACAAGCCCCCGCTTGTAGGAGACACGGGTAATGCCTCTCCCAGTCGGTTGCCCCCAGGACTTATAGGGCGCAAAGGATACCAGCTTAAGGTGGAGACTGATGAACGGCAGGGAGTCCCGAATGAGGATGCCGGATGGCAGAAGTCCAAGTACAGGCCGAGGTCAAACCGGGAGGTCACAGGGCGAGGTATCCGAAGGAGGTAACAAAGGGTAGTCAAACGAGCCGAGGTCAAAATCCAGGAGGTCACGGTGCGAGGTATCAGAGGGGTCAGGCAGAATCGTAGTCAGGCAAGCGAAGGGTCAGGGCAGGCAGCAAGCAAGGGAAGTCAAGGTCCAAAAGCCGAATTATAACAGGAGACACTTTAACACACGTCCAGAACCCAGAGGCTATAACGGGCACTGGAAACCCGGAGCCGAAGGGCTTTATAATAAATGCTGGCCATTGGGGAAAAGGGAAATTGGAGGGAACCTGGGTGATTGGTGCAACACCGGATCATGGGATAGGTCCCAGGAGCTGGACGGCCCAGGCCAGACAGGCCGACCAGTCCCTGGGCTCAATCCCAGGATCCAGCCAGAGACTGGATACTTTAAACTTGCCCCCGGCGGGCGCGCTGGGGAAAGCGCCGCCGGGAGGCATAAAGGAGACGTGCTCGCGCGCGCGAGCACGTTGAGTGTCGGGCGCGCCCCCGCCAGGAAGGGGAAGCGCCGCATCCCCGGACAGAATGGCAGGCCCGCGCAGCCGCGCGGAGCACGCCGCAACACCGGCTCCAGCAGCGTCCCGCGCCGCCAGCCCCCGGACCCCACGACGGCGCTGAGGAGACGGCGGACCCGGGGACAGCCGGACAGCAGCCCGCCGGGAGCCACCTGACAGCGCGCCGCGGGACCAGGAACGGCGACGAGGTAAGTGCCTAACATGTATATAGTGGCTGGCAAAGCAGAAACAACTTTGTCTGGCAAACTGAAAGCTTCAAATCCACTCTTGAACAAGCAGCACCGGGCGCTCCCATTGCCTTTCGAAGTGCTGATTGCACATGCCCATTTGGAAGAGGGCAGGTCTGGCATGCATGCCCTCTCAATAGGCCAGCACTCTCAGGGCCAGCAGCGCCATGCCGCTCGCTCGGGGAGGATCTGAGGCTTCCTGTTTGCCAGCCAAAGTTGTTTCTGCTTTGCCAGCCAGTATGCACACAGGGGCTGCCATTATTAGGTAAACTATGTGTTTTGAAAGCATATTAAACATTTGGGCCATTTTTCTTTTGCAGCAATCTGGATAGCGCAAGTGCGCTATACAGATACAGAAATGTTAAAAACAGGCTGTTGTTCCGGTTATAGGATGCCGAAAACAAGGTTAAACCCTCAACGTTGTGGTAGTCTCATATTCAGCAAATGCAGCCTTTTCTCTGTCTCTGCACTCAGCAAATTGGATTGGCTGCCAGTGTTCGTATGGGCACAGGGATACAAACCAAATGAGTAATCACCTCCATTTTCAGGCTTTCTATGCTCATTTAGAAGTAAGGCATTCCGAAACTATTCAGTGGCTTGAATGGCCTTTTTCACTTGTCCATGTCCATGCTTTTCTTACTACTTTATTATAGTTGTAGCTGCATTTGACAAAATGAATACCATTTGTATTTGTCAAAACAAAAAATAATATTTATCAAGAGCACAGAAACTTGTCAGCAGGCCTGGATTGACAGCACGCCACACGGCCTACACAAAGAGCAGCAGGGAAGATTCTAACCCAGGTCCAGGGGGTGCCATTTTGATTCATTTAGATACATTTAGAAGTGTACAATATTAAGAACACCAGGGCTGTAGATATTAGTCGTACTACTCTGAGACACCAGAAAAAGCAGGCAATGTGCTGGGTGGGTGGTCTAGTTCAACATCCAGTCCAGTCATCATAACAGCCCCCCAAAGCCCCCATTGGTGCGGAAGCAGGAGGGATGTCCGGAGACACACAGATTAGGAGATGCCGCTCTGTGCAGCGTTGCTAAGGCCACTGCAAGAAGCAGCGATGGACAGCCCTGGATTTCAGATTCAAGTAAGGCGTTTTTTTAACCCCCTCCGCACAGGGAGGAGGGCTGGGGGGGGGGGGCTGGTATAATGACTGGACTTCCACTTTAAAGGAGCACTATAGTGTAATATTAAAATCCATAAGAAAACCTTGGCTAATGAGATAAGGGGTCACTTATACACCTGAACTGAATAAAACTTCCACCAAGCTTGTGGTTTTCTTTTCCTGATAGGAAAAAAATCCGGGGGTCATAGGTTTAGTCAATGAGGGGTGACAGAGCCTGTCACACGTTTTATTTAATGCTGAGGGATAATTCATTTATTTTGGAGAGTTGCTATTTATTTAATGAGGTTTTAAGTATTTAATATTAGTGCCAGCCTACCTGGAGTTTTTGTCACGCTCTGTTGCCAGACCATTTTCCATTATTTTGCGCTACACATGTTCAACTGTGATTTTTGAAGGGATTTCCCTGAGTCTGGGCTTTAGCATGAAATGTCGTTTGTCATTTTTTAAGTGTATTCTCAATATTTTGGGGTGAAATATGTGCCAAAAAATTTAAAAAATCTATTTTACAATTTGTACTGTTTATTGCAATAAAAAAATTAAGTTTATCCATAAAATCTTATTGCGTGTGAAATCCCAATTACTCCCGGTTACAGTGTTACCACATATGTATTTCCTGCCCAGGAGACTCCCCCAAACTGAAACAGCGCTTTAAGAAATTTTCAGATAAAATACAACTATGTTATGCGCACCTTGCAGTTTTTCAAGAAAAACAACCCTTTACATTTGAAATACCCCAACAAACTATATATATAATATTCTCTGGAAGCACTCACCTCAAGCTTTTTAGGCGTACCAGGCTTGTTGGTGTGGGCACAGTTTTCTGGAAGTAATCCCTCAATTAATTATTTGGTTGCACAGAGTTTCCCTAAAAAAGAATAAAAAAGCAGAATCAAACTCAGATTTTTCTAAAAAAAACAATATGTAAACAAGAAAAAACAAGTTCATTTGAAAAAGCAAGGTCCCCTGAACAGAACAATACTGAACATGCATAGCTACTGTCAATGGAAGATTTGCCAAACACCCCAAAGTAAAGCATGTGTGTAAGGGTAATTTTACTTAAAAATTTCGGCTCTGCTGACAAAGTGCATATCTTGTGCTTTTTCTACCAAAACAACTCTTTACATTAGGAATACCCCCACAAATCATATATTCCCAGAAAGTACATATGTTAAGCTTTCTATGCGTACCCAGCTTGTTATAGTGAGCTCATCGTTTTAGAAGTAATCCCTTGAAGAATTCTTGTTGCACAGGGTTTCCCTAAAAAAATATAAAAAAGCTGAATAAAAAACACATTTTCCTAAAAAATCAATATGCAAACAAGAAAAGACAAGCTAAATCTGAAAGCGCAAGGTCCCCCGAGCAGAACAATACCCAACATGCATAGATACTTTTAACCCTTTTAATTGCCAGCCTTCTTGAAATTTTGTCGCCCTCTGCTGACAGGTAATTTTTCACCATTTTGTGTTATGTTTAACCGTGATTTTTGCAGGAAAGAGCACTTTATAACATTTACAAATAAAATACAACTACTATCCACACTATAAAAGGTTAAATTAAAAAAAAATCAGTTTGTAGTCCCCCCTCCTCTGGGGGTGAATGGGCCAGCCTCAATGGCCCCGGCCCTCCAGGCTGCAAGCCCCCCCCCCCCCGGGCTTTGGGCAGTCAGGTAATGAGGGGCTGAGGGTTAATGGCACCCACTAGCCGCAGGTGACTTGCCGGCCCCCTAATCCTTGTGAACTGGTATAGGGGTCTCATAGATCCCTTAACAGTTCACAAAGGGTTAAATGTAAAGACACAGACACCAGAAAAAATATTTTATTAATTTATTTTTTTTTATACTTACCTCCCATCCATCTCCGAGCACTGTGTCCCACGCCGAATCCCACATCATTTGCTTTGGCCTCTGCTCTCCTGCTGGAAGCCTTTTATGCCTGCTGGGCAAAAGAACAGGGGTTTTAAAAAAATGTACGTAAGGACCCCCCTCCCCGGGGGGAGGGCCCCATTTTTTGGGGGAAATTTAAGGGTTAAAAACTTAGCATAACTAGCCCGGGTGTCAGGACACCGGGTGTGAACCCTGATTGCGGAGAATGCAACTCTGCTCACCTCTCGACTGGGAAGCCTGGAGTCTAAGGGCCAACCTGGTATTCACTAGAGCCTCTGATGGTGAGGATAGGCTGGGCTGCAGGAGGGCCCCAGGTCAGGCAACCTAGGAGTGGGTTTTGCTGAATTCCGGGTAGAAGACAGACCAGAGCTGATCTGGGAGTGTGAAGCAGGCTGAAGTCATGGGCTGGCAGATCAGAATCAAAGTCGAGAAACAAGCTGAGGTCGTGGGCAGGCAGAACAGGATCGTGGTCACAAACAAAGCCGAAGTCGTCAGGAAACCAGGATCGTAGTCAGAAGCAAGCCGGGTCGGTACACAGGAAGGAATCACAGGAACTCAGGAGCATGCAGGAAAAAGACCAACTGGTAATTGAGGACAGGCCTTGTCTGTTTTTATAGGCCCCTGCACATGCTCAGTAGAGAGGACTCATGGGCGGCCTCTGCTGGTCAACAGGAGGAACAGTCCTGGTTCTCTGACATTAGCGAACAGGCGCCCTCTGCTGGACTACAAGTAGAACAGTCCTGGTTCTCTGACATTGCCCCCCCCTTAAGGGAGGCCTCTAGGACCAGGTTTCTCTGGATGGGACCTATGAAAGTCCCTAATCAGACGAGGAGCATGGACATTTCTAGACGGCTCCCCAAAACTCTCTTCGATTCCATAGTTCTTCCATTTAATTAAATATTGAAGACCTATTCTTCTGCGATGGGCATCCAAAATTTGCTCAACCTCATATTCTTCTGATTCATCCTCAGAGACTCAGAACCGTCATCTAAGGTTTCGGAAACTGGTGCAGGTTTAAGTAAAGAGACATGGAACACTGGATGGATGCGAAGGGAGGCCGGTAAGCGAAATTCCATGGCCACTGCGTTAAAAAGCCTCTTAATGAGAAACGAACCAATAAATTTAGGGCCAAGCTTCTTAGAAGGACAACGTAGCTTGAGATTTCGGGTAGACAACCAGACTTTTATTTGTATTTAGATTAGATTTATTTTTTGGACAATACAAGGTTAACCTCTAATGTATATGGTGGGGATTCCCCACGTGCTTGATACTCACCTTCCATGATCCTCGGGCACGTCTTTGACGGCGAAGAGGAGTGGGCAGGGGGTGGTGCTGTGGCGCGTGTGCGCGGGCGCGCGGCCGCCCGGATCCTCCTACTGCAAGGGAGGTATTCCACACTTCCACACACTTCCTGGTTTCATGCACTCCACTGAGCGGATGTGACGTGGCCTCCGGCATGTGACCCCTGGGGCGGAAGTCATCCGCCGGACGGGGCGCGTCGCTGGAGGGCTGCAGCGCCGCCACTGATTGGGACAGCAGTTATCTTAGGTGGGTACAAGCAGATGGGGTAATTCCTACAGGGGCCCATCTCACCCTGGCGAAGTGGCGATAGGCCACGCAACGCGTCGGTGGCGGGCCGCTGTTCGGGG
Source organism: Gastrophryne carolinensis (assembly GCA_027917425.1). Taxonomy (NCBI): domain Eukaryota; kingdom Metazoa; phylum Chordata; class Amphibia; order Anura; family Microhylidae; genus Gastrophryne; species Gastrophryne carolinensis. The sequence continues at coordinate 260,808,952 of CM051234.1, forward strand.
GACCCTGACTCTGCATATTCGGTGATGTAATTTCATGTTCATTCTTACATTTGACTTTTTCATTATGTAAGGTCCTTGATAGTTGTTTACATTGGTGGGTGCAGTTTTTTGGTAGTTTTTTAGGCCAAACACTTTAACTACATTGGCGGTTTTGCACAAGGCACTTTCTCACTTTAATATTCACTGTGTATATAGCAAGTTAATTGTCATGTCAATTGTTCTGTAGATATTTGTAGCACTTTAAAATCTTTTTTCCTTTTTTTACTTTTATCATATCACTCAAGATCTGCATTTGTATATTATTATTTAATATTAATATTTATTTATTTATGTATTCATGAATTGTCTATTTAATTAAGAATTAACCAATTAATGTATAATAATAAGAGAGTCGTTATAGGGTTATAGTATCTTCTCCCCCCCCAGCGAGTCATGTGTGTTTATGTTTTTTAATAAGTCTTTTTGTGATGTCTTTGTGAATAGTTTTTTAAGGGTGGCTAAATAAAATTTATAATAATTTTTTATAATTACCTTGAACATCCGAGTAATAATTTCTGTGTGTGCGGCAGACCCAGAAGGGATATGGGACAAGTCTAGGGTCCCAACAATAATTTCCGACAACCAGACTTTGTCACCGACAGCATATACTGGGGAGGCCTGACGATGACGATCGGCACTCCTTTTATACTGTTCCTGGGCTTTGAGAAGACATTCCCTTAACTCACGATGTGTCTCTGCCAAGGAAGAGGCCAAGTCCTGGGCAGCGGGTAAGTTAACCTCTTTAGGCACGTCTGGCAAGATATTGGGATGAAATCCGAAATTTGCGAAGAATGGTGATATGGCAGTGGAACTGTGGCAGGAGTTATTGTATGCGAACTCAGCCAGAGGTAGGAGCCAATACCAATCGTCTTGCAGGGCAGAAGAATAACAACGTAAGTATTGTTCAAGCGTCTGGTTGGTACGTTCCGATTCCCCATTCGAGTAGTAGTCCGAAGTGCCCTGCCAAGGGGTGGTCATGAAAAGTCTGTAAAACCGCAGTTCTGGTAGTCCTAGCTACCAATATCTTGCCTTGATGGATATATAAACCGTCAGAGCAAGGCAGGTTTTCACAATCCTCAAGTGGTAGTTCCGGGAAGCCTCTCCGGATCTGAGAGATGAGTTCGGATTCTAATACCAAGAAATGTCCTTCTGGGAGGTTTGGTAGTTCCAATGAATCAGTCTCATTCGAAGTGTCCGGAAGCGGTAATCGGGACAGAGAATCAGGCTTGGTGTTACGGCTGCCCAGCCGATAGGTAACATGAAAATTAAAGCGGGAGAAAAACAGGGACCAACATGCCTGACAAGGTTTAAATTGTTTGGCAGAACGTAGATATTCCAAGTTTCTGTGATCAGTCAGGATCAGAAAAGGATGAACTGCTCCCTCTAATAGGTACCGCCATTCCTCAAGAGCCAATTTAATGGATAGAAGTTCTCGGTCTCCTACGTCATACAGGCGTTCAGTAGCAGACAACTTGCGAGAAAAGAAGGCAACCGGATGCAGAACGGCCTTCTCCCCTGAACACTGCGATAGGATGGCCCCCACAGCAATGGATGAGGCATCAAGCTCCAAGATGAATGGTAAGGAAGAGTCCGGGTGCGTGAGAACAGGGGCAGAAGTAAAGCATTCCTTTAAGGTCTGAAAGGCTTGCTGAGCAGATTCAGTCCATACAAAGGTCTTGTCTTTTCGCAATAGGCCGGTCTATGTGTCAGGAACCGCTTACATGATCCCCGTTCCAGCGACGTCTCCAGGCGGCCAGCTGCAGCTGTCACTGTGCGGCGGCCGCGCCGGGCGGCGGCGGCTCGAGCGACGCCCAGCTCAGCCACGCCCCCCGCTTCCTCCTCCAGTAGACGTGCTCGCGCGCGGCCGCCAGCACGTGTCTGTTATGCCCTCCGGCGGCGCTGTGCTGCGCGCACCCGCCGGAGGATCAATTAAAGGGTTAATGAATCCTAAGGGATTGAGGGCTTCGCCCTCTTCTGTTCTGCAGGCCAATCGGCCCCATTTATATCTTGGCCTTACCTCCTCCCTTGTTGCCAGCCAATTACCCTTGGAATCCTATGTGCTCCAATCAGCACACTGCTTCCCTCAGACCTGTCCCTATAAAGGCAATTCCCTCTCAGTTGTGAATTGCCTGTGATAGCGCTCAGAACCCTGTGTTACCTACTCCTGTGAAGTCTAGCCTGTTGCCAATTTGATTGTACGACCACTCTCGATCCTGAATCCTTGTTGCTGACCTTTGCCTGAACTGACGCTTCTAGATCCTGATCCCCAGTTGCTGACCTCTGCCTGAACCCCGACTACGTCTTGCCTGACCCCTGGTGCCGCTACGATCTCTGCCTTCCCGTTATCGACCTATTGCCTGACTCTGAACTTCCGTCACTCACGCTCTTGCTATTGGTTCTCCAGTCCTCCCACATATAAGCATACATCCTTTGAGCCATTAAGTCCTGGGGGCAACCGATCCCGGGTAGGCGTATCTTGCGTCCTGGCAAGCGGGGGCTCCTACAGGTGAAGCTGGCTGTGGAGATTGGGGGTTGTGAGCTTATTAAGAGGGCTGGAGTTACCCCGAGCGTGACATTATCACAGGCCCAAAAATAGATGACCTGGTACAGCAGGTGCAAGCTATGGCCACAGCGATCAACCAACTCGCTCAAAGAGTGGCCACTCAGGAATCTCGTCAAGTGCCGACTTCCTCTGTACCACCTCATATCTCTGAACCTAAGATTCCACTGCCTGAGAAATTTTTGGGAGAACGAGCAAGATTTTCCAATTTCAAGAATGCTTGTGAACTATATTTTAAGTTAAGACCTATCTCCTCTGGCACAGAGGTCCAACGAGTAGGCCTAGTCATTTCCTTGCTTCAAGGAGACCCACAGTCCTGGGCCTTTAGTTTACCGTCCCATGACATTGCTCTACAATCAGTGACTGCCTTCTTCAATGCTATGGGCGTTTTATACGCCGATCCAGATATACAGTCTACCGCAGAGAATAGGCTTCGGGCCTTAAAACAAGGACGGAATTCGGCTGAAGACTACTGTGCTGAATTCCGCCGCTGGGCTATCGAAGCAAGGTGGAACGATCCAGCTTTGTGTAGTCAGTTCAGGGTGGGACTGTCGGATAGCATCAAGGATGCCTTAGTCAATTTTCCCCCGCCAGCGGACCTAGATCAATTAATGCAGGTCTCCATTAAAATAGACCGACGTCTTAGAGAAAGGGCCAGGGAGAGAGTCGGGGCTCCCACGTCCTTTAGACCAGTCCTGGGTCATAGACCCCCGGTTCCCCGTGGAGAAAATACCTCATCATCTTCCCAGGAAGAACCTATGCAATTAGGGAGAACCCGCTTATCCCAAGAGGAGAAACAGCGTAGGCGATCCGAGGGGTTATGCCTGTATTGCGGGAATTCTGGTCATTTTGCAGGGTCCTGTCCCAACAAGGGGAAACCGGCGGAAAACTTCCGCACCCAGACCAGGTAGAGAGAACTGATCTGGGTGAGTCAGTTTGTAACTCTCGCCAGAATAAGATGCTTGTACCTATTGATTTGTTTTGGGGGTCCTCTAAGCAGACAGTTTCCGCCTTCATAGACAGTGGTGCGGCTGGAAACTTTTTGGACAGGAGCATGATCTCCACCTTAGGGATCCCTGTAGTTCCTCTTGAAAGATCCCTACAAGTTTTAGCTATCAATGGGAAGGCAATCCAGGGAGGTCCTATAAATACCAAGACCCCACCTCTCAGACTAATTGTCGGCTCTTCTCACTCTGAATTCTTAGAATTCTTTATTTTTGATTGTCCGGAAACTCCGGTGGTTTTGGGATACCCCTGGTTGCAACTCCATAGGCTCGATTCAAAGAAACATTCGTCCGGACTTCCGTAGCTGTCTGTGAAAGTTTTGGTGGGTGTTTGTCATTTTTTTGCTTTTTTTCGTATATTTTCCACTCGCACGAACGTTCGAGAACATGCGTATATGCTCTTTCGATAATGGTGCCAAAATCGGAAGATTTTCGTTACTTCGGGAGCTTTTTCCCACCAAATCGGAAATGTTTCGTCCGTTCAGAATTTTTTCGTTATTGCAATGGGCTTGCGATTAATTCAGAGAGCTGATTGCCGATGGTCCCACACCTCATAAATTCGTTTCAGGGCAAAAACATTCCCGGCACCTTTTTGACTACGGGAGCGCGAGCCAGCCATGGACGAGGCTACTGCCTTTGAGGAGCATGAGGATCTGCAACTCATGGGCATTGAGATCGTCCGGAGGGCACAGACCAGATTGCACCGGCGGCGACGCATGGACATCAATAGCATGCATGACACTGAGCTGTTCGAGCTGACCAGGCTTAATCGCGCTTCCCTCCATAAATTATATAGTGAGCTGCGGCCATGGTTAGCCCGCACCACAAGGAAGGGGCAAGCAATTTCAGGTATGACCAAGATGCTTGGCTGCCTGCATTTTTTGGCGAACGGCTCGTTCCAGAGGCTGGGTGCCCTCTCCGTGGGGATTTCACAGCCTACGCTGAGCCGCGCGCTATCCCAATTTTTGGAAGGCATGGCTACCATAACTCGGAAATATATTTGTTTCCCTGAGGATATGGTAGCCAGAAACGCCATTAAGCTGGCATTTTTTAATATCGCCGACATGCCCAATGTCATGGGTGCTATTGACTGCACCCACGTTGCCCTCGTCCCTCCGTCAAGCGACGAGTATATATACAGGCAAGTTTTGGCTTCCATTGTCTCTAAATATTTGTGTGTCCCTCCTTTGCTCAATCACATTATTCGTTTGGTTCATTGGCAATAGTCCCTCCTTTCCAGAAAAGTTTCCTTGTGACTAATCTCGCCATTTGTAGTAACTTTCATTGCCAATAGTCCCTCCTTTCCAGAAAAGCTTCCTTGTGACTAATGTCGCCATTTGTAGTAACTTTCATTGCCAATAGTCCCTCCTTTCCAGAAAAGTTTCCTTGTGACTAATCTCGCCATTTGTAGTAACTTTCATTGCCAATAGTCCCTCCTTTCCAGAAAAGCTTCCTTGTGACTAATCTCGCCATTTGTAGTAACTTTCATTGCCAATAGTCCCTCCTTTCCTGAAAAGCTTCCTTGTGACTAATGTCGCCATTTGTAGTAACTTTCATTGCCAATAGTCCTTCCTTTCCAGAAAAGTTTCCTTGTGACTAATCTCGCCATTTGTAGTAACTTTCATTGCCAATAGTCCCTCCTTTCCTGAAAAGCTTCCTTGTGACTAATCTCGCCATTTGTAGTAACTTTCATTGCCAATAGTCCCTCCTTTTGTTTAGTCCCTCTAGGTTAATATACACTCAGATTTTACATCTTCACTCATTGCAATCACTCCCTCCTTGCTAATGCTCCCTCCTTGCCAAGAGTGTATGTGCACCAACGGCCCTTATTTATAAATTAGTCCCAAAGTTAGTTATTTCAAAGTAAAACATTTGTAAGTGTCCTTTTAATAGAACAAGTAAGACTGTCAAGGCTTAAACATTGTTCTTCTTTTACATGTTACATTTTGACATAGGCTGTTTGAAGTGTGCGTTGGATTTGTTTACTAAACGTAATTTTTGTGTGGTTTCTGTTTCCTTTTTCACCAGAAATCGCAAAATGGGCCATTCGCTGAATGTGCAAGCGGTGGTGGCCCAGGACCTGCGCTTTCTGAGCGTCCTGGCAGGCTACCCTGGCTCAGCCCATGATGCGTATATCCTGCGCAGATCTGGATTATTCCGCCGGTTTGAGTCAGGGGAATTTGCGGGTGCATGGCTCCTTGGTAAGTTGGCTCAAATTATCGCTTTGGATTGTATATGTATGGGCAAGTTTTATGTTGGATTTACCTTTCAGAAACGCTGCCTTGCCCCTCACCTTGTGAACATGTGTAAGCACACTGTAACCATTAGCTTAGACAAACTCCATTTGCTGCAAAATTGTTTTGCCTGCATTGTTTTAATTAATAAGTGTAATGTGAGGCCAAGTCTGAAACAGCCTTCGAAACCATTTTCTTTCGAAATCTGTAATTGACTTTACCAGAGAGTCAGCGCCATCTTTGCTTACATGCATTTAACTTACTGAGTAGAGGTGAGCGGGATAAAGTGCAGGGGCAGGCTTACACCGGTTTGGGAGTAAGGCAAGAATTCTAAAGGGGCAGGTCAAGTTAGACCATACTACATTGTTCTGCAGCACAGGCAGGAAACAATATCTGCTAACAGTCTGCCTGATTGCCCAACATCCCCAGTATTATTTGCCTACTTTTGACCCACATCTATCACATATGTTTAATTCTTGTTTTAGCATCTGCAATCTGTATGCTCATGTTTGTGTGACAATGTCACATACCTCTTTTATTTTTATTGCAGTAGCAATGTTGCGTGGCAATGTATGATTTCCTGTTATTAATTTTTTTGTTTTTTTTGGGCTTATTTAGGAGATTTGGGCTATCCACTACTGCCGTGGCTCATGACTCCGGTCCTCCGGCCACAAACTCCAGCACAAGAGGCCTATAACCGTGCACATCGAAAGACCAGGGCAGTGGTGGAGAGGGCCTTTGGACTCCTCAAGACCCGGTTTCGGTGCTTGGACCACACTGGGGGCTCCCTGCAGTATGACCCGAAAAAGGTCATTGACATTATAATGGCATGTGCCGCGCTCCATAATTTAGCCATTATGCAAAGGGTCCCCCGATATCTGGATTGCCCACCCTCTCCACCCTCCGATGAGGCAGACGACGCCTATGTGGGCCAGCCAAGTGCGTCTGGGCAAGCCGTGCGGGCAAATTTAATAGCCACACATTTTTCCTAATTTAGTTTTTATTTTTTTTTTATTTTTTTTTAATTTTGGCTATGTTTAATTTCATTATGAAGTAAACAATAATGAATTTGTGCAACCCAAAAAATAAAATATGTTGGAGTATTTATTTGGAGACCTTGGTTCTTGTTTGTTTTCGTCCCAACTTGAACTCATATTTCTATATCAAAACACCACACACATGAGCTTGTTCAAAACAAAATGTTTACTACTTAGTAAAAGGTATATGTGAGACAAACAGAATCGGAGGTGAGTGCCCCTCACATACTTTGGGACCACACCTGTACATGCAATTATGTTCAATACATTTGTACACAAAATAAATAGCACAAAATGAATCCCTCTCCTGCTTGCCCACATTTTCCACCGACACAGGTTGAAAGCAATCCTAGCTATGCCACATCTACACCTGTAAGTCAGTGGGCCACCCAAACAAGAACACCCAGTCCCAATCCAAATCCAGTACAATCACAGCCAGGGTCCAAGGTCTTTGATGTTGAGGCCAGAATGTCACCCAATCATGCCGCCAAACATGAGGAGCCACCACAAATGTTATTGTGGCCAGGGCAGGCGCGCAACACCTTAAGTGGCCGATTCACTGAGTCTGGGACTCTGGCATTGGCTACTGGGCTACCTCAGGCCTTGAATGAGCTATATGGTGGATAATCAAAAGCAACCGAGCAAGAACAGCGCAAAATGTGTGATTTTTAGCCCTCACCAGACAAGTCAATCCAGTGGGTAGGTTTTGCAAAGATATGGACCAGATTCATGCCTAACACACCTTAATATGTGTGATGCCCATAGAACCCAGGTTGTGGCCCTTGGTGGGGGGGGGCCATAACATGGGCCTGTGTGGCATTCAGAATCTGCAACTGTTCCAAAATGTGTCTTTGGTTAGTGTGCATTTCGGCCATGCCTGACCTAATTTCTGAAGTCAAGTTGGCCATGTGGCTGTTATGGGTCCTCAATTCAGTCAGCACGGCACTGAAGGTAGTATTTAGGGACTCTAATTGGCCCCTAATATGCTCCTGATTTTGTTGGTTTTGGCGGCGAAAAAGGCGCCTCTCATGGTGCCATGCTGACTCCATCATCTGCACGCCCCTCCCCTGGGAAACTGGGCGAAGTTGCTGAGTACGCCGCCCAATTCCCCGGGTTGTGGGGCGTGCAGATGATGTGGCTCGAGGACCCCCAACAGCCACAGGTCTGCTCGCCAAATCCTCAGCAGCAGATCTGAAACTGGGGACTGGAGGGTCAGTCTCTGCATGCTGCCCACGATGTGCAGGCAGCATGCAGCCAGCTTCACTCTGCTGCTGTGGATTTGGCGGAGACACATTTTGGGACAGTTGCAGATTCTGTCCCAGGGGAAGATCTTCAGAATCTCCTATGAAGCTTCCATCTTCCTCCTGCTCCTGGATTTGCTCCATCAGTGTGTGGCTCTGTTGGGGACATGTAAAAAAAAACAGGTTCAGTGTGTGGAATACCTATAAAAACCACACAAGCCAAACATGGCAAGCTACATGCATACACAACACCCTCAAAATACACTTACCGTAGACATCGGATCCTGGGTCCTATGCAGCGCGGAAGAAGACGGACGCGGTAACATGGCAGAGGAGTCCCCACTAGCTGAGGGATGATGCTGGCCTGGTTTGGAAGAAAAACAGCGATTAATACACACAACTATGCATAGTTTATGATTAAGAACACATATGGTAATCCAAGAAACGTGGCAAAGCAGTAAGGGCCCCTCCCACAACGTGGCCACTTGGCATTCCCTAGGAATCCCATTACATTAGTGCATGGATTGTTAAACCAGACTAGACACATCACGTGTCTCAAACCAAACATGCAAAGAATGGCTGATGTGTGAGTTGCAACATCCCTTTAAGGGGAGGAAGTTAACACACTAAGGTGGGAAAAAACACTTACAATATGATTCTGGTGGGGAACATTTGTATGGCATAAAACCTTCCTAGAAAACCATCTTAATCAGTTGTGCAACTAAACCAGCTCCAAACAAATTGACCAACAGGCAAAGATGTTATTGTGGCGTGTGCTTCTCAATTAATACATAGCACCCATTCCTTTTCGACACTTCTAAGTGACATATTTGTCACACATTTCATTAAACATCATGTATGTGGATGTCAATTTGCACATTACCAGGCCACACCCATGACACTCCCTAGTCAAAGTGAGCACTCCTAACAAACCCACCCCCTAGAGCCATGTGCTTAGCTAGCCCTTGCTCCCACCCCCTAGAGCCATGTGCTTAGCTAGCCCTTGCTCCCACCCCCTAGAGCCATGTGCTTAGCTAGCCCTTGCTCCCACCCCCTACAGCCATGTGCTTAGCTAGCCCTTGCTCTCACCCCCTACAGCCATGTGCTTAGCTAGCCCTTGCTCCCACCCCCTAGAGCCATGTGCTTAGCTAGCCCTTGCTCCCACCCCCTACAGCCATGTGCTTAGCTAGCCCTTGCTCCCACCCCCTAGAGCCATGTGCTTAGCTAGCCCTTGCTCCCACCCCCTAGAGCCATGTGCTTAGCTAGCCCTTGCTCCCACCCCCTACAGCCATGTGCTTAGCTAGCCCTTGCTCCCACCCCCTACAGCCATGTGCTTAGCTAGCCCTTGCTCCCACCCCCTACAGCCATGTGCTTAGCTAGCCCTTGCTCCCACCCCCTAGAGCCATGTGCTTAGCTAGCCCTTGCTCCCACCCCCTACAGCCATGTGCTTAGCTAGCCCTTGCTCCCACCCCCTAGAGCCATGTGCTTAGCTAGCCCTTGCTCCAACCCCCTAGAGCCATGTGCTTAGCTAGCCCTTGCTCCCACCCCCTAGAGCCATGTGCTTAGCTAGCCCTTGCTCCCACCCCCTACAGCCATGTGCTTAGCTAGCCCGTGCTGCGTATGTGTATGTTTCTATACATTTGTGTGGTCATTCAGACATTACTAACCTGCAGGAATTGGTGGGTTGTCGGTGTCCTGCTGGCCTGAGTGTCCCTCTAAGGCCACGGGATGTAATAAGGACAGCACCATCTCCTCAGCCGGTGTAAAGCGCATTTTGGTTGGGAAACCTCCGCCAGTTGTTTCGCTGAAAAACATAGTAAGCATAATTAAGCGCACTGATGGACAGACAAGAATAATAAAAACCCAAACATTAGCTATGTACCTGTGCATCCGCCGTAGATTCTCTTTCTTCCGCACTGCATATTTCAGGTCCGAAATCTTCCGTTGAATCTGGTCCATATCTTTACGTTCCTCACCCGCTGCATTGACTTGCCTGGTGAGTTCTTCAAAAATCTCGGTTTTGCGCTGTTTACTGGTGTGTTTTGATCTTCTACCATATAGCTCATCAAAATGTAAGGTGAGACCAGTAGCCAATGCCAGAGTTTGGGACTCAGCAAAACGGCCACCCAAGTGTCCTCTGCGCAAGTTGCGCCCTCTTCGGGGTGGTTGTGGCTCCTCACTGCTTGGTTGCAAATGGGGTGACATTCTGGCCTGGGGGGATGGAGGAGACCTCAAGGACTGGAGGCTGGCTGTTGATCTTACTGGACTTGGGAAGGGACTGGGTGTTCTTGGCTGGGTGGACCCTGAAGTTGCAGGTGTAGATGTGGCATAGGGTGAATGCATGCCAACCTGTGCCGGAGGATAATGTGGGCGAGCAAGAGAGGGTGTTGGCGACCTTGAGCTGCTGCTGTGGCTCTGTGGGGCCTTGGAGGTGGTTGGCTGGGTCTGTGGGCCCTTGGAGGTGGTCGGCTGGGTCTGTGGGGCCTTGGAGGTGGGTTGCTTGGCCTTAGTTTTTGAGCCACGTGCGGGGGGGGAGGGGGCCGTTGGCCTTTGGCGGCTTTTCGGGCTTCTGGAGCGTGTCCTGGTTTGGCCCCTGCGGCGCCTTGGGCCCCTGCTGCGGCTTCTGGACCGGGAGGTGGTTCGGCCCCTGCGGCGCCTTGGGCCCCTGCTGCGGCTTCTGGACCGGGAGGTGGTTCGGCCCCTGCTGCGCCTTGGGCCCCTGCTGCGGCTTCTGGACCGGGAGGTGGTTCGGCCCCTGCGGCGCCTTGGGCCCCTGCTGCGGCTTCTGGACCGGGAGGTGGTTCGGCCCCTGCTGCGCCTTGGGCCCCTGCTGCGGCTTCTGGACCGGGAGGTGGTTCGGCCCCTGCGGCGCCTTGGGCCCCTGCTGCGGCTTGTGGACCGGGAGGTGGTTCGGCCCCTGCTGCGGCTTCTGGCCCGGTGTTTTTGGCCTTTGCCTATGGCCTTGGTGCCACGTGGGGGGGGTGATGTGGGGCAGGGTGGGGTGGGGCTTCGTCCCCTCTTACCCATCTGTGGGCCAGGAGTTTTAGCAGCCTTGGTTACCTTGCCCCTTGGTTGTGGTGGTGCTGCAACCTCCTTTTTTGCCACAGCCTTGGTGGTAGCCCTTAGTCGGGCTTTAGGCTCTTGCGACCGTGTTTGCGGACCCACGCCCTGCTCAGCCTGCTTGCTCTGCTTCTTAGCTGGAAGTTTTCTTTTTGGTGCCATTTTGTGTGGACTCTCAAAGAGAATGAGCTGTGTGTGCAGGGACCTTTAAATAAGGTCTCCGGCGTGTGACGCCTACGCGTTCGCTTACGCGCACGTCCGGCCGTTCGCACGGCCGTGCGAAACCCGGAAACCGCTGGGGCCGTGCTTATCTGCTGCCTAGAAGAAGAAGAAAGATGGCGCCCACTATCTTCACCCGCCAACAAGAAGAGATAATCATGCTTGTAAGTGTCTTTTAACGACTTTGCTTGGATTGTTAATTGTTGCTCTACATGTTAAGGATGCGCAAAAAGTTATCTTTTTGTTAAAGCTTTGGTTGGACTACATGCACAACCAAGCGCACACCACACACGTGCCAAACGACAGTGCTGCCATATTTGAAAGTTAACTTAGGCTAAAAGTGTGTGTGTGTATGTGTTCATGTGATTGAACAAAATAATGTATTGTTGCCTCTTCTACATATGCATTTCTGAGTTCTTGCTATGTTTGTTTTTTGTTTTGCAGACCATGCTGGAGCGCAGGTACGACTACCTGCCCAACTCGTTTGCCAAACGAAACGTCGCCCTGGAGATCATCTCGGAGATACAACACCAGACCGACACCACCTTCACCCACACACAGATCATGCAGCATTGGTCGGACCTGAAGCGACTGCACATGCCCCGGGTGCGGAGGTTTTTTGCAATCCATTTCCCAAGTAAGTACATAGCGCTTGCATGCAAGATGTAACTAGGACAGAATTTATGCCTTTTATTTATAATGCCTTCTCTTTTGTAGTGTTGGAAATGGATTACAGAATTCGCCGCACCCGGAGGCGCCCAGGCCGACCAGTGCTGCATGATTCTGCAGCTGGGAGTGAAGGTGGTGGATCTCCAGGGCGACGGGCCGACCCCTCCTCTGTGGCCTCCTCAGACCAGCCCCTGGACCTTACCACAGAGGAGGGGCGGCACAGCGTGGGCAGGCAGTCGTACCCTGCCACGCATGCGGGATCCTCTGGTATGTCACTCTTCATGTCTACACCCAAACATCTAATTGCTAGCTCCTGATATCACCAAACTGAATCCTTTATTCTGTCTTTGTAGATGTTTCTGTTGCGGGTGAAGTAGTGGGTGAGGAGGCAGCAGATAGGAGCCCACAAGACCCAGGAGAAGGTGAGTGATGTGACCCAGACTTAGCTAAAAACATTTGAGGACTGCGGAATCAGACATCCAAACTAACCATTTGGCCCATGTTTCAACAGGCACTTCTTCACAGCAGAGCCAGGAACCAGGACCTCAGGGTGTTGTCCCCAACGAGCCATCTCTCGGCCACCAACCAAGTAAGTAGTCATGGCATTATAAAGATTTCTGTCTAAATTCCCATGAACACCAAAACACATAATGCCCTAGTCAATGCCAATATAAGAGGGACCTGTGGCCACTGAATTAGCTTAATTAGTTGCCCAACTGTCCTGTGGCCACTGAATTAGCTTAATTAGTTGCCCAACTGTCCTGTGGCCACTGAATTAGCTTAATTAGTTTCCCAACTGTCCTGTGGCCACTGAATTAGCTTAATTAGTTGCCCAACTGTCCTGTGGCCACTGAATTAGCTTAATTAGTTGCCCAACTGTCCTGTGGCCACTGAATTAGCTTAATTAGTTGCCCAACTGTCCTGTGGCCACTGAATTAGCTTAATTAGTTGCCCAACTGTCCTGTGGCCACTGAATTAGCTTAATTAGTTGCCCAACTGTCCTGTGGCCACTGAATTAGCTTAATTAGTTGCCCAACTGTCCTGTGGCCACTGAATTAGCTTAATGACCTGTGGCCACTTCCTAACCTTAATTCCTGTCATTAATGACATCTGTGCATTATAGTTAATTTGTTTCTTAAAATACATTAAATCCACAGGTGAGAAACATGTATTGTTCTCCGAATAATTTGTTTTTCTGTTTTTTTGGCAGGGACCACAAGACAGCGACTTGCTGATATGAATCGGAGGGTCCTTGAGTTGGTGGCCGATCTGCAGGCGATGCGGGACACGTTGGGGACAACAGAAGAGGAAGACTAGTGTCCTGGTTCCTGGCCCTGTAGATTTGTAAATAGTTTTATTTGTAGATAGTTTTATTGGTTAAACACCAAAGTTTTTGTATATAGTTTTATTTTTTTAAAAAAAGTTTTTATTGTATATAGTTTTTAAAGTTTTTTATAAAAAATTAGTGTATATATTTTTAATAACCACCAAACAATTTGTATATAGTTTTTAATTTTTTAGGGCCAAAGTTGGGCCAAAAATTTTTACCACAAATGGCAATTGACCAATAAATACAAAAAAAAAAAAAAAAACATGTTGTCCCATTTATTTGCACACATACATTTAACAAAAACAAGGGGCCAATGACATATTTGAAAATCAAGATTGTGATGTCCGTGAAGTGATTTAGGTAAGTTTTAGGGTGTGAAAATGGAAGAAGAAACAAGGCGCTAAGTGATTTGGGTAAGTTTTAGGGTGTGAAAATGGAAGAAGAAACAAGGCGCTAAGTGATTTGGGTAAGTTTTAGGGTGTGAAAATGGAAGAAGAAACAAGGCGCTAAGTGATTTGGGTAAGTTTTAGGGACCTAAAATGGAAGAAGAAACAAGGCGCTAAGTGATTTGGGTAAGTTTTAGGGTGTGAAAATGGAAGAAGAAACAAGGCGCTAAGTGATTTGGGTAAGTTTTAGGGTGTGAAAATGGAAGAAGAAACAAGGCGCTAAGTGATTTGGGTAAGTTTTAGGGACCTAAAATGGAAGAAGAAACAAGGCGCTAAGTGATTTGGGTAAGTTTTAGGGTGTGAAAATGGAAGAAGAAACAAGGCGCTAAGTGATTTGGGTAAGTTTTAGGGTGTGAAAATGGAAGAAGAAACAAGGCGCTAAGTGATTTGGGTAAGTTTTAGGGACCTAAAATGGAAGAAGAAACAAGGCGCTAAGTGATTTGGGTAAGTTTTAGGGTGTGAAAATGGAAGAAGAAACAAGGCGCTAAGTGATTTGGGTAAGTTTTAGGGTGTGAAAATGGAAGAAGAAACAAGGCGCTAAGTGATTTGGGTAAGTTTTAGGGTGTGAAAATGGAAGAAGAAACAAGGCGCTAAGTGATTTGGGTAAGTTTTAGGGTGTGAAAATGGAAGAAGAAACAAGGCGCTAAGTGATTTGGGTAAGTTTTAGGGACCTAAAATGGAAGAAGAAACAAGGCGCTAAGTGATTTGGGTAAGTTTTAGGGACCTAAAATGGAAGAAGAAACAAGGCGCTAAGTGATTTGGGTAAGTTTTAGGGTGTGAAAATGGAAGAAGAAACAAGGCGCTAAGTGATTTGGGTAAGTTTTAGGGACCTAAAATGGAAGAAGAAACAAGGCGCTAAGTGATTTGGGTAAGTTTTAGGGACCTAAAATGGAAGAAGAACCAAGGCGCTAAGTGATTTGGGTAAGTTTTAGGGACCTAAAATGGAAGAAGAAACAAGGCGCTAAGTGATTTGGGTAAGTTTTAGGGTGTGAAAATGGAAGAAGAAACAAGGCGCTAAGTGATTTGGGTAAGTTTTAGGGACCTAAAATGGAAGAAGAAACAAGGCGCTATGTGATTTGGGTAAGTTTTAGGGTGTGAAAATGGAAGAAGAAACAAGGCGCTAAGTGATTTGGGTAAGTTTTAGGGTGTGAAAATGGAAGAAGAAACAAGGCGCTAAGTGATTTGGGTAAGTTTTAGGGACCTCAAGGGAAAAGGCAGGATAGCGCGAAGTGGTTAGGGTGAGTTTTAAGGGACCTCAAGGGAAAAGGCAGGATAGCGCGAA
The DNA here is from genome assembly GCA_027917425.1 of Gastrophryne carolinensis. NCBI lineage: Eukaryota > Metazoa > Chordata > Amphibia > Anura > Microhylidae > Gastrophryne > Gastrophryne carolinensis. Next base: position 260,824,073 of record CM051234.1, read on the forward strand.
GTGGTTAGGGTGAGCTTTAAGGGACCTCAAGGGAAAAGGCAGGATAGCGCGAAGTGGTTAGGGTGAGCTTTAAGGGACCTCAAGGGAAAAGGCAGGATAGCGCGAAGTGGTTAGGGTGAGCTTTAAGGGACCTCAAGGGAAAAGGCAGGATAGCGCGAAGTGGTTAGGGTGAGTTTTAAGGGACCTCAAGGGAAAAGGCAGGATAGCGCGAAGTGGTTAGGGTGAGCTTTAAGGGACCTCAAGGGAAAAGGCAGGATAGCGCGAAGTGGTTAGGGTGAGCTTTAAGGGACCTCAAGGGAAAAGGCAGGATAGCGCGAAGTGGTTAGGGTGAGCTTTAAGGGACCTCAAAGGAAAAGGCAGGATAGCGCGAAGTGGTTAGGGTGAGCTTTAAGGGACCTCAAGGGAAAAGGCAGGATAGCGCGAAGTGGTTAGGGTGAGTTTAGTGATGGAAGTGAAATTATGTAGGCGAGCACTTTAATGAGAGAAGTTTGTAGTGCGCAGGCGCAATATCGTAAGAATTTCGTCTGGCCAGATATTTTAGGAAAAAATGAAGCAGGATGTAGCGGGAAAATGATAGGATTCGTGTGAGGATACGATGGGAAAAGGGCAAAAACGAAAGGCTACGTTGGTAGTTGTGAAAAATGAATCTGAACATTTTCGATGGAAAATGACAGCCTCGTCTGCGTACTCTGGCATACGAGCACACGGACGCGCTACGGAAGGTTTACGAAGCATGCATAGAATCGCTCGAACGTTCATGCGAGAGCGGGAAATTTTGAAAATCTTACGACGTCGGCACCAAAGCGAAAGTTTTTTTGTGTCTCTCTGAATCGAGCCTCATAACCCGGTGTTAGATTGGCGGGCTGGGGAGTTGGTCAAGTGGAGTGACCACTGTAAAGGTCACTGTTTTAATACAGGCCTCAGAAGCGTTCAAGTCTTACCACAGGAATTACCTCAGCCATACGCTGATTGGATCGATGTATTCTCTGAACGCTCTGCTGATACTCTTCCTCCACATCGGTCCTATGACTGCCCCATTGACTTGCTGCCTGGCACTATTCCCCCGAGGGGAAAGATCTATAACCTTACCCTGCCCGAGGAGCAAGCAATGAGGGAGTATATTACCGAAAATCTTAGGAAAGGATTTATCCGTCCCTCTACCTCGCCTGCTGGGGCCGGGTTCTTTTTTGTAGAGAAAAAAGATGGTGGCTTGAGACCGTGCATAGATTATCGAGCCTTGAATAAGATCACTGTAAAAAACCGATACCCCTTACCCTTGATTGGGGATCTGTTCAATCAAGTCACAGGAGCTCGAATTTTCTCCAAATTGGATTTGAGAGGGGCTTACAATCTGATTCGCATCCGACAGGGGGACGAGTGGAAAACTGCATTTAATGTGAAGGATGGGCATTATGAGTACCTGGTCATGCCCTTCGGTCTTTGTAATGCGCCAGCCGTTTTCCAAGATTTTGTTAATGATATATTCAGGGAATATCTCGGTAGATTTGTAGTCATCTACTTGGATGATATTCTCATTTTTTCTAATTCTTTACCGGAGCACAGACACCATGTTAAGTTGGTGCTACAAAAATTAAGAGAGAACAACTTATTTGCTAAACTGTCTAAGTGTGTGTTTGAAGTCACTACAGTTCCCTTCCTAGGGTATGTTATTACCAACCAGGGTTTGGAGATGGACGCGGGGAAGGTTTCAGCAGTTCAGGATTGGGTCCAACCCAAAACTTTAAAGGAATTGCAACGTTTTCTAGGTTTTGCAAATTTTTATCGGCGTTTCATAAAAGGCTTTTCCCATGTTGTTGCACCCCTTACCAACCTTACCCGCAAGGGGGCTTTTACTGCTAACTGTGTATACTGATCATAAAAATCTCGAATACATAGGTTCTGCCAAGAGGCTGAACTCTCCTCAGGCACGTTGGGCATTATTCTTCTCGCGCTTCAATTTTATTATTACTTTCAAGCCGGGTGTAAAAAATACTAAAGCTGATGCTCTATCTCGCATGTTCGGTGAATGTAAGGATCGGGGTGATTCTGGTGAACCAATTTTACCCACAGGTTGTGTGGTCGGGGCGTTACTTCCTGATCTCTCCAATACCTTGGCGCTGTTTCAAGATGAATCTCCTAGTGATGTACCCTTGGGGTGCCAGTTTGTTCCGCCGCACCTGCGTTCGGATGTAATTCGCGAATTTCACGATGCCAAAACTGCTGGTCATTTGGGTAACCGTAAGACGTTTATGCTTGCTCGTCGTCATGTATGGTGGCCTACCATGAGACGCGATATCACTGCCTTTATCGACGCTTGTGCTATTTGTGCTCGAAGTAAAGGAGTTCACAAGGCTCCTAGTGGCAGTTTGGTTCCTCTTGAAATTCCTGCTGAGCCATGGACCCATATTTCTATGGATTTTATTGTAGATTTGCCTCTCTCACATGGTAATACTGTAATTTGGGTGGTCGTAGATCGTTTCAGTAAGATGGCACATTTCGTTCCTTTGGCCTAACTTCCTTCTGCACCTGAGCTTTCGCGGCTGTTTACTTCGCATATTTTTCGTATTCATGGTATTCCGTCCAATATAGTCTCTGATCGGGGTGTTCAATTTACTTCCCGTTTTTGGAAACACTTCTGTTCGCGGTTGGGAATACAGATCTCTCTTTCTTCTGCCTACCATCCCCAGACTAATGGGCAGACGGAAAGAACTAATCAAACTTTGGAACAATACTTAAGGTGTTATGTTTCGGGATGCCCAATAACAATGGGCGGAATTTATTGATTTCGCCGAATTTGCTTACAATAACGCGCCTAGTGAGAGTACCAAGGTATCTCCTTTTTATTGTAACTTAGGGAAAAATCCTAGAGCTTCTTCCCTTTCAGGGTCACCTTCCAATCTGCCGGCGTTGGAGGAGTGGCTTCAAGAACGGAAGAATATCTGGACACACGTTCAGGAGATTCTTAAGACCACTGGTTTGAGGTATAAGAAATTTGCCGACCGCCGCAGATCACAGGAACCTACTCTTCGAGTAGGCGATCTAGTTTGGGTCTCTACTAAAAATATTGCGCTCCGTCAGCCATCTAGCAAATTAGGTCCAAAATGTATTGGTCCTTTTCCGATTGTCAAGAAGTTGAATAATGTGTCTTTTAAAGTTCAACTCCCGCCGACTATGAAAATACCTAATTCCTTTCACGTTTCACTGTTAAAACCGGCGAAGAATGCTCCTCTTGCTGGTCCTGCACCAATTCTTCTTAATAATGAGCCCGAGTATGAAGTGAATAAGATCTTGGATTCACGTAAAGTGCGTAATTCTTTACAGTATTTGGTGAATTGGGTTGGCTATGCTCCGGAGGAAAGATGCTGGGTGGCAGCGAGGAATGTTCATGCCAAGGCTCTTGTACGAAGGTTCTATCGTGACAATCCAGGGAAACCGGGTGAGGGTCCGGAGGCCCCTCGTGAAGGGGGGGGTAGTGTCAGGAACCGCTTACCTGATCCCCGTTCCAGCGACGTCTCCAGGCGGCCAGCTGCAGCTGTCACTGTGCGGCGGCCGGCTCAGCCACGCCCCCCGCTTCCTCCTCCAGTAGACGTGCTCGCGCGCGGCCGCGAGCACATGTCTGTTATGCCCTCCGGCGGCGCTGTGCTGCGCGCACCCGCCGGAGGATCAATTAAAGGGTTAATGAATCCTAAGGGATTGAGGGCTTCGCCCTCTTCTGCTCTGCATGCCAATCAGCCCCATTTATATCTTGGCCTTACCTCCTCCCTTGTTGCCAGCCAATTACCCTTGGAATCCTATGTGCTCCAATCAGCACACTGCTTCCCTCAGACCTGTCCCTATAAAGGCAATTCCCTCTCAGTTGTGAATTGCCTGTGATAGCGCTCAGAACCCTGTGTTACCTACTCCTGTGAAGTCTAGCCTGTTGCCAATTTGATTGTACGACCACTCTCGATCCTGAATCCTTGTTGCCGACCTTTGCCTGAACTGACGCTTCTAGATCCTGATCCCCAGTTGCTGACCTCTGCCTGAACCCCAACTACGTCTTGCCTGACCCCTGGTGCCGCTACGATCTCTGCCTTCCCGTTATCGACCTATTGCCTGACTCTGGACTTCCGTCACTCACGCTCTTGCTATTGGTTCTCCAGTCCTCCCACATATAAGCGTAAATCCTTTGAGCCATTAAGTCCTGGGGGCAACCGATCCCGGGTAGGCGTATCTTGCGTCCCGGCAAGCGGGGGCTCCTACAGGTGAAGCTGGCTGTGGAGATTGGGGGTTGTGAGCTTATTAAGAGGGCTGGAGTTACCCCGAGCGTGGCAGAGAAGTTACGGATAAACCGGCGATAAAAATTGGCGAATCCAATGAGTCTATGGAACTCCTTTCGGGAGGTAGGTGCTGGCCACTCAAGTACAGCCGAAACTTTACTAGGGTCCATGGAGAACCCCTGATCCGAGATGAGGACCCCCAGAAAAGAGATGGATGCTTTTTCAAATTCGCACTTCTCTAACTTGGCAAAGAGTTGATGTGCCCGAAGTCGTGAGAGTACTGTTCGCACATGTTCCCGATGTTCGGTCAGGTTTTCAGAAAAGACGAGAATGTCATCCAAGTACACAATGACAAAAATATCAAGTAAGTCCCTAAAAATGTAATTGACCAGGTGTTGGAAGGTTGCCGGGGCATTGCACAAATCGAAAGGCATGACAAGATATTCAAAGTGTCCGTAACGAGTTCGAAATGCCGCTTTCCACTCATCCCCTTCTCTTATCCGGACGAGGTTGTATGCCCCCCTAAGGTCAAGCTTGGTAAAAATCTGTCCAGTTTTAAGGCGCTGAAAGAGGTCTGAAATCAAGGGTAGAGGGTAGCGATTCTTGACAGTGACCTTGTTCAGTTCCATGTAGTCAATACAGGGCCGTAAGGAACCATCCTTCTTGCCTACAAAGAAAATACCAGCACCTGCGGTGGGAGGTGGAAGGCCGAATAAAACCCTTCTTCAAATTTTCATCCAGATATTGACGAAGGGTTAACAACTCCAGATCAGATAGCGGGTAAATCCTGCCAAAAGGGATGGATGCCCCAGGCAACAGTGCAATTGGGCAATCACAAGACCGATGGGGAGGAAGAGTGTCAGCTCCCTTTTTGTCAAAGACATCCCTAAAGTCCATATAGGCTTCAGGTAAGCTTTGAAGATCCTGTTCCTTGGCAGAATCAGTCAGAGCTAGTTGGTGCCTGGTAGTAGAATTGGAAAAACAGGCATGAAGACAATAAGGAGACTCGAAGAGCACTGTACCCGTTGACCAATTTATTGAAGGGTTTTGTGCCGATAACCATGGTAAACCCAAAATGACAGGAAAAGTGGGGGATGGTATGAGATCAAAACTTAGCCATTCAAAATGATCTGGATTAATACATGCTGGACAAAGTTTGTAAAGTAATAGGACCGGTCTTGAGCAGGGAACCATCAGCCAAGGAAATGGTGAGTGGAAAGGGCAGCTGCAGGCTCCAGAGTCGATAATGGATGCCACCTCAATTTTTCTTCCGGGCAACTGGAGACAGAGTGAAACAGAAATATGATTAGCACCAGAAAGCAGGAGGGAGCCTGAATAATATCTAGTAGGCAACCTCTTACCCGGAGGACGGACTGGGCATCTGCGGCTTCCCCGCAGTAAAGGCACAGATTGTCCTGGCGTCTGCGAAGGCGTTCCTCAGATGTCAGTGAGGCACGAGAAACCCTGAGTTGCATCGGCTCCGAACCACTGTTAACAGCAGCGGAGGGTGGACAGAAGCTGGCGACTGAGGATTACTCTTCTCAAGACGACGTTCCCTTAGTCTCCTATCAATCTTGATGGAGAGTTTGATCAATTCCTCCAGAGATGCGGGCAGATCGGAACAAGCCAGTTAATCTTTGACAGAATCGACCAGACCCAAACGAAACTGATGACAGAGAGCAGGGTCATTCCAAAGAGTCTCAGTACTCCAGCAACGGAATTCTGCATTATACTCCTCGACAGGACGGCGTCCCTGGAGAAGGGTCCGAAGCACAGCCTCACCTGAAGCTATACGCCCAGGGTCGTCATACATAGTCGCCATAGCATTGAAGAAAGACTCCAGAGAGGATATGATAGGGTCTGGTTGTTCAAGTAAGCGATGAGCCCAAATCTGAGGGTTCCCCAACAGCAAGGAGATAACAGTCTTGACCCTGATGACCTCTGTGGGGTAAGTCCGGGGTTGGAGATCGAACAGCAACTGGCAACTACTTTTAAAGGATCGAAAACGGTTGCGATCCCCAGAAAAACATTCAGGCAAAGGTATGCGGGGTTCAAAGGTACTGGGTGAAGAGCTGGCATTGTCAGCAGCCGCAGGCGTAACAGAGGCTGATGGCGGGACAGGGTTAGTAGCGGCAGGAAGGCTGGCTTGCAGCGTATCCAGGTGGGACTCCAGCTGTAAAAATCCACCATGTAGATTTCCCACCACCTGTGTCAGAGCGGTCATCTGCTGAACCAAGGCGTCAAGAGCCGGGTGATCTCCGCCAGAGCTCATTATTGACCAGTTGGTACTGTCAGGACACCGGGTGTGAACCCTGATTGCGGAGACTGCAACTCTGCTCACCTCTCGACCGGGAAGCCTGGAGTCTAAGGGCCAACCTGGTATTCACTAGAGCCTCTGACGGTGAGGATAGGGCTGGGCTGGCAGATCTGAATCGAGAAACAAGCTGAGGTCGTGGGCAGGCAGAACAGGATCGTGGTCACAAACAAAGCCGAAGTCGTCAGGAAACCAGGATCGTAGTCAGAAGCAAGCCGGGTCGGTACACAGGAAGGAATCACAGGAACTCAGGAGCATGCAGGAAAAAGACGAACTGGTAATTGAGGACAGTCTTTGTCTGTTTTTATAGGCCCCTGCACATGCTCAGTAGAGAGGACTCACGGGCCGCCTCTGCTGGTCAACAGGAGGAACAGTCCTGGTTCTCTGACATTAGCGAACAGGCGCCCTCTGCTGGACTACAGGGGGAACAGTCCTGGTTCTCTGACACCGGGGACCAGCTATGGGGTCTTGTAGAATAGGCGCCTTGCTGGCCCCCCTGCACTGCAGGCTACAAGCCCGCACAACCCACACATGGCCCCAGGCTCTTGGGCTCTTCCCCCCGGGCTTTGGGAAGGAAGGTAATGGGGAGGGCTGGGGGCTAATGGCAAGTCACCCGCTAGCCGCAGGTAACTTGCCAGCCCCCTAAGCCTTGTGAACTGGTATAGGGTTCTCATGGATCCCCTACCAGTGCACAAAGTGTTAAATGTAAAAAAACACACACACATAGAAAATTTATATTAATATTTTATTATTTATTTATTTTTTAACACTCACCTCCGTCTTCCAGTGATCCAATGACAGCTGTCGGGGTGATCGCTGAAGGGAGACTGGGGAGGCAAGGGAACACAGCCCCTTGCCCCTCCCACCTTCTCTAGCGGTCACCCCCGGCACCACTGAGGATCCTCGGGAGGGTGTGGTATGACGTCACCAGATGACGTCATCTGCCCCACCCTCAAAGGGCGGGGCTAGCAGTGCATCAGTGGAAGTGGGCGAGAGGACCTATTCTGGCCCCTGGCCTCACTGTGATCAGAGGCCTCCCAGGTGAAAAGGAGACCCGGTGCGAGGGATCGCGGACGCAGGTGAGTAAATGTCTTTTTTTTTTTTTTTTCAGCTCAGTGGCGGCGGCAGGAGTGGGGGGGCCTTCTCCTGAAGCTGGAAGAGCTCTGAGGGGGGATCGGATGCCCCCAGGTTGAAGAGAAGACCCCGGCGGATCAATAGAGGGGTCAGGTGAGTGTTATTCTTGCTGTTTTGGCTGCTAGGAGGGGGGAAAGCCAGGCCCGTAAATTTTACATGGTTGGCGCTTCATGAGAGGCAACAACATGAAATTTACGGGCTTGGCACTTAAATGGAAGGATAGCCGAAAGAAACTTTACTTCCTATCCCCTGCAGCATGGGGGCATCCCAAAGTACCATCTGTCCAATTCAACTGTCCAACCCTTAACAGGTAGTGTGCAGAATCACCCCCAATTCCCCTATAAAAGGCAGTGTGCAGACCCCCCCCCCCCCAAATCACACCATAACAGACAATGTGCAAATCACCCCATAACAAGCAGTGTGCAGAATCCACCCATAACAGGAAGCATGTAAACCCCCCCACCCTATAACAGGCAGTGTGGCAGAATCTTCCCAAATCACCTCATAACAGGCAGTGTGCAGAATCTCCCCATAACAGATAGTGTGCAGAACCCCCTCCAATCAAACCATAGCAGGCAGTGTGCAAAATCCCTCCCCAATCCACCTATAAAAGGCAGCATGCAGAATCCCCCTCAATCACCCCATAACAGGAAGCATGCAGAATTCGCCCACAAATCACTTCATAACAGACAGTGTAAGAATACCCTCTCCCATCACCCTGTAGCAGGCAGTGTGCAAAATCCCCCATCACCCCATAAAAAAGGCAGAGTGAAGAATCCCCCTCAATCACCCCATAACATGAAGTGTGAGAGTCCGCCCTCCCATCACCCTATAACAGGCAGTGTGCAAAATGACCCCATAAAAGGCAGTGCAGAATCTCCCCCAATCACCCCATTACAGCCAGTGTGCAGAATCTCACCCAATCACCTCCTAACATGTAGTGTACAGAATCCCCCTCCCAATTCCCATATACCAGATAGCGTGCAGAATCCCCCCCCCCCCCCCACACACACACACACACACACACAATTACCCTATAACAGGAAACGTGCAGAATTCCCCCAATCACCCCATAACAGGCATTGTTCAGAATCCCTCCCAACCACACCATTACAGGCAATGTGCAGAATCCCCCCCCCCAATCACAGCATAACAGGCAGCGTGAAGAATCCCCCCAATCATCTCCATAACAGGCAGCATGTAGAATACCTCACGATCTCCCCATAATAGGTAGCATGCAGACAATCACTCCATTACAGGAAGTGTGCAGAATTTCCCCAACCACCCCATAACAGGCACCCTAGTTACAGGAGTTCCGGTTTAATATAGATGGCATTCAGTTAGCTAAAACAAGGCAACCCACTTCTGTAATAAAAGCTGTGAACATCATAAACTTCTCTTAACATCCAGAGTTTTGGTACAGGAAAAATACTTTAAAGTAACATTTTCATTTATCTGCCAGCCCCAGAATCTGTGGAAGTCATATGTACCCCTTGCCATAGACAAACCAAAATGAAATTAATGGAATTACTTTTCTTAAAAGAGATTCTACTTGTGTGACTACTTACTTTGCTGTATTTGCTTCACAACCTCTGTCTTTCAGCAAATCTCCAATAAAATGAGACCTTCGTTAATGGTCGGCACATTACCGGGTTGGAACTGTCATTTCCTTTCTGGATAACACACACACACACCACCCGCATAGAAAAATAAAAGCAGAAGTTAACATTACATGGTACATAATGGAGTTACTAATTATGCATGTTGCTTCAACAATTATTAGTGTTAGCAAAACGTAATTTTTATTCCTACAGTAAAGCAGAACTAAGCCCAGTATGTCCCACAATTCCATACTGTCCCCCAAGCCCCACAGCAAGTTACTAACAGTTTAAAGGAGCACTATCGCGAAAAATGGCCCAATGATAAAAATCCATATAAATATGCTGGATGGTGAGAGCAGAGGTCCCTTATACACCAGGCATCAAGAAATATGCAGCCAGGCTTGTTTTTATTTTATTTTAATGGAAGGAAAATGACATCAGTGGTGACAGGCTCTGTCACCCTTAACGACTAAACATGTCACCCTGGATTTTATTCCTACCATAAAAAGAAAACAAGCTTGACCAGATTATTATTCAGTTCAGGTGTATAAGTGACCCCTCCTCTCATTAGCCGAGGTGTTTATATAGATTTTTAATATTACACAATTTCGCGATAGTGCTCCTTTAACTACAGATTCCTACAGTCCCTTCCAGGTCTGCCTTTGGTGGCATGTGACTTTGTATGTTTGGTATGTTTTGGTACTCGCCAAGTCTCACCCCTCCCCCAATATAACCAAATACTTTAAGCCATCTTTAAAATTCCAGGGCTGCTAGATTTCCTCCTCCCGGGGCATCCAAAATCGGGATGCCCTGCTGTGTGACACCTCCCAGGTCGCCTGGAAACTCACTTTCTTTCCCGGTCCAACGGCGCATACGTGAGCAGCATCCGCATCCCTGCTATCCCCTTAGCAGGGTGTTGCCCACACCAGGCATTTGTGAGTGGCCGGCGCAGGCACACTCCCTGTTAAAGTGGACCAACACCCAGGATTTTGACTATCCTGGGTCTTGGTCCACTTCGGTGGGGCACCCCCGATCGGGGTGCCCCGCTGTGTGAAACCCCCCCGATCACCCTAAAAACTCACCTCTCCCCGCTCCCAGCGCCGGCGGACAAGCGATTTGACAACCGCTTGTCCGTGGCTCCTCCGCCGCCGCCTCCCGCGCGGGGAAACTAAGGTAAGGGGGTTTGGGGGTTTTGGGGGGGTTTCACCCCGCGGGACATCCCGATCTCGGATGTCCCGCGGGGAGGGAGGTGATCGGCCGATCACCCGAGGGTGATGGTCCACTTTAAAGGATAGCAAGGGATATAGCTGCTCGGGTCTGCTCACCTTAGATGAAGGCTTAGATTAAGAGACAGGAGCGGAATCTGAGCACGTTGATTGGACGAGAGGCCGCACATACACTGTAGGACTGGGGAGAGGTGAGTTCGCTTGGGTGACCTGGGGGATTTCACACTGCGGGGCAATCTGGTGGTAATCTGGCCAAAGATGGAATCAGCCGTACAGCGATCTCAAATGGTGCAGAGTAGGCATGGCTTCGACGGTGGAAACCGCTGTTTTCTTTTTTTGAAGACCGAGCTACCACCGAGTTGGGGGGGGGGGGGGCTACTAGATGAACAAAGCACCCAGAAATGGGTTTTGCTCCACTTAAAAGTGCTACAGCAGGCAAAGCCAATTATTAACTAATTGTGTTGGGTTATGTTTGGCACTGTCCTAAACTGTTTTCCATTTTTTAATTGAAGGAAAAATGGCAAACATATCCAGTGGGCGTGTTCTGCATAATAACCAGCATAACTAATCAGCATAATGGGCCTGTTGCTAGGTGACATGACACCAGCACTCCCAGACACATTTGCACAAACCCTCAGATGTGCATGCACTCCCACACATATACACACACTCGCACAATCACGCACTCCCACACGCACATGCATGAAGCCAGGAGCAATGGGGCGGTAATTCACATTTGTGCAGCATGATCAGCTTGATGAGCGCACGCCATAGAGATGCTTAGGAAGCAGCACTGGACGTGGCCACATCATGCTGATGCTGCATGTTCAGTAAAACAGCACTGCCGCTGCCGGAGCCAATGACAGAGGAGATGGTGTCATACAGGGAAAGGGGGTGGGTGTAAGGGGGGACTGTGGAATGAATGGAGCAAGGAAAGAAAGAAAGGAGAAGGGCAGGCTACACAGGGGAAGGGGGCGGTAACAATTGGTAGGTGTCTATGCATTAAAGTGGACCAACACCCAGGATTTTGACTATCGGGGGCCCCCCGCTGTGTGAAACCCCCCAGAAAGCCCTAAAAACTCACCTCACCCTGCTCCCACGTGACCGCTGCAGCCAATCCCCGCCGCCGGACAAGCAGAGCGCGTCCGCCGCCGCCTCCCGCGCATCCCTCTTACAGGGAGTGCACCCGTGCCAGCCATCCACAAACGGCCGGCGCGGGAGCGCGCCCTGCTAGAGGGACGAGCGGGAGGCGGCGGACGCGCATGCGCCGCTGGAACGTGGAAAAGGTAGGATTGTGGGCTTCCTGGGGGGTCTCACCCCAATTTCGGATGCCCCGCGGGGAGGGATCTGATCGGCCCGGGAATCTTATAGATTCCCGGGCAGATCCCCCCTGGGTGTTGGTCCACTTTAAGAGGATGAGAATCCTCCTTGCTCAACGCATGTACGGGGGAGGTCAGGGCAGGCAGGGTTTGGCATAGCCTCATCATTTCCGGAACTGCAAGATACTGGAGAGGTTGCAACATAAGGCAACCAATATACTGATTTATAATTTGCCTGAAAAAACTCTTTAAAGACCAAAATTAAGAAATTTCACCAATCAGGGATGCCTGGATGGCAAACCTGCTGGATTGTATGTCTACTCCCCACAATCCATGCTCCCAAGGGTCTCATGCAATCAGAATACATGGTCTGCTTAAAGTGCCTACCCAGCCTTTCTCCAATGTTATTCCCAAGTGGGAGCAGTGTAAAATAAGCCATTTCTTTTAAAGCAGACCAAAACCCTGGTGGGCCGTGCCACACCATCTGCCGCAGGCATGCCCCCCCCCCCCCATTCACTGCAATGGAAGGGAAGGGTCTTGACACAAAATATCTATTGCAGCCAATGGATTGGGTGCACCCTGAAAGGCTAAGGGCAGTTCACTGTCCTGGTGGCAGCTGTGATTGCGAATCAGGCCTGGGTGGAGTAGGACTCAATCTAACAATCAGGTAATAAATGTAGTACAAAACTAGCAACAATTATCTGCGGGGTACAAAGGGGGAGTATAGCATGTTTTTTTATAGCCTTGACAATCAGTTTAATAGGTAAGGCAATGAATGCTGATTAAAAGAGAGCCTTAGCGTGTGCCATGGGGGTGAGGACTGAGGCACTGCAGGGGAGGAAAATGTTACACATAGGGCTATTCCAACGCGGGATTCCCTGTCCGCCTTAAAGGGCCTATCCAAGCAAAGAGTTAACTAAGTGTGCTAACATGTTATCTTATGCTTGTATCAAGGGCTGCATTTCTAATCAATCAGTGTTTGCAGTTTCCTTTTACTTCGCGATACCTTCCTCCAAGATCCTGAACACACTGTGCGGGGGCGCTGAATGATTCTCATTGAAAAGCACGAAGACCTCGGGAACAGTGCTGCCAGACCTTCTCTGCTTTAAAAGGAAAAATGGCAGACAAATGATTAATTATAAACACAGCCCCTGACACAGACATGGGATAACAAGATAGCACCCTAAAGCTGGGTTTACACCAGCAGATCAATTGGCTGTTTGCTCAGTGAGCGTCCGACCATACAAATCGTCTGCAATTAAGAGACTGGTTTAGACACCGAAGATTTGTTGGTCAATCGGTAGCTAGAGCGCGCATCGCTTGTTCTCATAGCAAAATACTTTTTAAAGTGGCCCAAAACTCAGGACTATCCTTTCCGATCGGGGTCCCCCATTAGTGAAAACCCCCAGATCGCCTGAGGAAACTCCCCTTATCACGGTCCTATATTGCATGTGCGGCCGCTCCAATCAGCGCGCTCGAAGCCGCTGAGCTATGCACGTCTGAGCAACGTCTTAGCAGAGCGGCCGCATCCCCCGCTTCCCTCTAACAGGAAACATGCATGCGCCCTGCTAGAGGGATAGCAGGGATGCGGCCCGCGCATACGCCGTTGGACCGGGAAGTAAGGTAAGTGTAGTAGGCGACCTGGGGGGTTTCACACAGCGGGGCATCCCGATTTTGGATGCCCCGGGCGGAGGGAATCGATTGGCTCAGGAATCTTATAGATTCGCAGGCCAATCCCCCTGGGTTTTGGTTTACTTTAAGGTGGCTTCTGTTTCCACACTGCAACCATCAAAGGGTTGAACAAGATATCTTTGGTCAGCTGAAATGATTATTGCTATACTGTGGCCACTTTAGTGATTTCTCACTCAATAGTCGCTCCATCTAAACAGCCTATTAGTTAACCCTTTGCCTGGAGTGTCTCTTGAAGCCTTATTCCAGGCAAAACCTTTCCATTTCAATGGGCGGTTTTAGAAGCAAAACACATTGCAATTGTCATCATGACCCTTAACGAAATTCATTCAAAGATGGACCAAAAGCCTCTAGGGTGGGTTCCGGAAGACAACCAATTCCCTGGGGTATCCTGATTTGGGATGCCCTGCACTGTGAAGTCCCCTGGTTGGAGGTGTATATAATCCCACAGTGCATATATGGGCCACAACCCCGACTATGCCAGGCATTTCCGAATGGAGGGAGCAGCAGTCATTCAGAATAAATGGCTGGATGACTATTCTATTCTGATGGGCTGGAGGCCTGTGCTTGTGCTGTGGGAGCTTGACAGAAATATCAGCAATAAATACATGACGGTTTACACACAGGGGGCATCCAAATGGAAAGCAGATCAAAACCCAGATGAGTGAAAACCTGGGTTGTATTTGATTTGAAACGAAAAACTATGGGATAAAAGGTAATCAGTGTCGGACTGGGAAGCCTGTGGTCCACCAGTATAGCTGTCCCTGGGGGCCCACCCCACATTTAGATGCAAGTATTACTGGCTTGCATTAAGGGCCCATGTAGAGAAACTTATGCCAAACTGTATTGTCTGGGATGCCACAGATAAGCTATACATAGTTCACGTTTGGTGATAAAGGATTTTTCCTGTTGGGCCACAGCCCGAGGCTGAAGGTAATAATGGGTCTCCTGGGCCAGTGACCTCAGCTGGGAACACCAACCAACAGGCACCCAGCTGGCTTAGTGTAGCCTGGCCAGGCGAGCTCGGGTAATAGGCGCCACTCAGGGGTCTGGGCAGGCAGCATAATGCAGCAGTAAGAGGTGCTGCACAGCCTACCCTGAGGAAAGCGTACTATGGTGCCTGGGTTCCCCATACCCATGACGTCATCAGAGGGCCTTTCCTCACGCCCGCCGAGCAACTAGGGGCGTGTCAGGGGCGGGGCGGTCCGGTCATGGAGGAAGATGGACGCCCAGCAGCCTAGGAGGGAAGTTTGAATTGTTATGATCGGCAATGGAGAAGCGATTAAATGGAGCCATAAGCGGGAGCGTGTAGGCGCTCTCCTGTGTACGGGTGCCATGTCACTGTGCCTATTATAGCCTATGCTGCTGCTGGTAGAGGCGGCGAGGCGCACGGATGATGGCCGCGGCTCTGGCTCAGAAGCTGTGTGAGGCTGTGGAGAATGAGGACACCAGGTACGCCTCATACACCGAGGCCTGGATCGGGGGGGGGGGGACTTCCTACTTGTTCCGGGTCGGGCAGCCCTAGATCAGTGTACAGTGCTGCTGATGGGTGATGTCCGGACATGTTCCCTGTTAGCATTGTGCCCGCACAGTCACACTCAGATGCCACCTGCTGATATGTGTATATGGCTTTTGCATAATACTGATGGCACATTTTCCATGGGTGATACAATCACACAGGTCACCCTGATCCACTCCTCTCACACCAAGGCCAATCAAGATCTTAGTCTCTCCCTAAATTGTTCCTCTAAAAGGGGGCATCCTGAATTGGGATACCCTGCTGTGTGTGTCCCTAGGTTGCCCCATTCACCTTCCTGTTTTCCCACGGTGCACTGTGCTGAGTGGCCCAATCAGATTTCACTTATTTCCCGCTGGCTATAGGCTATATGGCTTAGCTTCTAGCTGTGGTGCCCATTCAGCCTGGCGCGGATGAGCAAGGATGTAGCTGCAGCATTAATCCCAATTTGGGATGCCTCTAGGAGTGGAACTTTGCCTCCAGACTTCCTCTTTAAAAAAGAGACATCAGACCTTTGGATGTCAGTGTTATCTAAAACTCTGACACTCACCCTGGCCCCTTTGCACCCCCCCCCCCTTAGCCATCGCTGAGTGAAGGCTTTAAGCCTTAGCCGTACTTACCCTTCGCCGTCCCCGTCTTCAAATCTTGCTGGATTTGCACCGAGTGTCATTGCAGCCTATGCAGTGACACGGCGCATGCGCGAGATCTGAGGGGCGACACAGAGCATGACAGGACTGCAAGATGGCACTGCCCTACGGAGACGGCGCGGGGCTGAGGGATGCCGGAGTGCGATGCAGCCGGACAGGTAAGTTTAAAGCTGTCTAATGTAGGGGCAGGGGG
This sequence comes from Gastrophryne carolinensis, assembly GCA_027917425.1. NCBI lineage: Eukaryota > Metazoa > Chordata > Amphibia > Anura > Microhylidae > Gastrophryne > Gastrophryne carolinensis. The sequence goes on from CM051234.1 coordinate 260,839,971, forward strand.
GCTGAGCAATTCTTCAAATGTCTATAAGGATTCTGACTGTGGGCCTAACTTTTTTACACCCTAATGTGGCTTTTAAACCAAATGGTTAGTTTATTTTTAGTTTTGGATGGGGTGGGAAATTTAGATCCACTTTAGGGTCATTTATTTCTGTCTCTGTTGCCACTAATAGAATTTAGCCTTGTTTCCTTTCAAGTGGACCAACACCCACGGGTGATCGGCCCGGGAATCTATAAGATTCCCGGGCCGATCACCTCCCTCCCCGCGGGACATCCGAGATCGGGATCTCCCGCGGGGTGAAACCCCCCCAAACACCCCAAACTCCTTACCCTATCTTCCTCCTATATCCTCCGCCGCTGCCTCCCTCGCGCCCCTCTAGACGTGCGCGCGCCCGCTCCGGCCGTCTGTGAATGGCCGGCGCGGGCATGCGCGCGTCAAGAGGGACGCGCGGGAGGCGGCGGCGGAGGAGCCGCTTGTCCGTCGGCGCGGGGAGAGGTGAGTTGTTCGGGGGGGTTTCACACAGCGGGGCACCCCGATCGGGGGTGCCCCACCGAAGTGGACCAAGACCCAGGATAGTCAAAATCCTGGGTGTTGGTCCACTTTCAGTATTGTATAAATTCCACTGAATGCTGGCTGCTCAGATGTTGCTGGTCTTCAGCTGTAAGTCTGAGTCCTGTGTAACCCTCTCCGGCGCTATTCACAAGGAAGGGATAGCAATGTTTTGGCTGATTTCTGCAGGGCCTCAGTGTTTGAGCAGCCAGTGCTACATGGTGCCAAGACTGCTAGAGGTCAGGAGAATGGTTTTATTTTTCTTTTGCTACAAAGCTAGCTCTTCATGGTTATTGGAAGGGCTGAATTGCAATCAGTATATTGCCACCTACACCCTTTAAAATAGATTAGGTTAATATACACTAGTCTGTATAGGGATTATGCTTAAAATTAACATTTACTTTACAACCTTGATCTTTATGAATTCTGCTTAAAGAGGAACAAAAACAAAATTTTCATGTTTACATACAGTGAGGCATTCCAACTCAGGATGCCCCATAAAGAGGGAGACCACTGTCCCTAGAGTCTGAGCCTCTATGGATGTGGTTGCTTTTCTGTAAATTATATTGTGATTAATTTTGAAATCATGATTTTTGTTTAATCGTTATTTATGTACCTACAGGGAAGTCGACAATCTCCTTAACCTTGGTGCTGATCCAAATCTCGTCCTGCCCAATGGGATTGCAGCTATTCATCTAGCTTCAGGGAAGGAGAATGAAAGTGCTCTTAGATGTCTGGCATTGATTTTGCAAAACGGAGGAGATCCGAATGTCAGGTATGAAGACGCTTAAAATCTGGCTGGTAGTCAAAGAATTCATCTTCTTTTCTGTGATCTGCTGCAAACAAAATAAGTCAGAAGCCCTGTCAATCTGGACCCCGCTGCCCCAATTGGGGACGTTTCCATAGGACCTCTCATGGCTCACAGTAGTTTATGGCAGATGTAATGGATTCATTTTTATGATTGCAGGTCCATAGAGGAGCTTACTCCAGTACACGTGGCTTCCTCCTGGGGCTGTTGCAAGGCTTTGATCTGCTTGCTGCGGAAGGGTGGTGACCCCAGTATACAAGATCAGGTAAGTTAAGTGGCATAATCATTTCAGTAGAGCACCACATAGTTATTGTGCTGACAACTGTGACAATATCTTGCCGTCATTTTGTAGGATGGGAATACAGCTCTGGATTTGGCTCTGCTGGAAAACAACAGGAGATGTGTTGTCGCCCTTCAGGAATATGAGAGAACTGAGGAAGCCTTTCCTGACCAAATGCAAGGTAAAGTAATAAATTATTATCATTCGACCTACGTGCAAGCAGAATAAAAGTCTCTGTAGGCTGCAGGTTTGCTGCCAACTGATACACTCATTGTAATGCTAAAGACTTTCTAGGGTGGTGTTGCTGTTTGGCAGGGAATCACGATTTGGGGTGTACCACTGTGTGTATCCTGGGAGATTGGCTGAAAACTCGCCACTTTCTGGTTCCCACATGGGCCGCTCAGCCAATCAGCAGTGTTTTTTCTATCCAGATTTCAGTGTGGCCATGGGACCCCTTACCAGTTCAAAAGTAAAGTGAAGTCCCCCCGGGGCATCCAAAATTGTGATGCCCCACTGTGTGAAATCCTCCAAGTCGCCTATAAACTCGCCTTCTTTCCCAGTCCAGCGGCGCATGTGCGGGCAGCGGCCACATCCCCGCTAACCCCCCTCTAGCAGGGCGTTGACATGAGTGGATCCAAGCGCACTGGACGAGAGGCTGCGCATGTGCCGTAGGACCGAGGAAGGGTGAGTGTGGTCGGGCGACCTGGGAGGTTTCACACAGCAGCGCATCCACGATCGGCAAGTACCAAAACCCAGGATTGTCAAAATTCTGGGTTTTGGTCCACTTTAAACCAAAACCCTGGATCAAGGATGCGGCTGCCGGAACGTTTTTAACATTAATGAGCTAGATGGGAAGCCGCGCATGCGCTGTAGACCGGGGAAGGTTAAGTTTGAGTGGACAACCTGGGGGGGGGGGGGGTTGAACCAGTGGGGCATCCCGCATCGGGGGTGCCCTGGGGGCATGGACTAAAATGGGGAAAGGCAAAATCCTGAGTTTTGGTCCACTTTAAACAATAGACAACACTAATCACAAAGGACACATTAAAAACACAGAAATGGGGTCAATTTCATCCACAACAGTAAGTCTCATGAGTCACTAAATCTGCATAATGTAATGGTGATACCGGGAGCAGTTATCCAATAAATTGCATGGATCAATATAAGGGATGGCCAATGAAATATTATACAAAGTGCCACTGTGATATTTAGTTACCATAATCCTACTTATAAAGTACCAAAGGATATATAATGCAAAATGTAATCCTCACTATAAAGTGCCTGAGTACAGAAATAAATGTAAATGAGTGTTGGTCCCTAAAATTAAAGAACAGCAACAAGTATACCCAAATTCAAAAATTGTTGATAAACAATAGTATTATAGCCCCTACTAATATGAATGTGAAAAAGGTTTATACTGATCACTAAACTCGGTATTAGCAGGCTATTCACAGACCACCGCTCATAGCAGGTAGTGCTTAAACTGACTCCCAACATCAATAATGGCTCTGACGCGTTCTATGGTGCTCAGACACTGCATCAGGGAGTCTGACGTTGCCATCTTCATCTTGTGTGGAGGAGGAGAATAGCAAAGCACATGCAACTGCTGGCTGACAAGCCCCTCTCCTTACCCCTTAAAGTGGAATAAAGCCCACCAGCGGCCAGCCTGAAATCTAATATTCCAGGGCCGGCCACTGGCTTTTTCCCTGGGGCATCTCAAATCAGGTTTCCCCACTTTGTGAAAACCCCCAGTGCGCCAATAAACACTCACCCTTACCTGCTCCAGTGGCGCTTACGCAGGCTCTCGTCCAATCAGAGCTGTTTGCCTTTTCGCCAAGTTTGTCTTCCAACAGATGATGAAGATACTTAAAGCGAAACAAACCCGCTTTTGCTCTTCTCTCGGGACGAACAGAAAGACTCACCTCTTCCCCCGGTCCAGGGGTGCATGCATGGGCATGCATCAGTTTACATGTCCGTAATAGTGGTATGTCTTATACCTGCAATGCTGACACATCGATGGTCTTTGTATTATTCCCTGTGTGCTAAACTGGCCTCTACCCTTCACCGCTGCAGGTGTTTAGCATCTCGTGGATCAATTCAGACCTACAGGTCCTTCTCAAAAAATTAGCATATAGTGCTAAAGTTCATTATTTTCCATAATGAAATTATAAAAATTAAACTTTCCTATATTTGAGATTCATTGCACACCAACTGAAATTTTTCAGGTCTTTTTTTGTTTTAATACTGATGATTTTGCCATACAGCTCATGAAAACCCCAAAATCCTATCTCAAAAAATTAGCATATTTCATCCGACCAATAAAAGAAAAGTGTTTTTAATAAAAAATAAGTCAACCTTCAAATAATTATGTTCAGTTATGCACTCAATACTTGGTGGGGAATCCTTTTGCAGAAATGACTGCTTCAATGCGGCGTGGCATGGAGGCAATCAGCCTGTGGCACTGCTGAGGTGTTATGGAGGCCCATGATGCTTCGATAGCGGCCTTAAGCTCATCCAGAGTGTTGGGTCTTGCGTCTCTCAACTTTCTCTTCACAATATTCCACAGATTCTCTATGGGGTTCAGGTCAGGAGAGTTGGCAGGCCAATTGAGCACAGTAATACCATGGTCAGTAAACCATTCACCAGTGGTTTTGGCACTGTGAGCAGGTGCCAGGTCGTGCTGAAAAATGCAAACTTCATCTCCATAAAGCTTTTCAGCCGATGGAAGCATGAAGTGCTCCAAAATCTCCTGATAGCTAGCTGCATTGACCCTGCCCTTTATAAAACACAGTCGACCAGCACCAGCAGCTGACATGGCACCCCAGACCATCACTGACTGTGGGTACTTGACACTGGACTTCAGGCATTTTGGCATTTCCTTCTGCCCAGTCTTCCTCCAGACTCTGGCACCTTGATTTCCAAATGACATGCAAAATTTGCTTTCATCAGAAAAAAGTGCTTGGGACCACTGAGCAACAGTCCAGTGCTGCTTCTCTGTAGCCCAGGTCAGGCGCTTCTGCCTCTGTTTCTGGTTCAAAAGTGGCTTGACCTGGGGAATGCGGTACCTGTAGCCCATTTCCTGCACACGCCTGTGCACGGTGGCTCTGGATGTTTCTACTCCAGACTCAGTCCACTGCTTCCGCAGGTCCTCCAAGGTCTGGAATCGGTCCTTCTCCACAATCTTCCTCAGGGTTTGGTCACCTCTTCTCATTTTGCAGCGTTTTCTGCCACATTTTTTCCTTCCCACAGACTTCTCATTGAGGTGCCTTGATACAGCACTCTGGGAACAGCCGATTTGTTCAGAAATTTCTTTCTGGGTCTTACCCTCTTGCTTGAGGGTGTCAATGATGGCCTTCTGGACAGCAGTCAGGTCGGCAGTCTTACCCATGATGGCGGTTTGGAGTAATGAACCAGGCTGGGCTTTTTTAAAAGCCTCAGGAATCTTTTGCAAGTGTTTTGAGTTAATTAGTTGATTCAGATGATTAGGTTAATAGCTCGTTTAGAGAACCTTTTCATGATATGCTAATTTTTTGAGATAGGATTTTGGGGTTTTCATGAGCTGTATAGCAAAATCATCAGTATTAAATAAAAAAAAGACCTGAAATATTTCAGTTGGTGTGCAATGAATCTCAAATATATGAAAGTTTAATTTTTATCATTTCATTATGGAAAATAATGAGCTTTAGCACTATATGCTAATTTTTTGAGAAGGACCTGTAATTGCGTCAGGTCTTGTTTTAAGAAAAATAATGTATTCGCTTATTAGTGCATATTCATCTTTTCTTTCTCCACAGGATATTTAAAAAGTGATGATTCTTTACCCAATGATTTCACCGACATGAGCAGTATTACTCTTCTCCTTGAGTCAAACTATGAGATGTCTGCATTTTGTAGCACCAAATATTCGCCTTTTATTTCCGTCCCCAAAAATGCAAAAGCTGCAAAGGGTGGGGATGATGCTGTATTGACAAGTCCGATAGAACAGATAGAATCAAAGATTAAATTAGAAAATAATCAATACCGGGAAGATGCTGGTTTACATTGTCCCAAACTACCTCCGAACACTGATGGTATAATTACAAATAACTGCTCCCATTTAAAGGTGGAAGATTCCAGTGTGGTGTGTGCTGCTTGGGCCTCCGAAACCAGCCATGGCATAAAGGAATATTCTAGTTGCTGGCATACAAATGGAACTATTGACAACAATATACCCACAGAAATTCACGAGCCTTCAGCCGAGTCAACCAATATATATTCATTAGATAAGAATCAAACCGTGGAAACGGGAGCACTAATTGCAGATCCCAATAGGAGGAATGTGGAAGTTGATGAAATTATTAGAGAACGTGCTAGGTTAATGCTGAACTTCTCAAATACCTTAACACAAGTGGAAACATTGAAAAACTGGGAAGGACTGGATGTTACTTCCCCAGACCATGTGTACACTTACAACAGGGGCCATAGTAATGATGACTTGGAGAAGACCTTGGTGTTATCGGGACACATTAATCTGCCTGGTTGTGAAGGTTTAGAAGATCAAGGAGAGACTTCTGGCAGCAAGTATACTAGCTGTAGTAGTGAGGGATTTACTACCCTGGTGGAGAATACCTTCTCTAGCAGACAAGAAGGACCGATCTCTTATTGTAAATCACTGGACAACATTAACCCCACCGAAGCTGGTAATCCAAGCAGTGAGATTGGAGTATTGAGGAGTTTAAATGTATCTAATGTAAGTGAACAGGATTCTGGATCAGGAATTGTTCACACTCTGCAACCAAGTGAAGAAAATCACGATGATAAAGTATGTAGCAGGCCTAGTGCCCAGTTACCAAACACATATTCTGTCTTGGCAGATAATCATGAAATGAACACTTTGAGAAATACAGAGACCTTATGCCAATCACCGTCACTTACTTTACCTGTAGATGCTACTGATGCTCATGAAAGCGGCCCTCAAGGTTTAACAGTTAGGTTAAGAAACCTGATGCTCTCAACTAAGAACTGCAGAAGCCCAGTTCTCTGTTCAGAGTCTGGAGATGGATCTTTTAGTTCTGACACTCTTCCTATTACTAAAGCAATTATACCTACTGGCCGAGAACAGACCATTTGCCCTGAGATCAGGGATTCTGGTATAACACGCTCAAATAACTCAGCAGACACATTTGTTTTAAAAACCTCTGAAACCAAACTAGAAGAATTCAGTCTAGATTTGCATGAAGAGTTAAAGAAAATGATGCTAGCGACTAAGGTCAGTCATCCGTCCCCTGTTTTGAAAGAGGAAAGAAATCAATGTTTTTTTACACCACGTGCAAAAAGCAGACTCCTGTCTTTCAAATCTCGACACAGTAATAACTCTCTCTTTGATGAGTCTGTGGAAATGCCTCAAAGAGGCAGAAGAGTGAGAAGTCCAGATGGAGAGTCTCCAGTGCTATCTGACACAGCCAAATGTAAGGAAAGCATAAGCTCTTCAGATAGAAGAGTAAGAGGAGATTCTGTTTGCACAGTTCAGCCAGTTATAAGTGCTGGGGGAAAAGACCCAGAGTCTGATTCATCTGTAAGTATCAGCAATTTCCTTACAGATGACTTGTCCTCTTCAGAAACAGAAGCCAAATGTAGGCTGATGTTGAAAAATCCATCTAAAGCTCCCTGCGTTGAAGGAAGGATGTCTGAAAGTGTGTGGCTTACAGAAGAAACCGAGAGCAGTGGTGAGGCTGACCATAAATTTGCAGTGGCTGGCTCAGACGGGTTTAAAGAAGATTCACCAGCCCTATTACAGAATGGATCCCTCCTCCACAGTACATTACTGGAAGATGCGGCTGTAAATTCTCTTAAAGGACCACGTTACAGCTTCAGTAGACTTTCATGTGTACCAAAAGCAAACGGGACTGACATAAAGCCATGCCAGCCAACGTCCAATCCTAACAGTCAGGAGGTACCTTTATCACCAGGTGGCCGCCCCATAAATGTAAGTCATTGTGAGCCAGTGGAATATCTTTATACGGACAATGAGGAAGGTCATTCTCTTATTGAAAGACACCTACCATGTTCCAATCTGTATTCCAGCAACATCTCTGACCTTTCAGATGATACTATTTTATATGACTGGAGAAACTACAGAAGTTGCAAGCAAATAATAAACAAAGATTCACCGGCTTGCACCCCTAATCGGGTCGCAGTGGAACTTTACAGACTCTCAAACAATGAAATAGCTAGAAGACTAAGAGAGTTAGGAGAAGACCCGGGTCAGGTGACCAGCAAGACTCGAAGGGTTTGCATCTTCTTACTAGATAAACTTATAAAGGAACAAGCAACTAAAGACCCAGGAGGTAAGACTTTGTTTCAGTGATCTCTAAAAAAGGTGTTAACGGTTAAAAATCCTTTTCTCTGGTACTTCACTGTTAGCAGTGTGTGTTAGAAGAGTCATTGGTTGCTTTATATATGGAACATAATACATGCTGTGCTATGTAATTTATACTTTCAACAGGACAACTATCATTTGCCAGGTCTTGGGCTGAATTCATTTTCATTACACAGACTTCTCTGCCTCTCAGCTGTTAAACCCAGAACAACCGCAAAAATAACATGACCTGGATTGCGCACCCATGCTATCCTGATTGCTTGCCTTTTTTTCTCTCCCTCTTTAAGCGTCCGGTTTTATTATATTATTTATTATGATGGCTCCTGAAGTCTCTGTGGCCAACAAAGCTCCTGCTGGTTCTGAAAGCGCTGACTGCGCATGCCCATTGGGAGGGGGGGGGGGGGGGGGCGACGCCCTTGCGATGGGCCCTTGAAGAGGGCACATGCACCAGGCTCACCCCCCTTCCATCTGGGCAGCGATTTCAGAGCCAACGGGATCACTCGGGATCACGCCGCTCGCTGTAATTCTGAGTGGTGCTTCTGGATTGCCAGCCACAGACCCTCCCAGGAGGCACCATTGCTATAACAAAATCGGACAAGTGAGAACTTTTTTTTCTTGGCAGCAATCTCTATAGAGATATACAGGTGTTGTCGCCAGTTTAAATCTGTTACATTCTTCTGCTGTTTGATACGTTGTAATGATTTTTTTATAACCATCAATGTATTTCACTGTAACAAGTTTACACTGCAGCAGAAAAAAAGAAGCCGAGAAGTGTCTGATGATAGTTATCCTTTAAAGATAATCTACAAGTCTGCTTAAAATGTAAAACTGCTTGGGCAAACCATTCTAAAAAGTGTATAAGGAAGTAACTTCAAGAGCCATAGCTATTGGGGATTAATTTTCTAATAATTATTTATTAATAATAATGATAATAATAAAAACAAATTGTCTGATTGCAAACTTTTCCTGATTGTCGGCAAGCAGAAAATGGCCATTTTATTCTTTCTGCTGTTTGTAATTCCATATGGGTTCATGTTTGATCACAGGTGTTTAGAGATTTAGTTGAAATGGACGCTGGCCTGTGATGACCTATATAATGATCAGTGACACCTGCCTGGTCCCTATCATCACACCAGTAGCGTTTCTGTAGGGAATTCCTTACTTTTCTTGGTAATTAATTGCTAGCGTGACCAGAATAAAACCAGAATGCCATCCAAAATAAACTGATCAATTTTAGAATTTTCTTTCTTTAAGCATCTGATTTGAGTGTCTATTTATTGGGCATATTTAGCATATATGCCTTTTAACGGGGTAGTTTAAGTAGAGGGTTGCTAGGGTTAAAACAAATTGTTTTCAAATGGTAGTCACATAGTAAAATAGGTTGCAAAAAGACAGATTTCGGTTGAGTTTAAGTTTTCTCCTACTTTAAATCTAAAAAGGAAATGGGCTTTTGGCTTGTCCACCACTAACTGCTCTTGACACATTTTTCCAAGGTTTCGAGCAGGTAGAAGTGGCCCACCTTTTCTAGTGAATTAAAAACAGGCTTTGAGTTAAAGTTCACTTTCTGTTTTAGCGCTAATGGTAACCATGACAGTTTGCTTGTTGCAGCAGTATTGTATGTATTCATTTAACCTACTAAAGTTACCTAACCCCATCATTATTACTCTTCTCTATCAGGTCTCTCCTTTGACTATAGCCCTGAGCTGTCTTTAGCTTTACGTACCTATGACATCCCAGACTGTAATACTGATGAGGCAACTCTGTCACGAGAGTTTGACCAGCCAGACAAGGCTAAAAAATGGCGAGAAGGTGTATTGAAATCCAGCTTCAACTATTTGCTGCTTGATCCAAGGTAACAAAATGAGTTATTCAGCTTGATATATGTTAGATATAAAAATATGTCAAAAGGAAATGCATGGTTCACATGAGTCAACTGGTAATTTATATATCCCATTTTCAGATCTTTTAAATTGAAAAATGCTTCTTGGTGCTCTTGCTGCAGGTACACATTTTTTCTGTATGTCTGCAGTATGAAGTGCTTTCATGGCAAGCTTTAGAGGTTATGCAGATGTAAATTGCAGCAACGAAAATATACAGTAGGACAGAGGCCATTGCGTTACTCTGTACTCAGTGGGTTTCTGTATGTGTAAAACTGACAGTATCAGAGCGGCCTAGCACCTCCAATGATTTCACCCCCCCAACCACTTCCCTAACCCATTTCACTGTTAACTGCACCTAGCCTGTCCTTCCTTATCTCCATGTTCTATCCTACCTCATTCTTCATTCCAGTATGCACATCTGGATCTTCATTTTTCTAAAATGCAGTCCTAATCCGATTTTAAATATATATATTTTTGGCACGCTGAAAAGAATTTTTGGTGCTGAATTTATTTATTCTAACTATGTCACACAACCCCGCTTCAAGACATTCATTACATGTGGGTATACTGACCTGTAGATGGTGATCTTGCAGAGATGTCAATAAAAAAAGTAAGACCCTCCCGGTCCATAAATACCTGGGACCTCCCACTCATTCCCCATTCTTTCATCTCTGCAGACGGCGAGCAAGTCAGAAGATGGATGTCTCCTCCTTGCAAGGTAGCCGGGGTGACTCCTCGCCCTCTATTTGATCTATTTCTGCCCGGATCCCCTTACTTTATTGTACTTGCCTCCCAGCCTAGGCTGCTGGTCCGGGCAACAGTAGATGGCACCCTTTGTGCTTAGGAGCTACGCTTCTCTGAGACCCCATAACAAGGGGTAGGCGGTTAACCGGGTTGGTGATCCCGGTTTGGGATGCCCCGTCCCTTGGCCCTTCCACTCTAGCATGGTTTCCCCCTCTCCCGGTTTCCCTTGGGGGGGGGGGCTGTCCCTTGATGTTTGTCACGTTGGAGACACTTTATTGTGTGTGTGAGTGTTGTTCACTGTCATGCGTTTTACTAAACCGGCCTCTGTGTCTGCCATGGCGGCGGGGTGCTTCTTCCCCTCAGGGGCGGGGCGTTCGCGCGATCGCGCGATCGCCTACGGCCCGCCCCCGTGCTGCTGGCACTGCTGTTCAGGTCCCGGCTTCTGGCCGGGAGCGACGGGGGAGGGGAGGGGTGGGGCGCAAACCTTCTTCCTCTGCTCACGCGCCTTCCTCCCCTTCGGTGTGCGTGTGAGGCCTTGGTCGGTGAGTGGCCTGTGGCCCCATTAGTTTTCTTAGATATGTCTGCATATTCTTCCATGCTCCTCATTGGGGCTGCTGGCAACGATTGTTTATTAACCCCTTTGGACATTGTCACTGAGGTCTGATTGCTGTGTCTGTTTGTGTGTTCCAGGTGGACCATTGTCTTATTAAAAGGGGGCTCTCCCGGTCCTAGGGTCCCTGGTTAAACTTAGGGGTCTGTAAAATCCTCCCACGCGGGACTTAAAAGGGCATCCCGGGTTGCATTATTGGGTAATTCCCTCTGGGCATTGTGCCTAAATATAAAAAATCACCATATGGAGGCTTCCCCGGATACTGGGCTTGTGCCCCCCTCGGGGCAATCCAGGCTGTGTTTGGGGTGTGGGGTATCCCTTTCGGGGGATGATGTATTTCTTTGTGTACCCTGTGCGCAGCGGTCTATTATGCAGCAGTCCTGATCTCAGGCGTCTGGTTCTGCTCCGCCAGTCTCTTCTCCGTCTCCCCCTCGCTTGATACGTACCCCATGTGATGTGGTCATGGGTGGGGAGTCGCAATCTGAGGTGTGTGCCAGATTGGCCAATCTTGAAAAATTGTTTGTTTTCCAGTGCTGTTGCCAAAAAGGCCACGGCAAAGCGAAAACATTTGTATACAGCCACGCAAAGAGTGATGGCCATCCTCAGAGCTCGGGGTATCCGCATTGTGCCATATCTGGACGATCTTCTCATCATGGCGTCTTCCCTCAGTCAGGCGCAGCTGGATACCAGGACGGTGGTGTCCACTCTGGAGAGTTTTGGTTGGGTGATCAACTATCCCAAGTCCTGCTTCTCTCCCTCCAGGGTGGTGGAGTTCCTGGGAATGTCTCTGGATACTTCTCAGGCCAGGGTGTTCCTCCCCCGGGCCAAGGTTCTTCTGATTCAGGAATTGACTCGGCGTCTCCTATCTATCCCTCGCCCGTCCATCCGGCTGGGGATGCGACTGGTGGGATTGATGGTGGCATCGTTCGAGGCGGTTCTCTTTGCCCAGTTTCACACAAGGACGCTCCAGCTCCATCTCTTGGCGGCCTGGGACGGGTCCCGCTGTCATTGGATCAGTCCTTTATGATGTCCCTGTCAGGTTGGGGGGGATTTTGGAAGGTTCTTCAGTTTCAGGGACTGTGGGGGCCTCTGGAGGCTCACGATCCCATCAATGTTCTGGAGTTGAGAGCCATCAGGTTGGTTCTGGCTCACTTGACTCATCAGTTGCGGGGACTACCGGTTCAAGTTCGGTCTGACAATCGGACGGCGGTCGCCTGCATCAATCACCAGGGAGGGACTCGCAGCAGGCGTGCCCTCAGGGAAGTGTCTTTGATCCTGGCTTGGGCAGAGGGCAATGTCCCATGCATCTCGGCAGTGTACATTCCGGGAGTAGAGAACACGGAGGCGGACTCCCTGAGCAGGGGGTCATCTCGCCGGGGGGAATGGTCACTCAGCCCCAAGGTGTTTCGGTCGCTTTGCCACCGGTGGGGGACTCCGGAGGTGGACCTCTTTGCCTCTCGTCACAATCACAAGCTTCCGGCATTTGTGTCTCTCTCGCGGGATCCGCTGGCTCTGGCATGTCTCTGAACTGGAGGGATCCGGGGTTTCTATACCTGTTCCCTCCGTTTCCCATGGTGGGCAAAGTGGTGCGCAAGCTGGCCCTAGAGGGCGCGTCAGCGATCCTGGTGGCTCCAAGGTGGCCAAGACAGGTTTGTTTCGCAGATGTGGTAAGGTTGGCAGAGGATCAGTTAGCTCTGCCCCTTCTGCCGGATCTGCTCACTCAGGGTCCACTGCTCTACCCCAATTTACCAACGCTGGCTTTGACGGCGTGGCTGCTGAAACCTCCATCTTGAAGGAGGAAGGTCTTTCTGATGCTGTCATTCAGACTCTGGTTAGGGCTCAAAAGAAGTCTTCCTCTGCCATCTACTATGGGATTTGGAGGTCTTATATTGATTGGTGTGAGGTCAGGGCCTTGCCTTGCAGGGCGTTTTCTATCCCTAGGGTTTTGGAATTTCTGCAACATGGTCTGTAGAGATGAGCGAACTTTTGAAAAGTTCGATTCGGCCAATTCGCCGAATTTCACAAAGAAATTCGGGTTCGGCCGAATCGAACTTTTACGAAGTTCCCCATCAAAAACGCCGGCATGGTGGGAGCGGGCCGGCCGGTTCCGCTGTTAGCCGGCAAGCCGGCCCGCTCCCACCATGCCGGCATTTAAAAAAACAAAAAAAAAAAAAAACATTTTTGCCGGCATGGTGGGAGCGGGCCGGCCCGCTCCGCTGTTAGCGGAACCGGCCGGCCCGCTCCCACCATGCCGGCATTTAAAAAAAAAGCAAACGCTTACCTGCAGGTCCGGAGCGTGGAGGCCGGCGCCGCTCTCAGCTGTCATCTGAGGGCGTACCTGCAGGTCCGGAGCGGCGCCGGCCTCCACGCTCCGGACCTGCAGGTAAGTGTTTGCTTTTTTTTTAAATGCCGGCATGGTGGGAGCGGGCCGGCCAGTTCCGCTGACAGCGGAGCCGGCCGACCCGCTCCCACCATGCCGGCAAAAATGCTTTTTTTTTTTTTTTTTTTTTTTTTTTTTTTGTTTTTTAAATGCCGGCATGGTGGGAGCAGGCCGGCCGGCTTTACCGGCCCGCCGGCCAGCTCCCACCATGCCGGCATTTTTTTTTTTTAATTTCAGGAAAAATTCGATCGGCACGAACCACAAAATATTCGGGTTCGTGCCGAATCGAATATTTCCTGAAATTCGGAGCGAATTCCGGTTCGTCCGAACCGGTTCGCTCATCTCTAATGGTCTGGACCTAGGTTTGCAGCTTAGTACGCTGAAAGGGCATGTTTCTGCCCTGGCGGTTTTCTTTCAAAAGTCTTTTGCTCTTCATCCTCTGGTTAAGACCTTTTTCCAGGGGGTTACGCATGTGCGGCCTCCTAGGAAGCCTTTGCTCCCAGTTTGGGATTTGAATTTGGTTTTGTCTGCCTTGCAGGGTCCTCCTTTTGAGCCTTTGCAGGATATTGCACTTTCTACGCTTACTCAGAGGGTTGTTTTTCTGGTTGCCATCACTTCCGTTCGGCGTGTATCGGAGTTGGCGGCCTTGTCCATTAAGGCCCCTTACTTTGAGAGGCATCAGGACAAGGTTGTTTTCCGCTTTAAGCTAGATTTTCTTTCCTAAGGTGGTCTTCTGCATTTCTTTTTAATCAGGACATTGTTCTACCCTCCTTGTGCCCTAAGCCCAGCAATGACAGGAGAGGGTTTTGCATTCTTTGGATGTGGTTCGCTGTGTGAAGTGGTGGCTACTTCCTCTTTTCGTAAGACTGACACCCTTTTTGTGGTGCCCTCTGGGCCTAGGAAAGGTTTGGCTCCCGCCAAGTCTTCCATTAGTAAATGGATTCACCAGGCCATTGTTGGGGCCTATTCTGCTAAGGGGAAGATTCCCCCTTTTCGTGTTACTGCTCATTCTACTCGTGCTGTTGGGGCGTCCTGGGCTTTCCAGCACCAGGCCTCTGTTGAGCAAGTTTGTAAGGCTGCTACTTGGTCTTCGGTTCACACTTTTTCCAAGTTTTACAAGGTTGAGGTGCGGGCCTCAGCGGATGCTGTTTTGGCCGCAAGGTTCTGCAAGCTGCTGTGGTTTAAGTTTGTGCCTTGTTGCCTTGTTTTGGATCCCCGCCTTTTATGGACACTGCTATTGGATGTCCCACATGTAATGAATGTCTTGAAGCGGGGTGTGTGACATACTTAGAATAATACCATTTTGTGATTACTCACCTGTAAAATGGGTATTATAAGTATGTCACACACCCCGCTTCACCCTGCCCTTTGGTATTCTGGATCCTTTATATGGTGAACCTTTGTTAGTTTTATTTGGCTTTTCCTGGTCCCTTTACCTTACTGCTATCTTTATACTGGGGAATGAGTGGGAGGTCCCAGGTATTTATGGACCGGGAGAGTCTTACTTTTTTTATTGACATCTCTGCAAGATCGCCATCTACAGGTCAGTATACCCACATGTAATGAATGTCTTGAAGCGGGTGTGTGACATACTTATAATACCCATTTTACAGATGAGTAATCACAAAATGGTATAATTTTTTTTTTCGGCATCGGTTGGCATTTCATCATTAGAGTTACAGGATACCACTGCTGGAGACAAAGGGGGCAATCTTTACCGTGCGTTTTAGTTGTTGTTGTCCAAATTACACATTGGTAAGCAAAAGAAGCCATGAAAAAACATTTTACAAGAAAAAATACAATTACATTTGGTGACCTCTGGTTCCTGAGTTTATACTATTGACAAGTCAAAATGCAAATTCTATACAAAAAGCGTGTAATATTCATAAAACAATTCAATCCATTGTCCTCTATTGGAACCTACAGCTCCTCTATAAACCGGCGCTGCTTAAACAAGAGCGCCCGGCACTGCGAACTACATGGTGCAAGTGATTAATTAGACGCAGGCTGGCAGCTGCATCGGTGCTGCCTTTTTTTTTTTTGTTAAATTGCACACTGAGGCAAAAAATATTGGCGCTGAGTGGTATATTATTAACAGGACTCTCTAGATGTCTTCTAATGCCTTACTAGATCCCCCTCCAATGGATTTTGCTTCAATCACTACACTGAAATCTACTCGCCAAAGTCACTAACAATCTATTAACTGCCAAATCTAAATGCTGCTACTACATTCTTATTTTCTCCCTAACTCAGGTCTGTCCCAGAGAGAGCGCGGCTCCTCCCCCTAATGCAGAAACTCAAACTGGGACAGGTTAAAAGCCCCACCCCTTCCCCCCAGTCCTCAGTATTGTGTTTCCTCTCCAGGAAACCGGCTGGGACTATCGTATCCTGTGTATTTTTCTTATGTATTTTGTTTATCAACCCAGGAGGTTCTGGGGGGTGCTCGCTGACCCCCAGGCTAAAATTACGCAGGGCAGGGTACCTGTGGCTGGGGGGTCGGCTAGAGCACCACAATCCCTGGCTGGCTCATAGGCACACGGTGGTCTGATCCTGGAGGCAGCGGAAGGGGGGTGGCATTGCACATCCAAGGGGCTTCTATTCTCCCTGGGCTGTGGCAGTGAGCTTTCTCCCGGCGTAAAAGAGTTCCTGGGGATCAGGCGGCGGCACTGCTAGTCAGGCTGCATTCTCTGTGAGTGGCAGGACCACCTGGAGGTTATGTATGAAGCACTTCTGGGGCAGACTTACTGGACGAGCTTGTGCGCTCCATCTTTGGCTTCTGGGCTGCAGTGGTGAGGTTTTCTTCTGCACCAGGGCAGGACCTTCACCTGGGCAGCAATGGTTATTCTCACTACGGTGCCGGTGATCAGAGACGGAGCTTCAGGGCAGACAGGCTCAAGTCCTTCAACAACAGTGAAGGAGCCAGGCCAGAAACAATATGCCTCAAGAGAAAAAGGTAATCCATATTTTATCCGCTGTTATACAGGTTGCACTGTTGGTTTATTGTTCAGTGATCACCTAGAAGCCTTAGCACTGTCTAAGAGATCCTACAAATCTAAATCTTGAGATTAAGATCACTAGGCACTCGAACCTAGTTGTCCCGCCAGCATGCCAGATTCTTGGAACAGAGCCTGTTGCAAGGTCTGCTTAGAGCATAGACTTAGTAGAACCAGCTGTAGAACCTCGGCATCCAACTCTATGGATACTTCCCTTCCGATTCAACCTTCATAGGTTCCACTACCCTCTGTTATCGCCACTCCTGGGGCCACAGATAAGCTCCCAGAGAAGGGAGTATAGTGAGGGTCCGATCTCCTCAGTATAGGATTCTCTGAACCGAGACTTAGGGCTAGCCTCCGATGATGAGCCATCTTCTAGTTATGCTAAAAGCAGATTGTCGGAAGAGACGTCGGCATTGCTCCAGGATATTTGGTACCATGCACATTGATTCTGTGGAACAGTCTCTTTCAGTGCAGGATGCTATGTATCATAAATTAATAGTTGAGAAGATATTCCCTGTTAATTCTTCATTTATGTAATGGAAAAGAAATGGCTATTTCCTGAAAGGATTTTTTTTTGCCTTGTTTGCTCAAGAGGAAATTTCCTTTTGATGAATTTGAAGCAGAGGTCTGGGCTAAATGTCTTAAACTAGACTGCGATCGCTCAGGTTTCAAGGTCTTCGGATTTAAGCTTTAAGGATGCAGGCACCCTCCAGGATCCAATGGATTGCTGTACTGAGGGCATTTTGAAAAGCGCCTGGGATGCTGCCTTTTCCTTCAGACCAGCCCATGCTTCAAACTGTGTTGCCAGGAACCTAGAACCTTAACAATTTAAAAGGGTACATTGACACATTGCTCCTTCCTATGTTTCAGGCTGTTTCCTTCTTGGAAGACTAACTCTGGGCTAAATCTGAACAGGGTGGCAGAAATTTTAAGAAGGACACCCTTGTCCCACCCAGTACTCTCGCAGTTCAGATGTCTTCAGTATATCTCCTGCCCTCCACTGCAGCTTCCTCGACAAGTAGTAAGAAAAATCTCACCAGCAACGGTCATTCTGATAGCCCCAATTTGGCCCAGAAGAAACTGGTTTGCTGCCCTGAAGAAGATGTCTCTGAAAAAAAACAGATTTACCGATGTCCAAACTTGAACCTAGCTGCCTGGATACTGAAGTATTGATACTAAAAAGAAAAGGACTGTTGCCTAGAGTTGTCATGATGCTCCTGGATAGCAGGAAAATTACAACCAGGAAGATTTACCTGAAGATGTGTAAACATAGTTTTTCTTCTGTTGTGAATTCGGCAGTCTGAATAACAATTCTATCCCAGCTGTCCTTGAATTCCTGCAGGAGGGGTTTGAGTACTTTGAGAACTCAGGATTTAACTTTATCAGTCCTTCTATATAAGAAGCTAAGAAAAAACTAATTGGTCAATAGATTCTTCATCTCTATAGGGCGTAAGAAACCGGTTCATCGTATCCGCTGTCCTTGGGACTTGGTATTGGTGCTTAAAGTGGACCAACACCCAGGATTTTCACTATCCTGGGTGATGGTCCACTTCCGCGGGGCACCCCGATCGCTGTGTGAAACCCCCCAGAAAGTCCCCAAAAACTCACCTCACCCCGCTCCTACGGCGCATGCGCGAGCGCTCCTCCAATCAGCGCGGACAGACAAACTTGAATATAGGACGGACAAGCTGAGCGCGCCCGCCGCCGCCTCTCGCGCTTCCCTCTGACAGGGAGCGCGCCCGCGCCAGCCATTCACAAACGGCCGGCGCGGGTGCGCGCCCTGCTAAATGGAAGCGCAAGAGGCGGCTGCGGCCCACGCATGCGCTGTTGGAACGGGGAGAAGGTAAGGTTTGTGGGCGTCCGATCGGGGTGCCCCGCAGGGAGGGAGCTGATCGGCCCGGGAATCTTATAGATTACTCCAGATATACTCCAGGGCTGGTCACTGACCTTCCCCTGGGGCATCCTAAATATGTATCCCTGCTGTGTGACCCCCCCCTCCCAGGTTACCCACGGGGCTAGGAACAAACCTGGGATACTGAAAATCTGTTTTTGTTTGTTTTTTTTTTTTCAATCCATTCAGTCATTGAGGAGGTTTTAATACAGGCATCCTGCTTGAATACATTAGCCAGTAGTCAGGACAGGGCAGACCTCCAGTTTTGTCTCTTAACTGTGAGGTGGATAAAACTCTTTTTAATGGGAAGGGGAAGTCTCTTGGTGCTGAGGATACAAAGGTATAGCTAGAATTTATAGGGACCACCTTCAAGTGGATCTAAAGTTATTTTAGATTGATAAGCATCACCCTCACCAAAGTTATTGTCATAGGTGCACTGGCCTTCTACCACTTGGGAGGTCCCAGTAAGTTCATGAAGAATGAGGAGGGACCCGCTCTCCAGCAGTGCGATCAGTTAAAGGGTTATTACTGTACGAAGTCCTGCAGGAAGACTTATTCCCCACCCATGTTGTCAGCTTGGTCTGTTTGTTTCCTTTTGAATTGGGACAGGTGTCAGAAAGAGGGGTACTAGATTGGTAGAACCTTTCATCCTTCATGGTAGTGCTTGCTAAAATGTGGTCTCTTCCTGCTACAGCCCAGAATAAGCGCTAAGGAACAGACGTCTGTCTCTGGATCCAAGGTGTTTCAAGATCATGTGAGTATAGGCATGAAGGAGCTTGGACCCTGCATGACTAGGTAAGGGTTTATATGGCCAGTACTAAAATCCAATTATATTGCAAGCATACAGCTGTACCCAACTCCTTCATTGCTATTTATGCATTATTTAGCGCCACCCTCACAATGCATTATATGGCAAGTAGTCTGAATTTCTGGAAGAAACTTGTACAATGCTTTTTGTATTTGACTAGATGTTTTCTTTTAAAATGTAAGTTGGTTAAAACTAGCTGAGCTTGCAAAGGTTCTTTTCTTCTCTCAGCGGCACATGCAAACAACAATGGTTGCATATTAGAGTGCATCTGAGCCTAGCTTGAAAAAGGACTGCCTTCATACTCAGGGGGTATAGTTATGCCTTAAAAGTTCAAGCATTTTCAGTGGTAAAAGAAATATAATTGTGTTTTCCTTTTTCTCTTTAGGGTGACACAAAACCTTCCATCTCTGGCTCATACCATGTCAAGGCCTGACTGCTTCAGAACCTTTGTCCATGCTGTATTTTATGTGGGAAAAGGCAAAAGAGCTCGTCCATATTGTCATCTATATGAGGCACTTGCACACTACAAGGGCAAAAACAAACCGGTAATAAGAGGAAGTATAGAATTAACTTTATGGCCTATCTATTGTAGGAGATCAAGTTTTTTTTACATTTCTTGTCAGGTGAGGCTTATAGTCAATGAGGAAGCCTGAGCTCCAAATCTTTTGGACAGACTGATTTATGCCTCTGTGGTGCTGAAGATGAGTGCAATGTCTCGCCCAAATGTAGCCAAAGTAGAAGTGTATACCACACACCTACTCCTAGGAACCAATGTGCAACATGTCTGTAGACATAGTTGTGATATGCAGTGATATAGCCTCTTTTCAAATTATAACTGAAAATCTGGTCTTATTGCGTCTTATTACTCCCTGCACCCCTAAATTGCAATCTGGGCAATATTGTGCTAAAATTATGTTTTATGGTAAGAAAAGGGCTGTGTCCTATGTTAGCCATCTAACATATTCCCTGAGTAAGAGACCTAAAATCAGGGATACTGTAAGGGCAAAGGTGCTGCATTTCCAAGTTCCTGGTGGGTGCGTGCCAGATCGAGGCTGCCTATTATATTCTAAGTATGTCACACACCCCGCTTCAGATAGTCATTACACTTGGGTTATACCGACCTGTAAAGGGCGATCTTGCAGAGATGTCATGAAAAAAAAGGGAGCCCCTCCCGGTCCATAAATACCTGGGACCTCCCACTCATTCCCCAGTCTTTCATCTCTGCAGACGGCGAGCAAGTCACAAGATGATGTCTCCTCCTTGCAGGTAGCCGGGGTAACTCCCGGCCCCCCTCTTTTGATCCATTTCTGCCTGGACTTAATGGTTATCCCCTTTTTTAATAAAGAGCCTCCCAGCCTAGGCTGCGGGTCCGGGCAAGGGTAGATGGCACCTTATGGTGCCTTAGGAGCTATGCTCCACCGTGAGACCCCATACTAAGGGGTAGGCAGTGGGGTTGGTGATCCCGGTTGGGATGCCCTGTCCTTGCCCTTACACCTTGGTGGTGTGCTTTTCCCGTTAGTTTTCCTTTACCCTCAGAGTGCATGCTTGTGCTACTTGTGTGTATGTGGTACGCTTTCTTGGCCGGGCCGGCGGCTTGCGGCGCCGCCGGCCGTTACTGTCAGTCTCCGGGGGAGCTCCTCCCTCTCCGGCGCGGTTTCGGAGGGGGCGGGGCCCCCTTCCTCCCTCCGTGCTGCTGGTGCCGCGGCGTAGCCCGGTCACTGGCCGGGAGCTGCGTTGTGTCAGGGGAGAGGGTCGGGCGCAGTGCGCGGTTCGCGCCGGCCCGCCCCTCTTCTGCTTCCTTGCTGCAAGTTCCCTTCGCCTCGTGCAGGACGCCATTACCGTAAGCGCCCAGTGGGCTCCACTCTCTTCTTGGCTGTTATTCTGCTTGTTAGCACGAGATTGATATGTTCTATTATATGTATGTGTGCCTTGGCATATGTTTATGTACACAGCATCTGGGGGTTGTGTGTGTGATAGTCCCTCTTTTTTGTATTCCAGGCGGACCCTTCTTGGATCTTAAAGGGTCTTCCCGGTCCTAGGGTACCTGGTTTAGTTTAAGAACTCCCTATAAATCCTCCCACGCGGGACACAGAAGGGGCATCCGGGGTCGCTTATATTGCGTAATTCCCTTGGGCATTGCGACTGCTGATAAAATCACCATATGGAGGCTTCCCAGGATACCGGGCTCGGGCTCCCCTTGGGGCAACCCCGGCTGATGTATTCCTTTGCATACCATGCGCGCAGCAGACTATTACGCGGCAGTCCGGATCCCATGCGTCGGGTTCTGCGCCGCCGGTCTTTTCACCTACCCCTCCCCGCCTGACCCGTACCCCATGTGATGCTGTCATGTGTGGGGCGCGCAATCTGAGGTGTGTACCAGATTGGCCAATCTTGAAAAAAATGTTTCTAGCGCTGTTGCCAGAAAGGCCCCGGCTAAGAGAAAGCACTTGTCTCCAGCCACGCCGACTTCTAATTTTGATGAGTTTGATTCACTGGACTGGTCTGATTACCCCCCTCTAGAGGAAGGGGAGCTATTTGAGGAGTCGGACGGTTCTGACGATCAGCAGTTTGTTGGCACTGATGCCGAGCGGGGTCAGGGGGATTCTTGGGATACCCCTAAGGTCCTGGCTCATATGTTTGAGGTTCTGGCAATTTCTCCTCCGGAAGTGGCTCTTCCACAGAAGGGGGAGTTCTTTGAGGCGGCTAAGCCGCGCTTGGAATTCCCTAATCAAAAGCATTTCGATGGCATTATTCTTAAGGAATGGGAGAGGCCTACTCGGCTTCCAGGTGTTCCTCCAGGTTGGGATAAGAAATATCCCTTTCCGGCGGATGCGGTGAAGCGATGGTCGTCCCCTCCCGAGGTGGACGCCCCTGTTTTGGGGTTGTCTAGCACCTCCGTTTTGCATTCTCCTGACTGTTCTACTCTCAAGGATGGTGAGGATAAACGCATTGACCAGATGGCTTGTCATGGTTTTGCCAGTGTCTGGTCGGCCTTGCGACCTGTTTGTGCTTCGGCGCTTTTAGTAGTGGTCGGTTCTAGGTCTGTTGTTAGGGACCTGTTGTCCACTTCCAGGCTTGACCTGGCTAGTGATGAGTTCACCGCCCTTGTTTTTGTCATTTGTGCTAGCCGTCCTGGATGTGTAGCAGAACTTCGGCCTTGCTTGTGGCTATTCGGCGGTCGGTTTGGTTACGCCAGTGGGCGGCTGATTTTGTGCACAAAAAAGTCGCTTACGACTCTTCCCTTTTTGGGGTTGCGGCTCTTTGGAGAAAAATTGGATTCGGTCGCAAAAGGGGGTAAGTTACCTCAGCGTAAGAAGCAACGTCGTCCCTATCGGGGGGCGGCTTCCTTTGCTCCTTCCGTTCGTGGGGCCAGAGCTGGGGATTGGCTGTCTTCCCCTCCAGAGGTGATTCCTGGAACAGGGGCAGAGGACGTGCCCGTCCAGGTCACAGCTGGGGCTCTAAGCCCAAAGCCGCTGCCAAGCCGGCTCAGCAGTGAGGGGGCGCCCTCACCCTTGCAGGTGGGGGGACTGCTGCGTCGCTTCTCCCAGGTCTGGGACCAGGAGGTCTCGGACAGATGGATCCGGGAAGTGGTGTCTTCCGGTTACAAGCTGGAGTTTGAGATCCGGCCTCCTCCCAGATTCTTCAGGTCTCGGGTGCCCTTGGATCCTCCAGTAGCGCAAGGGCTCCGGGCGGCGGTAGAAGATCTCCTGGACATGGATGTCATTTGCCCGGTGCCTTCCTCGGACCGGGGCCTGGGATCCTATTCCAATCTGTTCACGGTGCCCAAAAAGGATGGCTCCGTTCGTCCCATCCTGGATCTGAAGCTCCTCAACAGGTTTATCCGTCCCAGGAAGTTCCGCATGGAAACTCTGCGTTCAGCCATAAATTCGCTTCGCCAGGAGGACTTCATGACGTCCATAGACATCAAGGATGCTTATCTGCACGTTCCGATCTTCCCGGCACATCAGAAATTTCTCAGGTTTGTGGTGGGAGATCGGCATTTTCAGTTTGTGGCTCTTCCATTTGGCCTTACCTCGGCTCCAAGGGTTTTCACCAAGGTGCTGGCAGGGGTGATGGCTTTCCTCAGAGCCCAGGGTATCCGCATCGTGCCTTATCTGGACGATCTTCTCATTATGGCATCCTCTCTCAGCCGGGCGGAGCTGGATACCAGGACTGTGGTATCCACTCTGGAGAGATTCGGCTGGGTGATCAACTATCCCAAGTCCTCCCTCTCTCCATCCATGGTGGTGTCGTTTCTGGGAATGTCTCTGGATACTTCTCAGGCCAGGGTGTTCCTTCCTCGGCCCAAGGTTCTTTTGATTCAGGAATTGACTCAGCTTCTTCTGTCCCTCCCTCGTCCGTCCATCCGGCTGGGGATGAGACTGGTGGGATTGATGGTGGCCTCTTTCGAGGCGGTTCCCTTCGCTCAGTTTCACACAAGGCAGCTCCAGCTCCATCTCTTGGCGGCCTGGGACAGGTCTCCGCTGTCATTGGATCAGTCGTTTCTGATGTCCCCCCGGGTTCGGCGTTCCCTTCAGTGGTGGCGGCTAGAATCAAGCAATCTGATGAGGGGCAGGGGATTTCTGACCCCTCGTTGGGAGACGGTCACCACGGATGCCAGCCTGTCAGGTTGGGGGGTGTTTTTGGAAGGATCTTCAGTTTCAGGGACTGTGGGGGCCTCAGGAGGCTCACGATCCCATCATTGTTCTGGAGCTGAGAGCCATCAGGTTGGTTCTAGCTCACTTGACTCATCAGTTACAGGGCTTACCGGTCCAAGTTCGGTCGGACAATCGGACGGCGGTCGCCTACATCAATCACCAGGGAGGGACTCGCAGCAGGAGTGCCCTCAGGGAAGTGTCCTTGATCCTGGCTTAGGCAGAGAGCAATGTCCCATGCATCTCGGCGGTGTACATTCCGGGAGTGGAGAACACGAAGGCGGACTCCCTGAGCAGGTGCTCATCTCGCCGGGGGGAATGGTCTCTCAGCCCCAAGGTGTTTCGGTCACTTTGCCACAGGTGGGGGACTCCGGAGGTGGACCTCTTTGCCTCTCGTCACAATCACAAGCTTCCGGCATTTGTGTCTCTCTCGCGGGATCCGCTGGCTCTGGTAGTGGATGCCATGTCTCTGAGCTGGAGGGATCTGGGATTTCTGTACCTGTTCCCTCCGTTCCCTATGGTAGGCAAGGTGGTGCGCAAGCTGGCACTAGAGGATGTGTCAGCAATCTTGGTGGCTCCAAGATGGCCTAGGTAGGTTTGGTTCGCAGACGTGGTGCGGTTGACAGCCGATCAGTTCGTTCTGCCCCTTCTGCTCATGCGGATCTGCTCACTCAGGGTCAACTACTCTACCCCAATTTACCAACGCTGGCTTTGACGGCGTGGCTGCTGAAACCTCCATCTTGAAGGAGGAAGGTCTTTCTGATGCTGTCATTCAGACTCTGGTTAGTGCTAGGAAGAGGTCTTCCTCTACCATCTACTATAGGACTTTGAGGTATTATATTGATTGGTGTGAGGTCCAGGCCTTGCCTTGCAGGGTGTTTTCTATCCCTAGGGTTTTGGAATTTCTGCAACATGGTCTGGACTTGGGGTTGCAGCTTAGTATGTTGAAAGGGCACGTTTCTGCCCTGGCGGTTTTCTTTCAAAGGTCTTTTGCTCTTCATCCTCCGGTTAAGACTTTTTTTCAGGGGGTTAAGCATGTGCGGCCTCCTAGGAAGCCTTTGCTCCCAGTTTGGGATTTGAATTTGGTTCTTTCTGCTCTTCAGGCTCCTCCTTTTGAGCCTTTGCAGGATATTGCTCTTTCTATGCTTACTCAGAAGGTTGCTTTTTGGGTTGCCATCACTTCAGTTCGGTGTGTATCGGAGTTGGCGGCTTTGTCCATTCAGGCCCCGTACTTTGAGAGGCATCAAGACAAGGTTGTTTTCCTCTTCAAGCCAGATTTCCTTCCTAAGGTGTTTTCTGCCTTTCATCTTAATCAGGACATTGTTCTACCCTCCTTGTGTCCTAAGCCCAGCAATGACAAGGAGAGGTCTTGCATTCTTTGGATGTGGTTCTCTGTGTGAAGTACTATTTGGTGGCTACTTCCTCTTTTCGTAAGACTGACGCCTTTTTCGTGGTGCACTCCGGACCTAGGAAAGGTTTGGCACCCGCCAAGTCTTCCATTAGTAAATGGATTCGCCAGGCCATTGTTGGGGCCTATTCTGCCAAGGGGAAGATTCCCCCTTTTCGTGTTACTGCTCATTCTACTCGTGCTCCCGGGGCGTCCTGGGCTTTCCAGCACCAGGCCTCTGTTGAGCAAGTTTGTAAGGCTGCTACTTGGTCTTCTGTTCACACTTTTTCCAAGTTTTACAAGGTTGATGTGCGGGCCTCAGCGGATGCTGTTTTTGGCCGCAAAGTTCTGCAAGGTGGTTTAAGTTTGTGCTTTGTTGCCTGATTTTGGATCCCCGCCCTTTATGGACACTGCTATTGGATGTCCCAAGTGTAATGACTATCTGAAGCGGGGTGTGTGACACACTTAGAATAATACCATTTTGTGAATACTCGCCTGTAAAATGGGTATTATAAGTATGTCACACACCACGCTTCACCCCGCCCTTTGGTATTTTGGATCCTTTATATGGTGAACCTTTCTTACTGTTACTGGTTATTTTGGCTCTTCCTGGTCCCTTTGTTTCCTTACTGCTGTCTTAATACTGGGGAATGAGTGGGAGTTCCCAGGTATTTATGGACCGGGAGGGGCTCCCTTTTTTTTTCATGACATCTCTGCAAGATCGCCCCCTACAGGTCGGTATAACCCAAGTGTAATGACTATCTGAAGCGGGGTGTGTGACATACTTATAATACCCATTTTACAGGTGAGTATTCACAAAATGGTATTTTTCTATGGTTGGTTGTACACAGCCATACACCTCTGGCCTGCCTGAACTCGCAAGTGGGGCTGTGGGACATCGCCACTAGACTAATTAAAGGTTAGCAGGTGCGATGCTTGTACCCTCTGAATTAAAGTCTGTTTCTTTAAGTTACTAGGCTGATTAACTAATTGTTAACATTGTAAACCTGTGCCTCATTTAAAATCCTGTGTAATCCTGTGTGTGGGGCTGTAAATTAAAAAAAAATGCTACTTTATTTTGTACACAAGCAAATTAATACGGCAGGGGAACTGGAAACATTTGGGGAGTGGGAATGACTTTGTTATTCTAAGTATGTCACACACCCCACTTCAAACATTAATAATTACACTAGGGTTAACGCACCGCTAGGTGGCAGCATTGCAGAGAACTTCTCCAAAAAAATTCAACAGGCCCCTCCCGGTCTATACATACCTGGTACCTCCCAAGAACCTCCCAGTGTTGTTCTCTGCAAGGTGGCGACAAGACAGAAGAAAGAAGTCTCCTGCTTGCAGGTAGCCGGGGTATCCCCCCGCCCCCCCCCCCCCCCCCCCCCCCCCCGTGGTCTATTTCTGCCCGGCTTTTGTTTGAATGTATTCTAGTTAATGGCAGCCTCCCAGCTTCGGCTGTAGGCCGGGCAAAAAGGTAGCCGGCACCATTGGTGCCTAGGAGATTAGCTCCTCCGCTCGACCCTTCATTGCGGGGCATAGCGGGATTCCCGGAGTGGTGATCCGGATGTGGGATGCCCCATTTTATAGGAGTTAGTGGTCAGGTTGTGCCTTGCCCTGGGATATTGTGTCTCTTTCCGAGGTGTGGGACGCGTTTGGGACGGTGACATGCTTTTAAACGGTGACATGCTGTGTGAGTGTGCTGCTGCGCTCTACATTGTGAATCCCTTTGTGATTTTACATTGTCTAACTTCACTGTATGTTTGCCTGCCTTTTTTCCCCCTGTCTGTGTGTCTTTCTCCCCTCAGGAGCCGGGGGGGGCGGGGCCTCGCGGCGCTTGCAGCCTGCTTGTCCGGCTGCTCAGGGGGGACCTGTTATCAGTGTGTGGGTCTGTGTTTTTGCACACTGGGAGCCGGCGGGTGGCTCCGCCGGTCCCGTCATTGAGGTCTGCTTGTGGTCCCCGCCGGCAGACGCTGACGCTGCCTGGGGGCGGGGCCGCGCACGGATTGGACGCCCGGAGGGGCGGGGCCTTCTCGGCTCCCGGAGCTTCTCTCTTCCTCCCTCACTGCGTGTGTGCGGGCCGCCATCTTCTGCAGGCTGCGCGGTTTTCCTCTCCTCTCAAGGTAGGCGTTTTTGGTTTTTTCTTGCGATGACCCCTCGGATCCTTTCCTCCTCCTTCTCCTTCCTCCTCGCTCCGGCGCATCTTTATCGTGCTGGTTGGCATTAACCATTTCCTTTGCTCTGGTTAATGAGGGGGGGGGGGGTGGTGTGAGGGGGGTTTTGTATGTTATGTGGATTTTTGGTTATGGTGCTGGATTGACGCCTGTCCCTCTCCCTTGTGTTTTTCAGATCCTGGGATCCCGTCTGGCAGGGCTCTCCCGGTCATATATACCTGGCTCGTGGGGGGTGTTTTTTCTTTGCAATATATATATATACACTTATAAAAATATATATAACTATATATATATATATATAAGGGTCTTATGCTATTCCCCTGGGTCAGGATCTTGTGACTGTCCTTAGACAAGTGTTAGGTTATTAAGGGGCATCCCGGGTCGCGTACCGCATAAATCCCTGGGTTCTGCGAATACCATAAATTTCACCACATGGAGGTTGCCACAGATACCGGGAATGGTTCTTCGGGACAATCCAAGGTGTGCGGGGGTTGTGGGACTCCGCTCCAGGGAGATGATGTCATTTTGTGTATTCCTTGTGCACAGCAGAACATTGCACGGCAGTCCAGTACTCCGGTGCCTAGCACTTCTTCGGCCGCGCCATCTCCCTCTCCCCCTCGCTTATTCCGGACCCCGTGTGACGTTGTCCTGGGCGGGGATTCGCAGTCTGATGTATGTGCCCGCTTGACCAGCCTTGAGAAGCGTTTTTCTGTTATAGCCGCTCAGAAGGTTTCAGCTAAGCGGAAGCATCTGTCTCCGCCCCCGCCGGATTCAGATGAGGAAGTAGTGGGAGATCTGGATTGGTCGGATCGTCCCCGTGAAGAAGGTGAGCTCATTGAGGAAGAAGATTCTGATGTTCAGCAGTTGCTGGGTTCTGAGGGGGATCAGGCTGAGGGCCTCCCTCTCGATTCCTCTACCATTCTGAGCCAGATGTTTGAGGTTTTGGATTTGGAGCCTCCGGTGGTTGCTCCTAGGCCCAAGGGTCAGCTTTTTGGGGTGTCCAAGCAGCGTCTGGAGTTTCCCAGCCAACAGCATTTTGAAGAAATTGTTTTCAAGCAATGGGAGCAACCTACTCGTCTTGTAGGGGTGCCGTCTAGCTGGGATAGGAAATATCCCTTTCCGGCGGAATTGTTGAAGCGTTGGTCTGTTCCCCCTGAGGTAGATACTCCGGTCCTGGGACTGTCCAACACGGCGGTTGTGCATTCCCCTGACACGACTTCGCTCAGGGACGGCGAGGATCGCCGGGTTGATCAGCTTGCCCGTCATGGTTTTGTATGTGCGGGTTCCGTGTTAAGGCCTGTTTGTGCCTCGGCTCTTTTGACTTTTGCTGTCAGGTCTATTGTCAGGGACTTGGGGGTGGATCTCGAGCCCACCAGTGAGGAGTCCCTTGGGCTTAAGCGCTGCGATGCTTTTTTGTCTTTTATCCTGGCCGCTCAGGAGGATGCCATGTTGATGTGTGGCAGGGCTACTGCCTTGCTGGTGGCTATCCGGCGCTGTGTGTGGTTGAGACAGTGGACGGCCGATTTTAATTCTAAGAGATCGCTCACGGCTCTGCCCTTTTTGGGTTTGAGGCTTTTTGGTGAGAGGCTGGATTCTGTTGCCAAGGGAGGTAAATTACCTCAGCGCAAGAAATTTCGCCGTTCCTTTCGGGGGATGGTCTCGTTCAATCCGTCCTTTCGGGGTGTCGGCGCCGGTAGAGGTGCGGGCTCCTCGGCCCCCAGGGGCGCCAGTTGGAATAGGGGCAGAGGCCGTGGCCGCCCCACTCGCGTCTGGGGTGCCAAGCCCAAGCCGGCTGCCAAGCCCACCCAGCAATGAGGGGGCGCCCTCACCCGTTCGGGTGGGGGGACGGTTGCAACTTTTCTCCCGGGTGTGGG
Organism: Gastrophryne carolinensis; assembly: GCA_027917425.1. Classification (NCBI taxonomy): domain Eukaryota; kingdom Metazoa; phylum Chordata; class Amphibia; order Anura; family Microhylidae; genus Gastrophryne; species Gastrophryne carolinensis. The sequence continues at coordinate 260,869,365 of CM051234.1, forward strand.
ACCAGGAGGTCCCGGACAGATGGATCCGGGAGGTGGTTTCGGCCGGTTACAAGTTGGAGTTCGAGTCCCGTCCTCCTCCAAGGTTCTTCAGGTCTCGGGTGTCTTTGGATCCTTTGGCCGCGCAGGGGCTCCTGGCGGCAGTAAGGAATCTTCTAGATTTAGCTGTCATTTGCCCGGTTCCTCCTTCAGAGGTGGGGCGCGGGTTTTACTCCAATCTCTTCACGGTCCCCAAAAAGGACGGGTCCTTCCGTCCTATTCTGGATTTGAAGTTTCTCAACAGGTTTATTCGTCCTCGGAAGTTTCGCATGGAAACCCTGCGGTCTGCGATCGGTTCGCTTCGGCAGGGGGACTTTATGACGTCCATAGACATCAAGGATGCGTACCTGCACGTGCCGATCTTTCCTGCTCATCAGCGGTTCCTCCGTTTCGTGGTGGGGGATCGGCATTTTCAGTTTGTGGCTCTTCCATTCGGCCTCACCTCTGCTCCGAGAGTGTTCACCAAGGTGTTGGCGGGGGTGATGGCCCTGCTCAGAGCTCAGGGGATTCGCATTGTGCCTTACCTGGACGATCTTCTCATCATGGCTCCTTCCTTCAGTCAAGCAGAGGGGGACACCAGCACTGTGGTGTCTATGTTGGAGAGGTTCGGCTGGGTGATCAATTACCCCAAGTCCTCGCTGGTTCCGGCCAGGGTGGTGACTTTTCTGGGGATGTCGTTGGACTCCTGCCAGCACAGAGTGTTTCTTCCTCAGGCCAAGGTTCTGATGATTCAGGAATTGGTCCAGCTGCTCTTCTCCCATCCTCATCCGTCCATTCGTCTGGGGATGAGACTGGTGGGGTTGATGGTGGCCTCGTTCGAGGCAGTTCCCTTTGCTCAGTTTCATACGAGGACTCTTCAACTTCATCTTTTGGCGTCTTGGAACCGGTGTCCGGGGTCGTTGGATCGGTCCTTCCGGTTGTCCCCTCGGGTTCGGCAGTCCCTTCTGTGGTGGTTGGTCTCGGACAACCTTCTGAAGGGCAGGTCGTTTCTGACTCCACTTTGGGAAACTGTCACCACGGATGCCGGTTTGTCAGGCTGGGGAGGTTATTGGAAGGATCTTCGGTTTCAGGGGCAGTGGGACCCTCAGGAGGCCCACTTGCCCATCAATGTTCTGGATTTGCGAGCCATCAGGTTGGTTCTGTCTCACTTGACGCATCATTTACAAGGTCTGCCGGTTCAGGTTCGCTCAGACAATCAGACGGCGGTTGCTTACATCAATCACCAAGGAGGGACTCGCAGTCTGGGTGCCCACAGGGAAGTGTCCCTGATTTTGGTCTGGGCGGAGACTCATGTCCCTTGCATCTCGGCAGTTTACATTCCGGGAGTGGAAAACACAGAGGCGGATTTTCTGAGCCGGTGTGCGTCCCGTCGGGGGGAGTGGTCTCTCCATCCCCAGGTGTTTCGGTCGCTTTGTCTCCGATGGGGGACGCCGGAGGTGGATCTGTTTGCCTCTCGTCACAATCACAAGCTTCCGTCCTTTGTGTCCCTGTCCCGGGACCCTCTGGCTCTGGCGGTGGATGCCATGACCCTGAGCTGGAGGGACCTGGGGTTTCTTTATCTGTTTCCTCCGATTCCCATGCTAGGCAGGGTTCTGCGAAAGTTGGTTCTGGAAGGAGTTCCCGCCATTCTCGTGGCTCCAAGGTGGCCAAGGCGGGTGTGGTTCGCGGACATCGTTCGTCTGGCCGTGGATCAGTTCGATCTGCCTCTTCGGCCAGATCTTCTCACTCAGGGTCAACTCTGTTACCCCAGTTTACAAACGCTGGCTTTGACGGCTTGGCTGCTGAAACCTCCATCTTAAAGGAGGAGGGTCTTTCGGATGCGGTCATTCAGACTCTTATTAGTGCTAGGAAGAGATCTTCTTCTTCCATCTATTACAGGTATTGGAGATCTTATATTGATTGGTGTGAGGCTAGGTCTTTGCCCTGCCGGGTCTTTTCTGTGTCTAGGATTTTGGAGTTCTTCAGGCGGGGCTGGACTCCGGTCTTCAGCTGAGTACCTTGAAGGGGCAGGTTTCTGCTTTGTCAATTTTTTTCCAGAAATCTTTTGCTAGTCATTCCTTTGTCAAGACTTTTTTCCAGGGGGTTTCGCATGTACGGCCTCCCAGGAAGCCTTTGCTCCCAGTCTGGGATTTGAATTTGGTTCTTTCCGCTCTTAAGGCTCCTCCTTTTGAGCCTTTGCGGGATGTCCCTTTGTCCGTTCTTACTCAGAAGGTTGCTTTTTTGGTGGCCATCACTTCGGTTCGGCGTGTTTCAGAGCTGGCAGCTTTGTCTATTCAGGTTCCTTATTTTGAGGATCATCAGGACAAAGTGGTTTTTCGTTACAAGTCAGATTTTCTCCCTAAGGTGGTCTCTGCGTTTCATCTTAACCAGGACATTGTTCTTCCTTCTTTGTGTCCTAAGCCTAAGAATGCCAAGGAGAGTGCCTTGCACTGCCTGGATGTTGTACGTTGTGTCAGGTACTATTTACGTGCTACGTCTTCTTTTCGCAAGACTGATGCCTTTTTCGTTGTGCCCTGTGGGCCTAGGAAGGGTTTGGCTCCGGCCAAGTCCTCCATTAGCAAATGGATTCGTCAGGCCATTGTTGGTGCTTATTCGGCTAAGGGGAAGGCTCCTCCTTTCCGAGTTACTGCTCATTCTACTCGTGCGGTTGGTGCTTCCTGGGCTTTTCAGCACCAGGCTTCGGTTGAACAAGTGTGTAAGGCTGCAACTTGGTCTTCTGTTCATACTTTTTCTAAGTTCTATAAGGTTGATGTGCGGGCTTCAGCGGATGCTGTTTTTGGCCGCAAGGTTTTGCAGGCTGCAGTGGTCTGAGTTTTTTCTGCGTTATTGCCTGTTTCGGATACCCACCCTTTTCTGGACACTGCTGTTGGATGTCCCTAGTGTAATTATTAATGTTTGAAGTGGGGTGTGTGACATACTTAGAATAATACCATTTTGTGAATACTCACCTGTAAAATGGGTATTATAAGTATGTCACACACCCCACTTCACCCGCCCTTTTTGGTATCCTGGCTCTCTATTTGGTGAAGTTTGGTTCTTTACGTTGAGGGTTACATTGTTTGGTTCTGGTACCTTGTCTTACTGCTGTTCTAATACTGGGAGGTTCTTGGGAGGTACCAGGTATGTATAGACCGGGAGGGGCCTGTTGAAGTTTTTGGGAGAAGTTCTCTGCAATGCTGCCACCTAGCGGTGTGTTAACCCTAGTGTAATTATTAATGTTTGAAGTGGGGTGTGTGACATACTTATAATACCCATTTTACAGGTGAGTATTCACAAAATGGTATTTTTACATGGTCAACCTTGTACATCTTCTTTTTTTTTTTTTTTTTTTTTTTGTTTCAGCCTTGTTCCAAGATACAGCACATTGTAGATATCTGGAAAAGCGGACAGGGTGTGTTGTCCCTTCACTGTTTCCAAAACACCATCCCTGTAGAGGCATACACTAGGGAAGCCTGCATGGTGGATGCAATTGGTGAGATTGCTTTTGCTTGCACTTTCAACATTTGTCAAATATTTTCCTCTGATTTTGTGTTGTAGGTGAATACTTCAGATTCTTTGTTTCTGCATTAATTGGGTAAATTGCTATTGCAGTGACCAGAGTTTTTCACTATATCCAGTCCAGGTCGTCCCACAAGTAATTACATGTGGGTATTCCGCCACCAGGTGGCACAGTCGACTGCAGGATCCAAAGCTGTAGCTCCTCCCAGCCCACTATAAAATCAGGTGTCTCATCAGAATCTCCAGAGTTCATCTTGCAGTTTTGCTGCTAAGGATCGTCTGGATACTCTCTCCCGGATACTGCAACTGAGCGGGGCCTCCTAGCTCGTCGGTCGCTGCACCCTTATTCCCACTGTTCCCGTGGACCCAATTCTGTCTCCCAGCCTTGGCTGATCGGGACGGTGAAGGTAGGGTGAACGCCGGGGTCAGGCGTTGACAGAGCTAGGCTCTGGGCCCGCAGACCCTCACTAAAGGGTAGCCGGCCATAGGCTTATGGTGAGCCTATGGGGGGGGAGGAACCACTTTGCCCAATATCCCACAAGCTTTATTCTGTGTTATGTGTGTGCTTTACTTTTTACTGGCCTTGTTTTACTGCGCTCATACTTGCCTCCCTCGTTCCCTCCGGTGACTCTTCCTCTTCCTTCCCCTCCATCTTGCGCTGTGAGGAGGGGAGGGTGCCGTCGACTTGAGAATCTCCGGCGGGCGCGGGCTCTGTCCGGGCGCAGCATGCATGTCGTGCACGCTGCGGGCTGCCCGGCTCCTGTCTTCCTGGTGGAGGTCTCCTCCATCTTGTGGCCTCTGAGGAGACGGGAGGCGGACGCTTGTTTCGCACCGTCGGGGGGGGGGGGGGGCGCACTATGACGCTTTTTGCGTCCCTGCGGGTGCGCCCCGCCCCTCGAGGAACGTGTGCTGCTGCTGCGGGCGCCATCTTGCTTCCCCTGCCTGCCGTCTTGTCTTTCCTGAGCAGGCCCATTTTTCCAATATGGTTTTCAAGGAGTGGGAAAGGCCTAACAAACAACCTTCGGTTCCTAAGGGTCTGGACAGGCGTTATCCCTTCCCGGAGGAGCTGGTCCGCCTCTGGTCCCGCCTCCCCCCGATGTGGATTACCCCGTGTCCAGGTTATCCAAAACTACGGTTATGCCGTCACCCAATACTGCTTCCTTGCGCGATCCAGCTGACAGGCGTATGGATCAACTGGCTTGTCATGCATTCACCTTTGCTGGTGCTTGGTTCCGCCCTGTGTGTGCCGCGGCTATTGTCTCGTTAGCCATCAGAAATAAGGTGAGACGTCTTGTAGGTATTGCTAAGTCTCGCAAGCGGGCGGAGGAGTATAAACACCTCAAAGCTTGTGGGGATTTTATTGCCTTTGTTGTCTCTGCTATGGACGATGGTGTCCGGCTCGGCGCCAGGGTTTCGGCCCCGCTTGTTGCGATCCGTCGCTCTCTCTGGCTGCGGCAATGGTCTGCTGATGCCGCGGCCAAAAAGTCGCTCACTGGTATCCCCTTCGTGGGGCACAGGTTATTCGGGGAGCGTCTGTACCTCCTGCTTAAGGATGGGAGGCTCCCTCAGCGTCGGAAGCCTGCGCAGCCCTTTCGGGGTTCCTCTGCCTATCGCTCCTTTCGTGGAGGAAGAGGCGCTTCCTTTTCAGGTAGCCGCAGAGATTCCTGGGGACGAAGTAGGTCCCGCAGGAGTTTGGTTGGGTAATCAACTACCCCAAGTCTTCCATCACTCCCTCAACGGTTAAGCCCTTCCTGGGCATGACGCTAGACACCTCTCAGGTCAAGGTGTTCCTACCACAGCAGAAAGTGCAAGACGCAGGTGCAAGCCTTGCTGTCTTGTCAATGACCCTCGATCCGTCTGGGGATGAAGCTGGTGGGCCTGATGGTGTACTGCTTCGAAGCAGTACCCTTCGCTCAGTTCCACGTGACACCTCTTCAATTGAGCCTGCTGACCGGCTGGGATCGAATGCCGGAGTCGCTGGAACAGGAGTTTTCTCTGTCACCCCTGGCCAGACGGTTCCTCTTGTGGTGGCTGGACCCCAGGAACCTATTGGTGGGCAAGTTTTTTCTGACTCCCCGGTGGGAGATAGTAACCACGGATGCCAGTCTGACCGGCTGGGGAGGCGTCTGGCAGACGCAGAAGTTCCAGGGTCAGTGGGGTCCGCAGGAGAACCACTTGCCCATAAATCTCCTGGAGCTGAGAGCGATCCGGTTGGTGCTTCTTCGACTCCCCAGCTAAGGGGATGTGCGGTACAGGTTCACTCAGACAATCAGACGGCTGTCGCATACATCAATCACCAGGGTGGGACTCGGAGCAAGCGAGCCCTCAAGTAGGTGACCCAGATTCTGACTTGGGTAGAGGAGAATGTTCCCTGCATCTCGGCGGTTTACATCCCCGGGGTAGAAGACCAGGAGGCGGACTCCCTGAGCAGGGTGGCCTCTCGTCTGGGGAAATGGTCTCTCAGCAACAAGATCTTACAGGCGCTGGGTCTCCGCTGGGATCAGCCGGATGTGGACCTGTTTGCTTCCAGACACAATCATAAGCTCCCAAGGTTCGTCTCCCTGTAAAGAGATCCGCTGGCCTTTGCCACAGACGCTCTGGCAATTCCTTGGACGGAGTTCAGGCTCCTTTATGCATATCCTCCGTTTCCACTCCTGGGCCAAGTGCTGCGCAAGATAGCCCAGGAAGGGGTCCCAACAATCCTGGTGGCTCCTCGCTGGCCGAGAAGGAGTTGGTTTGCGGACATAGTTCAGATGTCAGTGGATCGCTACATCATGCCCGACGACCCAGGGCTTCTCACTCGGGGGTCGCTGCGGCACCCCAATTTACGGACGCTGGCTTAGCCTGGCTATTGAGTCCTCAATCCTGAGGGAAAAGGGTCTGCCTGACACGGTTGTGCGTACCATGATTCAGGCACGGAAGAAGGCTTCCTCTATGATATATTAGAGTTTGGCATGCCTACATTGCTTGGTGTGAATCCAAGAGTTTTCCTTGTCGCACCTTCTCTTTCTCTAGGATTTTACAACACGGTGTAGACTTGGGTCTCCAGCTGAGCACCCTCAAGGGCCAGGTCTCAGCCTTGGCTATTTTTTTTTTCAAGAGATCTTTTGCCAATCATAGATTAAGACCTTCTTTCAGGGTGTTACCCACGTACGTCCACCTTGTAAGCCTGTGTTACCGGTGTGGAACTTGAATTTGGTGCTTTCTGCTCTCCAGGGGCCTCCTTTTGAGCCCTTGTGCGATGCTGCCTTGCCTATTTTGACCCTCAAGGTGGTCTTTTTGGTAGAGATAACTTCTGTACGTTGCGTGTCGGAGCTTGCCGCGCTTTGTATGAGGCCTCCTTATTTTGAGCTTCATAAGGATAAGGTGGTTTTTCGTTTTAAACCTGATTTTTTACCTAAGGTTGTTTCTCCCTTTCACTTTAATGAGGAAGTTGTCTTACCTTCCTTGTGTCCAGCTCCGGCTAATTCCAAGGAACGGACCCTCCATGCTCTGGATGTGGTCAGGGCCATTAAGTATTACCTGACTGCAACTGAATCCTTCAGGAAGTCGGATTTTCTCTTTGTCCTAACAGAGGGTTCTAGGAAGGGCTTGCCACCTGCTAAGTCCACTCTTAGTAAGTGGATCAGACTGGCAGTGGTGCAAACATATTCTACCAAGGGGAAGGAACCCCCTTTTCGGATCACAGCTTATTCTACCAGAGCTATTGGTGCCTCTTGGGCTTTTCAGCACCAGGCATCGGTTGAACAAGTTTGTAAGGCCGCCACTTGGTTTTCAGTTCATACCTTTACCAAGTTTTACAAGGTTGATGTTAGGGCCTCAGCTGATGCTGTCTTTGGCCGAAAGGTGCTTCAGGCAGTAGTGAAGTGAACTACATGCTGTTCCGCACTGGGGATCCCGCCCTTATGAACACTGCTTTTGGATGTCCCACATGTAATTACTTGTGGGATGACCTGGACTGGATATAGTGAAAAAAACAATCCTAACCTGTAGAATTGTTTTTGAATATATCCAGTCCAGGTCGTCCCACCCCGCCCTTTGTTCATTATCTCTTTTGCCTGTTATGGTGATTACCTTTTTTTTTTGTATTGGACCATTGTCCTTTTTTGTGGAGAGAGTACATGCTGAAACTATGTGATGTAACATGGTTTCTTGGCCTCCCGGCCTGTCTCTTTTCTTACTGCTTTTTGACCACTGGAGATTCTGATGAGACACCTGATTTTATAGGGGGCCGGGAGGAGCTACAGCTTTGGACCCTGCAGTCGACTGCGCCACCTGGTGGCGGAATACCCACATGTAATTACTTGTGGGACGACCTGGACTGGATATATTCAAAAACAATTCTACAGGTGAGTTTCACAGAATTGTATTTTTTTTCTATTTTAAAAGCACTGTAATTATTGTTGCTGATTATTCCAGCAATTAATGGTTCATGAAAATGCCCTTTATAAAATTGAAATGGTTTAGCAGACCATGATCCAATGAGACACCAAGCTGTGGAGAAGGTGGGAACCTGATAGCCCATCACAAATGCGAAAGTTATCTTGAATGGTGGGTTCAACTTCAATTTGTACAAAGAAAGATAGATGTGTGACACGGCAAACATTAGCAGTAAAAAAATATAGGAGATTCAAATTGACATAACATGTTTAATCATGGGAACTATTGTAATCTTCTGTAAAGGCAAAGTGAAGTGTTTGAGGCACCTTGCATATCTGCACTTTATTAATCCTTGTATATCTGCCCTTTATTAATCCTTTTTAAAGTACTATATGCTCTAGCATCAAACTGCCATAATGAATACAATTTCAGTTTTTTCTTAATTTTCAATTTTGCTTTCTATTTAAGGCTTAAAAATGTTAACTAATCAAAAAAAGGGAGTCTATTATGGACAAGCACAAAACTGGACACCTACCCGCCGACGGCGTCTTGGAGTACACATGCTTCATCGTGCAATGCAAATCTTCCTGGCAGAAGGGGAACGCCAGCTGCGGCCCCCAGATATATCTGCTGGGGAATGATGGCGTAGAGAAAGTGGATTCAAAATCATGGATTTGGCACTTATTTAGAATAATTCCGGACGTTTTGTATAGATTAAGGAAGTACAAAATTGTATTGTTGTGTAGCGAGAAGACTGAAATTATGTAATTTGTAGCACTAAACTGCCATGGATATGGCAGTATATTTGTGAGCCTCTTGTAATTTGGTACTGTCATGAATTGGCAACTTGTCATCAGCAACTTTTATGATTAGCTGGTCTACATCAACATGCATGCATTTTTTAAGATAACGAAATTATTTTTCCTTTTTTTTTTTTTTTTTTCGTTGAATTTGCACTTTGTCGTTTAAATGAACAAGGTTGGAATAATATCAAAAATATTACCTGTTTAATAATAATAATTATGTGATTTCTAGAAAATTAAGTATTTTATTTTGGATTTGATAGATTTTTTTAAAGGGACATTTTTAATGGATAGATACTTTTCTGACCTCCTGTAGGGTCCATCCACTACAGTCCCCTTGCCTTCAGTGCCTCCATTTTTGCTGTGTCGTGTCTAGCACTGCCTAGAAGCAGGGCTGTTCACTGAAGCTACTTGGGCTAACAGCACAGAAACCAGCACGTTGCAGCCAGGGCTGCTATAATACTGATACTCTCAGAGGTCAGAAACGTTATCAATTTCAGCATTCTATGCCATGGCTGTTGATGGGGGATGCAAAACAACCAGAGGGATAGGACTTAAATGTTCTTTGTGCTGCTATAAACCCTTTGTTTCTCTGAGGAGCTGAATCTGCCAAGAGAGGAAGCACTTACTGCAGCATTGAAATCCTCAAAGGTGAAGGAACATAATGAGGTAGATTATAAGTCTCAATTTGGTGGGAAAACAAAGTTGGGGAGGGAGGAAATTATTCAGCATGTGAGAATTTTTTTTCCTCACATCTTTCTCGTGATTTTTTTCCTCTGTGCAATTCGGCACCATATTTAGCTGTGCAAATGTAAACAAAAGGCAAAGCTAAATAAGGTGCTGAATTGCACAGAGAAAAAAAAAAATCATGAGTAAAATAGTTTTACAAAAACAAGAAGAAAAAATTCTCACGCAATGAATCAGCCCTATAGAATGGTGCAGGACATCCATCAACATCTGCATCCAGTCATCCTAATTTGTCAGCAGAGGTACACAGACCATTTGAGAAGACAACTATTTGATACACTCATTTTTTTTGGAGATGTCCGTCATTTCTATTGTAGGTAGGTCTTTTTTGTCCTGGGGTTCTATGCACAATTTTGTCTGGTGGGGTAAGGATGATTCTGAAAGGTCAAGAATCGGCTCAGAATTAAGCGGGAGGACCTGGTCAATAAAATAAACTGGGGCCACAGTCTCAAAGATTACCGATAATTACACACTACGCTGTCATGGATTAAAATCCTGCAGGGCACGCAAGTTCCCCTGTTCAGACCAGCACCAAGCCATTTGAAGTTTATCCTTAGCCATCTGGAAGATCCACAGGAGGTATGGGAGAACTCCATGTGGTCAGATGAGACCAAAATAGAACTTTTTGGTATCAAAACTTCACTTGCTGGAGGTGTACAGCCCCAAGAGCACAATCCCAGGCTTGAGGCATGGGGATGGAGATGTCATACTTTGGGGGGGGTGCTTTTCTGCAGAGGGGACAGGATGACTGCACTGTATTGAAAGGATAATGGACGGGGCAGTGCATCATGAGATTTCAGCCAACAGCTTCCTTCCTTCAGTCAGAGCATTGGAGATGGGCCATGGTTGGTCTTCCAGCATGACAATGACCTGAAATACACAGCCAGGGCCCCTAAGGAGTGGCTTGGCAAGAAGCATTTCAAGGTCCTGGAGTGGCCTAGCCAATCTTCAGACATGAACTAGAAAATCTTTGGAGCAAGCTAAAAATCAATGTTATTCAGCGACAGCCCCAAAACCTGAACGGTATGTCTGGAGGAGTGGGACAAAATCCCTGCTGCAGTGTGCCAACATTCCTCTCTCAATTACAATAGTACCACATATGTACTGGAAGACACCCATTCCTGACCTGAAGACACCCCAAACTGAATGGAGCTCTGTATGAAAATTTCAAATCAACTTCTGTGCGCACTATTAAAGGTTAACCCTATACATTTATTCTTAGTATACAGTACGTCCTGCTCCAGATATAATACTTACACTTGGGTTATCCTCCGCCAGATGGCGCTGCACTGCAGACATGCAAAAAAACAGGCTCCTCATACCCAGGGACCTCCCACAAATCCCCAGATTTCTCTGCAGTGCTGACTGCGAAGACATGATGTATCACTCTCTCGCAGGTGAGCGGGGCTATCAAAGCCTGCGGCCCTGTTGGACTATTCCCACCCGTCCTCCCTGTGAAGTGCCTCCCAGCTCGGGCTGCGTCGGTCGGGTGAAGGTAGGCAGCACCTTGTGTACTTATGGAGCCATGCTCCACCGCAGTCCCCCACCAAAGGGTAGGCGGTTTAGGCTGATGGTGAGCCTCTAGAGGATGCCCCTCCCGCGCTATTGCCCCATGTAGCGGTGGGCCCTGTACAAAGGGTCGCCATCCTCCCTCCCTCTCCCATAGTCCGGGGGGAAGAAAGGTGTGTGTGTGTGTGTGTGTGTGGTGGTCTCAGTGTATGTTTACACGCTTATGGCCTTAGTACTGTCTTTGGTATTCCTGGTGTCAGTGCTGCGCTGTTGAAATTTTTTATTATGCCTGTCGCCGCCACGCACACTCCTTCCCTTATTGAATGTGCTGCGACGAGCGGCGGCGGCGCCTCAGACACTGCTACGTCTTCATTGGCGAATCCTTTTCTAAGTGTGCCATACACTTCGCTCTTCTGACAACTTTGAAACTATCTCAGAGCTTTGCGCTCTTCGGGGGGGGCGGGGACCCGGTTTGGCGCGCTCCGTGTCACAGCCGCTCTGGCCCGCCCTTCGAGGTTCTTGGCGCCCTTTTGTTGCTGATCACGCGCACATGTGTAGCGGCCCTCCTCCTCCCTAGGTCGGTGAGTGCCCTCGCGGGCGAGTTTTTCTTTTTTGTTCACTGCGCATGGCTCTGACATCCCTATTCCCATTATGTCTTTCAGACGATCGAATCCAGTGGCTTCTCCCGGCCCGGTTTAATTACCAGTGGACCTAGGATAATTACTCCCACTTTCCTACGGGTCTTTGGGGCATCCAGGGTAGCTTATAGCGTCAATCCCTACTGGCCTATTGTGCCCATTAATCACCATATGGAGGCATCACAGGATATTGTGAACGGGGTTCCCTCGGGACAAGCCCGTCTGTGTGTAGCTTGTGGGGTCTCACCTATCAGCGGTGACAATGCACGGGTCTGCGTCCCTTGTGCACAGCAGGCGCTAATGGTACTTCCCGCCCTCCTGTGGCTGGGCCTGCACCTCGCCTCACTTCACCTACTCCCCCAAGCCTTAGTCTAACCCCCAATACAAGCGGGGATTCTCATCCTGATGTGGCTACTAGACTGGCCAGTGTTGAGAAATTGCTTGCTAGTTCTCTAGCGCACAAGGCCACTGCTAAAAAGCGGCACATAATCCCTGATTCTGCTTCCTTCCCTACGGAGTCTGAGGAGTTTTCACATTTTTATGGCCATACCCCTTCGGACGAAGGGGAGCTATTTTCTGACTCAGAATCTTCTGATGAGAAGGCAAGGGGTCATGACGATTCCGGTTCTGACCACTGGACCCCGGATGATACTGACAAACTACTGCTTCAGATTTTTGAAGTTTTGTCCATCTCTCCCCCTGTTGTGGCTCCTAGGCAAAGGGGTGAGCTATTTCATACTGCTAAGGCTCGATTGGAATTTCCTGAGCAAAGCCATTTCAATAACCTCGTGTTGAAAGAATGGGAACATCCCAGTAGACTTCCCGGGAGCCCTAAGAGTTTGGACAGGAAGTATCCATTTCCTGCTGATATGGTCAAGTGCTGGTCATCACCCCCCGAGGTCGATGCTCCTGTTTTAGGGCTGTCTAACACCTCTATTATGCACTCCCCCCGACACCACTACGCTGCGGGATTCTGAGGACCGGCGCATTGACCAATTGGCAAGCCATGCCTTTGCATTTGGTCGGGCGGCGCTGCGCCCGGTTTGCGCCTTGGCCATTACTGCTGTGGCGCTCAGGGCCATGGTCAGGAATACACTTGACGGCCCAGACGAGTTGCCTACTGATGCTGTTAATGCACTGTCTAATTGTGGTGTGTTTGTGAACTTTATCCTGTCTGCATCGGATGATGCTATTAGGCTGTGTGCCAGATCTTCCGCCTTGGCGGTGGCTATACGCCGCGCGGTATGGCTGCGCCAGTGGGCGGCTGACAATGCTGCTAAGAAAGCCCTTACTGGGCTTCCATTTAAGGGCCTGCGCCTGTTTGGGGACCGCCTAGACCTCTTTGCTAAAGGAGGTAGGTTACCACAGCGCAGGCGGCAGCCTCGGCCCTTTCGGAACCAGGGCCCCCTTTCAGCCCCCTACAGAGGTGTTAAGCAGGGGAAAGGGGTGTCCTTCGCGGGGGCTCGTGCAGACTCCTGGCATAGGAGTAGGGGGTGACGCCCCGGCTCCTCCTGGGGGACCAAACCCAAAGCCCCTCCCAAGACCCCTCAGGCATGATGGGGCGCCCTGGCCCGCCAGGGTGGGGGGACGGCTACAGCAATTGGTGCATGTCTGGAGGCACCAAGTCTCGGACCGGTGGATTCAGGAGATAGTTACCTCTGGCTACAAACTAAAGTTTGCTGTGCGGCCCCCCTCAAGATTCATCAGGTCCCGGATCCCCCAGGACCCGGTATCGGCTCAGGTCCTGATGCAGGCAGTGCAAGACCTTCTGGATCTGGGAGTTATTTGCCAGGTTCCCTTGAGAGAATTGGGAGAAGGGTTCTACTCCAACCTTTTCACAGTACCCAAAAGAGATGGGTCAGTCAGGCCCATTCTGGATTTAAAGATCCTCAACAAATTTGTCAAGCACAAGCGCTTTCGCATGGAAACTCTGCGCTCAGCCGTTGGCTCTCTGCTCTCTGGGATTTTATGACGACTGGACATCAAAGATGCTTACCTTCACATCCCTGTGTTTCTGGGACATCAAAGGTTTCTCAGATTTGCGTTGAAAGATCAACATTATCAGTTTGTGGCCCTACCATTTGGCCTCACTTCAGCTCCCAGAGTGTTCACCAAGGTACTGGCGGGAGTAATGTCCTTGTTAAGGTCAGGGGGCATTCGAGTGCTGCCCTACGACATCCTCATCGCCTCATGGCCCCTACAGCAGGTGGAGCTGGACACTCAGCGGGTGGTGTCCACCTTGGAGTCCTTTGGCTGGGTGATCAATCACCCCAAGTCTTCTCTGTCCCCTTCGTCGGTGACCCCATTCCTGGGGATGATTCTGGATACGGTTCAGTCATGAATATTCCTTCCCCAACAGAAGGTGGAAGCCCTGACTGCGCAGGTGCGGTCCCTGCTCTCGTGCCCCCAGCTCTCACTCAGGCAGGGAATGCAGCTGGTGGGTTTGATGGTGGCAAGCTTCGAGGCGGTGCCCTTTGCTCAGTTCCATTCGAGGCCTCTGCAGCTTCACCTCCTCTCGGTATGGGACAAGGATCCTGCGTCCCTGGACAGGGTTTGTGTGCTTCCCCCGTTGGTCATAAGGCCCCTCTCGTGGTGGCTGGACCACAAGAATTTGCTAAAGGGCAGGTCCTTTCTAGCCCCCTCCTGGGAGACGGTCACCATGGATGCCAGTCTGTCAGGATGGGAGGGATTCTGGAAGTTCCTGAGGTTCCAGGGCAGGTGGGGCCCTCAGGAGGCCCATTTACCCATCAACATTCTGGAACTACGGGTGGTCAGGTTGGTTCTGGAGCAGTTGACCGATCACCTGCAGGGACTGTCTGTTCAGGTGCGCTCAGACAACAGGACGGCGGTTGCCTACATCAATCATCAGGGAGGGACCCGGAGCAAGGGTGCCCTCCAGAAAGTGTCGCAGATTCTGACATGGGCGGAGGCCAATGTTCAATGCATTTCGGCTGTTTACATTCCGGGGGTGGAGAATCTCCTAGCAGACTCTCTGAGCAGGGGGACTTCCCGTCAGGGGGAGTGGTCCCTCTGCAACAAGGTGTTCCAGTCCCTGTGTCACCGTTTGGGTCTACCGGATGTGGATCTGTTTGAATCCCGTCACAATTGCAAGCTCCCGGCCTTTGTCTTTCTGTCTCAGGATCCTCTGGCCGTGGCCACGGACGCTCTGTCGTTGTCTTGGAAGAAATTTCGCCTCCTGTATGCCTTTCCCCCGTTTCCCCTTCTGGTGAGGGTTCTACGCAAGATTGCCCTGGAAAGAGTGCCAGTGATTCTAGTGGCCCCAAGGTGGCCAAGAAGGGTGTGGTTCGCAGACGTGGTACAAATTGCAGTATATCAGTACGTCCTGCCAGAGGCGCCAGATCTCACTCAGGGCTCCTTACGCCATCCCAATTTACAAACTCTGGTTTTGACGGCTTGGCTGCTGAAACCTCCATCTTGATGGAGAAAGGCTTGTCTGCCTCAGTGGTGGATACCATGGTCAGGCTAGGAAGAAAACTTCTTCTGCCATCTATTACAGGGTATGGCGTTCCTACATAGACTGGTGTGAGTCTAGGTCTCTTCCCTGCAGGGAGTTCTTCATCCCTAGGATTCTGGAATTTTTACAACATGGATTAGAGTTGGGTTTAAAGCTCAGTACTCTGAAGGGTCAGGTTTCTGCCCTGTCTGTCTTCTTTCAGAAGTCCTTTGCTCAGCATCACTTGGTTAAGACCTTCTTTCAGGGGGTCACTCATGTGCGTCCCCCACGTAAACCTATGGTCCCTGTTTGGGATTTGAACTTGGTTTTGTCTGCCTTGCAGGGTGCTCCCTTTGAGCCTATTCGGGATGCTGCTTTGGCTGTACTTACCCTCAAAGTGGTTTTTCTGGTGGCTATCACTTCGGTCAGGCGTGTATCGGAGCTGGCGGCGTTGTCTATTCAGCCCCCATACTACGAGAGACACCAGGACAAAGTGGTGTTTCGCTTTAAGACAGACTTTCTGCCAAAGGTGGTGTCTGCCTTTCATTTGAATCAGGATATTGTTCATCCTTCATTGTGTCCTAATCCTAGCAACGCTAAGGAAAGGGTTCTGCATTCCTTGGATGTGGTCAGGTCACATGCGGCCTTCAGGAAGACTGATGCTCTTTTTGTGGTCCCCTCTGGTCCTAGGAAGGGTTTGGCTCCGGCCAAGTCTACTATTAGCAAATTGATTCGTCAGGCTGTGATTCAGGCCTACTCTGCTAAGGGGAAGAGTCCCCCCTTCCATCTTACTGCTCATTCTACTCGTGCTATTGGGGCCTCTTGAGCTTTCCAGCACCAGGCTTCGGTTGAACAAGTTTGCAAGGCCGTCATTTTGTCTTCTGTTCATACCTTTTTGAAGTTTTACAAGGTTGATGTTAGGGCCTCAGCAGATGCTGCTTTTGGCCGCAAGGTTTTGCAAGCGGTAGTAGTTTAAACTGCCTGTTGTCACCTTTTTTGTTGGGGGATCCCACCCTACCTTATGGACACTGCTATTGGATGTCCCAAGTGTAAGTATTACCGTATTTTTCGCCCTATAAGACGCACCGGCTTATAAGACGCACCTGGGATTTTGGGGAGGAAAATAAGAAAAATAATATTTTTAACCAAATAATAGGCAAAGTGCAGTATCCTCCAATTACAGTAATCCCCCTCCCATTCCCAATAGCCAGTGTGTCATTCCCCCTTCCCATAGGCAGAGTGGAATTTCCCCATCCCATTACCATAGGCAGTGTGGCATTCCCCCCATTCCCCATATAGGCAGTGTGGCATTCCCCCATCCCATTCCCCATATAAGCAGTGTGGCATTCCCCCCTCCCATTCCCCATATAGGCAGTGTATCATTCCCCCACCCATTCCCCATATAGGCAGTGTGGCACCCCCCTTCTATTCCCCATATAGGCAATGTGGCACCCCCTTTTATTCCCCATATAGGCAATGTGGCACCCCCATCCTATTCCCCATATAAGCAATGTGGCACCCCCCCTCCTATTCCCCATATAGGCAATGTGGCACCCCCCTCCTATCCCCCATATAGGCAATGTGGCACCCCCCCTCATATTCCCCATATAGGCAATGTGGCACCCCCCCTCATATTCCCCATATAGGCAATGTGGCACCCCCCTCAAATCCCCTATATAGGCAATGTGGCACCCCCCCTCCTATTCCCCATATAGGCATTGTGGCACCCCCCTCATATTCCCCATATAGGCAATGTGGCACACCCCTTCCTATTTCCCATATAGGCAATGTGGCACCCCCCTCCTATTCCCCATATAGGCAATGTGGCACCCCCTCCTATTCCCCATATAGGCAATGTGGCACCCCCCTCATATTCCCCATATAGGCAATGTGGCACCCCCCTCATATTCCCCATATAGGCAATGTGGCACCCCTCCACCCATTCCCCATATAGGCAGTGTGGCACCCCCCTTCTATTCCCCATATAGGCAATGTGGCACCCCCCTTTTATTCCCCATATAGGCAATGTGGCACCCCCATCCTATTCCCCATATAAGCAATGTGGCACCCCCCCCTCCTATTCCCCATATAGGCAATGTGGCACCCCCCTCCTATCCCCCATATAGGCAATGTGGCACCCCCCTCATATTCCCCATATAGGCAATGTGGCACCCCCCCTCATATTCCCCATATAGGCAATGTGGCACCCCCCTCATATTCCCCATATAGGCAATGTGGCACCCCCCCCTCCTATTCCCCATATAGGCATTGTGGCACCCCCCTCATATTCCCCATATAGGCAATGTGGCACCCCCCTTCCTATTCCCCATATAGGCAATGTGGCACCCCCCTCCTATTCCCCATATAGGCAATGTGGCACCCCCCTCATATTCCCCATATAGGCAATGTGGCACCCCCCTCATATTCCCCATTCCCTCACTGCCTCAGCAATAGCAGTGGCGGGGACGGGGACAGAGCCCACCGCTCTTCTGTCTTCTTCTGGCCTCCTGCAGTGCGGCAGGCAACACGGGAGCGCCGGGAACGGGTGAGTTTAATTTTATTGTATTTATTTTTTTACATTCGCCCGATAAGGCGCACTGACATTTTCCCCCCACTTTGGGGGAAAATAAGTGCGTCTTATAGGGCGAAAAATACGGTATATCTGGAGCAGGGCGTACTGTGTACTAAGAATAATACAATTCTGTGAAGTGCTCACCTGTAGAATTGGTATTATAAGTATACAGTACGTCCTGCTCCACCCCACCCTGTTGTTGCATTATTCTGGATCCCCTGTATGGTGATTGTTATCTTGTTATTGTTGCCAGTTGTTCTGGGTGGTTTAATTCTCCCGGCTTCTTGTTCACTGCTTTTCAATGCTGGGGATTTGTGGGAGGTCCCCGGGTAATTGAAGGGCCGGGAGGAGCCTGTTTTTTTGCATGTCTGCAATGCAGCGCCATCTGGTGGAGGATAACCCATGTGTAAGTATTATATCTGGAGCAGGACGTACTGTATACTTATAATACCAATTCTACAGGTGAGCACTTCACAGAATTGTATTTTGGCAGCAGCATTGTGGGATGATAGAGCAGGGTGTGGAGGCTAAGCGGCCAGCCCCCACCCCCAATGTTACCAGCTCACATAGCCCACACGGGCAGCAGGCTCTTCTGTAACACCCTGGCCTTTGGGGATGCAGGTAATGGGGCTGGGGGTTTTGGGAAGTCACCCGCTTGCCAGGGGGTGACTGAGTGGCTCCTTTTTCTCAAGGTTAAGTGTAAAAATACAATTCTGTGAGTACTCACCTGTAGAATTGATTTTGTAGTATGCAACACGTCCTGTTTCACTAATATTCTATTCTAAGCATACAGTACGTCCTGCTCCATATATAATACTTACACGTGGGTAATCCTCCGCCAGATGGCGCTGTTCACTGCAGACATGCAAAAACAGGCTCCTCCCGGCCCTTCATATACCCAGGGACCTCCCACAAATCCCCAGATTTCTCTGCAGTGCTGACTGCGAAGACATGAAATTTCACTCTCTCGCAGGTGAGCGGGACTATTACAGCCTGCGGCCCTGTGGGACTATTTCCACCCCTCCTCTGTGTAATATGCCTCCCAGCCTGGGCTGCGCTGGTCGGGTGAAGGTAGGCAGCACCATGTGTGCTTACGGAGCCACGCTCCACCGCAATCCCCCACCATAGGGTAGGCTGTCAAGGCTGATGGTGAGCCTTCAGGGGATGCCCCTCCCGCATCATTGCCCCACGCCCCAGATAGCGGTGGACCCTATGTAACGGGTCGCCTTCCTCCCTCGTTCCCCCCTTAGCCAGGGGGAAAAGAAAGGGGGGGAGGGGTTGTGTGTATGGCGGCCTCAGTGTATCCTTACACGCTTATGGCTTGGCTGTGCTTTGCTGGGAACGGGGATCAGAGCCGCGCTCTTATCTTACTGTTAACCGCAGCGCCTTTAGTTTCTGTTTCTGCTTGCACCGCATGTACGGCGGCAGCTTTGCGGACGCCTCGGCGTCTTTTTTCTTCCTTCCCCTCTCCTTCTTAGCCTTTAGTGGCTCTTCTTAGGTTGCGCTGGCTTAGTTGGTTATAGCACCTGTCCAGTACACAGGAGATCCCAAGTTCATATCTCAGCAGTGCCTGTATAGGCTCCGAGCGCCATTTACATCAGGCGTTATGACCTTACTGTCACTGATTGGCTAGACGCCTTCCGAGCTTCGCGCTCACTGGGGAGGGGCGTGGTTCTGGCTTGGCGCGTTCCGCGTCCCGGTCGGCTCAGGCCCGCCCTTCGAGGTTCGCTTGGCACCATTTCCTTCTCACGTGTGCGTGGTGAAGACCGTCCTCTCCTCTCTGTCTGTAAGTGCCCTCATGGGCGACTCTTCTTTAATTTCTATCTCCCATTGCGCATGGCTCTGACATCCTTGTTCCCCCTTATGTCTTTCAGACCGCGGATTTCAGTGGCTTCTCCCAGCCCAGTGTAGCTCCCGGTCGTGACCATAAAAATTACTCCCACTTCCCCGCGGGTTATTGGGGCATCCAGGGTAGCTTACAGCGTCAATCCCTACTGGCATATTGTGCCGATTAAATCACCATATGGAGGCATCTCAGGATATTGTGAACGGGGTTCCTTCAGGACAAGCCCGGCTGTGTTTAGCTTGTGGGGTCTTACCTAGCAGTGGTGACAATGCACGGGTCTGTGTTCCTTGTGCACAGCAGGCACTATTGGTGCTTCCCGTCTCCTCTGAGGCTGGGCCTGCACCGCGCCTCACTTCACCTACTCCCCCAAGCCTGAGTCTAACCCCCAATACCAGTGGGGATTCTCATCCTGATTTGGCCACTAGGCTGGCTAGTGTTGAAAACTTGCTTGCTAATTCCTTAGCGCGTAAAGCCACCGCCAAGAGGCGGCACTTGAACCCTGAATCGGCCCTCTTCCCTGTCGAACCTGATGATTTGTTGCATTCCTATGCCCATATCCCCTCGGACGAATGGGAACTGTTCTCTGACTCAGGGTAATATGACGATGAGTCCAGGGGTCAGGAAGAGTCTGGCTCCGAGCATTGGTCCTCGGATGATATTGATAGATGGCTGGTTCAGATCTTTGAGGTTCTGTCCCTCTCTCCCCCTGCTGCGGCTCCCCGGCAAAGGGGTGATCTTTTTCATACCGCTAAAGCTCGCTTGGAATTTCCCGAGCAAACCCATTTCAATAGCCTCGTGCTTATAGAATGGGAACATCCCAGCAGACTTCATGGGGTCCCTAAGAGCGTGGATAGGAAATATCCCTTCCCTGCTGACTTGGTTAAGTGCTGGTCATCGCCACCTGAGGTCGATGCTCCTATTCTAGGGTTGTCCAACACCTCTATTATGCACTCTCCTGACACTACTACGCTACGGGACTCTGAGGACCGGCATGTTGACCAACTGGCATGTCATGCTTTTGAATTTGGGGGAGCGATTCTGCGCCCGGCTTGCACCTTAGCCATTACGGCAGTAGCGCTCAGGGCCGTGGTTAGGCGTGCTCTCGATGGCACAGATGAGTTGCCTCCTGATACTGTCAATGCTCTGTCCAGCTGTGATGCGTTTGTGAACTTTATCCTGTCCGCATCGGACGATGCTATTAAGATGTGCGCCAGGTCATCTGCCCTGGTGGTTGCTATACGCCGCGTGGTCTGGTTGCGCCAGTGGGCCGCAGACAATGCCGCCAAGAAAGCCCTCACGGGGCTTCCATTTAAGAGGCTGCGCTTGTTTGGGGATCAATTAGACCTCTTCGCCATGGAAGGCAAGTTACCCCAGCGCAGGCAGCACATTCAGCCCTTCCATGGCCAAGGCTCCCTATCAACCCCCTACCGTGGGGCCAAACAAGGTAGAGGGGTGTCCTTCGCTGGGGCCCGCGCAGATTCCTGGCACAGGAACAGAGGACGCCGTCCCGGTTCCTCCTGGGGGCCCAAGCCCAAAGCCCCTCCCAAGACCCCTCAGGCATGAGGGGGCGCCCTCACCGTCAGGGTGGGGGGACGTCTACAGCACTTCGAGCACGTCTGGCGGCGCCACGTCTCAGACCGGTGGATTCAGGAGGTAGTGCCCTCCGGCTACAAGATATAATTTGCTGTACGGCCCCCCACCAGATTCATTGGGTCTCGAATACCTCAAGACCCTGCCTCAGCTCAGGTCTTGTTGCTGGCCGTGCAGGGTCTCCTGGATCTAGGGGTCATTTGCAAGGTCCCCCTTGGACACAGGGGCACGGGGTTCTACTCCAACCTTTTCACAGTACCCAAGAAGGATGGGTCAGTCAGGCCCATTCTGGATTTAAAAATCCTCAACAAATTTGTCAAGAACAGGTACTTTCGCATGGAAACTCTGCGCTCGGCCATTGGCTCACTGCGCCCAGGGGACTTCATGACGTCCGTCGACATAAAGGACGCTTACCTTCACGTCCCGGTGTTTCCAGGACACCAAAGGTTTCTCAGATTTGCACTAAAAGATCAGCATTACCAATTTGCGGCCCTGCCATTCGGGGCTGGCAGGGGTGATGTCCCTGATAAGGCTAAGGGGCATACGCATGCTGCCCTACCTGGACGATATTCTCAAGTCCTCCCTGTCCCCCTCCTCGGTGACTCAGTTCCTGGGAATGATTCTGGATACGGTTCAGTCAAGGATATTCCTTCCTCAACAGAAGGTGGAAGCTCTGACAGCGCAGGCGAGGTTCCTGCTCTCGAGCCCACAGCTCTCCATCCGGCAGGGAATGCAGTTGGTGGGCCTGATGGTGGCGAGCTTCGTTGCGGTGCCCTTTGCCCAGTTCCATTTGAGACCTCTGCAGCTTCACGTTCTGTCAGTGTGGGACAAGAACCCAGCGTCCTTGGACGGGGTCTGTGTGCTTCCCCCCTCGGTCAGACAGTCCCTTGCGTGGTGGCTGGACCACAGGAACTTGATAGGGGGCAGGTCTTTTCTGACCCCCTCCTGGGAGACGGTCACAACGAATGCCAGTCTGTCAGGTTGGGGGGGATTCTGGAAGTCCCTGCGCTTCCAGGGGACGTGAGGTCCTCAGGAGGCCCATTTACCCATCAACATTCTGGAATTACGGGCAGTCAGGGTGGTACTGGAGCGATTGACCCAACACCTGAGGGGTCTGTCGGTCCAGGTACGCTCAGACAACAGAATGGCGGTTGCCTACATCAACCATCAGGGAGGGACCCGGACCAAGGGTGCTCTCCAAGAGGTGTCTCAGATTTTGACATGGGTGGAGGCCAATGTCCAATGCATTTCGGCTGTCTACATTCCGGGGGCGGAGAACCTGCTGGCGGACGCCCTGAGCAGGGGGATGTCCCGTCAGGGGGAGTGGTCCCTCTGCAACAAGGTATTCCAGTCCCTGTGTCACCGTTGGGGCCTACCAGATGTGGATCTGTTTGCTTCCTGTCACAATCACAAGCTCCCGGCCTTCGTCTCCCTGTCTCAGGATCCTCTGGCCTTGGCCATGGATGCCCTGTCCATGTCTTGGAGTAAGTTTCGACTTCTGTATGTGTTTCCACCGTTCCCCCTTCTGGGCAGGGTTCTGCGCAAGATTGCTCTGGAAGGGGTACCTGTGATTCTAGTGGCCCCCAGGTGGCCAAGAAGAGTGTGGTTCGCAGACGTGGTTCAAATGGCAGTAGATCAGTACGATCTGCCAAGGGTACCAGATCTGCTAACTCAAGGGTCCTTACGCTATCCCAATTTACAAACTCTGGCTTTGACGGCCTGGCTGCTGAAACCTCCATCTTGATGGAGAAGGGTTTGTCTGCCTCTGTGGTGGCTACTATGGTGCAGGCCAGAAAGAAGACTTCTTCTGCTATTTATTATAGAGTATGGCATTCCTACATTGACTGGTGTGAGTCCAGGTCTCTTCCTTGCCGTGAATTCTCCGTCCCTAGGGTTCTGGAGTTTTTACAGCATGGTCCGGACTTAGGTCTCAAACTTAGTACTCTGAAGCGTCAGGTTTCTGCCCTGTCTATCTTCTTTCAGAAGACCTTTGCTCAACATCACCTGATTAAGACCTTCTTTCAGGGGGTCACTCACGTGCGTCCCCCTCGAAAACCTATGGTCTCTGGGATTTGAACTTGGTTTTGTCTGCCTTGCAGGGTGCTCCCTTTGAGCCTATTCAAGATGCTGCTCTGGCTGTTCTCACTCTCAAGGTTGTCTTCTTGGTGGCTATTACTTCGGTTAGGCGTGTGTCTGAGCTGGCCGCTCTATCTGTTCAGCCTCCATACTATGAGCGACACCAGGACAAGGTGGTGTTCCGCTTCAAACCGGATTTTCTGCCTAAAACCGGACGCACATGAGAAACCCCCTGGAAAAAAGTCTTAACCAAACGGTGACTGGCAAAAAATTGCCAGAGCTGAAACATGACCTTTGAGGGTACTAAGTTGAAGGCCCAAATCCAAACCATGTTGCAAGAATTCCAGAATCCTGGGAACAGAAAACACCCGACAGGGAAGAGATTTGGACTCACACCAGGCAATGTAAGCATGCCAGACCCTGTAGTAGATAAAGGACAAGGACTTCTTCCTAGCCCTAATCATGGTATCAACAACAGAGGCAGGCAAACCCTTTTCCATCAAGATGGCGGTTTCAGCAGCCAAGCCAACAAAGTCAGCATTTGTAAATTGGGGTGGCACAGCTGCCCCTGAGTGAGATCTGGATCCTTGGGCAGGACGTACTGATCTGCCAACTGCACGATGTTTGCGAACCACACCCTTCTTGGCCACCAGAATGGTTGGCACCCCTTCCTGGGCTACCTTGCGCAGCACCCTGCCCAACGGAGGGAACACAGAAGTCGAAACCCCTTCCAAGGCATTGCCAGCGCATCCGTGGCAAAGGCCAGAGGATCCTGTGACAGAGAGACAAAGAATGGAAGTTTGTGATTGTGACGTGAAGCAAACAGATCCACATCAGGCAGTCCCCAGCGGTGGCACAGGGAGTGAAACACCCTGTTGCTGAGGGACCACTCCCCCAGCCGAGACATCCCCCTGCTCAAAGAGTCTGCCTCCAGGTTCTCCACCCCCGGGATGTAAACTGCCAAGATGCAGGGGACATTCTCCTCCGCCCAGGACAGTATCAGGGACACTTCCTTGAGGGCTTGTTTGCTCCGAGTCCCTCCCTGATGATTGATGTAGGCGACCGCCGTCTGGTTGTCCGATCGGATCTGAACCAAGGGCCCCACTGGCCCTGGAACTTCAGAGACTTCCAACCCCCCACCCCCAACCTGTCAGACTGGCATCTGTGGTGACAGTCTCCCAGCACGGAGGCAGAAAGGACCTGCCCACTAGGAGATTCCGTGAGTCCAGCCACCACGAGAGGGACTGACTGACCAGAGGGGACAGAACAAATCTCTGATCCAGGGACACAGGGTCCCGATCCCAAACTGACACGAGGTGCAACTGAAGAGGTCTCATGTGAAACTAAGCATAGGGAACCGCCTCGAAGCATGACACCATCAGGCCCACCAGCTGCATCCCCTGCCGAATGGAGGGATGAGGGCAAGAAATCAGAGACCGTACATGCATCTGCAGGATCTTCAGCTGAGGCAGAAAAACCTTGACCTGAGATGTATCCAAAGTCATGCCCAGAAAGGACATCACCAAGGACGGAGACAGAGAAGACTTGGGGTAGTTGATCACCCAACCGAAGGACTCGAGCGTGGAGACCACCATCTGGGTATCCAGCTCAGCTTGATGGAAGGACTGAGACGCAATGAGAATGTCATCCAGATAAGGAAGGATGCGAATGCCCTGAGATCTCAACAGAGCCACCACCCCCGCCAGCACCTTGGGGAAGACCCGAGGGGCTGAGGTAAGACCGAATGGTAAGGCCACAAATTGGTAGTGCTGATCCTCCAGAGCGAACCTGAGAAATCGCTGATGACCTGGAAAGATAGGAACATGAAGATAAGCATCTTTGATGTCCACAGAAGTCATGAAGTCGCCCGGGCGCAAGGTACTGACCGCCAAGCGCAGAGAATCCATGCGAAAATGCTTGAACCTGACAAATTTGTTGAGGCGCTTCAAATCCAGGATGGACCTCAGGGACCCATCCTTTTTGGGGACAGTGAACAGATTGGAATAGAAACCTCTGCCCCTTTCCTGGAAGGGCACCAGGCAAATGACCCCCAAATCCAAAAAGATTTGGACCGCCAGTCGCAAGCCCTGAGCGGACAAGGGATATAAACCATCTGGGATCTGATAAATCTTGGGGGCGGCCAGGCTGCAAACTCTATTGTGTACCCGGAGGACACCACCTCCTGAATCCACCGGTCTGAGATGCGCAGTCTCCAAATGTGAGCAAAGAGCCGCAACCGTCTCCCCCACCGGGATGGGTGAGGGCGCCTCATCATGCCTGAGGGGGCTTGGGGGAAGATTTGGACTTGGGACCCCATGAGAGACCGGGGCGACCACGGCCTCTACCCCGGTCCCAAGGGTCTCTACGTGCCCCCGCAAATAGTGCACCCCGACAGGACCTGGGAGCACGGAAGGAGGGGAGGGAAGAACAAGCCCCGGCTGCCTCCTGCGTTAAGGCAGCCTACCATCCTTGGCAAACAGATCCAGTCGCTCCCCAAAGAGCCGTAGCCCAGTAAAGGGGAAGCCAGTGAGAGCCTTCTTAGCAGCATTATCAGCCGCCCACTGACGCAGCCAAACAGAGCGGCGTATAGCCACCAAAAGGGCAGAAGTCTTACCACACATCCTGACCGCATCATCCATAGCAGAAAGAATAAATGCCACAAATTCATAGCAAAGCAGGAGGGATCTATACTCCTCCCCCCTATTGGCATCCGAGGCATTATCCAGAAGGCACTTGAGTAGCCCTTTAATAGCAAGAGCCGTGATGGCAGAAGCGCACACGGCGCAGCGCAGTCCCTGCACAAGCAAATGCATGACAGGCCAGCTGATCAACACGCCTGTCCTCACCATCCCTCAGAGTAGAGGTGTCAGGGGAATGCATGACCGAGGTATTGGACAACCCAAGCACGGGAGCA
The DNA here is from genome assembly GCA_027917425.1 of Gastrophryne carolinensis. NCBI lineage: Eukaryota > Metazoa > Chordata > Amphibia > Anura > Microhylidae > Gastrophryne > Gastrophryne carolinensis. Next base: position 260,895,428 of record CM051234.1, read on the forward strand.
TCCACCTCGGGGGGGGACACGACCAGCGCTTAACCACATCAGCTGGAAATGGATACCTCCTGTCCCAACTCTTAGGCACCGCGGGCAATCTGCTAGGACGTTCCCACTCCTTGAGCACCATAGTGTGAAAAAGCTCACCCTGCTGCCTTTTAGCTGGGACAAGAGGTGTAATACACAGTACTTCAAAAAAGTCAACAGCCTGTCTGAATTCTCAGGAGATCATGGGTCTTCTCTAAAAGGAGACCCAGTACCACCATAAACCTCCTTCTGCTCCTCAGAGGACTCAGTATCAGAGAAAAGTTCCCCCTCTTCTAGGGGGTACAGGCCAGGGAAAGAAACGGTCCCTCAACCTCCTCAGGAAAAAGGGAAACAGCGGGAGTTAAATGCCGCTTCTTGCCAGAAGCCTTACGAGGGACCAGCCCAGACATATGCCTTTCCAGGCTGGCCACCCGCAAGGCCAAGTCATAATGTGATTCCCCACTAGCATGTCCCTCACTAGGGGTCAAATGCAGGCGCGGGGGGGGTAGGTGATGTAGAAGGGGGCGCAGAGCTGGGCAGTGTAGCAGGCAACCCAGACTGCAGCGCAAGTACCTTCTGGGCGCAGGGCACACATACCCTGACACCGTCACAGGGGATACCCCACACGCGGCACACAGCTGGGCTTGTCCTGAAGGAACCCCAAGCACATTATCCCCGGAGCCCTCCATATGGTGATTAAAAATGGGCACAGGGGCCAGTATAGGGTTAAGGCTAGCAAGAGCCACCCGGGATGCCCCAAAACCCGCTAGGTGGGAGATGACAAAAGTGAAGAAGGCCAGGAGAAAGCACAGTCACGTTAATCCCGCCTAAAAGACCTAAGAAAACCACACATAACATTCCCATAATGTGGCGCAGTACAATCCCGAAGGGGACTCACGGACCAAGAAGCTGATCGCACATCCAGGCAGGCCAGCAGCGCGCCGCAGTAAAGCAGGTCAGGAGAAGACAAACTTCAAACAAAATGGCACCCACAAGGACCTTGAGGGGTGGGCCGCGGAGGTATGGCGCAAAAAGCGTCATCCGCCCCCCCCCCCCAAAGAGCGCAAATCGCGCTCCACGTGACTCCCCAGCGCCAATGACAGCGCAGCAAAACATGAGGCGAATGTCGCCACCAGCCGCGGAGCGCCATACAAACGGCGCGGCGGCGAGCGCGGACAATAGGAGTAAAAAACAGACAATAATACAATGTGAAACACACCGCCTACCCCCCCCCCCCCCCTCCGGGAAGCTCCCCAGGGAGAGAGCAAGGCGGGGAAGAGCAACGGTAGGCACACTCAAAGCATGCTTAGCTAGGGAGGGGCATCCCACAAGGCTCACCATAAGCCTGAACCGCCTACCCTTGCAGGTACAGGGATTGCGGTTGGAGAAGCAGACCCTGGCGCTGTCCTACCTTCACCCGAACCAGGCAGCCGAGGCTGGGAGGCAGTGGGTCCAGAACGGGTGGAAATAGTCCTGCAGGGCCGCAGGCTGGAAGAGCCATCTTCTATCTTTGCAGTCCAGACTGCAGAAGGAAACTGTGAATTTGTGGGAGGTTCCTGTCCTGTTATAGGGCCGGGAGACACCACAAGTCTTTCTGCAGTCCACTGCGCCACCTTGTGGCGGATATCCCAAGCGTAAAGAATATTAGTGAAACAGGGCGTGCTGTATACTTGGAAAAACAACACACACACTAAAAAGTGCTTTAAACATTATTTAATTTTACTACTTACCGCCTTCCATCGCTGCTTCTGACAGCCAGTGATCACCAGGAGAAGGGAAGAGGATCAGTGTCCGTTCCTGGCTTCTGTTGCTCATTCCGAGCTTTGCAGCTCACTCCCGCTGCAGGGGAGTGAGCAGAAATCAACATTCACCAGTATAAAAGGCCCCTCCCTGCAGCAGGGAGGGAGATGTCAGAAGCCACGAGTAGGGCACAGAATTTCTGTTTTCTGCCCTGCTGAAGACTCGTAGGTACCCTGGGGGAAGTGGAGACCCCCAGCTCTGGATCCTGGAAGGAGGTGGGCTTTTTTTATTCGCTGTAAATGAAAAAAAACGCCAAGCATATAGAATGTACAGTAGGAGAAGCATGTAAAATCTCGGTAGAAGCGGCCACATAGATTCTATGGGCTTGATCGACCCCCGATCGGGGGTGCCCCGCTGCGTGAAACCCCCCAGAATGCCCAAAAAAACTCTCCTCACCCCGTTCCTACGGCGCATGGGCATCCGCTCGTCCAATCAGCGTGTTCAGAGCCGCTGTGGTATGCGAGTCCAAGGGACGTACAACCACAGCGGCTCCGAGCGCGCTGGCGACCACATCTCGTGCTTCCCTCTAATGGAGCGCGCCACAAATGGCCGGCGCATGCACGCGTCCTGCTAGAGAGAAGTGCGAAATGCGGCCCGCGCATGCGCCGTTGGACCGGGAGTAAGGTAAGGTGACTGGAGCGTCCTGGGCGGTTTCACACAGCGGGGCATCCTGATTTTGGATGCCCCGTGGGGAGGGATCTGATCGGCCTGGGATTTCCGGGCCGATCAGGCAGGGTGTTGGTCCACTTTAAAAGCCTCCTTGTGTGGCTGTTGAATGAAAGGGCAATATGCTCTGTATGTGACTCTGTGGCCAAGTGCCAACACTTCTGTTAGCTCCCTAATTCACCACTTGAAAGTCATCTTCCAAGCTGAGGCTTTATTATCATTTTCTTGGTATACAACTGATACTATACTCCTGCCACCAGCTCCTCCTTACACAAGAGAGTCAATTCAGCATAGTTCGAGATATTCTCTGTTCCGTGTGAGAGTGAAAACCCCCTCCTCCTGCCTTAACTTCCAGCCAAGGGTAATGACATTTGCCGGTTGAGGGAGGCTTTTATATGATAGAGGTGGAGCCTCTCTGGAATCTCTCATGTGACTTATCTGTCACTGGAGTAGGATTCTCCTGGAAAAGTCACATGGAGGGATGTGTGTATAAAATCCTTCTTTCCTGCCTTTCAGCCATTACTCTTGGCTGGGATTTGGCATATGAGGAGGGGGGACCCATGTCCCTCCATTCTCCAGATGGCAGTATCAACTTTTAATGCTGCCTTCCCCCTCCTTAAAGTGGACCAAAATTGAGTATCCTGGGTTTTGGTCCTTTCCCTCAGGGCACCCTGATTATGGGAACTGTGTGAAACCCCCCAGATCAGCAATTCACCTCTTCGCACTTGGCCATTTTTTCCTTTCAATAAAAGGAGCTCTCGGATTTGGTTGAGTAGACTGCTGACACTTATTACACCCTCATCCAGTGTGCCAGGCCCCCCAAACGCCACACCTTGTGTCTGGAGCTATCCCTGCTAACAGAAATTTCACTAGGGCAGTGAAGGTGTTCTGAACAATGTTTCCCTGTCATTTTCCCATGCTTTTTAATGCTTCAATTTGCTTGCATTGACGACTGTTGCCTTCATGTAGTTCCAATTTAGATGTTGCCATTTAGCGACACTTAAAGTGATCTACACTAGGCAAGAACGTTTGTCATCACCTATCCCAGTGCCCCAAAAAAATACCATTTTGTGAATACTCACCTGTAAAATGGGTATTATAAGTGTCACACACCCCACTTCAAACATTAATTATTACAATTGGGTTATACCACCAGCAGGTGGCGACGTTGCAGAGAAGTCATGAAAAACGAGCCCCTCCTGGTCTACACATACCTGGGACCTCCCACTCATTCCCCAGTATTCAAAACAGCAGTAAAGACAAGGTACCAGGAAAAACCCATTGGTAACCCTCAAACTGTAAACGAAACTTCACCCTATAAAGAATCCAGGAAACAAAAAAAGGGCGGGTGAAGTGGGGTGTGTGACATACTTATAATACCCATTTTACAGGTGAGTATTCACAAAATGGTATTATTCTAAGTATGTCACACACCCCACTTCAAACATTAATTATTACACTTGGGACACCCAAAAGCAGTGTCCAGAAAGGGTGGGTATCCAACAAGGCCATAATGCAAAACTCAAACCACTGCAGCCTGCAGAACCTTGCGGCCAAACACAGCATCCGCTGAAGACCGCACATCAACCTTGTAAAAACTTGGAAAAAGTGTGAACAGAAGACCAAGTAGCAGCCTTACAAACTTGTTCAACAGAGGCCTGGTGCTGAAAAGCCCAAGACGCTCCAACAGCACGAGTAGAATGTGCAGTGATAAGAAAAAAGGAGAAACCTTCCCCTTGGTAGAATAGGCCCCAACAACAGCCTGACGAATCCATTTGCTAATGGAAGACTTAGCAGGAGCCAAACCCTTACTAGGCCCAACAGGGCACCACGAAGAAGACATGTCTGACGAAAAAGAGTAGTAAACAAACAGTACTCCAAACAGTGCAAACCCTCTCCTTGTCATTCCTAGGCATAGGACACAAGGAAGGAAGAACAATGTCCTGGTTAAGATGAAAAGCAGAGACCACCCTAGAAAGTCCGGTTTGAAGCAGAAAACCACCTTGACCTGATGTCTCTCAAAGTGAGGAGCCTGAACCGACAAGGCTGTCAACTCCGAGACACGCCGAACAGAAGTGATGGACAAGGCAACCTTCTGAGTCAGAGTAGCAAGAACAATAACCTGCAAAGGCTCAAAAGGGAAGCCTGAAGAGCAGAGATATCCAAATTCAAATCCCTAACAGGGAGCAAAGGCTTCCTAGGAGGCCGCAAATGCGAGACCCCCTGGAAGAAGGTCTTGACCAAAGGAGGAAACGCAAAGGACCTTTGAAAAAAGACAGACAAGGCAGCAACCTGCCCCTTTAAGATACTCGGCTGAAGACCAGAGTCCAGCCCCAATTTAGGAAAATCCAAAATCCTGAAAACAGAAAAGACCCGACAGGGCAAAGATCTAGCCTCACTCCAATCAATATAAGATCTCCAAGTCCTATAATAGATGGTAGAAGAGGACCTCTTCCTGGCACTAATAAAAGTCTGAATAACAGATCCGAAGACCTTCCTCCCCTAAGGTGGAGGTTTCAGCAGCCAGGCCATCACAGCCAGCGTTGATGAATTGGGGCAACGCAGTTGACCCCGTGTGATAAGATCCAGCCGAAGAAGCAGATCGCACTGATCCACTGCCGGACAAACGATGTCTGCGAACCACACCCTCCTTGGCCACCTTGGAGCCATTAGAATGGCTTGAACCCCATCCAGGGCCAGCTTTCGCAACACCTTGCCTAGCATGGGGATCGGAGGAAACAGATAAAGGAACCCCAGGTCCCCCCAGCTCAGGGACATGGCATCCACCGCCAGAGCATCCTGAGAGAGCGACACGAATGTCGGAAGCTTGTAATTGCGACGAGAGGCAAACAGATCCACCTCCAGCATCAGAGACAAAGCGACCGAAAAACCTGAAGGCGGAAAGACCATTCCCCCCCGGCGGAAAGACCACCAGCTCAGAAAGTCCGCCTCCGTGTTTTCCAATCCTGAAATGCACACTGCCGAGATGCAAGGAACCTGAGTCCCCGCCCAGGCTAGAATCCGAGACACCTCTCTGAGGGCACGCAGACTGCGAGTCCCTCCCAGGCGATCGATTGTAAGCAACCGCCGACCGATCGACCGAACCAGAAACCGACAAACCCTGTAAATGCTGTGTCAAGTGAGACAGCACCAACCTGATGGCTCTCAACTCCAGAACGTTGATGGGCAAGTGGGCCTCCAGAAGACCCCAGCGCCCCCGAAACCGAAGGTCCTTCCAGAAAAACTCCCCATCCCGACAACCTGACATCCATGGTGACGGTTTCCCAAAGAGGCATCAGGAAGGACCTGCCCCTCAAGAGAATGTCCGAGACCATCCACCACTGGAGAGACTGCCGAACCCGGGAAGACATCCGGAAAGACCGATCCAACAACCGCGGTCGCCGGTCCCAAGACGCCAACAGAAGAAACTGAAGCGTCCTCGTGTGAAACTGAACAATGGAAACTGCCTCAAAGGAAGCTACCATCAACCCCACCAGTCTCATCCCTAGCCGGATGGACGGGCAAGGATTGGAAAGAAAAAGCTGCGCCAATTCCTGAACCAAGAGAACTTTGGCCAGAGGCCGAACAACTCTGCGTTGGCAATAATCCAAGGTCATTCCCAAAAAGGGCACCAACCTGGCCGGAACGAGAGAGGACTTGGGGTAGTTGATCACCCAGCCGAACCTCTCCAGAGTGGCTTCCGCTTGACTGAAAGAAGAAGCCATGATGAGAAGTCCAGACAGGGCACAATGCGAATCCCCTGAATTCTGAGAAGGGCTATCACGCCCGCCAACACCTTGGTGAACACCCCTGGAGCCGAGGTCAGGCAGACGGAAGAGCCACACATTGAAAATGCCGATCTCCCACCACGAAGAAACCTTTGGATAGCCGGAATACATAAAAATGAAAATAGGCATCCTTGATGTCTATGAACGTCATGAAATCCCCCTGCCACAAAGAATTGATGGCAGAGCACAGAGGTTCCATGCGAAACCTCCGGGGACAACTAAACACATTGAGGAACTACAGATCCAGGAAGAGACAAATCCAACCTGAGCACTGTGAAGAGATTGGAACAATACCCACGGCCCACCCCCGAAGGAGGGACCGGGCAGATGACTGCCATTTCCAGAAAATTCCTCACCGCCGCCAGGAACCCCTGCGTGGCCAAAGGATCTGAGGGAACACGAGATCTGAAAAATCCTAGAGGAGGCCGGGACTCGAACTACAGCTTGTAACCGGCCGACACCACCGCCCGGATCCACCTGTCCGAGACCGCCTGGTCCCACACCCGGGAGAAGTCGCCACCCACAGTCAAAAACAGACACCTAGCACACAAAGACCCCCCCCAAATAGCGCAGGGAGAAGGGACCAAGCGAGAAAGAGGAACCTAATAGGGACATCAGGGCTGGGGCATCCCAAATCCGGATCACCAGGCCGGATAACCGCATTGCCCCATAATATGGGGTCGAGCGGAGGAGCTAATCTCCTGGGCACCTTAAGTGCCGTCTACACTTTGCCCGGCCGACAGCCTAAACTGGGAGGCTACACATTCAAAAAGGGGCTAATAACACAAAAGGCCGGGCAGAAGACTTCTTTCTTCTGTCTTGTCGCCATCTTGCAGAGAAGAAACACTGGGGAATGAGTGGGAGGTCCCAGGTATGTATAGACCAGGAGGGGCTCGTTTTTCATGACTTCTCTGCAACGTCGCCACCTGCTGGTGGTATAACCCAAGTGTAATAATTAATGTTTGAAGTGGGGTGTGTGACATACTTAGAATACCAGCATTTTTTTACTAAAGCACTAACAAACACTAAAACACTAACAGAAAGCAGTATGATGGTGAATGGCAGACATATGATAATTAGTTCAACAACTATATAGTCACATGATGGCAGTTAGATTGAAGTGCTCCCCAATGTTGAGCTGTGTGTACTGTAAAAAAAGCATAGGGTGGGCAGTGCAGCCGACTGCATCCAGTTTATGTTCTGAATATCTGTTTAACTGAAGCCTCAGTATCTAATCATTTAGTCATTGTGATAAAACTTGTTCTTCCGGAATATGTGCCGTCAGCCCTCTGTAGTTTACACAGCTTCCACAAAACTTCACCCACCAACAGGATTTTTTTTTCAAATATTTTATTGAAGGACAGATTTTTACAGATTAATCTTTCTTGGCTGCAGCCTTTCTCATTGCAGCCAGGACATTGCTAAGTTCTTCTCTCTTTCTCTTGGCGCGGATGTGAGTGCCAATCTGAAAGAAAAGTCCCAAATAATGTTAGGAAAGCATATTGCTAACAATTCCAGCAATACAATGAATTGAGTACCCAGGGGAAAAGAGGGTAACCAGTCAGAGCACATCAGGTGCCCGAATAGGGCACTAATGTGTGTTGGGTTCATGACCAGTCATTGTAGTGAATAGAGAGGGGACAGGCATGTGACTGATGGCATGGAGCCAGCATGGTGTATGGCGTTCGGGCCCGGGGCAGTACTGGCTCAGGTACCAGCTATCAGGCGAGTTGCTGGACTAGCACCAAGCAGCTTTGGGTGACAAAAAGGGAATACCCTTTTGTTTTTTGTTTGCGCGCTTAATCACATTAAATTTCAAGTGTTCATTGTAAAAGCTAAACAAAATGTCCAAATAAGGAAAATGTATGAGGCTTTCCTGTTTTATGCATAGGTTTCCAGGCTTTTAATGCACCAGAGCCATGTTTCTGGGGGTGGGGGGGTCATGAGTTGTTTGGTTCATACATAAAGGTGCAAATCTGTGAAGGAGAACCTCAGTGGCATGTTCCCCATTTCAATCTAGCACAATATCAATAGCACTCAATTAGAGATTATTCTACTTAAGAGTAAAAGTTCTTACCCTCTTCTTGATGAATTTAAGAGCCCTTTTGTCCTTGGACACTTTCAGCAACTCCATGGCACGTCTCTCATATGGGGCAAAGCCACATACTTCACGGATCATGTCACGGACAAACTTAGTGTGCTTGGTCAGGCGCTGCAAAACCATTTAATCATGAGTATCATTAGTACTGATCATTGCATATTACACTTTAGCTACATCAGAACAATACCCAGGCCTAATAGCTTAGCTTGCATTACATTTGCCTAAAGCGGACCAAAACTCATAACCCAGCTATAGTGTTTTGCAGCTTGCCTTCAGGGCTGTCCATTCTATATTGTGCACGCATCAGACTGCTGGAAGCCTGCAAATACGCCATGGGACTGAATAAAGAATGGACAGCGATAGGCACCCAGCAATTGTTTGATTCACAACTGCAGGGCTGTGAGTTCCGATTGACGGGATTCTGCTTAAGCTCCATGGGCAGGCGATACCAGGGGTTTCACACATCTGATTGCCCATGTAAAACCAACCAATACCCAGGTGAGGAAGCGCTTTGTTTTGGCCGTACATAGTTGAAATTAATGCAAGCATTGCAATAGAAAAATTTCAGAGGTAAGGAATGAAAAGCCACAGCATAGGTGGTTGCTTTTTTTTTTTTTTTTTTTTTTTTTTTTAGGATGGTTAACCAGCAGCCATCCCTTTAATTTCAGATAACCAGAAGACAGCATTATTAAAATACATGCAAAAGAGAAAAATGAGCTGGCTTTTTTCATTAAAGACGCCATTAAGGCAAGAGGAAAAAGATAAACTCTATATCACAGTTAATCAATCCTTGTCCAGCTGTTTAGAATTTACATGGGGAATGGGACTGTACACTGCAAGACCCGACACATTTTACACTGCTGGACTAGGACAGTTCAACTGTGGGAGACAAAAAGGGACGATTTTCTTTTCACTTTCCTGGACGGTCCCTTTATATAAACACAAACAAGAAGAGTGTGTGTGTGTGTGTGTACACACACACACACACACACACACACATTTAAAGGCCTCTTTATAATTAGGTATGGAAAAGTAAAAATGCTACTTGCTAAATGCTCATTGCTGCAGTTTAATATTTTAGACTGGTTTTCATAGAAATACTGGGAAGAATGATTTAAGCATTACAACCACATTAAAAGTGTACACAGAATCTACACACTCCTGTGGTCCACATGAGGCATCAGCCATGCACATTGCTGTTCACTCCCATCTGGCAAACCCCATAGGAGGACTTTATAAAGCAATCTGGATTGTTGGCTGTGGGGAGGTCAAAAGGTAACCATTTTCCATATAGTACACTGACAGACTATATGCAGAAATCACCTAAAACACGTATATGCACAAATGTCAGTGCTGAAGCTAAATCAGTAACTAGTTAACTCACCCCTCTCCTGCGAGAGTGTCTGATCTTTGCGACATTCTTGGTCACTCGATGGCCTTTATTTAGGCCCACGGCCATAGGGTACCTGACTGCCATTCTGAAAAAGAAAATTAAAAACTGGTCACAAAAATGAAATGACAGTATATGCCAATAAAACAGTGACCCAACCAGAACATTGTCAAGATCCACCTAGAAGGATCAAGTGCAAAGGGCACCACACATCTAGGGTTCTGTACAAGACTCCGTACAAACTACAGTGTAAACTATTTGGCTGCACTTTTTCAATCAGGGCCATAGGGGCAACCAGATGGAGAAATGAGTGCTCAGATAGAGACAGCTATATGGTTGGCCACCTAAAGTCTTATCAAAAATCTGCACCCAAGCTGGAGGCATGACCACGACTGTACCCATGACCTGAAACGCCCAAAAGACTATACTGGTTTTGCAACTCAAACCACAGGTCAGGTCTTAGCCAAAACCCACATTCAGCCATCTAGCATGTAAATTGTGAAAATCATTCAAGGGTGCGAGCATAGCTTTAGATCAACTAAAACCAAACAAGCTGCCTGGAATGTTTAAACCGGACCTTCAGCGTGATTTAATGAAAAGCCCAAACTCTTAAAAAACGGTTCCCCAGCATCTAAAATTAATATATTTTAAATTTTTAGTCACCAACTTATTATTCTTTCCCCCACTGGGCTGCAACTCTGTTCAGGAATTTAGGATACGGGCGCCGCCATCTTGACTCAGAAGCATCACACTTACTGAGGAGAGGAGAGTGGGATAAGGTACAGGGGGGGGGGTGGGTTATAGCTGTGCTTTGCTTAGACAGAGCAGAGCTGGGGTCAGGTAACGGTCAGCAGTCCCAGAATGCAGAGCAGCACAGTCAGGAGGCACTTCCTGTTTGCAGGCTGCCTGATGTTCCATGAGCCGCCATCTTGGATGTTTAAAGGCTCATAACATGCAGTAGATGCAGGTAGGATGATTTTTAATGTGGCCAATCTGTATGTCCAGGGTGTGGGAAACATATAAGATAGACTCTTATTCAGAATGAAGGGCCGCTTTAAAACAAGAAGCAGGATGCCCCACCCCCAGGAAGCTCCAAAACCTCACCTCGCTCCAATGGCGCATGCGCAGGCTCTCGACCAATGAGAGCCGCCTGCTATGACAATTTGGCAGACAGCTCTCGTTTACAAAGGGGAGCATGTGCTGCTGCATCCACTGCATCCTGCGCTCCCACCGCTGCCTTTACGATAGATTGAATAGAATGACAAGGCAGCTCTCATTGGACGAGAGCCCATGCACGCGTCAGACTGGCAAGGAGCGTTCTTTGGTGGTTTCACACAGCTGGGCAAGCCGCTACGGGATGCCCTGGAACGAAACCTGGGAAAGTCAAAATCTCAGCTTTTGTTCCACTTTGAACAGTTTATTAGAATCTAATGTCCACCTTTGACGATATAAACCGTATAGCCAAAAACTATGTATATACTAGACTAAGATATTGACCTACTTTGCAGAACTTCCTGACACCAAAAGGGTTTGTATGTGGGCCTGCACTGGCAAGGATGCATCAGCTGCAGGTAGGTAAACTGGTTACTATTCGGCCTATGGATAAAGGACCAAACCTTTGCTCTCTGGCATGGGAGCCTGAAAGTGGATCAACTGCAAGGATTTTGACTATCCTGGTGAAAGATTTGGGGTGGCCACCATTTGACACCCCCCCCCCCCCCCCCAGGATCACCTGCACCACTTACCTTTTCACGTTCCTATGGCACATGCGCAGGCTCTTGTCTAGAGGAGGAAGCAGCAGTCACGGATTTCTTGTGCCCATCCTGAGTGAATAGCAGGGCTCTAAAATGCACCTCAGCTGCAGGGATGTGGCCATGGCCTGCGATCACAGGCCACAGGAGGGCATCCCAAATCTGGATGCCCTAGGGGCACAGAATCATCTAAAACACTGTTTTTTCAGCTTGCTGTACAAGTACCTCAGGGGGTAATTGGCAATGTTCAAGGATGCACCAACCAGAAGGGTCTAAATGGTATGGCATATTTTAACAGTAAAAAAGAAAAAAAATCTGTGAAAGGTGGAATACCTATAACATTAGTAATTTAACTCCTCCTTGGGGGGTACGTGGTTGCGATTACTGGTCACTAGTGGGTACTAAAAACGCAGAGAACCCCTGGTCTAAAGACTCCAGAGCCAGCCAAGCCAATGAATGGTCCACAAACTACAGGGGCAACTTATTATGTGTGAAATCCCTAAGTACCTTGCTGAAGCGTGCATGGGCAGAAGGGATGCCATGGGTCCCCCAGCACTCTGCCAAGGCTGAAAGCAGCATTGCATACAGCTTATTCCTATGGACAGCATAAACTGCTGATAGTACAAGAGCTCAGGATTGCCAGCAAGGCAAATGTACCAGGCTCACACAACAGGCATCCCAAATCAGGATACCCCGGGAAAAGGTGCCCTGGTGCAGTAACCTATCCCGTCACCAGCCAGCTTTGCATGGCTGCAGCTCCATTGAGGCGCGCACGGCATGCCGGGACGGTCGGCACTACAATCAGACTAAGCATTTAGCAGAGGCATGGAGTAGAGAAGCGAGATCAGAACCCCCGGGCACCACTCGCCTCCCCTAACACACAGAGACATGGCCCCCGCCGCTAATACACGCCCGAGCGGCCAGCTCAGCGCTCCCCCGCCTCCCGCCAATGTCGCCGCAGCCGCCCAAACGCAGGATGGACGAGATAGGACACGGATTCCATTCGCCAGTATCCAGCACATACCTTCTTGTCTGATGGCGGACACACCGGAAGGAAGGAGTCAACCCGGAAGTTCCGTATTTCACACTCAGCTCAGTCCTCCATAAAGCTTAGAGCGGCCGGTCGATCTTGCCTGGCTTTTACCATAGAGAGTGATTCTCCACTCTCTCTACTCTGGCGTGACAGCCTTACATTGAACTTGCAAACAGAATATTTTCAAGCCTTTCTCTGCCAGCGTACCGAGAGGTTCTGTCACCCTCACCCACTGGTGCCAGACAATTTATAAGCATTTTGCAGTATATACTATTTAAAGAAGAACAGTGGAGTTCCACTCCTTAGGGCATCCAGAATTGGGATGCTCCGCTGTGTAAACCCCCCCAGAAGCCCCGGTTCAGTCACCTTGTCACAGAGCCCTCACCGCGTCTCTGCGCCATGGCCGAATCCAGACTCACCTCTAGCCGTGCATGCACCTGCATCCAGCCTTTTCAAATAGACGGCGCAGGTATGCGACGGCTATGAGGTGAGCAGGGGGATGCGGCTGGCGGTGCACTCAGCTCCCTTCAGCACTACTGCCGGCTAAGCAGCTGAGTGAAAGCGAGAGCACTGATTGGTTGCGCGGGATGCTCAGCCAATCAGAAGGCTTGTTCTTGCCCGAGTGTAAGTGGAAGTGTCAGGAATGTGGCCACCTGGGGGGGGGGGGGGATACATATGCCGAATCGGGATGCCCCCACTGCGAGGAACAACACCCCTGAAAATTGAAAATTGGGAGTGTTGTTCCTCTTTCACTGTGATTTTTGCAGGAATATCCAGGGAATTCCCAGGAAAATTATATTTTTCAAGAAAATAGACTCCAGGGCCAGCTGTCGAAGTGCCCGTGGGGCATCCCAAATAGGGGTGCTTCAGTGTGTGAACACCCCCCCCCCCCACAGGGATCCCCAATCGCTTACCTTTCCTCCGGTCCCTTGTCACAATCGCAGTTTGCAGCCTCAACCCTGTCATCCCTGCGGCTGAGCGCGCCCCCTCCACAGGGAATTGAAAAAGATTAGGAAAGTTGTAGACAATGTATCAATGTAAAAGGTTCCCCCATTCCCTCTCTAATCTAATTCTTAATTGTACATGAGGAATACAAAGCTTGGAATCTCGGTAATGAGTTTGAGAACACACCTACTTATTTCTGTCCCTCAGTAAATCTATCTGTATAGAACTGTCACTGGAGCTGTTCCAAACCTTCTTAAAGTGGACCAAAACCCAGGATAGTCAAAGGTTTGACTATCCTGGGCTTTGGTCCTTTCCCCAGGGGTACCCTGATTGGGGGTGCCCCGCTGTGTGAAACCCCAGAACGCTCGAACAGACTCACCTGTTTCTGGTCACACAGCGCGTCTAAGAGCAGCTCTGACGGTTGCATCCCCCGTCTCCCTCTAACAGGGAGAGTGCCCATCCGGGGTATTCACAAATGCCTGGCGTGGGCACAGCGCACTGCTAGAGGGAGGTGGAGGATGCGACGGTCAGAGCCGCTGTTCTTAGACGCGCCCTGGGACCAGGAAGAGGCGAGTTGGTGGGTGCGATCTGGGGGTGTTTCACACAGTGGCGCACCCCCGATCGGGGGGATAGTCAAAATCCTGGGTTTTGGTCCACTTTAATGTCCAGTCATTAAACGTATGCCCCCCCCCCCCCCCAGCCTACCCCAGTGCAAAGGCAGAAAAAATACAATTCTGTGATTACTCACCTGTAGAATTGGTATTATACGTATACAGCACGTCCTGCTCCAGAGACAATTCCTTACGTTTGGGTAATACATCCACAAGATGGCGCTGGACTGCAGAGACAGCAAAAAAGTGGCTCCTCCTGGCCCCTTTTATTCCAGGGACCTCCCACAAATTCCCCAGTATTGACAAGCAGTTAGAAAGAAGCCGGGAGAATAACAACCATAATAAAACAATTGTAACCATGATAACAACCACCATACAGAGATACTAAGAATAATGAAACAAGGGCGGGGTGGAGCAGGACGCGCTGTATACGTATAAACCAACTCTACAGGTGAGTAATCACAGAATTGTATTATTCTAAGTATACAGCACGTCCTGCTCCAGAGATAATTCCTTACGTTTGGGACATCCAATAGCAGTGTCCATAAAGTAGGGTGGGATCCCCAAAAGCAACAATATGCAGATTAAACCACTGTCACCTGCAGAACTTTGCGGCCAAAAGCAGCATCAGCTGAAGCCCGAACATCAACCTTGTAAAACTTAGAAAAAGTATGAACAGAAGACCAAGTAGCGGCCTTACAAACTTGTTCAACAGAAGCCTGGTGCTGAAAAGCCCAAGAGGCACCAAGAGCACGAGTGGAATGAGCAGTAAGGCAGAAGGGAGGATCCTTCCCTTTAGCAGAATAGGCCTGAATCACAGCCTGACGAATCCACTTGCTGATGGTAGACTTAGCTGGAGCCAGACCCTTCTTAGGACCAGAAGGGACCACGAAAAGAGCATCAGTCTTCCTGAAGGGTTCAGTAGCAACCAAATAAAACTTCAGGTTCCTGACCACATCCAAGGAATGTAGAGCCCTCTCTTTAGGGTTACTAGGATTAGGGCACAGAGAAGGCAGAACAATGTCCTGATTAAGATGAAAAGCAGACACAACTTTAGGCAGAAAATCTGGTTTAAAGAGAAACACCACCTTGTCCTGGTGTCTCTCAAAGTTAGAGGGCTTGATGGAAAGCGCCGCCAACTCAGAAACATGCCTAACAGAAGTGATAGCCACCAAAAGGACTACCTTAAGCGTCAAAATGGACAAAGGGGCCTCACGCACAGGCTCAAACGGAGGCCTCTGCAGGGCAGATAGGACCAAGTTCAAGTCCCAGACTGGTAACATAGGCTTACGTGGGGGGCGCACATGAGTAACCCGCTGGAAAAAGGTCTTGACCAGATGATGCTGAGCAAAAGATCTCTGAAAGAAAACAGCCAAGGCAGAAACATGACCTTTCAGAGTGCTGAGTTGAAGTCCCAGATCCAAACCATGTTGGAGAAATTCCAGAATCCTAGGAATAGAAAACACACGACAGGGAAGAGATCTAGCCTCACACCAGTCAATGTAGATACGCCAAACCCTATAGTAGATGGAAGAAGAGGACTTTTTCCTAGCCCTGATCATGGTGTTAACAACAGAGGCAGCCATCCCCTTTTCCATTAAGATGGAGATTTCAGCAGCCAGGCTGTTAAAGCCAGCGTTTGTAAATTGGTGTAGCGTAGCCGCCCCTGAGTGAGCAGGTCTGGATCTTTGGGCAGGTCGTACTGATCTACCGCCAGCTGTACGATGTCTGCGAACCACACTCTTCTTGGCCAACGGGGGGCCACCAAGATTGCTGGCACCCCTTCCTGAGCAATCTTGCGCAGAACCCAGCCCAACAGGGGAAACGGGGGAAAGACATACAGTAGCTGAAAGCCCTGCCAGGGCATTGTCAGAGCATCCATGGCTAAGGCCAGAGGGTCCTGGGACAGAGACACAAAGACTGGAAGCTTGTGGTTGTGACGGGACGCAAACAGATCCACATCTGGCTGACCCCAACGGTGACACCGAGAGCGAAACACCCTGTTGCTGAGGGACCATTCCCCCAGACGAGAAGTCCCCCTGCTCAGAGAGTCTGCCTCCAGATTCTCCACCCCCGGAATGTACACAGCTGAGATGCAGGGAACATTGTCCTCTGCCCAGAACAGGATCAGAGACACTTCCTTGAGGGCCCCCTTGCTCCGGGTCCCTCCCTGATGATTGATGTAGGCAACCACCGTCTGGTTGTCCGAGCGTACCTAAACAGCCTGACCCCGAAGGTGCGGGGTCAAGCGGGCTAGAACTAACCTGATCGCCCTCAGTTCCAGAATGTTGATAGGGGTGTGGGCCTCCTGAGGGCCCCACTGCCCCTGGAATGTTAGGGATCTCCAGAAGCCCCCCCAATCTGTCAGACTGGCATCCGTGGTGACTGTCTCCCAGCAAGGGGCCAGAAAGGATCTGCCCACCAACAGGTTCCTTGAGTCCAGCCACCACGAGAGGGACCGCCTGGCCAGGGGGGCTGAACCAAAACCTGATCCAGGGACACAGGGTCCCTGTCCCATACAGACAATAGGTGGAGTTGAAGAGGCCTCATGTGAAACTGAGCATAAGGAACCGCCTCGAAGCACGACACCATCAGGCCCACCAGCTGCATTCCCTGCCTGAAGGAAGGATGAGGGCAGGACAGAAGGAGCTGAGCTTGCGCTTGCAGACTGTCCACCTTCTGCTGAGGAATAAAGATCCTGGCCCGAGTTGTATCCAGATTCATGCCCAGAAATGGCTTCACCAAAGAGGGAGACAGGGAAGATTTGGAGCGGTTTATCACTCTGCCTGTTGGAAGGACGGAGAAGTGATAAGAATGTCGTCCAAATAGGGAAGAATGCGAATGCCCTGAGCTCTCAGCAGAGCCATAATGCCCGCCAGCACCTTGGTGAATACCCTGGGAGCCGAAGTGAGACCGAAGGGCAATGCCACGAACTGGTAATGCTGATCCTCCAGAGCGAACCTGAGGAATCACTGATGACCTGGAAAGACTGGAATATGGAGGTAAGCATCCTTGATGTCCACAGAGGTCATGAAGTCCCCTGGGCGTAGTGAACTTACAGCTGAGCGCAGAGTCTCCATGCGAAAACACCTGGATCTGACAAACTTGTTGAGAAGCTTTAAGTCCAGGATGGGTCTGACAGACCCATCTCTTTTGGGAACAGTGAAAAGGTTGGAATAATAGCCCTTGCCCCTTTCCCTTAAGGGCACCTGGCAGATGACCCCCAGCTCCAGTAGATTTTGCACAGCAAGCAACAGGCCCTGAGCTGACAGGGGGTCTTGAGGCATCCGGGATCTGATGAATCTTGGGGGCAGCCAGGCTGCCTATCTTGTAACCGGAGGACACTACCTCCTGAATCCACCGGTCTGAGACATGACGCCTCCAAACGTGAGCAAAGAGCCGAAGCCGCCCCCCACCCGGATGGGTGAGGGTGCCCCTTCATGCCTGAGGGGGCTTGGGGGGAAACTTAGACTTGGAACCCCAGGAGGGGTCAGGGCAGCCACGCCCTCTGCCCCTGCCCCAGAAATCTCCCCGGGCCCCTGCAAATGAAGCTCCCCTTCCCATTCTGGACCCATGGTAGGAGGGACGAAAGGAACCTGAACCCCGAAAGAGCGGAGACTGTCTCTTGCACTGGGATAACTTGCCTCCCTTAGCAAACAAGTCCAGGCGATCCCCAAATAGACGCAGTCCTTTAAAGGGGAACCCAGTGAGAGCCTTCTTGGCAGCATTGTCAGCTGCCCACTGGCGCAGCCAAACTGAGCGGCGTATAGCCACCGCCAAGGCAGAAGCCCTGCCACACATTCTAATGGTATCATCCAAGGCAGAGAGGACATATGCAACAAATTCCTCACAACGCAGAAGGGCTCTATACTCTTCACTAGCAGCATCATCAGGAGCCCCATCTAAGATACTTTTGAGCAGAGTCCTAATAGCCACAGCTGTAATGGCAGAGGCACAAACCGGACGCAGCGCGGACCCCATACAGGCAAAGGCATGGGAAGCCAGCTGATCAATGTGCTGTCCTCACCATCCTTCAGGGTAGTAGAGTCAGGGGAATGCATGACAGAAGTGTTGGACAAACCCAGAATTGGTGCATCCACTTCGGGAGGGGACGACCAACGCTTAACCACTTCAGCAGGAAAGGAATACCTCTTATCCCAACTCTTAGGCACCCCAGGGAGCCTGCTAGGTCGCTCCCACTCTTTGAGCACTAGATTATTAAAGTGAGTTTGCTCAGGAAACTCCAAACGTGGCTTAGCAGTGTGAAACAACTCCCCCTGCTGCTGAGGAGCCACGGCAGGAGGAGAGATAGAAAGTACTTCAAAAATGTGAGCCAAAAGCATGTCAGTATCATCTGGAGCCCATTGGTCAGAGCCAGAATCAGCATAACCCTTAGGCTGCTCATCAGATGATTCTGAATCAGAAAACAATTCCCCCTCTTCCAGGGGGGTATAGCCGGCCAGGTCAAAAAATTCCTCAGCTTCCATAGGAAAAAGGGTAACGCCAGGCGCCAGATGCCGCCTCTTAGCAGAGGCCTTGCGCGCCGTAGAGCCATCAGCTTATCAATGCTAGCCACCCTGGTAGACAATCAGGCTGAGACTCCCCACTGGTATGCACCTCACTGGGAGTCAGATGTAAGCGTGGGGGAGTGGGCGAAGCCACACGGGGCGCAGGCCCAGCCACAGGTAACCCAGATGGCAGCGCAAGCGGCTGCTGGGCACAGGGTGCACAAACCCGCACATTGTCATCACTTGTAGGGGACACCCCACACGCCACACACAGCCGGGCTTGTCCCGAAGAAACCCCAAGCACATTATCCTGAGAAGCCTCCATATGGTGATTATCGCAGCCCAACCGGCCAATAGGGATTTACGCTATAAGGCCACCCGGGATGCCCCAATAGCCCGCTAGGGAAGTGGGAGGTAAAGGCAGAATAGGCCTCTAATAGCAAACTAAATAGAGGGGAGAAACCCCAATTAAGTTTGACCCGCCTGCAAGACATAAACAGAAAGGTTGCGTAAGCGGTATGCATACATAAGTTATAAAAAATAAGCCAGCCCGCAGGGGCACTTATGGACTGCGGTAGGTAGATGCCAGCCACGCAGCACAAGGAGAGCAAAATGGCGCCCGCAGATACCTCGAGGGGCGGGCCGCGGAAACAGCAATGCAGAACGCGCCATCCGCAAGGCCCGCCCCCCCAAAGAGCGCAAAGGCGCCCACGTGACCATGGCAACCAATGATGGTGCAGCAGAGCCTGAGGTAAAGTCGCCGCCGACCGCGGAACGCCGTACAATCGCTCGAGGCGGCGGCATTTTTTAAAAAAGCAACCAGTGCAACCAACACACGCAGCGACACAAAGCCAAAGCATACCACAAAATACAATCCCAAGGAGTGAAGCATACACATACACATCATCCCCCCGAGAAATACCAGGGAGAGTAAGGGAGGACAGCGGCCAACCTAACAGGAGCCCACCGATGGACAGGGGGCGATAGCGCAGGAGGGGCATCCCATAAGGCTCACCATGGGCCTATACCGCCTACCGTTTGGTGGGGGATTGCGGTCGGAGCAGTGCTCCTTAAGCACCTGACAGCGGTGCTGCCTACCGTCACCCGACCAGTGCAGCCAAAGCTGGGAGGCAGAAAAAAAGAGGAACAGGTGGGAATAGTCCTACAGGGCCGCAGGCTGATAGCCCCGCTCACCTGCGAGTAGAGAGAGACATCTTCTTGCCTTCGCAGCGCCGACTGCAGAGAAGAACAGGGGAATTTGTGGGAGGTCCCTGGAATATAAGGGGCCGGGAGGAGCCACTTTTTTGCTGTCTCTGCAGTCCAGCGCCAACTTGTGGATATATTACCCAAACGTAAGGAATTATCTCTGGAGCAGGACGTGCTGTATACTTAGAATATAAAACACCTTACCTGGTTCCGGTGGTATCCTGCACTGTCCATCAGTGCTTCCAGTGGAGGCTGCAGTGAGGTTGCACATCCCCTTCTCAGTGCACAAAGGCCCGCACTCAGGTAAAAGGGCCGTTGAGCATGCGCTGTGATCAAGATGGCTGCATCTATTGCTACAAATGCCAGGGGAAAATGCTGGAGTCGTGAAGCGGACCAAAACTCACCCTGGAGTCTATGAGGCATACTCGTTCCCCGAATGCCCCACTGTGTCAATCTCCCCAGGTCGGCCGAAAACTCACCTTTGTTCCCGGTCCAACATCACATGCACGAGCAGCGGCCACATCTCCGTTATGCCTTTAGCAGGGCGTGTGCCTGTGCCAGGCATTTGTGAATAGCTGGGGCAGGCATGCTCCCTGTTAAAGTGGACCAACACCCAGGGGTGATCGGCCCGGAAATCTATAAGATTCCCGGGCCGATCACCTCCCACCCCGCGGGACATCCGAGATCGGGATGTCCCGCGGGGTGAAACCCCCCAGAAACCCCAAAAAGACCTTACCTGATCCGCCGCCTCTTCCGCCGCCGCCGCCTCCCGTGCGCCCCTCCAGACGTGCACGCGCCCGCGCCGGCCCTCTGTGAATGGCCGGCGCGGGCGCCGAGAGTGACGCGCGGGAGGCGGCGGCGGCGGGAGAGGCTTGTACGTTCCTGTCCCCCGCCTAGACGTTGGCGGGGATTGGCTGCGGCGTTCACGTGGGAGCGGGGAGAGGTGAGTTTTTTGGGGTTTCTGGGGGGTTTCACACAGCGGGGCACCCCCGACGGATAGTCAAAATCCTGGGTGTTGGTCCACTTTAAAGAATAGCGGGGATGTGGTCGCAAGCACACATGCGCCGTTGGACCGGGAACGAAAGCTTACCTTAGATAAGCTCTAGGACGAAGGGGCAGGGGCGGATCCGAGCGCGCTGACTGGGCGAGAGGCTGCACATGCACCATAGGACAGAGGAAGGGTGAGTGAGATTGGGGGTCTGGGGGATTTCACACAGCGGGGCACACCCTAGGGGGAACAAAGACCAAAACCCAGAATAGTCTGAATCCTTGGTCCACTTTCAGGTGTTTTTTTAGATCTCTATGTCCGCTTTAAATTAAAGGCCCTGTCCAGGCACACATTCAAGGAGCACTATTACGAAAAAATGGACCAATGATAAAAATCCATATAAATATGCTGGATGGCAGGAGGAAGGGTCACAGGGTGCTGTTTTTCCCAAACTTAAAATTCACTGGAAAATGTACCTGCCCTGTAAAACTGACCCATCACAGGTACAGGTGATATTTTGGAAAATATTTTTTTTTAGCATGTTTAAGTAAAAAGCTCACTCAGATGTAAGCTTTAGTTCACACAACTAAAATCACACTCAAATGTAAAATTGCTTCACCAGATCTTTAGCATGATTTGTGTCACATAAAACCAGATTCAAATATTCTCCAGAACGACCCTAACCTTTTTCTCTCTTTTTTTAAAATCCATTTATAGCCTAAAAGGGTAATTCCACTTTCAATGGCATTTTTAAAAGTTTCCATTATTGTGTGGCAAAATGAAGTCTTCAATGTGCTCAGATTATCTGTTATTTTTTTAAATTTTCTGTGTTTGCAACTCTGTGTTAAAAAGAAAACCATTTTCGGGGGGGCGTGGCTTGACATGGCCGTGTGAGGTCGCACCGAGACGGAGCTCCGCACCAAGCATTTGTTGAGCAGAGGCAGGAGAGCAGTGACCCACTTTCCACCCACATGCCCAAGAGGGGGAAGCAGCGGGGACCGAGTGGAAAGGGCAGATCGGGCACCATCCCAGCCCTGTTTTGCTCCGGCGGCGCTGAGGTCCGGGGGACGGCCGCGGCGGCGGCTGAGGAGGAGCGCCCACGTGGGCGCGAGATCGCGGCGGGGCAGGGGACTGCCGTCTTCAGCATCCGGCCCCCGGCGGGGGACTCCCCTGTGCTGCAGGATGCCCAGGCAGGGGCACAGCGCTCACACTGCGTCCCAGAACGGGAGCACCACGGGACCGGAGGTCGGTTGCTGACAGTGTCAGCTGAAGTGCATAGCGAGGCGGACTGGCGGGACGGAACACCCGGCAGGCTTCAGGTTGGTCCCGCGCCCCGGCCCTCCCCCCCCCCGCCCTCACCCCAGGGGTCAATCCTCCCAGCAGGATGTCGCCCTTCATGGTGGGGGGCACTCACCTGGGGGGAGGGGGAGAGGAGCCTCGATCCACACTAACATGGCTCCTGCCCAAAGAGACACTGGGCCCAGCGCTGCGGCTGCATCATTGGGGCAGCTCACCCCCGATTCCCCACCGAGAGGCCTGCTGAGGAGCATCCCGACCCCGCAGGCACGGGGATGGGGCCCTACTTCCCCGCAAGCTGAGGAGCTGCAGTCCCTCGCCGGCTCCGTGTCGGGCACCCCATCCCCTCCTTTGAGCCCACAGCCGTCGTGGCAGGTGCACACGGGATCTTCACGGGATGACCGCGCCGGATCTCCACAGCCCCTGGAGAATGACCCCACCGCAAGCACCCTGTGGAGTGAGGGACTGTCCCTGTCGCCGGGGAGACCTCCCACGGGAAATGGGAGGGTGGATGCCCTGCTGCCAATGGGGCCAGCCACCCGGGAGGAGAGAATATATGATACTGCATCATTCAGCCCACCGCGGCATGTGTCATACAAAACAGAGGCGCTCCCTCCACAAGGCTCCCTACCTGCACTGCCGTTTGCCCAGCTCTCTCAATCAATTGCAGAGGCGGTAAAGGTCAATATCGAGGAGGCCCTGCGCGGACTCCCGACACGTGGGGACTTTGACGGATACGTGTCCAGGATGGAGGGCACCATCAAGAGAGAGTTGTCGGCGCTCCAGGGTTCCGTCGCTGAAGTCACGGAAAGGATGGATGGGATGGAAGCCTCGCACAGAGCCCTCGAGATGCGTATAGCAGACCTAGAACAGCAGCAGGACCGCAGCAAACGCCTCCTGTCAGATATCTTCCTGGCACATGATGACGCGGAGAATAGGAGCCGCAGAAATAATCTACGCCTCCGGGGTGTCCCCGAGTCGGTGGAGCCCCGAGACCTACTGGAGGCAGTTACTTCTATCTTCAATGAGATCTTGAATCTCCCCGATACCAATCGCATAGAGATGGACCGGGTACACAGGGCACTGGGCCCTCGACCGCAGGATCCGAATCGGCCTTGGGACATTATCTGCCGCATTCATTTCTTCAAGATTAAAGAAGAGATTCTTCGCCGCGCATGGGACAAGGGACCGGTCGCCTACAAAGGCGCACAGGTGATCATTCTGCAAGACCTCTCACGGAGAACGCTCCAGATGAGAAAGCTTTTGAGACCTTTACTGGAGGCTGTCCAGAGGCGGGGCGCATCTTACAGATGGGGCCATCCCTTCCAGCTGATGGTGCGTAGGGGAGGAGACTTGTTCGTCCTCAAGGGACCTGGTCAACTGCCGGATTTGTTCCACTTTCTGGAGGTGGAGAGCGTAGACGTCCCGGACTGGACGGTTCCCGACCTGGCCGTGTACAACGGTCGGCTACCGCAGCGCCCAGGAGGCGGCCCCGGAGGAGACAGAAGAGGCGCGAGAGGCCGCAGAAGATGAGGTTGTGATTTGCCGGGCCCCGGGCGGTGCCCCCTCCCGTCATCGGCCCAACCTCATATTCCTTCCGGTGCCGCTTTCGGCGGCGGGGGCGGTGGCGGCGGGGGCTCCGCCGGGGTGGGTGGTGGGCGGTTGCCTGGGGAGGGGGGCCTGTGGCCCTGTGCTTGCGGCCCCGCCCCCCGCCCCGGGCATCGTCCCAGGGGTGGCCCCGCGTTCGGGCCCCCCCTCCTCCCCGATAAGTTGCGTTGACATGTTAAGAGTTTTGCTGTTATTCTCTTGTTGACCGTTGCTCTCACTGCTTCCTGGTGGGCTGGATGGATCTGATTAGGTCCTAGTCTCGCCCCCCTCGGAAGCCCCTGCTTGGATATCTGCTATGTTGTGCTGCTGAGCGTGGTGCCATCCTGACTCGGACTGTCGGCATTTTGCTAGACAGGATTGGAGCACCCTTTGACTGCGACACGCCTCGCTGAGTAGCCACAATACTGGTGTGACTGTCTTGCCCTCCATGGAAGCTCATTTCTGATAATCGAACGGGTTGTGCTGCTGTGCGTGGTGTCATTTCACTTTGGACAGTCTGCGTTTTGCCTGACAGGCCATAGCGTCTTAGTGGCGCGGCGCGCCTCGCTGAGCAGCTACAATACTGGTTTGACGCCACACTGCCATGCTCAGAATTTACTGTTCTAACTGTTGATGTTTAATGTCTACGCTGCCTCCTGACGTGCCGGCTCGATCGGATTGGGTCTTTATCCGGCCCTTCATGAGAGCCTCTGCTTGACAAGCGGGAGTGCTGGGCTGCTGAGCGCGGAGTCATTCCGCTTCGGTCTGTCTAAGTTTTATCTGACAGAGCGATAGCGCCTTAAGGCCACGATGTGCCTCGCTGGGGAGCTACAGCACTGGTTTGACGCCATATTGTTATGTTCAGAACTTGAATGTTTTATCTGTTGATGTTTGATGCCAGTGCTGCTCCATGGCGGGCCGGACTGATCTGTTTGGATCCATGTCCCGCCCCTCATGGAGACCCTTTCCAGCAACGCGGTTGTGTTGTGCTGCTGTGCATGGTGTCACTCCGTCGCGACCTGCCTGCGCTTTGTCTGGCAGGACGATGATGCCTTGGGGCCGTGTCACGCCTCGTTGAGTAGCTACAATACTGACTTGACGCCGTACTGCCATATACAGAGTTAACTGTTCTACCTCTAGATGATTGATGTCTATGCTGCTTCCTGGCGGGCCGGATCAATCTGTTTGGATTCTTGTCTTGCCCCTCATGGAAGCTCTTCCTTGATACACAGTTGTGTTGTGCTGCTGTGCGAGGGGCCGGACTGCGATGGACTATCCGCGCTCTGCCTGGCGTGGTGATGGTGCCTTGGGGCGGTGGCGCGCCTCGCTGAGCAGCTACAATCCTGGCTTCATGCCACTCTGTCGTGTTCAGAATTTGTTCTATCTTTTGTTGATTGAGGTCTCCCCTGCGTCCTGGCGGGCCGGATCGGTCTGCTTGGGTTCTTGTCTCGCCCCGGGGGGGCCCCCCCCTTCTTGAAATAGGATTGGGTTGTGCTGCTGTGCGTGGTGTCCAGCCGCCTCGGACTGTCAGCATCTTGTTTGACAGGGCGATAGCGACATGGGGTCACGACTTGCCTCGCTGAGAAGCTACAATACTGGTGTGACTCCCTACCCGATGTTTACTTAGGCTTGGTCTTCCACTCCCCCCCATTTGGTGCACCCCTCTGGAGAAGTCCTAGGCCTTCTCCTGTCGGGAATAGACCGTGCACTGGGCTTATCAGCCCGTGGTTTGGAGTTTCTCCCCCACTTAGTGCGTCTTTAAAAGGCACCGGTTTTCTGTTGGACTACTAGCTAGTCCCTGCCCCCACCACGGCAATTGTTTGTCTATCTCTTAAGTTCTCTTGTCTTTCCTCCATATCCCTGATACCCATTTCCTCTCCTTCTGTTTTCCTCCCTTTTCTATTTCCCCCTCTGGTCATAACTCTCCTCTCCCACTTGGCGTGTGGGACCGGACGTGCGGCGGGGGGTACCGCTGCCTGACGACCTCTGGTCCTCCTCACCCTCCCTTATCTCTTTTCTGCAGGTATGGCCCCTGTAAAGGTAGTTACCCTGAATGTGAAGGGCCTTAACACCCCGGAGAAGAGAACCATCCTGGGGCAGGAGTTAAAGAGATGTAAAGCGCAAATCATTTTCCTACAGGAGACACATTTCAGGCGACGTGCCCAGACTCTGTAGTAAGTTGTTCCCCCAGGCTTTCACCAGCTGTGCTGCGGATGCTAAGAAAAAAGGGGTAGCAATCCTGATCTCCAGGGACGTCCCCTTCTTGCTGAGGGAGGTCTGGAGAGACTAATCGGGGTGGGTGGTGCTGGCTAAGGGATTGATTAATCAAAAAATGTACACTTTAGCCTCTGTATACGCTCCCAATCAGGGGCAGATACCATTCCTGAAGCGCACTCTAGATAAGATTGAGAAATTCAGGGAGGGGGAGATCATTCTAGGGGGTGACTTTAACCTGGCTCTGGAACCACTACTGGACTCCTCGGCAGGGAAGTCAGCGCTCTCGCATCTGGCCTTGCGTTCTCTGAAGAAGGCATTGCATGGGCTGCAGCTGGTGGATGCCTGGCGGGTCAGGAACCCCGGGACGAAAGATTACTCTTTTTACTCACATGTACACGGGACATATTCTAGATTAGACTACATATGGGTGACACATAGCCTGTTGAGCCTGGTCACGGGAGACGGGATATACCCCACCTCCTTTTCAGATCACGCCCCGGTGTTTCTTGACCTCGAGCTCGTGGACAGGCCACCCCCTCCTCCACTTGGAGATTGAACGAGTCTCTCCTTAAGGATGCGGTGGTGACTCAAGCTGTGAAGGAGGGCCTAGAGTCCTACTTCAGAACCAATAGTAATGGGGAGGTCTCGTTACTCACATTATGGGAGGCGCACAAGAGCGTGATCAGGGGCATCCTAATCAGCCACGGGGCGAGGCTCAAGAGAGAAAGACTGGCCCAAATGGTGAAGCTCACAGATAAGGTACGGGGCCTGGAACTATCCCACAAGCAATCTGAGGCGGCACGGGTACTTGGGGAGCTGACCCAGACTAGGGAGGCACTTAACGCCCTTTTACGGCAGAAAGCAAAGCATGTTATTAGGAGATGCAGACGCACCTACTATGAGTACGGTAATAAGAGCAGCGCTCTGCTAGCTAGGGCCCTCAGGCAACAACAATCCCAGAACTTCATCTCGGCAATTCTCGATAGTGAGCAGAAAACACGGCATACCACAGAGGGGATAGCAGATGTATTCAGGGCATACTATTCAGGCCTGTATAATCTCAGTAGAGGGGCCCCGACACGGTCGCAACTGGATAGAATTGAGGACTACATTAAGGAATCAGGCATGCCTTCGGTGGCAGATGAAGTTGCGGCCTCCTTGGAGGACCCGATTGGGATGGAGGAGTTGCTAGAGGCGCTTAAACAGTCCCCGTCGGGGAAGGCCCCAGGGCCTGACGGTTATTCGGTCCACTACTATAAAGCATTCATTTCTATCCTGGGCCCTCATATGGTTAGGGCCTGGAATACCATTACAGACCCGGATGTGGCGGGTGCCTTCTCAGGTGGAGACCTTGAGGCCCACATCTCAGTCTTGCACAAAGCGGGGAAGGACCCTCTGTCGTGCGGGAGCTACCGCCCTATCTCCCTCCTCAACACCGACCTGAAGCTGTACGCAAAGATCTTGGCCAATAGATTGGCCCTGGTGGTGGCCCAGGTGGTCCATTTGGACCAAACGGGTTTTGTGTTGGGAAGGGAGGCCAGGGATAATGTGGTGCGGGCGCTTAGCGTCACATACTCCGCACAGTCCGCGGGGGTGCCAATGATGGTGTTGTCCACAGACGCGGAAAAGGCCTTTGATAGGGTGGGTTGGCCTTTTATGCAGGGAACCCTTAGACATATAGGCTTAGGGGAAAACCTTAGGAAACATATTGAGGCCCTGTACACGGTACCCCGCGCGAGAGTCAAGGTGAATGGTCACCTCTCCGCCCCATTGCCGATCAGTAACGGAACCCGACAAGGCTGCCCACTGTCGCCTCTGTTGTTCGCCTTGACTTTGGAGCCTTTTCTATGTAAAATAAGGAAGAATGTGGACATAAGGGGTTTGAGTGTAGGTGGCAGTATTCATAAGGTTGCCGCTTACGCGGACGACCTCTTGTTCTTCATCACAAATCCCACGGTCTCTGTCCCTGTGTTAATGAAGGAGTTTGAAGCCTTCGGGAGGCTATCCTTTTTTAAAATTAACTTCGAGAAGTCAGAGGCGTTAAACATCTCCCTCCCTGTTGAGGTGGCCGGGACTGTTCAACAGGCATTTTCTTTTAAGTGGGCCAAGGATTCAATAGCGTACCTTGGTACGCGGTTGCCGAATCGCCTGACGAACATCTTCGCCTTAAACTTCCTGCCCCTATTCCAGAGAATAAAGGCTGATTTGGAAAAATGGGACTCCCCTACCTTTTCGTGGATGGGTAGGGTGAATATAATTAAAATGTCGATCCTGCCAAAACTACTGTTCCTGTTCCAGGCGCTCCCGATCAAGTTACCTACCCGCTTCTTCAGGGACCTGGAGAAAGTTCTGTTGGGATTTGTGTGGCAGAAGAAGAGGGCAAGGCTCCGCCGCCAGGTGTTGTTCAAGCCCAAACACTTAGGTGGTATGGCTATGCCGGATGTTCAGTCGTATTGGGTGGCTTCCCATTTACAGAGGGTATGTGAGTGGCACACGTGCAGGGAGACGAAGAGATGGGTACAGCTAGAGCACTCCCTGGCCCCTGCCCCCCTGGATGCCGTTGTTTGGAACAGAGAGAATCGGGTGCCAGCTCTGAGATCCTACCCCACCGTAGCGCCCACTCTGGATGTCCTACGGAGTTCCAGGGAGCGTTCTGATATCTCCCCATGGCCCTCCCCCATGGTGGCTTTATTGGATAATCCGCAACTCATGCCTGATTGTACCAGAAGAGACCTCAGGGAATGGGGGAGGGTAGCCCAGCTAAGGGGAAGTGACTTGTTATCGGAAGGGGGGTGGGCCGCGTTGGGTGAGCTGAGGGCGAAATTTGAGAAAGGGAACCTGGATCCCTGGACATTATTGCGGTTTCAGTCGGTTCTGTCCAGGTTGGGCTACCGCAGGGAGAATTTCAGGAGGCCTACCGATTTTGAGACGCTGTGTTTGACAGGGCAGCCTCAGCCCCATCTGATTTCCTTGTTGTACGCGCTGCTCATCTGGGAAGTAGAGTCCCCGCCTGCTTATTGGGGGGAGTGGGAGCAGGACTTGGGTCGGCCCTTGGGTGAGAAGGAGAGAACCAAGATAGCCACCTTGATACATAAATCCTCGGTAGCCACGAGAATCCAGGAGGTAAATTATAAATTGTTGACTCGATGGTACTACACTCCTGACAAGCTAGGCAAGATGTATGACTCGGCGGATACGAGCTGCTGGAGATGCGGAGGGGAACGTGGGACACTATTCCATTTGTTCTGGCGGTGCCCCAGAATCCAGGAGTATTGAGGGGCGGTCCTGGGCATTGTGGCACAGCTGACAGGGGCACAATTGCTGGGAGACCAGGCGCGGGTCCTGCTTCACTCCACGAAGTCCCCGATAGGGAAATATAAGAAAACATTGCTGATTCACCTGTTGAACGCTGCCAAACAGGCTATACCCAGATTCTGGAAGCAGAAGAAAGCTCCCTCCGTTAGGGACTGGGTGAGGGAGGTTGTCCTCGTTAAGGAAATGGAGGATTTAACTTTAGCTCTCCATGACAGGGATGAGCAATACAAAGTTACCTGGCTTCCCTGGCTGATTTTTGAAGAATCAGCAGAGTTCCGTAATTTGTTTACGTGACCGATTAGGGGCTGTGTCGGCTGTGGTGCCACCCGCGGTCATGCTCCATTCGAGCGAGATATACCTTGCCCCCTCCTGCGCTGGGCCTGAATTAGACAGCTACTGGGCGGCGCTCGGCCTGGTGCCCTGTCCCACACGCCATACCTATACCTACACCTACCCCTCCCTCAAGCCTCTTGTATCGTCCCCCTCCCCTCTTTCTCTCCCACCTCCCCTCGGTCCCCCCTTGTACGTCTAGTCCCTGTACCCTGGGGAGGGCTTGGGATCCTACCCGATACGAGGGAATTGAAACCATTCTTAGCGAAAAGCCCCATGGCTAAATGTATTTGCTGAAGCGGAGAGGGGACGGGGTGGAGTGGACGGATGGTCGCTAGGCGGCTTTCGTCACGTTGTGTTCCCCTGCCTCGTGATCCCCTATAGCTGGTATCCGCATCATACGGCATTATGTACTGTTGCCTGATATCATTACCCAACTGCGATATGTCACCTCTGTTATGATAGTGATCTACTTGAGCTCCCCTATTCCTTCTATGTTTCCTGTATTGTTGACCCTATTGAATGTATGTATGTTATAAACCTGCAAAATTCAAAATAAAGAATTAAAAAAAAAAAAAAAAAAAAAAGAAAACCATTTTCCATAGCAACAATGTGTCTAACTTAGTTATATACACCAAAGTGGTCATTTCAAATATCATAGATCTTCTCACTCTAGCTTGCTAATCATCTGATTGGTTAAGGCATGGGTAACAGGTTTAACCCATTCTGCTGGCCGTGCATGTGTCGTAAGATCGTGAAGAAGTGAGTTTGTTCAGGTGACCTGGGGGGTTTCACACAGCGGAGCAAGAATCAAAACCCTGGATAGTCAAAATCCTGGGTTTTGGTCCACTTTAATGGCTCACCGCTGGAAAGGTAATTAGGCTGCTTAGACTAGCTGCTAAAGAATTCACCTGTTACATTGGAAGAATTGTGGGACCAGTAGTTCATTGTTTCTACTCAAGGCCATGAAAACCGCTCCCATTGTAGCAAAACAGAGCCCCAGGTATATGAGAATAACATGACGTTTCCCTTTTAAACTCATGTTTATTCATGTACTGTAATTTAGTAAATAGAACTTAAAGTGGACCAAAACCCACATTTTTAAGTAGCATCCCCTAAATTGTTCCCCCCACGAAAAGTAACTTTTTCCTATCTTTATTGCTCTTGTTTCATTCTAATCCCAGACAAAGGCGAGTGTTTTAGCTGTAAAGCTCCGCCTCCTCCATTCATTGCCACCTGGATTACCTGCAACCCTACAGGGAGGAAGCGCAAAAAACAGTGTTTCAGGATGATTTGATAAGCGAAAATATCCATTTCTAGTTCTACATCCTAACAAGAGAATATCGACAGGGGCTTTGGTCAAATGTATTTCATGTTTAGTGGGTTTAGGTCCCCTTTAACCATTAAATGCTATTTTAAATTATATATAACCTATGTAACTTTCCTAATACATTTTTGAACAAGATCCAGAAACCTGCTAAGACAGATGCTCACAATGGAAAACTAAACGGTGTCCATCTGCTGAAAAAAAACAGATGTACAGGATCGGAATCCAGGGGCCCGTCTATGGAAGCATGCTCTGTAGTATAGTGTAACACGTAGTCATGTACACAATTCCTGTGCGAAATACATCCGCTAGATCTGCCATTATTTAAAGTGGAGCAAAACTCTCTAACTACTCCCCTGTGCCCCCCACCCGAGCACCTTGGGCAATGCATTGGGCTCATCGGCGGCTCAGTTAAACCGGACCTTCACCATGATTTATTGAAAAGCTTAAAAAACAATTCCCCAGCATCTAAAGTTAATATATTTTAAGTTTTTAGTCACTTACTTATTATTCTTTCCCCCACTGGGCTGCAACTCTGTTCAGGACTTTAGGATACGGGCGCCACCATCTTGACTCAGAAGCATCACACTTACTGAGGAGAGGAGAGTGGGATAAGGTACAGGGGGTGGGTTATAGCTGTGCTTTGCTCAGGCAGAGCAGAGCTGGGGTCAGGAAAAGGTCAGCAAAAGAGCAGCACAGTCAGAAAGCACTTCCTGTTTGCAGGCTGCCTGATCCGCCATCTTGGATGTTTAAAGGATCATAACATGCAGTAGATGCAGGTAGGATGATTTTTAATGTGGACAATCTGTATGTACAGGGTGTGGGAAACATATAAGATAGACTCTTATTCAGAGTGAAGGACCGCTTTAAAAAAAAAAAAAAAGAGAAAAAAAACTTTATATTGCTTAATTTAATGTACTCACCTGTCCCTGTCTTCCTTCTTCTGTCCTCCGCTGGGAGCCATCTTCCGCGGGTCCCGTGGAGGTTCCCCCTTCTTTCTTCATCGCTACCCAACAAGGGAATGAGCTGAGGACCGGGGGAACCGGCTTTTATACTTGGAGGCGTGGCCTCCATGGAATCTCCCCAACATATGTGACATCACAGAAGGGGTGGGGCCTAGAAGGGATTTTCTCATGCAGCCCCCTTCCTTTTTGTGACCCTGCCCCACCCCTTAATATAAAAGCTGCTCCCCCGCCAGCTCATTATGGAGTCCCCGGCCAGGAGCCGGGATAAACGGAGGGGAACCTGCGTTCCCCTCCTTTCTAAATGCCGGCAGACGTCCTTAGATGCACCACTGGAATAAATTTAAAAGAGCCTGCACAAGAGCCCACCTGGAAAAGGTAGGTATAAATTAATTGAGATAAATAAGGGCATTTTTGGTGGCTGTACGGTCCTTAAGCCCTGGGACTACAAGCCTATGCTTAGTTTGGCAGGTTGGTAATTTTTTTTGGGGGGGGGACCCCACACATTTTCTTTTTAGAATTTTTTGACATGTGGGAGGGGGGCTTAAATTTGATAATTCTTTCCCGGCCAAACATTTAAAAAAAAAATGAGCAGGGTTCCCCTCTAAAAGCATCACCAAACCGGCAAAACTGACCCAAAGGAAGATGGCGCCTGGCGAGGGACAGAAAGACAGAGACGGATGAGTAAGAGAAATTAAGAATAATAAACTTTTTTTGTGTGGTGTCTTTTATTACTTCTACTTGGGGTGAACTGGAGAGGTGTCCAGCCGGCATGGCACCCCCATTTGGGACATTGGGGGCGCAGAAGAGCCCGATGCCCATTGGTGTGTTGGAGAATCCAGACCAGCACATGGAAGGTAAGTTATCTGGGCTTTTTTATTTTTTCGCTTTTGGTCTGCTTTAATAAGTTAAGGGGCATTTAATAAAACAATGAAAAAAGAACAAAAAATAAAAAAAAAAATCATATCTAACAAAAAATAACAGATTAATACTGTAAAAATCAATTTGAATTGTTAAAAACATGATTTTTAACTAATTCGACCTTGCTATGCCAGCCGCTCCGGCGAGTTTTTTCCTGGAGAAAATGGCCGGGTACAAAAATTAGTTTTTCTACCCGTTTTTCCCATGAAAAAAGGGCCCTGAATCTTCGTACGTTTTGTGGGATTTTTCTCGAAAAATGAATGTAAAAAAGAAAGAAAAAATGTATCACCCATTAAAAATGTGTGAAATTTTCACAAGAAAAATTGGCAAAAATGCCTCGGCAAGAGGCTCCGAATGACCCCTTACATCATTTAGCAGGTGGCTCCTATTGTTTTGAATGGACACCATATTCATTTAAATCATAGCCTTTTGCCGTAAATAATAGCCCTTTGCTGTAAGGAAGTAAATTCTGATAGGACGAGAGCCCGCACATGTGCCATTGAAGCTGGTGAAGTTGAGTTTTAGTGTGCTTTCTGGGGGGTTTTACACAGCGGGGTTTAACAAAACGCATTTGGGATGCCCCAGGGGCACAGAACAAAATGCAGGAAAGTCAAAATCCTGGGTTTTCGTGTTATTCACATCCAAATGTGCTTCCAGTGTTACACTCACTTCACTAAAAATTAGCATCTAGTCACAAGACCTAATCAGGAATTGGATACCCTGAGTGAAAGTAAACTTTTACATTGCAGCACAATAAAATGGGCCCCACGTCTGCTTGCTGTGCAGGCCATTGTAGACTTTTCATGGTGCAGGAGAGGGGCAGCTGCCATCAGAGCTTCCAGCTGTTTCCACAGTTGGAGGAATGGTCTCGCTTTTTAGGGATCTAATGTAAAGATCATTAATAACAAATGTTTTTTCTTGACAATCAGCATTACTGTTTAGCTCTGAACACTGAACATATTTGGTGCATTCATTCTCTATGGTTTGCAGGATCAATAGTGTATAAAGAGTGTCCTTTGAGGTTGTCCCTCTATCCAGTCTTCATATATACAAAGATGTGGGTCATTGCTGCAGAAGCAAGAATCCCATTTAGATTCCCCTGCACAGTGGTAGGGATCATAGGCGGGGATCCTGTACATTCTTTGGCTTCTTTTTTTTAGGTATATCCAGCTGTGTGCTACTTACATTGCGTTAAGAAAAAATATAGATTAATTAAAATAGATTAATTAAAAAAAAAGATAATGCAACTACTTTGGTTTTTATACGATTCAGTGTGGAAGATACAACTAGTCTGATAGAGCTTAGTATCAGTTCACTGCAGTAAAACATTTGGCATTTGTCAATAGTTTGCTTGAGCTGATTGTGTAGTCATGTCTGAATAAACACTTGCCAGAATCAGAAAAAAAAAATGTACTCGTAAAACATGTAAGCAGTTGGTCTGGCAAATGGTTGTGTTTGAGGCCCCGCCCCTTGGCATCACTACACTAGCAGCCGTCATACTTGCAGCTGTCTGTACGTGTTTATACCCTGTTTAAAAAGCGCACAATTCAAACAGAAATATCCCGACAGTTATCCAGAGCTGCACTCGTGGCTGCAATTCCCATTTCCTGCTTTCATGAGGATACTTGGTGACTGTTCATTCATCAGTTTAAAATCCATGTTTGAAAGAAGCATTGTGTGTGTATTTGTGTGTGTTATCTTTTACACACGCACATAGTTGAATGTATTACATAAAGGTGATTTTTTTCACTTGTTGCTTGTCGAGGATAGCAAATCCCCAACAGCCCTCCCCAAGGCTAACAACTAGTCACGTTTTGTAGATCCCCACACAGATGCACAGGTGAATTAATTCTCAGATTTAAATCAAGACTATAAAGAGCTGGTGTAGCACCAATTTGTATTCTTGGTGTGTTTTTCTTATAACAGGACTATTTTTTCTTGTGTTTTTGTCTCAACTCAGAAAACGATCTATTTACTCTTGAGAGTTTGTTTTTTTTAGCAAATTTCATTCTCTCGTGTATAGCTCTCCGAAAAATTAAACATGCTGCTCTTCCCAATCCTCCTTCTCATGACACTCCAACAGGTTGTGTTTTGTGGATCTCCACATAGATGCACAGGTGCAGTAATTAATGCATCAGCAGTGCTATAGAGCCGGCTATGTGGAGATCCACAAAACATAAGCTGTTGGTGGACCTTGAGGAGGAGGGTTGGGGACACTGCTCTAAAGCAGTGGTTCTCAACTTATTCTTTGTGTGTCACACACACCCCGCTTCCTGTAGTAATAACGATCGGGTAAACCATCTCCAGATGTCATTGCAGAGAGAGAGATCTTGAAACTGGCCCCTCCCAGTCTATATATACCTGGGACCTCCCACTTAATCCCCAGTGTTCTCTCTCTGCAAGATGCGTCAAGACAGAAGAAAGAGGTCTCCTGCTTGCAGCCCGGCACCCCCCCTGGTCTATTTCTGCCCAGTTCTTTTTTACTTGTATTTGGTAACTATCGGAAGCCTCCCAGCCTCGGCTGCTGACTGGGTAATGGTAGCCGGCACCTGGTGGTGCCTAGGAGCTTATCTCCTCCACTAGTCCCCATTATTGGGGCAGAGTGGTTATCCGGTTGGTGACCTGGATTTTGGGATGCCCCGTCCCGTTGTCCCCATATCTCTTCTCTCCTTCTCATGGCCTTCCCTTTTTTGGTGAGGAAGTCCTTTAGGGGGGAGGGGGGGGTGAGGGGTCTTTCTAGGATATCCTGAGGTAATTTCCCTTTTATTTGTACTTATTTGTGTGGGACGTCGGTGCGCGCGTGTATGTGTGTGTGTCTTTAATTTAAGTGTTTACTGTGTGCGGCGCTTAGTTCTGCTGCGGTCAGGAGACCGGGTCCGTTTTGGGCATTTTAGAATGGCGCTTTCGCCATTTTTTACCTCTCTGAGGTAATTTTTGCTTAGGGGCGATGATTGGCGGGCGGGGTCAGAGCGCTTCGCGCGCGCTCTCTGGCCCGCCCGTCTCCTTCAGCTGTTGAATTGCTTGCACCGGCCTGTGAGGTGATTTTGGCGCCTTGGTCCCGCTGTCTCTTCAATTTCGGCTTCTTCATTAAGGTCTTGTAATATCGTTTTTCTTTCAATAAGTGCTTATTACAATAAGGGACTTTATGCTGTGGTCCATATTAGTTTACATTACTAAGCTTTTTTGTCAGTATATCAAGCCATGGTGGCTTTCTGTTCATTATGCATTATATAATGCTTGAGCCTTTAGTTAGGCTTCAGCATGCTTAAAGGTATATGACCATATTTATTTTAAGTCATATATATATATATATATATATATATATATATATATATATATATTTAGTATTATTATTGGATAGTATTGTTTTCCTCTCTTTGTGCATGTGTGGTTTATTCATGAGTGTTACATTGTATTTTTTTCTGTCTTCCAGATTTGGGATACCCCGGCTGCATGGGTCTCCCAGT
The DNA here is from genome assembly GCA_027917425.1 of Gastrophryne carolinensis. Taxonomy (NCBI): domain Eukaryota; kingdom Metazoa; phylum Chordata; class Amphibia; order Anura; family Microhylidae; genus Gastrophryne; species Gastrophryne carolinensis. The sequence continues at coordinate 260,931,655 of CM051234.1, forward strand.
CTGATATACCTGGCTAGTCTTATTTTGGGTTTCAAAAAATCCTCCCACTCCCGGGACTTTATTTAATGAATAAGGGGCATCCCGGGTAGCTTATAGCATAAATCCCTGGGTTCTGCGAATTCCAAAAAAGTTTCACCGAATGGAGGCTTCCAATGATACCGGAAATGGCTCCTCGGAGCAACCTAGGCAGTGTGGGGGATGTGGGGTTACACTCCCAGGGGATGATGTCATTTTGTGCGTTCCTTGCGCACAGCAGAATATTGAGCGCCAGTCTGGCACTCCGGCTCCTGGCTCTTCGCAACCTCAGTCGTCCCCTGCCCCTCAACTTTTATTCCGGACCCAGGGTGACGTTGTCACAGCTGGGGATTCGCAATCTGAGTTGTGCGCTCGAGTGGCCACTCTCGAGAAGTTGTTGTCTGCACAGGTAGCTCATAAGGCTACCGCTAAAAGGAAACACATTGATTCTCCTTCTCTGACTCCTGCCTTGGAGGCAGCGGAGGTGTTAGACTGGTCAGATTGTCCTTTGCCTGAGGAAGGGGAAGATTTGGATGACGATGCTCCCCTGTTGACTGATACTTCGGCAGATTTGACTACTGGGGTGTCTTGTGATACTCCTATCCTTTCCAAGGTTTTTGAAATTTTGTCTCTGGATCCACCTGCGGCGGTCCCTCCACCTAAGGGTGAACTATTTGAGATGCCTAAGCCGCGTTTAGCATTCCCTGGTCAGCTACATTTTGAAAGGGTTGTGCTTAAGGAATGGGAACAGCCAACCCGCCTTGTTGGCTCCCCGGCTAATTGGGACAGGAGGTATCCTTTTTCTGAGGATTTGGTCAAGCTTTGGACAGTACCCCCAGACGTTGATGCACCGGTTTTGGGGCTCTCTAATTCTTCAGTGCTGCATTCACCAGACACTACTACAATTAAGGATGTTGAGGATCGTAGAATCGATCAGCTGGCTCGTCATGGTTTCATCAGTGCCGGTTCGACCTTGCGTCCGGTATGTGCTTCTTCCATTGTCCTATTGGCTCTTAAAGCTTTGATCAAAAAATTGTACGCGGATCTTGATCCGGAATGTGAGGAGTTTACCTCTCTTCAATTGTGTGAATCTTTTGCTTCTTATGCTCTGGCCGCCCAGGATGATGTTATGGCCATGTGTGGCAGGACATCTGCTCTTTTGGTTGCTATTCGGCGGTCAGTGTGGCTCCGTCAATGGACGGCGGATGTTGGTGCCAAAAGATCACTTACAGCTCTTCCTTTTCTGGGTCTACGCCTCTTCGGTGACAAGTTGGATTCTGTCACCAAGGGAGGCAAGTTGCCTCAGCGCAGGAAGCCGCGGCGTCTTTTTTGAGGAACCTCTTCTTTCAATCCTTCCTTTCGGGGTGCAGGGGCAGGTAGAGGGACCTCCCTTCCTGCTACCAGGGGCACGGGCTGGAACCGGGGGCGAGGCCGCGGCCGTTCCGGTCATTCGTGGGGCTCCAAGCCTAAGCCCACGCCCAAGCCTGCTCAGCATGAGGGGACGCCCTCACCCGTGAGGGTGGGGGGACGGTTACGACACTTCTCCCAGACTTGGGTCCAAGCGGTCCTGGACAGATGGATTCGGGAGGTGGTGTCGTCCGGTTACAAACTGGAGTTCCAGTCCCGTCCTCCCTCAAGATTTCTCAAGTCCCGAATACCTACCGATCCTTTGGTCGCCCAAGAACTCCGAGTGTCGGTAGGGAATCTTCTAGATATGGCAGTCATGCATCCGGTGCCAACCTTGGAATTGGGTCTCGGTTTCTATTCCAATCTTTTCACGGTGCCCAAGAGGGACGGATCGGTGCGCCCTATCCTGGATCTAAAGTTTCTCAACAGGTTCATTCGCCCACGGAAGTTTCGTATGGAAACTCTGCGCTCGGCCATCACTTCTCTTCGGCAGGGGGACTTCATGACTCCCATAGACATAAAGGATGCTTATCTGCATGTTCCCGTCTGCCCGGTCCATCAGCGTTTTCTGCGCTTCACGGTAGAGGATCGGCATTTTCAATTCGTGGTGCTTCCGTTTGGTCTTACCTCGGCGCCAAGGGTGTTCACCAAGGTTCTAGCAGGGGTGATGGCCATTCTCAGAACTCAAGGCATTCGAATTTTGCCTTACCTGGACGACCTTCTCATCATGGCTCCTTCCTTCAATCAAGCGGAGAAGGACACCAGCATGGTGGTTTCTACGCTGGAAAGCTTCGGTTGGGTAATCAACTATCCCAAGTCCTCCCTGACTCCGGCCGAGGTGGCGTCCTTCTTGGGGATGACAATAGACTCTTGTCAGCACAGGGTTTTTCTACCTCAGTCGAAGATACTTTTGATTCAAGATTTGGTTCGGCTTCTTCTCTCCAATCCTCGACCGTCCATCCGTCTGGGGATGAGGCTGGTGGGATTGATGGTAGCCTCCTTCGAGGCAGTTCCCTTTGCTCAGTTTCACACTCGGACACTTCAGATGCATCTGTTGGCGTCTTGGGACCGTTCTCCACTTTCATTAACCAACCCTTCCAGTTGATCTCCCGGGTCCGGCAGTCCCTTCAGTGATGGTTGGTTTCGAACAATCTCTTGAAGGGCAAGTCCTTTCTGACTCCTCTATGGGAGACTGTCACCACGGACGCCAGCCTTTCGGGTTGGGGGGATTCTGGAAGGATCTTCAGTTCCAGGGGCAGTAGGGTCCTCGAGAGGCTCACTTGCCCATCAATGTTCTGGAGCTGAGAGCTATCCGTCTGGTACTTTCTCTTCTGACTCACCATGTCCGGGGCCTTCCGGTTCAGGTGCGTTTGGACAACAGGACGGCGGTTGCCTACATCAATCATCAGGGAGGGACTCGCAGTCTGGGAGCTCTCAGAGAGGTCTCCCTGATTCTGACCTGGGCGGAGGCTCATGTTCCTTGCCTGTCGGCAGTTTACATTCCGGGGGTGGAAAACACGGAGGTGGACCTTCTAAGCAGATGCTCCTCCCATCTGGGGGAATGGTCTCTCCATCCTCAGGTTTTTCAGACTCTGTGTCTTCAGTGGGGAACACCGGAGGTGGACCTGTTTGCCTCTCATCACAATTACAAACTTCCGATTTTTGTATCAATGTCTCAGGATCCTCTGGCTCTGGCGGTGGATGCCATGTCTCTGAGCTGGGGGAAACTGGGGTTCCTGTATCTGTTCCCTCCGATTCCCTTGCTAGGAAGAGTGTTAAGAAAGTTGATTCTGGAAAAGGTCCTCGCCATTCTCGTGGCTCCAAGGTGGCCAAGAAGAATGTGGTTCGCGGACGTCGTTCGGATGGCAGTGGATCAGTTCGAGCTTCCTCTGCGGCCGGATCTTCTCACTCAGGGTCGGCTGCGTTACCCCAATTTACCAACGCTGGCTTTGACGGCTTAGCTGCTGAAACCTCCATCTTAAAGGAGGAGGGTCTTTCTGATTCAGTTATTAACTCTTATCTGTGCTCGAAAGAGGTCTTCCTCTGCTATCTATTATAGAACCTGGTGTTCTTACATCGATTGGTGTGAGGCTAGATCTTTGCCCTGCAGAGTCTTTTCTGTTTCCAGAATTCTGGATTTTCTTCAATCTGGATTGGATGCTGGTCTCCAGCTTAGTACCTTAAAAGGGCAGGTTTCTGCCTTGTCGATTTTCTTTCAGAAGGCTTTTGCGCTTCATCCGTTGGTCAAGACTTTTTTCCAGGGGGTTAGGCATCTGCGGCCTCCTCGGAAGGAGTTGCTACCTGTTTGGGATCTGAATTTGGTTCTGTCTGCTCTTCAGGCTCCTCCTTTTGAGCCTTTGTCGGATATTGCTCTTTCCACTTTGACTCAGAAGGTAGTCTTTCTTGTGGCTATCACTTCGGTTCGGCGTGTCTCTGAGTTGGCGGCCTTGTCCATTCAGGCGCCCTACCTTGAGAAACATCAAGATAAGGTGGTATTTCGGTTCAAATCGGATTTTCTTCCAAAGGTTGTTTCTGCATTCCATCTGAATCAGGACATTGTTCTTCCCTCCTTGTGTCCTAAACCCAAGAATGACAAGGAGAAGGTTTTGCACTGTTTGGATGTTGTTCGCTGTGTTCATTTTTATTTGCGTGCTACGTCTTCTTTCCGTAAGACTGATGCCTTTTTCGTTCTACCGTGTGGGCCTAGGAAGGGTTTGGCCCCAGCTAAATCTTCCATTAGTAAATGGATTCGTCAAGCCATTATTGGCGCCTATACGGCTAAAGGGAAAGTTCCTCCCTTCCGTATCACTGCTCATTCTACTCATGCTATTGGTGCGTCCTGGGCTTTTCAGCACCAGGCTTCTGTTGAACAAGTTTGTAAGGCGGCTACTTGGTCTTCGGTTCATACTTTTACAAAGTTTTACAAGGTTGATGTGCGAGCCTCAGCGAATGCTGTGTTTGGCCGCAAGGTTCTGCAAACTGCAGTGGTTTGAGTTATGCTTCATCTTCCTGCTGGATACCCACCCTTTAGGGACACTGCTTTTGGATGTCCCGATCGTTATTACTACAGGAAGCGGGGTGTGTGTGACACACAAAGAATAATACCATTTTGTGAATACTCACCAGTAAAATGGTTATTATTGGTGTGTCACACACACCCCGCTTCACCCGCCCTTTTTAGTATCCTGGTTTTCTCTATTTGGTGAAGCTATAAGTTTATTGAGGGTTAATTTTTCTGGTACCTTGTCTTACTGCTTTTCAATTACACTGGGGATTAAGTGGGAGGTCCCAGGTATATATAGACTGGGAGGGGCCAGTTTCAAGATCTCTCTCTCTGCAATGACATCTGGAGATGGTTTACCCGATCGTTATTACTACAGGAAGCGGGGTGTGTGTGACACACCAATAATAACCATTTTACTGGTGAGTATTCACAAAATGGTATTTTTTACCCCTTAGTGACAAGAAGTTCCAAAAAATTACCCAAAAGGGGGTGATTACTTGTCAATAGTACCAAAATAAGTAGGCCATGGGCTTTGTGGAACTTTTAAAGCAAGGGGATTAGTTTTCAATAAAATAATATACCTGACCAGTCAGACACCCAAGGTTTGCCCAGAACGCTGTCACATACCCCCTGGGGTATGTGTACCGCAGGTTGAGAAACTGGTCTGAAGCAATTGTTTTCAACCTTTTCAGGCTTGGTACAGCCTAAGGTCAAAAGGTTGCAACTAAGTACCCTCAAGGAGGGGATCAATAATAAATGTAACCAAAATAAGTAGGTCACAAGACTCTTCCATGGCCAGGCTGGGTGGTGACATGCTGTCACAAGTTAAAGAAAAAAGCGAAAGAAAATTTGCTCATATGACCTGATGTCTGTCAATGTGCGTATCCTCCATTTTCTGCAGTGCTGAATAAAAGCTGTAGTAGGGCTCTAAAGTTTGCCCTCCTTTCAAATGTATTCCTCCAGGACCACACAAAAACATGTTTTATTGCTACTCTTTCTCTCTTGGGTCTCTCAGCATGAGTGAGCATGGTCCTGCAGCTGTCTTTGGCCACATCAGAGAATGCTCTATGATACACCCAGAAATTGAACCCAGTTTAATTCACCTCCATTGCGATCCCCTGGCAAAATTTCAGCCCTGCAATTGGCCGTCTGTGTCACCCTCTGTCTTCAGGAAACAAGTTTTGCAATACACTCCAGTCCCACATTTTGTGGCCATTTTCCCCAACTCTATGCTGCTAACGCCAGGGAAAAAAGAGGGGTAATTATAGCCTTTTGGGAAAAAAACTTCTTCTTCATACAAAAGAAGACACTCGATCCAACGGGGCGGTACGCCTTGATTGATGGAACTTGCTTTGATACAGACGTCACTATAGTCTCCTGCTACTCACCGAATAATTTTTAAACTAGATTTTTCAAACACCTTCTGGGGGTGGTAAAGGCCTATAGCCGGGGTGTCCTTATTTTGGCAGGGGACTCCAATCTAGTCATAAACCCAGCTGTGGACAGATGGCGGTCTCCTGCAGGGAGAAGCAGTGTGGACATGGATTACGGTCAGTCCAGACATTTCAAAGATCTACTAGACTCGCAACCTCTATGTGACACATGGCAGGAATGTCACCCCACCACCAAGGGCATTTTATTCAAACTTGCATGGATCATTTTGCAGAATCAATCATATTTTTAATCCTCAGGTCTGCCTTTCATTGGTGGAGGACTCCAAAACCTTAGAATCCCTTGGTCTGACCATAGTCCATTACTGCTTTCACTAAACTCTCTGGTAGTAGGGAGGCCTTCAGCCTCCTGACGCCTGAAGGAGTCTCTGCTAACCACTCAGGACACCTACATCCAGATAAGCAGCTCCTTCATTAAAGTGGACCAACACCCACGGGTGATCGGCCCGGGAATCTATAAGATTCCCGGGCCGATCACCCCCCACCCCGCGGGACATCCGAGATCGGGATGTCCCGCGGGGTGTAACCCCCCCAAAACCCCCGAAAAACCCTACCTGATCTTCGGCGGCGGCCGGCCGCCGCCGCCTCCCTCGCGCCCCTGCAGGCGTGCGCGCGCCCGCGCCGGCCGTCTGCGAATGGCCGGCGCGGGCGCGCGCGCGTCAAAAGGGACGCGCGGGAGGCGGCGGCGGCGGCAGCCGCTTAGACGTCCTGGAATAGACCTTGTACGTTGGCGCTGGGAGCGCGGAGAGGTGAGTTTTTCGGGGGGTTGGGGGGGGTTTCACACAGCGGGGCACCCCGATCGGGGGTGCCCCATCGAAGTGGACCAAGACCCAGGATAGTCAAAATCCTGGGTGTTGGTCCACTTTAACTATTTTACCTTGAACCAGGGATCAGTAGAATCCCTGGTTAGCCTATGGGAGGCCCACAAAGCGGTTCTTAGGGGTAATATCATCCAAATAGCATCTAATAAAAAAACAAAAACAAAGCAGCCAACATCAATATGTTAACTCGAGTTTGAGAAGGCAGCATGAGCATGGAAAGAGAGCCCATCACCAACTAGCAAGAAATTGATGGATGATGTCAGTGTTGAATTAAATATGCACCTAACCTAAGTGGAAAAGCAGCTTCGATGGTCGAAACAGAGATTTTATACTAAGGGAAACAAGCCAGGGCTCTGATTGAATGAGAGCCCACGCATGCATCGTTGGACCAATGAGAGGCGAGTTTTACTGGGCGTAGTCATATTCCTGTGTTTTCTGGATTTTAAGGCCATTTAATTTAAGGATGTGCATAAGCAGTTATGGAAAATGACATCTGTTACTCCTGAGCACAGGTTTGACTTGTAGCCAACACTGGTCAGACCATTTAACAAGGAACCTTTAATACTGTGTGTTTCCACTGCATTAAGGTGGAAATTTACTGTGCACCAGTGGCTGTAGTTCTCAGATCTCAAATCCCCCAGTGGCATGGAGGAGTAGGAGACCTGACATCCAAGGAGGCGGCAAAAGGCTGCATCAGACAGGTGGTGCTGGGGCAACCGCAAGAAGACGGTGAGGAACCCACCAGGTTTGGGCAGGAGCCAGCTGAGAAAAATGGTTCCATAGGCAATGGATGGTGTTGCTGAGTACCAAACTGCACTAAAACACATCACAGGTATAGAGTAATACATGTGCTTTATCTACGCTGCTCACACACATCTATGGACGATGTATGCTGTGTTTTGCAAAATGTAGAGTAACCCAGCACATACATGTCCATTTCTTTCAATGGACAAAATTATCTTTCACTTTGAGTTAAACCAGACCTTCACCCTAAATAAGAGCATATCTTATACGTTTCCCCCATGCTGTTCATACAGATTGCCCACATTAAAAATCATCCTACAGGCATCTATTGCATTCTAAGACTTTAAACGTCCAAGATGGCAGCCCATGGAGGTGCAGGCTGCCTGCAAACAGAAAGTGTCATCTGACTCGCCGCTCTGCATTCTGGGATTACTGACCTTTTCTTGACCCCAGCTGTTTGAGCAAAGCACAGCTATAACCCCACTCCTCTGCACTTTTGACCCCTCTCCTCAATATGTGATGCTACTAAGCCAAGATGGCGGCGCCCGTATACTAGAGTGCTGAACAGAGTTGCAGGCCAGTGAGGGAAAGAATAAAAAGTGACTAAAAAAATATATTAATTTTAGATGCTGGCAAATAGTTTTTAAGGGTTTGGGCTTTTCATTAAATGATGCCGAAGGTCCGCTTTAAGCTGCTCAATGGGATGCAAACAATAACTGATCCTAAACTGTGTTTGTACATTATTGCTATGCCAAGCTGCAAAGCTCCTCTCTGCCGATAGGCCCAGTAACATCTCAGAGACATCAACCTTGGAGACTAGTTTACTGGGTGATGGGCGTAGGGGGGTGTGGTATATTCACAGGCTTTTGAAGAACAATGTTTTTATTTACTTCATGAAATGAGCAATAAATAAGTTTACAGCACGACAGCACTGCCCGACCGAGAGACAGCGTGGGACAGAGGGATGCCGGAGTGCAATGCGATCAGACTGGTAAGTTTTAAGTTGTAAATTGTGAAACCGGAGGGGCGGGGGTTTGGGGAGTTTTTGTAACCCCCTAATAAATACATTGTCCATGCTGCAGGGTGGGTATAAGAAGGTATTAAGACATTTACATAGAAATTCTGAACAGGGTGGGATTCAGTAGGTTCTGCTGATTCTCCCTGGTTCTGTTCCTTAATATTGCTTATAAACATTATAATACCAATACACAGTTTACTGTTTATTAAATTGTATCCAAACATTTACTATAAAAATATAAATGTGTGCAGCACTTGACAACTTTATGTATAGAGAACCAGTAGTTAAACATTTGAATCCCACCTCTGATTCTGACCATACATGAACTCACTTCACCATTACAGTGGTGCTACAAAATACAAACAAGCCTTGCCCTCTCAATTCATAAATAAGCTGTGCCCAGAACCGGATTGGGGTGCCCCGCTTTATGAAACCCCGCCATTCACCCAGCAAACTCACCTCTTCTGAGTCCAACAGCTTCTCTGGCCACACATATTAATATGTGGCTGGAGGAGCTGAATGGAATCAGTCGCACATCGGCGTCACTCGCATCCTTCAGCTGGGCGTGGCCACACACAGACTTTCAGTTGTGAACAGCCGAAAGAGGATGCGAGTGATGCTAGCCGTGCATGTGCCGTGGGATCATCTGACAGATAAGGATATCGGGCGATTGGGAGGCTTTCAAAGAACGGGGCATCCCTCATAGATTTGAAAAAATGTGAGGGGCCTGGATAATTTTCCAAAAATATTCCCTCCAAAAAAAAAATCAACCCAGCACACATAACCACCAGTGGCCAATCGCGGGGCCACATTTCAACAGTGGGGTTAGAGAATCAGGTAAGGATTGTGAGGTCTATGTGCAGATGGGCTCCAGCAATCTGAACGCCCCCCCTCTAAGACTGTCACAATGCGGCCCCATGCTCATCATGTAGAAAATGGGTGTGGGACAGCTTTAAGAATGCAGCCTAGGGGCAGATCGATAGATGCCTGCCTGGAATTGGTGTCAAAAACATGTAAGGGGTGCTAGGTAACATAAATCCCCCCCGGGGCTTACCAGTCCTACGGCAAAATCCTCGCTCAAGGCTGGAGTCTCAAGAATGCAACACTTACTATATCAAGCTAACTGGGCCAATGTGGAAAACATTGCGAAGGCCAAAACATCCCCAACTGGTCAGATTGGCAGCGACTACAGATCACACATTTTCTATTTTCCCTAGCAGATCACATCATACTACACAGTCAGCTGACACCTTTTTGAAAAAATTTGCTCAGATGGGCGGCCAGTGAAGCACGGACTCTCTACAATATACAAGACTCTGATATGAATGAAATGGAAAAGGGACCTAAAGATTTACATTGTAAGACAAGGTCCTACGGCTCTCACATAAAACCTCTATATGTATCAGGAATGTAACTACAAGATCCTGACAAGGTGGTACTGAGTCCCAAAAACACTCAAGTGAGTCCATTACTTCTGGGATACAGTTAGGTGGACCCCTGAAAACCTGACAGGCTACGCGGTGCCTCGAGACCCTGCCCTCTGCCTTCTCCACCCGTTTGAGACCCCAACAAGAAATCCCTATTAAAGCACTTAATGCGACTAAGGTGTATATTGCACTCCATTGGCGTAGTGAAACCCCCTCTCCCGCACTGTGGGTCCAAAAAGTGAATGAAATCATGAGATTCGAGAATCTAACACTCACACTAAATGATAGACATGATAGACAACCCCGGCCAGGCACGCCCACAGCTAGGGGCAATCCCTCCATTCAGACTTGCTTGCTGCACTGACATCCGTTCAAGGAACTCTCAATAGAACTAGTGCTGCTGATTGGATGAGTGGAAAAGATTAGTTTACAAGGTGATACACACAGTGGGCCATCCTAAAACAGGATGCCCAAAGAGGAACAAAACCCAGGACAGTCAATTTCTTGGGTGTCATTTTAAAGCGGACCTTCACTCTGAATAAGAGTCTATCTTATATGTTTCCCACACCCTGTACATACAGATTGCTCACATTAAAAATCATCCTACCTGCATCTACTGCATGTTATGAGCCTTTAAACATCCAAGATGGCGGCTCATGGAAGCCGCCATCTTATCAGGCAGCCTGCAAACAGGAAGTGCCTCCTGACTGTGCTGCTCTGCATTCTGGGACTGCTGACCGTTACCTGACCCCAGCTCTGCTCTGTCTGAGCAAAGCACAGCTATAACCCGCCCCCCTGTACTTTATCCCGCCCTCCTCTCCTCAGTAAGTGTGATGCTTCTGAGTCAAGATGGCGGCGCCCGTATCCTAAATTCCTGAACAGAGTTGCAGCCCAGTGGGGGGAAAGAATAATAAGTTAGTGACTAAAAACTTAAAATATATTAATTTTAGATGCTGGGGAACCGTTTTTTAAGAGTTTGGGCTTTTCATTAAATCACGCTGAAGGTCCGGTTTAATAAAATCACTGTATGCTGCATTTTCACGTACAGGGAGCAGCACATACTTAAAGCGTAACTTCACCCTAAAGAAGAGCCTATCTTATAGGTTTCCTCCACACTATACATACAGATTGCCTGCATTACAAATCATCCTACCTGCATCTATCTACCTGCATATCCAAGATGGTGGCCCATGGAGGTGCAGACTGCCTGCAAACAGGAAGTGTCTTCTGACTTTGCTGCTCTGCATTCTGGGATTGCTGACCTTTTCCAGACCCCAGCTCTGTCTGTGCAAAGCACAGCTATAACCCTGCCCCCCCCCTGCACTTTTGACCCCTCTTCTTTCCTCAGTAGATGATACTACTGAGCCAAGATGGCGGCACCCGTATGCTAGAGTGCTGAGCAGAGTTGCAGGCCAGTGAGGGAAAGAATAAAAAGTGACTAAAAATGTTAATTTTAGATGCTGGGGAATAGTTTTTTTTAAGGATTTGGGTTTTTAATTAAATCATACTGAAGGTCCGCTTTAAGAACAATGGAATAATGGGCAGCACTGTAATGCAGAGAACGGATAGGTGTGCCTGCAGTCTCAGCGTGCCCTTCCTCTGCTTGTCTGATATGGCTACATTGTGCCCCAGTAATATCTGACCAGCCGCACATGTCTCCAGCCACGAGCCCAATCCCATCTGCTACACACGTTTATAACAATGGCAAAGTCATAAAACTTCTCTATTGCAAATTGCGGCGCTTGACAGCGAAACATAAAGCAAAATGCACGTTGTACCGCGCCAAAATGGTCGTATGCCAGCACCAAATAGACTTGCGCCATGTTTTAGTAAAGCCTTTCGGTCATCATAGCGCCATTTTTGAAAAGGGCACGAGCGTGTGACTGTGAATAGCCACACTGCGGGGCAGCGCCAGTTCTGTGACGTCACCAAGGTTCTCCGGCTAGGATTGGGGGGCGCTAGTCTATCCCGCCATTGAATGAAAAGTAACCGTTGCCTGAGGTAAAGGCAGCTTCAGGGCGGTTTGGGTTACTGGCACGGATTAGCGGCAACCTGTGAGCGAATCATGGCTACTTCCACCCCCAGCCGACAGGCGCCCTCCATGGCGGCTCAGTCACCGGCACGCGGAGCCGGCACCCCGCTCTCCCCGACCCGCATCAGCCGCCTGCAGGAGAAGGAAGAGCTGCGGCACCTCAACGACCGCCTGGCCGTCTACATCGACCGCGTGCGCTCCCTGGAGCTGGAGAACGACCGGCTCATGGTGAAGATCTCCGAGAAGGAGGAGGTCACCACCCGGGAGGTGAGTGGCGGCACGGCCGGGGCCCCTCTCCCTCCTTTGTCTGAGCTGCAGCCCCTGCCGATGGCCTGACAGCTCGCCCAGTGGACTCTATGCTCCGACCCTCCCCTCTAATATGCAGGAGCCAGCCTACCCTCCCCTCTAATATGCAGGAGCCAGCCATGGCTAGTAACCCTCCCAGTGGCCCAATGCTTAACTATTTGACCCCTTTCACAACTTTCCACGTTCTCTGTATTGTGCAGCACAGTCACAGCACGGGAATAACGCTGTCCATTATTTTCCAAACGCTGGATCACATATGGCTGCATTGCATGTCACACTTCACTGGCACTTTCCTGTCTTGTGCCCACTGTACAAAAATGTTTTCTAAAGATGCAAAGTGCACCTGACCCGAAGCAGGCCAGGTATTGCAACTCTCCACACTGATATACAGGACTAATTAGAGCCCGGCCGATCCATTCCCTCCCTGTGGGGCATCCAAAATCGGGATGCCCCTCTGTGAAACCCCCCAGGACGCCCGCAAACCTTACCTGAATCCTGGTCCAACAGCGCATGCACAGGCCGCATCTCACGCTTCTCTCTAGCAGGGTGCGTGCCGCGCCGCACATTTGTAAATGGGCTCCCTGTTAGAGGGAAGCGTGAGATGCGGCTGCCAGCATGCTCGGAGCTGCTGAGTTTAGACGCCGCTAAGACATGCATAGCTCAGCAGCTCCGAGCGTGCTAATTGGACGAACCGCCGCGCATGTGCCATAGGAGTGAGGTGAGTTGATCAGGGCGTTCTGGGGGGTTTCACATAGCGGGGCACCCCCGATCGGGGTGTCCCAGGGAAGTGGACCAAAACCCAGGATGGTCAAAAAGCACAACAAACTTTGGGGATTGGACTTTCCCAGGCTTTGTTCCAGACCCCTGGGGCATCCTAAATTGGGATGCTCTATTGTGAGAAAGCTGCCATTAACTCGCCTCTTCCTGCTTCCAACAGTGCCTGTGCGGGCTCTCGATCAATGAGAGCAGTCTGCTGCGACTAGGTTATTCGGCAAATGGCTCTCATTAACCTGACTGGGGTGGGAGCAACAATGAGAGCCGAATGGTGTAGTCACGGCAGACAGTTCTCATTGGACAACAGCCATTGGAGCGGGGAAATGTAGGTGAGTGCTGATGCCCTGGTGGTTTCATACAGCGGGGCATCCTGGTACAGCATGTCTTGGGGGAAGGCCAGCAGCTGTCCCTGGAATCATTTAGATAAGAGTGGGTTTTGTTCTGCTTTAATTCAGGGCTCATGGGTAGTGGATTAGAGTCCATGTGGTCCTGGTTCCTGCCATGTTGCCCGCTCTTATTGCGGCTACATTGGTGAAGTGACTCCCTGTCATTCTGTCACGTAGGAAGGTTCCCATGTACAGTCATTGGCTGTAGTTGCTGCCATGGCTACAATGGCTGGTAAATGGACAGCACTGGGGTGGCATTGTGAGAATGAGAAAGCCATGACTTAGGACAGACTTGTATGTCTAGCTCTCCTTTCTTGGTTGTATTATGCTGTCTGATGTTTGGGCTGCACTTGTTACTTCCACCTAATGTCCATGTCGCCGGGCTTTCACAGTGGGGGCCCTATTGGGGACTTGAGGGTTGGCCAAAACTGGGCTTTGTCCTGTGCCCAGAGCCCGCGCATGTGCCATGGGAAGGTGAGTTTTTTTGTATGGCCGAACTGGGGGGTTTCACACATCAGGGCATCCCAGGTTGGGGTGCCCTGAGATAAAGCCAATACCCAGCCCTGGAATATTTTAGATCCCGTCCACCCACCAAAGACTGTCTGCTTTATAGTGGACCAATCTCCTGCCCTAGAGTCTATAGAGATTTGTGACCATGATAGGGTAACTCATTACTTGTTAGTTTGCCCTCCCTGTGTTCTGGTTTCCTCCCAGAAACTGGCAGCAACACCAGTGCAGAAGGCCTGTTGGAGGAAATGGCCAGATAAATGCACGTGTATTGCTCAGTGGCAGAGCTATGGAGGAATGCTATAGAAATGTTGTAGAGCAGGCTTTCCCATTCTCTACCCCAAATACCTGCTGTAAGTAGGTATGGGTTGCCACCTAAAATGTTAAAAACTGCTTAGTGCATAAAAACACATATACAGTCATGGCCGTAAATGTTGGCACCCCTGAAATTTTTGAGTAAATGAAGTATTTCTCACAGAAAAGGATTGCAGTAACACATGTTTTGCTATACAAATGTTTATTTTTTTTCTGAAAAAAAGAATGAGGCCTACAAAGAAAAGAACACAGTACCTACAGTGAAATATGGTGGAGGTTCAATGATTTGGGGTTGTCTAGCTGCCCCTGGCATTGGGTGCCTTGAATGTGTGCAAGGCATCATGAAATCTGAGGATTACCAACAGATTTTGAGTCACACTCTACAGCCCAGTGTCAGAAAGCTGGGTTTGCGTCCAAAATCTTGGGTTTTACAGCAGGACAATGACCCCAAACATGTCAAAGCACCCAGAAATGGATGGCAACCAAGCTACAGAGCTCTGAAGTGGCCAGCAATGAATCCAGATCTAAATCCAATAGAACACTTGTGGAGAAATCTTAAAATTGCTGCTGGGAAAAGGCACCCTTACAATGAGAGACCTGGAGCAGTTTGCAAAGGAAGAGTGGTCTATCATTCCAGCTGAGAGGTGTAAGAAGCTTATTGACGGTTATAGGAAGCAACTGATTTCAGGGTGTGCAACCAAATATTAAGTTAAGGGTGCCAATAATTTTGTTCAGCCCATTTCTGGAGTTTGGTGTGACATTATGTCCAATTTGCTTCTCCTTCTTCTTCGTTTCAATACACACAAAGGGAATAAATGTGTTTAGCAAAACGTGTTACTGCAATCCTTTTCTGTGAGAAATACTTCATTTCCTTGAAAAAGTTCCAACATTTACGGCCATGACTGTAGATGAAGATTCATGCAGAGCAACATAAGATTAGGTCTGGTCCCTGTTTTTGCTTTACAGCTACTTGTTTGTTGTTAGCGTTGTGGTTTCTAAACCCTTCCAGTTTTTAGTAATATCAATTATAGCTTAGCAGAGAATTGGAAGAGACTTGTTGCAATGGTAGCATCCTGTATGTCCCCCCCCCCCCCCCCCCCCGTGCTAAAACGGGAGCTTCAGCACCATTTAATGACAAGTCCAAACCCTTATTTAAATTTTAGATGCTAGATATTCCAAGTATGTCACACACCTCGCTTCCACTATTCATGACATATGGGTTATGGTCCAGTAGAGGGCGAACTTCTGCAGCGATGAAAGCAAAAAAGAAGCCCCTCCCAGTCCATAAATACCTGGGACCTCCCACACATTCCTTCTCTGCAGGACTGCGAGCAAGTCAGAAGGTGTATGCTGCTCTTCCTTGCAGGTATGCCGGGTTTACACCCGGCCATGTTGTGCTCTATTTCTGCCCGGACCTTTATGCTTTAAGCCCATTTCTAGCCTCCCAGCCTTGGCTGCAGGTCCGGGTGATGGTAGCCTTCACCTTAATAGGTGCTTAGGGAGCCATGCTCCCTCGTGAGACCCCATACAAAGGGGTAGGCGGGATCTGGGTTGGTGATCCCGGTTTGGGATGCCCTGTCCCCCATTTTTTTCCCTTACACCTTATGGCGAGGGATTCTCCCCCTTCCGGGTCCCCTCTGTTACCCTCCAGCGGGGGGATGGCATTGTTCTTCTATCTGTCTCTTTTGATATGTGTGTGTGCTTGTGCGCTTGATTCGCGTTTGCGCTTTGCGCTCTGCCTACAGTCTGGGGAGCTTCTTCCCCTCAGGCTGATTCTGTGAGGGGGTGGGGCCAGGCGCTCGCGCATTGCCGCGGCCGCCCCCTTCTGTTTTTTGGTGCCATTGAGGGCCCATCCCATTGCTGGGAACCGCATTACTGGATTCGGAGGGAAGGGGCCGGGTGCGGCGTGCGAACATGCGCTGACCCGCCCCTTCTTCTCCCTGGCTCTCTCTCTCAGGCGCTGCTGGCTGAATAGGACGCAATTTCCTGCGGTGTGTGAGTGCCCTGCTGGGCTCCCCCCTCTAATTACTATGCTTGGCCAATATGCCTCAGTCGCCGCTTGGGGCAGCGCTGGCCTCTCTGCTATTGTGTTCTTATGACATGTATTTATTATGCAGTTGCTGTGTGTGTGCATGTGCTTATGGCCCATATCTTTTTTGTCTTTCAGGAGGACTCCCTGTGCCTTGCTTAAAAGGGGGTTCTCCCGGTCCTAGGGTCCCTAGCTGTAATTTGGGGCACTTGTAAATCCTCCCACTCGGGACTTAAAGGGGCATCCCGGGTTTCTTACCAGCATAATTCCCTCTGGTCATTGCGACTACCTTAAAAATCACCATATGGAGGCTCCACAGGATACCGGGCTCCCTTCGGGACAATCCCGGCTATGTGTGGGTTGTGGGGTACCCCTTACGGGGGAGAATGTACTAATTTGCCATAACGCGGCAGTCGGGATCCCAGGCGTCTGGGTCCGTACCCCAAGTGACACCGTCATTAGTGGGGAGTCGCACTCGGTTGTATTTGCTAGGCTGGCCAACCTCGAGAAAATTATTTCTGGCTCGCTGGCAAAAAGGCCCCTGCTAAGAAAAGGCATGAGGAATCTGAGACTTAGGAACTGCAGTTCTTTGATTCTGATGCCCGGCAGGCGCTGGGGGATGCTGTGGATACTCCCAGGGTCCTGACCCATCTATCAGAGGTTCTGGGTATTTCCCCACCAGCGGAGGCCCCTCCGAAGAGGGGGGAATTCTTTGGGTCATCTAAGCCCCGCTTGGAGTTCCCAAATCAGGATCTTTTTGACAGCATGATTCTTAAAGAATGGGAGAAGATGAGTCGCCTTCATGGTGTTCCTCAGGGATGGGATAGGAAGTATCCCTTTCCGGTGGACGCGGTGAAGCGCTGGTCTTCCCCTCCCGAGGTTGATGCGCCCATCTTTTGGTTTGTCCAACACCTCCGTTGTACATACTCCTGACGCCACTACCCTTAAGGATGGCGCGGACAAGTGCATTGATCAGATGGCTTGCCATGCCTTTGCCAGTGTGGGTTCAGCCTTGCGGCCTGTCTGTGCATCGGAACTCATGGCTGTGGCTATCAGGTCGGAGATCAGGGACATGTTAAATGGGTCCCAGCTCAACCCGGATAGCGTTGAATTCACAGCCCTTAAGAGGTGTGAATTGTTCATGAATTTTGTTTTGTCGGCTATGGACGACACTATTACCATGTGTAGTAGAACTTCGGCTCTGTTGGTGGCCATGCGCCGGTCAGTATGGCTACGCCAGTGGGCGGCTGACATGGTGGCCAAGAAGTCGCTTACAGCTCTGCCCTTCCTGGGAACGCGGCTGTTTGGAGACAAATTGGATTCTGTGGCGAAAGGTGGAAGGCTACCTCAGCGTAAGAAGCAGCGTTGCTCCTTTCGGGGGGCAAGCTCCTTCAATCCTTCCTTTCACGATGCCAGAGGGGGCAGAGGTCTTGCCTACTCTGGCTTCAGAGGAAGTTCCTGGAACAGAGGCAGAGAACGTGCCCGTCCAGCCTCTACCTGGGGTTCCAAGCCCGCTGCCAAGCCAGCTCAGCAATGAGGAGGTGCCCTCACCCTTACGGGTGGGTGGACGGCTGCGGCTCTTCTTCCAGGTCTGGGCCCAGGAGGTTACAGACATGTGGATATTGGAAGTGGTCTCATCTGGGTACAAACTGGAGTTCGAGTACCGGCCTCCTCCCAGATTCCTAAGGTCTCGGGTGCCTTCGGACCCTCGGGCGGCGCAGCGGCTCCTGTCGGCTGTAAAGAATCTCCTGGACATGGCGGTCATATGCCCGGTGCCTCTTTCAGAGAGAGGCCGGGGCTATTATTCCAACCTTTTCACGGTTCCCAAAAGGGATGGCTCCATAAGACCCATTCTGGATTTGAAGCTTCTCAACAGGTTCATCAGAACCAAGAGGTTCCGCATGGAGACTCTGCGCTCAGCCATCGGTTCCCTTCGTCAGGGGGATTTCATGACGTCCATAGACATCAAGGATGCTTACCTTCATGTACCAATTTTCCCAGCACACCAGAGATTTCTCAGGTTTGTGATCGGAGATCAGCATTTTCAGTTTGTGGCCCTCCCGTTCGGGCTGACCTCGTCACCAAGGTTCTGGCGGGCATTATGGCCCTGCTCAGAGCCCAGGGCATTCGCATTGTGCCGTATCTGGACGACCTGCTCATTACAGCTTCTTCCCTCTGCCAGGCGGAGCTGGACACCAGGACGGTGGTGACGACGCTGGAGAAGTTCGGATGGGTGATCAACCACCCCAAGTCTTCTCTCTCCCCATCAAGGGAGATTTCCTTTCTGGGCATGAATCTGGATACCAGTCAGGCCAGAGTGTTCCTACCTCAGCCAAAGGTGCAGAGGGTTCAGGATCTGATACTTGTTCTCCTGAACAAGCCTCGCCCTTCTATCCGGCTAGGGATGACTCTGGTAGGTTTGATGGTGGCTTCCTTCGAGGCAGTCCCCTTTGCTCAGTTCCACATGAGGTCGCTACAACTCCATCTATTGCTGAAATGGGACAGATGTCCACAGTCTTTGGATCAGTCATTTCTGATGTCTCCCAGGGTTCGGCAGTCCCTTCAGTGGTGGCTGGAACCAAGCAATCTGATGAGGGGCAGATCCTTTCTGGCCCCTTGTTGGGAGACGGTTACCACGGATGCCAGCCTGTCGGGCTGGGGAGGTTTCTGGAAGGATCATCAGTTCAAGGGGTTTTGGGGTCCTCAGGAGGCTCACACCCCCATCAATGTCTTGGAGCTCAGAGCTATCCGCTTAGTTCTGTCACATCTGACACTTAACCTACGGGGTTTACCGGTTCAGGTTCGATCGGACAATCTAACTGCAGAAGCTTACATCGATTACCAAGGAGGGACTCGCAGCAGGAGTTCCCTCAGGGAAGTATCTTTGATTCTGACATGGGCGGAGAGCAATGTTCCTTGCATCTCGGGAGTGTACATTCCGGGAGTGGAGAACACGGAGGCGGGGGATTTTCTCGCCAAGGGGAATGGTCTCTCAACCACAGGGTATATCGGGTCCTGTGTCACAAGTGGGGGACTCCGGAGGTGGATCTCTTTGCCTCAGTCACAAGCTCCCAATCTTTGTATCTCTGTCTCAGGATCCTCTGTCCCTGGTAGTGGATGCCTTGTCCCTTGCCTGGAGGGATCTGGGGTTTCTGTACCTGTCTCCTCCCTTCTCCATGGTAGGCAAGGTAGTGCGCAAGCTGGCGCTAGAGGGGGCACCAGCAATTCTGGTGGCCCCAAGGTGGCCAAGACAGGTTTGGTTCACAGACGTCGTAGATTTGGCGGTAGATCAGTACAGGCTTCCCCTGTTTCCGGATCTGATCTCTCATGGTCAACTACGTTAACCCAATTTGCAAACGCTTGCTTTTGACGGTGTGGCTGCTGAAACCTTCATCCTGAGGGAGGAAGGTTTGTCTGAGGCGGTTATTCAAACCTTGATTAGAGCTAGGAAGAGGTCTTCCTCTAACATTTACTATAAGAATTGGCGGTCCTATATTGACTGGTGTGAGGCTAGGGCCTTACCTTGCAGGGTGTTTTCGATTCCTAGGATTTTGGAGTTTCTACAACACGGTCTGGATCTGGGGTTCCAGCTCAGTACTTTGAAGGGTCAGGTTTCTGCCCTGGCTGTCTTTTTTCAAAGGTCTTTTGCTTTGCATCATCTGGTCAAGACTTTTTTCCAAGGGGTCACTCATGTTCGGCCCCCTAGAAAGCCTTTGGTACCCGTTTGGGTTCTCTCGGCCCTCCAGGGGCCTCCTTTTGAGCCGATGCAGGATGTGGCTCTTTCTGTGGCTCTTTCTGTGCTCACTCAAAAGGTTGCCTTTTTGGTGGCTATTACCTCTGTTCGGCGTGTCTCTGAGTTGGCGGCTCTGTCTATTCAGGCCCCTTACTTTGAGAGACCAGGATAAGGTTGTTTTTCGCTTTAAACCAGATTTCCTTCCTAAGGTGGTTTCTGCTTTCCATCTCAATCAGGATGTAGTTCTCCCTTCCTTGTGTCCTAAGCCTAGCAATGACAAGTAGAGGGTTTTGCACTCTTTGGATGTGGTTCGCTGTGTGAAGTACTATTTGGTTGCTACTTCTCCTTTTCGTAAGACGGACGCCTTGTTCGTGGTGCCTTCTTGGCACAGAAAAGGTTTGGCGCCCGCCAAGTCTACCATTAGTAAATGGATACGTCAGGCCATTGTCGGGGCCTATTCTGCTAAGGGGAGGGTTCCTCCTTTTAAGATCACTGGTCATTCTACTCGTGCTGTTGGGGCTTCCTGGGCCTTTCAGCACCAGGCTTCTGTTGAACAAGTTCATACTTTTTTCCAAGTTTTATAAGGTTGATGTGCGGGCCTCAGCGGATGCTGTTTTTGGCCGCAAGGTTCTGCAAGCTGCAGTGGTTTAAATTGGTGCATTTTTTGCTGTATTTGGATCCCCACCCATGACGGACACTGCTATTGGATGTCCCATATGTCATGAATGGTGGAAGCGGGGTGTGTGAAATACTTGGAATAATACCATTTTGTGATTACTCACCTGTAAAATGGGTATTATAAGTATGTCACACACCCCGCTTCACCCCGCCCTTTGGTATTCTGGATCCTTTATATGGTGAACCTTTTATTGTTAAGAATGTTTTATTAGCTCTTCCTGGTCCCCTTACTGCTATCATATACTGGGAAATGAGTGGGAGGTCCCAGGTATTTATGGACTGGGAGGGGCTTCTTTTTTGCTTTCATCTCTGCAGAAGTTCGCCCTCTACTGGACCATAACCCATATGTCATGAATAGTGGAAGCTGGGTATGTGACATACTTATAATACCCATTTTACAGGTGAGTAATCACAAAATGGTATTTTTTTTGATGCTAGGGAAAAGTTTAATTTTTATTTGCGTACGTATTTTTTCCCCCACTGTGTTCAGGACTCTAGGGTACAGGCACCTCCATCTTGTCTCAGAAGCATCACATATTGAGTTGAGGGGTGTAAAGTACAGGGGGTGGGGTTATATCTGTGCTTTGCACAGACAGAGCAGAGCTAAGGTCAGGAAAAGAGCAGCAATCCCAGAATGCAGAACAGCATAGTCAGAAGACACTTCCTGTTTGCAGGCAGCCTAAGACTCTGTGGGCCACCATCTTGGATTTTGAAATACTTAAAACAAAAAAAAAAAAATAGGTGCAGGTATGATGCTTTTTAATGTGGTCATTCTGTATGTATGGGGTGGGAGGAAACTTTTCAAGATATGCTCCTTTTTTTTCAAGGTTAACTCGCCATCAGTCACCGGGGATGTGGCCATGCCCTCTCTATTCATTGCGATGGAGGTAGTGGGTGAAGCCTTACACGCACCCTCTCCATTGTAGTGAATGGAGGGGGTGTGTTCACACATGTGACTAATGGTGGGGGCATGGTCTGGTATGGAAGTGCCAGAGAACACAGTATAGGGCCTTTTTTTTCATGTTTGTCTCCATCTGATTTTCAGGTCAGCGTAATCAAAGACCTATATGAGGCTGAGCTTGCTGATGCTCGAAAAGTTCTTGATGAAACTGCAAGACACAGAGCCAAGCTACAGATAGAACTGGGGAAGTACCGCTCTGACCTTGAGGAACTCGCCAAAAAGTAGGTTGCTGCTCCTATTGTTTGATGGGTGGAAAGGACCTTCAAATTTTAATTTCTGATAGCATCCTTTTCAGCATTCTAGCTGTGTGCTATGTGTAAGTTATACCATCTGCCGGAAACCAGGCCACCAAGCTGATTTGAAGGGAAAGTCCATAGGAATTAATGACGCTGTATCGAATTGTGTGCCTAAACCATACAATACTATACACTACATCTTGGATGGGCTAATATGCAACCTCACTAAGGCCTTCTTGAACAATTCAGTAATTTACACTCAGACATGTACAATGCTTTCATTAAAGCTTATAAGATTTTTCCGAAAGTATATGGCCATCTTGGCATGGTTTTTTTTTTTTTTTTTTTTCTCCCCATAAACAAAACCATCGAAAACCTGGAGAACCTTTCCAGTTCAGTGTATGTATGTATTTATGTATGTATGTATGTGTGTAATTTTTTTCCCCCATTTCTTTCAGCTTCAAGAAAAAAGATGTTGATTTGAGTACTGCACAGAATCGTATTCGGGACCTGGAGGCTTTGCATTTCAGAAGTGAGGCCGAACTTAGTGCCTCGCTCGAGGAGAAACGAAAGCTGGAGATTGAAGTAACAGATTTGCGTGCTCAACTTGCTAAGGTATAAGTTGGATTCCTAATGAACTTGTAAGGCTACAAAGCCGGGTGTATCCTGTATCTGTATGTTTGTCACTGTCCTCAAAGGAATGTCCTGTGTCTTTCAGAGTTCAGATGTAGGTACACGGCTAAGTACTGGCCAGAGTTTTCCTTTTTTCATTTTTTGATGGATAGGGAAGTGTTGCAGTTTCATACAATAAAGATATCCCACCACATACTTACATTCGCTTGTGTCGCTTGTTGGGTGCAGAGCCCGCGGAGGCACAGCTGTAGTCCAAAAGATACAAAGTTGGGCCTGCACACCACATGTTCTGACACACACACACACACACACACACATACACACACACACACACACACACACACACACACACACACACACACACACACCGCTGCTGCAAATCTTGTGATATTGCTGGGGGGGGTGCAAACTGTTCTTTTTGAAACGAAGTCCCCGTTGCTAAGAATGCTATGTTATATGTTGGTTTGTTTAACATTAAAGAAACAGTCCAGGCAAAAATAGATAAAAAAAAAAAAAAAAAACCTCCTCTTCCATGCAGCTCTTGCATCTAGGTCCTCTCTACAGTTTACATTTTCTTTCAGTGTGAATTAGGATGACTTTCTATTTCACTTTGTGCAGTTTATGTATTTACTTATTTGGGCTCCTGGGCCTGTAAGAAAAAAAATCTCATTTGTGTTTTCAGGCAGAGGATGCACATGCAGTTGCCAAAAAACAGCTGGAACAGGAGACTTTGATGCGCGTTGACATGGAGAATCGCTGTCAGAGCTTGCAGGAGGAGCTAGAGTTCAGAAAAAGCATATACGCAGAGGTATGCCCGCTTCTAGGCTGTAGTTTTGTCAGCCCTTTCTTTGTGTAACTGTGTTTTAAGTCTGTTGGTTGATAACAGGAATCAAGAGAAACCAGGAAGCGCCATGACCGTAGTTTAGTTGAAGTTGATAGAGGCAACAAGTATGACTACGAGTCTAAACTAGCACAAGCTTTGGATGAGCTCAGGAAACAACATGATGAGCAAGTCGGGCTGTACAAAGAAGAGCTGGAGCAGACCTACCAAGCAAAGGTAATGTGAATGACTCTTATCGGCTATATAGTAATTAACACAAGCAATGTGGCAAGTTAACTGTGTATGTTCAACAAAAAAGTATACCATTTGGAAAAACTGTTCAGACTATATTTTAAACCTGCATTGTCCCTAGGTTTTAAAGAGGAACATTGGACATTCTGGGGAGTTCTCAATATTTCCCCAAACTTTGCCATCCGTTCCCTTTAGACCTCAGCTCGCAAAAATGGATAATAATACTTACCAGTCTTCTGCCCTTCTGCGTTCGTCTGTTCCTCTCTTGGTGCCATCGTAGGGCAGCGCCATGTTGTCTTCCCAAGATGCATTGCGTCACCCTGGGATAATTTGTCTGTGCTGCTGATCTCTGTCCGGGGCGGCTGTAGGGGAAAAGACCAGCTTGTGAGGACTGGGGGAACCTAGTGAAGACTGCTAATCCCTGCAGTGTCAGACAGCTAAGACACCAGAGCTTTCAAAAAGCAGCATAATGTCAGCGATCCGGAGGATGCCGACTTCCGGGTGAGGGGTGTAATAGGACCTGGTCATTTTTAGGTCTGTTGCTCTTTTAAAAGGATATTTGTGTATTCATTGAGCCTTTTTGGTGATATTGGGAACATTGGGACATTGGGAACACAGAGTTGCTACTGCGAATTGAGCAGCACCCACAGCTAGACATGTTTTAACCATGCCAGGGCTTTTAAAGCATCCTGGGTTCCCTGTTCAATTCGGATCACACCCACCCATGTCTTTTCTGAATGGCTGGGCATCGGAACATGCTAAAGCTACAGGAATCCTGGGGATATAGACACGGGGAGTCACTGTGTTCTGGGAGCTGCCAATGACCCTGGGGAGGCTTAAACAGTGGTGCATCCCTATTTAATATGGGACTGGGCAAGGACCAAAGCCCAGGATAGTGAAAATCTCAGCTTTAGCTCCACTTTCATGTGAACTGTTTCATGTGATCTCCCAGCTTTGTGTCTGAGTGCTTGCATGTCAGGTAGGAAAATGGTCTTTAAGACTTTCTTGGTAAGTCATGTAGGATTGTCTCACCCAGGTACACTGTGGTTGCTTGGGGTTGAATGCTGACAGGGAGACATAGCTGCCATCCTCCGGATGGGAGGGGGGTTAGAGAAGAAAACCCTTACCACGCCAGCAATCCAGCACCATTCTCCCAGCGCTGCAGGTCCTGGCTGCCGTCATCTTGGCCAAAGACCTAAAGGGAAGCAGCGTTGTCTTTCTGTGTGGTAGATGCATGGACACTGGAGGACGCCGCTGGACTGCGGACGTGAGGTGTGTGAGAGACTGCCCCTCCGCCTGGAGAGGGTCCGGGGGGGGGGGGTGCTCACCAACCCCGGGCTTTACCTTCGCATAGTCTTCCTGCGGCCCCAGGGTTGGCAGCACCCCTTACCACATGTTGCGTTCCATAAGGGACAGGTGTTTGTGTCTTCGAGGTTGGGCAAGCTGTTTTCGGGCCGCGACTGGGCTGCAGCTGGGATTTCCGGGTCGGGAGGTGGGTTCACAGATGTGCATCCGTTCACGTCCCTACCGGCGGCGCCAGAAGAGGCAACCAAGCTGGTCCTTCAACCTCACCTCTGGGTCAAGAGGACATTTAGGGAACTTGGAAAGAAGGCCTGGTCGGTGGAGGAGTCCTCATTACAGACCCGGGCAGCGGTGGTGCAGCAGGCTTGCTAGTGGCCAGCGGGGACTGCAGCATAACCTCTATGCCTCACAAGAAAGTGGTGATATGTATGTATTCCACATTTTTCTGGCCTATTTTACTAGTTAACCCCTTTATTCTAAGCATACAGCACGTCCTGCTCCAGATGTAGTAATTACATGTGGGTAATCCTCCGCCTGAGGCGCTGTTCACTGCAGACATGTAGAAAACAGGCTCCTCCCCGCCCTACATATACCGAGGGACCTCCCACAAATCCCCAGATTTCTCTGCAGTGCTCACTGCGAAAACATGAAGTATCACGCTCTCGCAGGCGAGCGGGGGCTTTACAGCCCGAGGCCCTGCGGGACTATTTCCACCCGTCCTCTTTATGAAAGAATATGCCTCCCAGCCTGGGCTGCGTCGGTCGGGTGAAGGTAGGCAGCACCTTAGGTGCTTACGGAGCTAGACTCCACCGCAATCCCCCCACCATAGGGTAGGCGGTTAAGGCTAATGGTGAGCCTTCAGAGGATGCCCCTCCCGCATCAGCGCCCCATACCCCATGTAGCGGTGAACCCAGAGTATTGGGTCACCTTCCTTCCTGGGGGTTGGGGGGGGGGGGGTTGTGTGTGCAGACGGCTTAACATTGCCCCATTACACTGAGTTGAAGCCCTTGACGGTTACTGGGTGTCGTAGCTGCTTTTCAACACTTATCTTAACCTTAGCCGCAGCGCCCTTAATGTTGTTTACTCGGCGCGTACGGCGGCTCCGATCGCGGACGCTACGGGTTCATTCTCTTTTCTTTCCTGTCATGTCAGTCCCTAAGGTGATTCACTCGGTAGGGGCTCAGTTTCTAACTACTTGTTTTTCTATTGGTTACGCGCTCCAAGCTTCGCGCTCTCCGGGGGGCGTGGTCTGATGTGGCGCGTTCCGCGTCATGTTCTGCTCTAGCCCGCCCTTTGAGGTTCGCTGGCGCCATTCCTTTCACGTGCGCGTGGTGAAGACTGTCCTCCCCTCGCTGTTCTGTAAGTGCCCTCACGGGCGACCTTTCTTTAGCTTTCGCTTCTCCTCGCTTGGCTCTGACATCCCTCTTCCCCTTGTGTCTTTCAGACCGTGAGCTTCGGTGGCTTCTCCCGGCCCGGCGTAACGCCCGGCCCTGACTTCTAAAAAATCACTCCCACTTATAGCGTCAATCCCTACTGGCATATTGCACATAATAATCACCATATGGAGGCATCTCAGGATATTGTGAACGGGGTTCCTTCGGGACAAGTCCGTCTGTGTGTAGCTTGTGGGGTCTTGCCTAGCAGCGGTGACAATGCACGGGTGTGCGTCCCTTGTGCACAGCAGGCGCTAGCCGGTCTTCCCACCTCTTCTGAGGCTGGACCCGCACCTCTCCTCGCTTCACCTACTCCCCCAAGTCTGAGCCTAACCCCCAATACCAGTGGGGATTCTCATTCTGATTTGGCCACTAGGCTGGCTAGTGTGGAAAACTTACTTGCTGGCTCCTTGACGCTCAAGGCCACCGCCAAGAGGCGACATTTGAATCCTGAATCTACTATATTTCCTATAGAATCTGATGATTTACTTTTTTCCTACGCTCATTCCCCCTTAGACGAAGGGGAATTGCTCTCTGACTCGGGGTCATACGATGACGAGTCCAGGGGACAGGAAGATTCTGGTTCTGATCATTGGTCCTCGGACGACATGGATAGACTGTTGACCCAGATCTTTGACGTATTGTCCCTCTCTCCCCCTGCCACGGCTCCCCGGCAAAGGGGGGGATCTGTTCCACACCGCTAGGGCGCGGTTGGAGTTTCCCGAACAAACCCATTTTAATAGCCTTGTGCTGAAAGAATGTAGCCTCGCGCTGAAAGAATGGGAACACCCCAGCAAACTTCATGGGGTCCCTAAAAGTGTGGATAAGAAATATCCCTTTCCTGCTGACCTGGTCAAGTGTTAGACATCACCACCAGAGGTTGATGTCCAACACCTCAATTATGCACTCCCCCCGACACTACTACGCTGCAGGATTCGGAGGCGTTTGCATTTGGGGGAGCGTCGCTCCACCCAGTGTGCGCCTTAGCCATCACGGCGGTGGCGCTCAGGACCGTGGTTAAGACTGCTCTTGAAGGGGCGGATGACTTGCCCTCTGCTGCCAATGCTCTGGCCACCTGTGAAACTTTTGTGAACTATATCCTATCTGCATCGGATGATGCTATTAAGTTGAGTGCTAGGGCTTCTGCTCTGGTGGTAGCTATACGCCAAGCGGTCTGGTTGTGCCAGTGGGCCGCTGATAACGCCGCCAAGAAGGCCCTTACGGGGTTTCCATTTAAGGGATTGCGCCTGTTTGGAGAAAGGTTAGGTTAGATATCTTTGCCAAGGGTGGCAAGTTACCCCAGCGCAAGCGTCAGATTCGGCCCTTGCGTGGCCCAAGCTCCCTATCGACCCCCCCTCCCGGGGGGCTAAGCAAGGCAGAGGAGTGTCCTTCGCTGGGTCTCGGGCAGAGCCCTGGAACAAGAATAAGGGACGCCGTCCCGGTGCCTCCTGGGGGCCCAAGGCCCCTCAAGCATGAAGGGGCGCCCTCACCCGTCGGGGTGGGGGGACGTCTACAGCACTTCAAACATGTCTGGAGTCGCCACGTCTCAGACCTGTGGATTCAGGAGGTAGTGTCCTCCGGTTACAAGATAGAATTTGCCGTACGGCCCCCTACCAGGTTCGTTGGGTCTCGGATCCCTCAAGACCCTGTATCAGCACGGGTCTTGATGCTGGCTGTGCAGGACCTTCTAGATCTAGTGGTCATTTGCAAGGTCCCCTTAAGAGACAGGGGGCAGGGGTTTCTATTTTCACGGTACCCAAAATGGACGGGTCAGTCAGACCCATTCTGGATTTAAAAATCCTCAACAGATTTGTCAGAAACAGGCTCTTTCGTATGAAAACTTTGCGCTCGGCCATCGCCTCGCTGCGCCCAGGGGACTTCATGACATCTGTGGACATCAAAGACTCTTACCTGCACGTTCTGGTGTTTCCAGGACACCAAAGGTTTCTCAGATTTGCGCTGCTGGATCAGCATTACCAGTTCGTGGCCCTGCCATTCGGCCTCACGTCGGCTCCCAGGGTGTTCACCAAGGTGCTGGCAGGGGTGATGTCCCTGTTAAGACTAAAGGGCATACGCGTGTTGCCCTATCTGGACGACATACTCATCACCTCTCAGTCTCTGCGACAGGCAGAGCTGGACACTCAGTAGTGTCCACCCGGGAGTCATTCGGCTGGGTGATCAATTACCCCAAGTCCTCTCTGTCCCCCTCCTCAGTGACCCCGTTCCTGGGGATGATTCTGGATACGGTTCAGTCAAGGATATTCCTTCCTCAGCAGAAGGTGGAAGCTCTGACAACGCAGGCGATGTCCCTGCTTTCGAACCCTTATCCCTCCATCCGGCAAGGAATGCAGTTGGTGGGCTCGATGGTGGCAAGCTTCGAAGCGGTGCCCTTTGCCCAGTTTCATTTGAGAACCCTACAGCTTCACCTTCTGTCAGTTTGGAACAAGGACCCAGCGTCCTTTGGATGGGATATGGGTGGTTCCCCCCTCGGTCAGACAATCTCTTGCGTGGTGGTTGGACCACAAGAACTTGACAAGGGGCAGATCTTTCCTGGCTCCCTCCTGGGAGACGGTCACAACGGATGTCTGTCGGGTTGGGGGGGATTCTGGACGTCCCTGCGCTTTCAGGGGAGGTGGGGCCCTCAGGAGGCCCATCTGCCTATCAATGTCTTGGAACTCAGGGCGGTCAGATTGGTGCTGGAACAATTGACCCATCACCTGAGGGGTCTGGCGGTTCAGGTACGCTCAGACAACAGAACGGCGGTTGCCTACATCAACCATCAGGGAGGGACCCGGAGCAAGAGGGCTCTTCAGGAAGTATCTCTGATTCTAACATGGGCGGAGGCCAATGTCCAATGCGTCTCGGCTGTCTACATTCCGGGGGCGGAGAACCTGCTGGCAGATGCTCTGAGCAGGGGGTCGTCCCGTCAGGGGGAATGGTCCCTCTGCAACAGGGTATTTCAGTCCCTGTGTCACCGGTGGGGTGTGCCAGATGTGGATCTGTTTGCGTCCCGTCACAATCACAAGCTCCCGTGCTTTGTATCCCTGTCTCAGGATCCTGGCCACGGATGTCCTGTCAATGTCTTGGAGGGAGTTTCGGCTCCTGTATGTGTTTCCACCAATTCCCCTTCTGGGCAGAGTTCTGCGCAAGATTGCTCTGGAAGGGGTACCCACGATTCTGGTGGCCCCAAGGTGGCCAAGAAGAGTGTGGTTCGCAGACGTGGTTCAAATGGCAGATCAGTATGATCTGCCAAGGTTGCCAGATCTTCTAACTCAGGGGTCTCTACGCCATCCCAATTTACTAAGTCTGGCTTTGACGGCTTGGCTGCTGAAACCTCCATCCTGATGGAAAAGGGTTTGTCTGCATCTGTAGTGGCCTACTATGGTGCAAGCCAGGAAAAAGACTTCCTCTGCTATCTATTATAGAGTCTGGCGTTCTTACATTGACTGGTGTGAGTCCAGGTCTCTTCCTTGCCGGGAATTTTTAGTCTCTAGGGTGCTGGAGTTTTTACAACCTGGTCTAGACTTAGGCCTTAAGCTTAGTACTCTGAAGGGCCAGGTTTCGGCCCTGTCTATCTTCTTTCAGAAGACCTTTGCCCAGCATCTGCTCATCAAGACTTTCTTTCAGGGGGTCACTCACGTGCGTCCCCCCCCCCCCCCCCCCCCGCAAGCCTATGGTACCTGTTTGGCATTTAAACTTGGTTTTATCGGCCCTGCAGGGTGCTCCCTTTGAGCCTATTCAGGAGGCTGCTCTCGCTGTCCTCACGCTCAAGGTTGTCTTCTTAGTAGCTATCACCTCTGTTAGACGTGTGTCTGAGTTGGCTGCCTTATCTATTCAGCCTCCCTACTATGAGAGACACCAGGATAAGGTTGTGTTCCGCTTCAAACCAGACTTTCTACTTCAAGTGGTGTCTGCCTTTCATTTGAATCAAGATATTGTGCTTCCTTCCTTGTGCCCTAATCCTAGTAACCCTAAGGAAAGGGTTTTGCATTCCTTGGACGTGGTTAGGTGCGTCAAGTATTACCTAGTTATCACTAAGGCCTTCAGGAAGACTGATGCTCTCTTCGTTGTGCCTCACGGGCCTAGGAAGGGTTTGGCTCCCACCAAGTCTACCATCAGTAAATGGATTCGTCAGGCTGTGGTTCAAGCTTATACTACTAAGGGGAAGTCTTCCCCCCTTTCATCTTACTGCTCATTCTACTCGAGCTGTTGGGGCTTCTTGGGCTTTTCAGCACCAGGCCTCTGTGGAACAAGTTTGCAAGGCCGCTACTTGGTCTTCTGTTCATACCTTTTACAAAGTTTTACAAGGTTGATGTTAGGGCCTCAGCTGATGCTTTGTTTGGCCGCAAGGTTTTGCAGGCGGCAGTAGTTTAAACTGCTTGCTGTTGCCTTTTCTGTTGGGGATCCCACCCTACCTTTCGGACACTGCTATTGGATGTCCCACATGTAATTACTACATCTGGAGCAGGACGTGCTGTATGCTTAGAATAATACAATTCTGTGAAGTACTTGCCTGTAGAATAGGTATTATACGCATACAGCACGTCCTGCTCCACCCCACCCTGGTTTCACTTTGTTCTGGATCCCCTGTTTGGTGATTGTTATCATTGTTATTATTGCCAGTTTTTGGGTGGCTGGCTTCTCCTTTCACTGCTTTTCAATGCTGGGGATTTGTGGGAGGTCCCTCGGTATATGTAGGGCCGGGAGGAGCCTGTTTTCTACATGTCTGCAGTGAACAGCGCCTCAGGCGGAGGCTTACCCACATGTAATTATTACATCTGGAGAAGGACGTGCTGTATGCATATAATACCAATTCTACAGGTGAGTATTTCACAGAATTGTATTGTTGCAGCAGGAATGTTACTAAGCTTTACTCTGCACCCTCTTTCAGTCTCTCTTAAGCCTAAGTAGAAGGATAAAGCAGGCTCCAGAATTAAAGGTAGTGTAATGTTAAAAATCCATATAAACACATTGGGTAATGATGGAGGGATCACTTATACACCCAAACTGAATAAAACGTCCACCAAGCTTGCGTTTTTGTTTTTTCTTTTGTGTTTTTTTTTTTTTTTTCCCCCTGGTAGGAATAAAATCAAGGTATGACAGGTTTAACCCTTTAACCGCCAGCCTACCTTGAGATTTTGTCACCCTTTGTTGCCAGGCCATTTTTCACTATTTTGTGCTCCCCATGTTCAACTGTGATTTTTGAAGGGATTTCCCAGGAAAGTGATATTATTTTTTTCAGCAGAGCCTGGGCTTTAACATGGAATGTCTTGTTTGTCATTTTCTAAGTGTATTCTCAATATTTTTGGGTGAAAATTGTACAAAAAAAAACAAAACTATTTTTACAATTTGTAGTGTTTTTTTGTAATAAAAATGTAAGTTTGTCAAAATCTTTTTGCGTGTGAAACCCCAATTTCTCCCGGTTACAGCGGTACCACATATGTATAGGTAGACACCCTTTCCAGCCCAGGAGACCCCCCCCCCCCCCAAACTGAAACAACACTTTAGGAGATTTTCAGATAAAATACAACTATGCTATGCAATATGTGCACCTTGCAGTTTTTCAAGAAAAACAACCCTTTACATTTGAAATACCCCCCTACAAACTATATATTCCCTAGAAGTACACACCTCAGGCTTTCTAGGCGTACCAGGCTTGTTGACATGGGTGCAGTTTTCTGGAAGTAATCCCTCAATGTATTCTTTGGTTGCACAGGGTTTCCTTAAAAATGGATAAAAAAGCAAAATCAAAACCACATTTTCCTAAAAAAAAAAAAAAAAACTATATTCAAATCAGAAAATCTGAAAAAGCAACATGCCCCGAACAGAACAATACCCAACATGCATAGGTTCTGTCAAGGAAAGAGTGGCCAAACACACCGAAGTAAATCATGCGCATAGCGGTAATTTTACTTCAAAATTTCAGCTTTGCAGACAAAGTGCGCACCTTGTGCTTTTTCTACCAAAACAACCCTTTACATTTGGAATATCCCCGATAAACCGTATATTTCCTGAAAGTACACATGTTAAGCTTTCTAAGCATACCCAGCTTGTTGTAGTGGGCTCATCTTTCTGGAAGTAATATCTCGGTTGCATAGGGTTTCACAAAAAATGTATAAAAAAGCAGAGTGGCAATCAATTACCTCCAAAACCAGTTGGGCAGGGACATCAACCTCGGTCAAAACCTCCAGAGAAGTTCCAGATTACAAAATTGCCATGGGATCCTAGGAAAAGACAAGCCTTACCCCAGGTCATCCAGGAATTGCCCAACAAGAGAGTAATCTAGCCGGTTCCCGGAGAACTTTTATTCCCATGTAATCCTGGTACAAAAACAGTCAGTTGCCCTCATACTAATTCTGAACCCGAAAATACTGAACAGATTCATTATCTAAAAGGGATTCGGAATGGAGTCATTATTCACCATAAGGAACCTCCTTGAGGAGAGGCTTATGGTAAGCATCAATTTACAGGGTGCCTTCTTGCACATACCTAGCTTTCAGACACACCTTCGTTTTTCTGAGATTTGCAATCCTAACATTCGGAACCACTTCACTTACAGTACTGGGACTAGCCGTTAGGAATCTCTTCGGCTCTCGGTATATTCACAAAGATCCTGGCGGAGTGTTTTGAGACACGGAGGCCTCTTTCTTAAACAGCTTTGCTGTGACTCTTGTTATGAAAATTGGAATGGATTGTAAATCTGAAGAAATCGAGTCTGACTCCTTCCTTACAGAAGATGCAGATTCCTCTGTCTCTGGATATACACTGTAGAACAAAAGATTTGTCTACCGTCCGAAATTATGAGAGTTCTAGGCCAGATGAAATCAGCAATTCCAGCTGTTACGAGGGCACAGCTGCATTCCAGACTCTCCTTCTGTAGGTTTGGGATTGCAACCCAGAGTCCCTAGATGCCCTGGTGCGTCTTCCATAGTCAGTAGAGACTCTGGCCTGATGGTGGGATTTTCAAGCCCTGCCCTCCTGCAGATTTTGGAGACAAGTACAGCTGGTTGTCATAATGATGGATGCCAGTGGCTGGGGAAACGCATCTAGACTCCTGGCATACCCGGGGACACTGGTCAACAGAAATTGAAAGTGGACCAACGCCCAGCGGGATCAGCGCGGGAATTTCTTATCCGATCCCTCCCCGCGGGGCATCCAAAATCGGGGTTCCCCGCTGTGTGAGACCTACCAGGACGCCCGCCGCACTAACGTGGATTCCGGTCCAACGGCGCATGCGCGGACCGCATCTCGCGCTTCACAAATAGCCGGCACGAGCGTGCTCCCTGTTTGGAGCTGCTAAAGTAAGACGTCGCATTGACGCGCATACCTCAGTGGCTCCGAGCACGCTGATTGGACGTGCTGCCGCGCATGCGCCGTAGGAGCGGGGTGAGGCAAGTTATATCTTGCAATCTGGGGGGTTTCACATAGCGGGGCACCCCCGATCGGGGTGGACCAAAATCCTGTGTGTTGGTCCACTTTAATCAAGATCATTGTCTTCCTGCAGGAAGATTTTGATCTAGGACTGGCTGTAATTACTTTTAAAACTCAGGCCTCTGCAATTTGTCTGTCTTGATAAAACCTTAAGAAAAATGTTCTAATCAATAGATTTTGTCGCCATTGCCAGAAGGAGACTAGTCCTCTCTTTCAAATGTCCTACGTGGAATCTTTCCCTTGTCCTTGAGGGATTATCCAATTCTCCCTTTGAGCCTCTTGCCCAGGGATGAGACACAATTTTAACCTATTTGTATAATTTTAGCAGAAAGAATAGAGGACTGGCTGCCTGCATAGCTTCCATAGCCAGATGGATTAGGCAGGGCACTTCCTTAGCCTACAGGTTTATCGACAGTCCACCCCTGTGTGAGCGCGCTACTCAGCCAGTCGGCGCACTTGCTCTCACCCGAGTCTGCGCCGTGGGAGTGGAAGGAAGGTGAGTGAAACAGGGCGGAAGGGGGGGGGGGTGCTACACAGTGATCGTGAAATTCCTGTGTGGTGTTCCTCTTTAAGGGTAGCTCACCAGAAAGTAACTTGTTCATTTAGCTCATGCCTAACAAAGTACTCTTGATGTTTTTTTTTTTTTTTTTTTTTTTGCTTAGTTTTAGCTGAATAGTGCTCGAGAGCAAATTATATCTCGCCTCAACGTTATGTAGGGGGCCAGTAGCAGGATGTACTCTGCGAATTTAGCAGGAAAGCAGCAGAAGGCTGCTTCCCACTACACCTAAGTAATTGGAGAGCTAAGGCAAAAAGACCCCTGACATTGTACCTCCCACCTTATTTGTATTTTCAACTCGGCTGGTGCAGTCTCTGCAGCTGCCAATAGAAACTTGTGACTGTGAGAATGGAAAACTGCACAGTAGAGTGCTGCCAGAGCTGCCCAATAAGGTTATAGGGGAGAAAAGTCCAGATGTTTTGTGAGCAAAAAAAACGCCTAGCATGCACTGAAGCCTCCACCTGTCATTCTAAGACTTCTGGTGACAGATTCACTTTCAAGCAGACCAAAACCTACTCAACTTGTGAAATACATTTTGGCCAACGTTCTGATACTCTCTGCTTGGGGGTAGAACTAGCAATAGATATTTGCCTACCAAATTGTCCTAGAACACTGATGTTTTTGTGGCCCCTCTGTAAGCTGGCAGTCATTGCATGTGTGTGCCAATGACTTGGGGAGGGGTCAGAGCAAAGCAGGAGCAGCAAAAATTGCCAGGCACCCTTCATGGCGGAAGCAATTCAGGGGATGCTAGTTAAACATGTGCTTTTTTTTTTTTTTTTTCCACTTTGGGTAACTACCCCATGTTTAGGGGTGTGCACTCTGAACGCAACCATCTTTTCTTGTTGCAGTTGGACAATATCAAGCGTTCCTGTGATCACAATGACCAAGCTGCTGAGGCTACCAGAGAGGAGCTAATGGAAGCCCGCATGAGGATTGAGACACTTGGCTATCAGCTATCCAACCTTCAAAAGCAGGTAAACTTACTTAAACCATACCCATGCCTAATGCTAAATTTATTTCAGTACTTTTGTTTTATTCCTGTCTGTTACTGACTTGGTGTCATCTAATGAATTTTAAACCGGACCTTCCCCATGATTTATTGAAAAGCCCAAACCCTTAAACGATTCCCCAGCATCTACAATTAATATATTTTAAGTTTTTAATCACTTATTATTCTTTCCCCCACTGGGCTGCAACTCTGTTAAGGACTTTAGGATACGGGCGCCGCCACCTGACGCAGAAGCATCACATGTACTGAGGAAAGGAGAGTGGGATAAGATACAGGGGGGCGGGTTATAGCTGAGTGTGTGTATTTTAAACGCCCCCCCCCATCACATCTGGTCCTCTGCAAACTGTACATTTTAGAAAAATAACCCTTTTTCCAATTTCCAATATTCTACTTTCCTTTATCCATATCCCTTATTTTACACAGCCTAACCCTCTAGGGCTTCATAATTACAGGCAAATACTGCAGAGGATCGTATCCGTGAGTTGGAACAATTGCTGTCTAGTGACCGCGAGAAGTACCGGAAGATGCTGGATGGTAAAGAGAAAGAAATCGCAGGATTGAGGGACCTCATTCAGCAGCAGATTTCAGAATATCAGGAATTGCTAGATGTCAAATATGCTCTAGATATGGAGATTAATGCTTACCGCAAGCTACTGGAAGGAGAAGAGGAGAGGTATTTTGGGGGTTGGGCAAAATTGTGCAAAAATAAAAGGTGTGTCTTACAAAATGTGACCCCCCCCCCCCCCCCCCCCCCCAGGTGTTTGCAGATATACATGTGCACCACTTTTAGATCTGCATTCTGTGGACCTGAAGTGCTTTCAAAATCAAAATGTAAAAAACAAAAGCTATACTTGCTTGACATCCTGCAGTCTGAATGGGTCCCATTCTTGCACATTAGACTCCTAAGGTAACCAGGTTCTCCAGACTGCTGACAGTCAATGAGGTAGCCTGCACCTTCTAGCTGGAAGTGGGGGGTGTCTGAAGCCAGCCTAAGAGTGACTGGTCACCAGCCCAAACAAGACCAGCCAGGTCAAGTGTGTGTTACCCTGAAGTGATTTTCTTTGTTATAATTTAACAGGTTAAAACTATCTCCAAGCCCACAATCCCATGTTACAGTGTCACGGGCCACATCCAGCAGCAGCTCCTCTGCTGCCCGCCAATCTCGAAGCAGCAAAAGAAAGCGTGTTGAAGAGAGTATAGAAGGTGTTCAGTATTCTAGCACTTATTCAAAACATACTTCCCATGGATTGAGTACTGCTGGTCGACAAGAGGGCGTTGGGGATAAAGGAAGTAGCAGCAAATTCCATATTTCACAGCAGTCCTCTGCTGCTGGCAGCGTCACTGTAGAAGAAAGTGATGACGAAGGAAACTTTGTCCACCTGAAAAACAACTCTGATCAAGTAAGTTTTTTTTTTTTATGTTTTGCTTCTACTGTGGCTTGCAAGCAATATTTAGGTTGCAATTATCTTTGATAGTACCTAATAGAACTGCCATTCCACCTGATCAAATCTGAAAAATTACAATTTTTGTGTAAAAGGTAGATGAGACGCACCTAGGATTTGGAGGAGGAAAATGAGAAAAAAATATTGTAAACCAAATGTTGGGCAGTGTGGCTGAATCATCCCCCCCACACCCCCACCCCGATGCTGGGAAAAAAAGATATACTTACAGCCTCGCGGGACGCCAGCCAATGAAAGCGAGGCGGGCAGGGGAACTGAACTGAACTACATCTCCGCTCTGGCTGCTGCATCACGGGCCAGTGCATGCACACACCCGGTCCATACAGCCGGTGGGTGTGGCCTGCGTGCACATACGGGCTGCATGGGCCGGGTGTATGCACACACCAGCCTGAGAATTAGCGACAATACCGACAGTGGGCGGGGTTCAGTTACCCTGCACTCTCCCTACCTGCGGCTCTTTCATCCGCTGGTGTCCCAGTGGCCACAGCGCGAGGCTCACATAAGTATACCTTTCTATCTTCTTCTTTGTTACATCCATGCTATACCTCCCAATAAGGGTAACACAATGCTCCTTTCGGTCCTTTCATGCTGCAGTTGGCAAAAACACTGCAAATGTATAGGCAAAGGAGAAAAGAGCTTTTCATTTTAGTGTCTTTATTCAAAGACTGGGAGGGAGGGGGTCTTGGGGTCTAACTGTCTAAGGTTATTAGAGCCATAAGAGATCACTGTGCTGATAGATATGGAGCTTAGGGGAATGAAATGGGTTTAACGCTTTGTTTGCTGGCATCATGGGGATAAGCTGAGATGATTTTTCTGAGCTTTTAGGGCTTTGTGTTTAGAGTTCTATTCTCAGGGTAATTGGATTAAATGGTGCCAGCTCCCCCTGCTTTATCTCTGCAAACATGTAAACTGTATAGGTGCTAAATGCATATTCTTAGTATACAGTACGTCCTGCTCCAGATATAATACTTACACTTGGGTTATCCTCCGCCAGATGGCGCTGCACTGCAGAGACATGCAAAAACAGGCTCCTCCCGGCCCCTCAAATACCCAGGGACCTCCCACAAATCCCCATATTTCTCTGCAGTGCTGACTGCGAAGACATGAAGTATCACTCTCTCGCAGGAGAGCGGGGCTATTAAAGCCTGCGGCCCTGTTGGACTATTCCCACCCGTCCTCTTTGTGATGTGCCTCCCAGTCTGGGCTGCGCTGGTCGGGTGAAGGTAGGCAGCACCCTGCATGCTTATGGAGCCATGCTCCGCCGCAGTCTCCCACCAAAGGGTAGCCGGTATAGGCTGATGGTGAGCCTCCCGCATTATTGCCCATGCCTCGTGTAGCGGTGGGCCCTGTACAAAGGGCCGCCATTCTCCCTCGCCCCGGGGAAACGGGGAAAGAAAGGGGGGTGTGCGTGTGTATTGTGATTACATGCATATGGCCGTTGTAATGTCTTTGGACTTGTATATGGGGTGTCAGCCGCTGCGCTGATTTGTATTTTTACTTGTGTAACTGCCGCCGCCGTGCGCGCATTTTCCTTGCTGGATGTGCTGCGCCGGGCGGCGGCGGCGCCTCAGACGCTCGTCATCATTGGCAATCATCTATTCTAAGTGTGCCATACGCTTCGATCTTCATGACAACATTGGCTGCTGTCTTAGAGCTTCGTGCTCTTCGGGGGAGGGGGGGGGGACCTGGCTTGGCGCACTCCTCGTCACGGGTCGTTCTGGCCCGCCCTTCGAGGTTCGCTTGGCGCCATTTTGATGTGTAGGCGCATGTGTGGGTAACGGTCCCCCCTTCCGCGGTCTGTAAGTGCCCTCGCGGGCGACTTTTTATGCTTCTTGCTTACTGTGCATGGTTCTGACACCCCTTATTCTCATTATGTCTTTCAGACGGGTGAATCCAGTGGCTTCTCCCGGCCCTGTGTAATTGCCAGTTGGGCCCAGTATAATTACTCCCACTTCCCTGCGGGTCATTGGGGCATCCAGGGTAGCTTACAGTGTCAATCCCTACTGGCCTATTGTGCCTATTAATCACCATATGGAGGCATCCCAGGATAATGTGACCGGGGTTCCTTCGGGACAAGCCCGGCTGTGTGCAGCGGTGACAATGCACGGGTCTGCATTACTTGCGCGCAGCAGGCGCTAATGGTACTTCCCGCCCCTCCGGTGGCTGGGCCTGCACCTTGCCTCATTTCACCTACTCCCCCCAAGCCTGAGTCTAACCCCCAATACAAGCGGGGATTCTCATCCTGATGTGGCTGCTAGACTGGCCAGTGTCGAAAAATTGATTGCTAATACTTTAGCGCGTAAGACCACCGCTAAAAAGCGGCACTAAACCCCTGATGCCACTCTTTTCCCTACGGAGTCTGACGAGTTGTTGCATCTATATGGCTATACCCCCTCGGACGAAGGGGAGCTGTTCTCTGATTCAGGGTCCTCTGACGAGAGGTCCAGGGGTTATGACAATTCTGGCTCTGATCCCTGGACCCCGGATGATACCGACAGGCTACTGGTTCAGATTTTTGAGGTTTTGTCCATCTCTCGCCCTGTTGCGGCTCCCAGGCAAAGGGGTGAGCTTTCATACTGCTAAGGCTCGATTGGAATTTCCTGAGCAAACCCATTTCAATAACCTCGTGCTTAAGGAATGGGAACATCCCAGTAGACTTCCCGGCGTACCTAAGAGTCTGGACAGGAAGTATCCTTTTCCTGCTGATATGGTCAAATGTTGGTCATCGCCCCCCACACATTCTGGATTTAAAGATCCTCAACAAGTTTGTCAAGAACAGGCGCTTTCGCATGGAAACTCTGCGCTCGGCCATCGGCTCTCTGGGCCCAGGGGATTTTATGACGTCTGTGGACATCGGAGTCTTACCTTCACATCCCTGTTTTCCCGGGACACCAAAGGTTTCTCAGATTCAAGTTGAAAGATCGGCATTACCAGTTTGTGGCCTTGCCATTTGGCCTCACTTCAGCTCCCAGAGTGTTCACCAAGGTGCTGGGGGGTGATGTCTCTGATAAGGTCAGGGGGCATACGCGTGCTGCCCTACCTGGACGACATTCTCATCACCTCTCGGTCTCTACAGCAGGCAGAGCTGGATACTCAGCTGGTGGTGTCCACCTTGGATTCCTTCGGTTGGGTGATCAATCACCCCAAGTCTTCTCTGTCCTCTTCGTCGGTGACCCCATTCCTGGGAATGATTCTGGATACGATTCAGTCAAGGATATTCCTTCCTCAGCAGAAGGTGGAAGCTCTAACTGTGCAGGTGAGGTTCCTGCTATCGTGCCCCCAGCCCTCCCTCAGGCAGGGAATGCAGTTGGTGGGCCTGATGGTAGCGAACTTCGAGGCGGTGCCCTTTGCTCAGTTCCATTTGAGGCCTCTGCGCCTTCTGTCAGTGTGGGACAAGGACCCCACGTCCTTGGACTGGGTCTGTGTGCTTCCCCCTTTGGTCAGAAGGTCCCTTTCGTGGTGGCTGGACCACAGGAACTTGCTAGGGGGCAGGTCCTTTCTGGCCCCCTCCTGGGAGACGGTCACCACGGATGCCAGTCTGTCAGGTTGGGGGGGATTCTGGAAGTCCCTGCGCTTCCAGGGGAGGTGGGGCCCTCAGGAGGCCCACTTACCCATCAACATTCTGGAACTACGGGCAATCAGGTTGGTACTGGAGCAGTTGAACGATCACCTGAAGGGTCTGTCTGTGCAGGTGCTCTCAGACAACAGGACGGCAGTTGCCTACATCAACCATCAGGGAGGGACCCGGAGCAGGGGTGCCCTCCAGGAGGTGTCGCGGATTCTGACATGGGCGGAGACCAATGTTCAATGCATTTCAGCTGTGTATATCCCGGGGGCAGAGAATCTACTGGCAGACTCTCTGAGCAGGGGGACTTCCCGTCAGGGGGAGTGGTCCCTCTGCAACAGGGTATTCCAGTCCCTGTGTCTCCGTTGGGGTCTACCAGATGTGGATCTGTTTGCATCCCGTCACAATCACAAGCTCCCGGCCTTTGTCTCCCTGTCTCGGGATCCTCTGGCCTTGGCCACGGTTGCTCTGTCCATATCATGGAAGGAATTTCGGCTCCTGTATGTCTTTCCTCCATCCCCCCTGCTGGGCAGGGTCCTGCGCAAGATTGCTCTGGAAGGGATGCCAGTGATTCTGGTGGCCCCCAGGTGGCCAAGAAGAGTGTGGTTCGCAGACGTGGTACAAATGGCAGTAGACCAGTACGTCCTGCCAGGGGCGCCAGGTCTGCTCACTCAGGGCCCCTTACGCCATCCCAATTTACAAACTCTGGCTTTGACGGCCTGGCTGCTGAAACCTCCATCTTGATGGAGAAAGGCTTGTCTGCCTCGGTGGTGGATACCATGGTACAGGCTAGGAAGAAAACTTCTTCTGCCATCTATTATAGGGTATGGCGTACCTACATTGATTGGTGTGAGTCTAGGTCTCTTCCCTGTAGGGAGTTCTTAGTCCCTAGGGTTCTGGAGTTTTTACCGCATGGGTTGGAGTTGGGTCCAAAACTCGGTACTCTGAAGGGTCAGGTTTCTGTCTTCTTTCAGAAGTCTTTTGCTCAGCATTCCTTGGTTAAGACCTTCTTTCAGGGGGTCACTCATGTGCGTCCCCCACGTAAACCTATGGTCCCTGTTTGGGATTTGAACTTGGTTTTGTCTGCCTTGCAGGGTGCTCCCTTTGAGCCTATTCAGGATGCTGCTCTGGCTGTACTTACCCTCAAGGTTGTCTTTCTGGTGGCTATTACTTCGGTCAGGCGTGTGTCTGAGCTGGCGGCTCTGTCTATTCAGCCTCCATATTATGAGAGACACCAGGACAAGGTGGTGTTCCGCTTTAAGCCAGACTTTCTGCCTAAGGTGGTGTCTGCTTTTCTTTTGAATCAAGATATTGTTCTTCCTTCATTGTGTCCTAATCCTAGCAACGCTAAGGAAAGGGTTCTGCATTCCTTGGATGTGGTCAGGTGTCTGAAGTACTACCTGGTAGTCACTGCGGCCTTCAGGAAGACTGATGCTCTTTTTGTGGTCCCTTCTGGGCCTAGGAAGGGTTTGGCTCCTGCCAAGTCTACTATTAGCAAATGGATTCGTCAGGCTGTGATTCAGGCCTATTCTGCTAAGGGGACGAATCCTCCCTTCCGCCTTACTGCTCACTCTACTTGTGCTATTGGTGCCTCTTGGGCCTTCCAGCATCAGGCTTCTGTTGAACAAGTTTGCAAGGCTGCTACTTGGTCTTCTGTTCATAGTTATACAAGGTTGATGTTAGGGCCTCAGCTGATGCTGTTTTTGGCCGCAAGGTTTTGCAGGTGGCAGTGGTTTAAACT
The DNA here is from genome assembly GCA_027917425.1 of Gastrophryne carolinensis. Lineage (NCBI taxonomy): Eukaryota > Metazoa > Chordata > Amphibia > Anura > Microhylidae > Gastrophryne > Gastrophryne carolinensis. The sequence continues at coordinate 260,973,701 of CM051234.1, forward strand.
GTCTGCTGTTACCTTTGTTGGGGATCCCACCCTGCTTATGGACACTGCTATTGGATGTCCCAAGTGTAAGTAATCTATCTGGAGCAGGACGTACTGTATACTAAGAATAATACAATTCTGTGAAATACTCACCTGTAGAATTGGTATTATAAGTATACAGTACATCCTGCTCCACCCCACCCTGGTTTTTGCATTATTCTGGATCCCCTGTATGGTGATTATCATCATTGTTATAGTTAACAGTTTTGGTGGTTAAATTCTCCCGGCTGCTTTTCAAGCTGGGGATTTGTGGGAGGTCCCCGGGTATTTGAGGGGCCGGGAGGAGCCTGTTTTTTTGCATGTCTCTGCAGTGCAGCGCCATCTGGCGGAGGATAACCCAAGTGTAAGTAATCTATCTGGAGCAGGACGTACTGTACATGTATTTCACAGAATTGTATTTTTAACTCCCCTTGACTTACCTGAAAGTGCAGAACTTGTACCAACAGGTTTTTTTTTGTTTTTTTTTGTTTTTTTTTTATATAATGGCCACGTCTTTGTACAGCTGGTTTAGTGTTTGTGTTAAGCATGATAAGCCCCAGAATACAGGGCATAGGTATGATTCTCCACAGTTTTGTTTGGCAAAGAACAATCACTAGTCTCTTGTTTTATAAATGGATCTTTTATTTCTCCCACACACATTTTTCCTTTTTGCCTTCTAGGATCAATCACTAGGTAACTGGCGACTAAAGATAAAGGTTGGGGACAAGGAAGAAATAATATACAAGTTTACACCAAAGTATGTGCTAAGAGCAGGGCAGTCTGTTAAGGTATGTGAAAGCACCTGAAGAAAAGTTGCCACACAATGGGAACAGTTTTTCCTGTCTAAAGGAGATGCCGCTGTTGACAAAATGTATACCTTCCTAGTTGTTTTATTGCCTCTCCACATATTTTATGTGGTCAGCGTCTGCAAGAAAGACCCTAGCAGGAGCACTGATGGGTGCCAACTCGGGCGCCCCTGGCGCAGCTTTTTTGTTTTACAGCAGCAGTTTTGTTTTACATTTTTTTATTAAGCATTTTTAGATCCTTTAAATTGGACCTATCACTAGGATTTTTACTATCCTGGTGATAGGACTGTTTACCTAATTTTGAATGCCCCACTGTGTGAAACACAAATCACCTTATTCTAAGTATGTCACACACCCTGCTTCAGAATAGTCATTACTTGTGGGTATAGTCACCTGTAGAGGTGCAGATCTTGCAGAGAAGATAAAGGAAAAAGTGAGCCCCTCCCAGCCCATAAATACCTGGGACCTCCCACTCATCTCCCAGTCTTCTTCTCTGCAGATCGGCGACAAGTCAGAAGATAGATGTCTCCTGCTTGCAGGTAGCCGGGGTAACCCCTGGCCTTTTATTTCTCTCTATTTCTGCCCGGTACCCCTCTTAACTGTTATACTTTGCCTCCCAGCCTTGGCTGCTGGTCCGGGCAATGGTGGATGGCACCCTAGGTGCCCAGGAGCAAATGCTCTGCCGTGAGACCCTATACTAGAGGGTAGGCGGCTCGCCGGTTTAGGTGATCCTGGCGCGGGATGCCCTGTCTCTTAGCCAGCCACTCCCTGAGTGGTCTTCTCCCCTCTCCCGGAATTCCTTCCCATTAGAGGGGGGGTGTCCTTTCATTCCATATATGTATTGTATGCATTGTGTTTTTCAAATGTCACTTTTTGTTTATTACCGTTTGTGTGAGGTGTGTGTGTCTTTAACTGTGTTCTGGCCGGCGGCGGCCAGTTATGAAATGGCGGCGGTGGTGATTTTCCTCAGACTGGGGGGCGGGGTCGGGAGCTTGGCGTGTTCGGCCGCTGCCCGCCCCCGTTTTTTGGCGCCGCTGCGGCTCCCGGACACTTGCTGAGAGCCGCGCTTTTTGCGTGACGGAAGGGGGCGGGGCGTGACGCGCGAACAGCGCTGGCCCACCCCCTTCTCTCTCTCTCTCTCTCTCTCTCTCTCTCTCTCTCTCTCTCTCTCTCTCTCTCTCTCTCTCTCTCTCTCTCTCTCTCTCTCTCTCTCTCTCTCTCTCTCTCTCTCTTCCCCCCCCCCCCCCCCCCCCGGCCCCTTTTGTTTATCCTGCCACTATTTTCTCCTTGCTAGCTGGCTGCACGGCCCAGCGGTTGGAACATAAGTGTATGGAGCCTTTTTTTTTTTTCCCAGGCGGTGCAGGTTCATATCCTACTCTGTAAATATAAATGTTTTAGTTTGGCTTGAAGTTTTCTTTTATGCATCTGCATACATGTATATTTTTGTTATCCTTATGCTTGGCTGCATGTGTTTTGAATGGCCTTAAAGTGGACCGTCACCCTCCCGTGATCGGGCCGGGAATCAATAAAATTCCCAGGCCGATCACCTCCCTCCCCGCGGGGTGAAACCCCCCCAAACACCCCAAATCCCCTTACCTTGTCTTCGGCGCCGGCCGCCGCCTCCCTCGCGCCCCTCTAGACGTGCCCGCGCCGGCCGTCTGTGAATGGAGTGACGCGCGGGAGGCGGCGGCGCTTGTCCGTCGGCGCTGGGAGCGGTGAGTTTTTCGGGTGATCGGGGGGGGTTTCACCGATCGGGGGTGCCCTACCGAAGTGGACCAAGACCCAGGATAGTCAAAATCCTGGGTGTTGGTCCACTTTAATCTTGTACCCTTCAGGTGGACCTATATTGCTTAATTAAGGGGTTATTCCCGGTCCTTAGGTCCCTGGGTTATTGGGTCCATAATCTAATCCTCCCACTAGAGACTTTACAAGGGGCATTCCGGGTTGCCTATTGGCGTAATTCCCTCGGTCATTGTGACTTTATATACAAAATCACCTTATGGAGGCTTCCAGGTTGCAGGGATCGGGATGTCTTTGGGGCAATCCCAACAGCTTATGGGGTGTGGGGCATCCCTTGCGGGGGATGTTTCTGTGTGTACCATGTGCGCATCTGGCTATAACACTGCAGTACGGGTCCCAGGCGTCTGGGTCGGCGCCGTCGGCCTACTCGCCTACCCCCTCCCCGTCTGATCCGTACCCCAAGTGATATTGTCACGGGTGGGGTGTGGCAATCTGATGTGTGTGCCGGATTGGCCAACCCCAAAAGTAAAAAAAAAAAAAAAAAAAAAAAATTGCTTTCTAGCGCTGTGGCCTGGATGTTTCGGCTAACGGAAAGCTCTTGCTCCCTACCACGCTGGCCTTTGACCTTGCGTTTGACTCACAGAAATTTATTGGATTATTCCCTGCTGGGGGAAAGAAAGATTGTTTGCAGAGTCTGATGATTCTGACAGTCTGCAGTTCCTTGGTGCTGGGGCTGAGCAGGGTCTGGGGGGATTCCTTGGATTCCCCGAAGGTCCTGGCTCTTCTGTTGGATGTTCCTAATCAAAAGCATTTTTTATCCTTAAAGTGGACCAACACCCAGGATTTTGACTATCCTGGGTCTTGGTCCACTTCGGTGGGGCACCCCCGATCGGGGGGCCCCGCTGTGTGAAAACCCCCCGAACTCACCTCTCCCCGCGCCGACGGACAAGCGGCTCCTCCGCCACCGCCTCCCGCGCGCCCCTCTTGACGCGCGCGTGCCCGCGCCGCCGCCGAAACTAAGGTAAGGAGTTTGGGGGGGTTTCTCCCCGCGGGACATCCCGATCTCGGATGTCCCGCGGGGAGGGAGGTGATCGGCCCGGGAATCTTATAGATTCCCGGGCCAATCACCGGTGGGTGTTGGTCCACTTTAAGGAATGGGAGAAATCTGCTCAGCTTCCGGGCGTTTCCCCGGGTTGGGATAGGAATTATCCTGTTCCGGTGGACGTGGTGAAGCGCTGGTCTTCCCTTCCCGAGGTGGATGCCCCGGGTTTGGGGTTGTCTTGCGCCTCCATTCTGCATTATCCTGATTGCTCTGCCCTCAAGGATGGTGAGGACAAACGTATGGACCAGTTGGCTGGTCACGGTGTTGCCGGTGTTGGGTCGGCCTTGCGGCCTGTTGGTGCTTCGGCGCTTCTTGCGGTCGCTACCAGGTCAGTAGTCAATGAGGGTAGTGTGGCCGAGCGGTCTAAGGCGCTGGATTAAGGCTCCAGTCTCTTCGGAGGTGTGGGTTCAGATCTCACCGCTGCCAGCTTGCAAGCTTAGGGCCCTGTTGACTACTAGGCTTGATCCTGTCAGTGATGGGTTCACCGCCCTTAAGCGGTGCAAATCGTTTGTGCCTTGGATGAGAGCGTCCTGTGGCGTGGGCGGCTAGTGCACGTTCCTGTACAGGTTACCCTGTCACAGGTTCGATTCCCCGATGTTTTGTTTCGGGTGGTCCCGGTGTTTGGATCTTCGGGAAATGCCTTGTTTGCGTAGACCGTCTCAGGATGGATCATACGCTATGGTTTTGTTTAGTAGGACTTTAGGGGAAAAAAAAAAGGCTACGTCGCCCCTTTCGGGGGGCGGTGTTCCTTAACCCTTCCCTTCGTGGGGTCACAGCTGGCAGGGGATCGGCCTTATCCTCCTCCAGCAGTGATTTCTGGAACAGGGGCAGGGGACCCGCGGCCACGCCGGATCAGCAAGGAGGGGGCGCCTTCACCCTTGCAGGTGGGGGGAAGGCTGTGTCTTATTCTAAGTATGTCACACACCCCGCTTCAAGATATCCATAACATGTGGGTAATACCGACCTCAAGAGGGCGTTCTGCAGAGATGATAGGAAAAACAAAGCCCCTCCCGGTCCACAAATACCTGGGACCTCCCACTCACTACCCAGTCTTTCATCTCTGCAGACGGCGAGCAAGTCAGAAGATGATGCCTCCTCCTTGCACAGGGGGACTTGAGGTAGCCGGGATTATTCCCGGCCCGCTTTTTATTTCTATTTCCGCCCAGATGCCCCTCTTATTACTATACATGCCTCCCAGCCTTGGCTGAGGTCTGGGCGAGGGTAGAATGGCACACTAGGTGCCCAGGAGCTAAGCTCCACCGTGGGACCCTGTATCAGAGGGTAGGCGGTGATCCGGCTGGTGACCCCGGTTTGGGATGCCCTGTCCCTCGGCCATTTCACCCCAGGTGGTGTTCCCCTCTCCGGATGCCCTTCTCCTCGAGGGGGGGGGGGGGGCTTTTATTCAGATGTGTGTAGTGTGGTGTTTTTTACTGTAAGGCTGCAGCCACCGTGGGCCGGCCTCTTGCGCTGGCACAGCTGAGATCCCTCTCCTCAGCTTATGCTGGTGGCGGCGGGGCCGGGCGCAGGGCACGTCGCCGCGGCCAGCCTGTCTGCTGTTCTCTTTCCTTGTACCGGCCCCCTGTCACAGCGTTGCACGCTGTGAGGAGAGCTCCTCACATGCTGAAGGGGGGGGGGGGGCGCGGGGACAGGGGCTGGAGCACCGCCGCGGCCCGTCCTCCCCACCTGTCTTCTGCCGTTTACCGGCGCCGCAGCCGCCGTCACCGCTGCGGCGCCGGTTCTTGCTTGGGCCTCTCGTTTCTGAGGGGATTTCTCCCCTCACGATTGTGGTACAGGGGGTGGGGCAGGGCTTTCGGTGGGACGCCGAGGCCCGCCCCCGTTAGGCAGGCGCCACTGCGGAGCCTGGCAATGACATGGAGGGGGGCGGGGCCACGCACAATCGCGCTCTTCCGCGCTGGCCACGCCCCCCTTCTTCTCTCTGACTCCGTGCTGCGGCTGCTGGCTCCTGTGAGGTGCGGTCGCCATCTTGATCGGAGGAAGTCACTGTGAGTGGCCCTGTGGGCCCCATCTCTTTTCATATTTGCTGCATTCCTTTTTTCACGTGCTTATAGCTGGTTCTATTGTGTCTTTCAGGTAGACCTACATTAGGTTTAGGGGGTTTCTCCCGGTCCTAGGGTCCCTGGGTTATATTTACCTATTTCAAATCCTCCCACTTGGGACATTAAAGGGGCATCCCGGGTTGATTATACGCGTAATTCCCCTGGTCATAGCGACTGCACATAAGTTCACCATATGGAGGCATCCCCGGATACTGGGCTCGGGCTCCCCTCGGGGCAATTCCGGAAGTGTATGTTGTGTGGGGTATCCATTACTGGGGACGATGTACTTCTGTGTATACCCTGTGCACAGCAAACTATTACGCGGCAGTCCGAACCCCAGGCTTCTGGGTCAGCACCGCCGGTCGCTTCATCTCCTTTTCCCAGCTTGATACGCACCCCGTGTGACGTTGTCATGGGTGGGGAGCTGCAATCTGAGATGCGCCAGGTTGGCCAACCTTGAAAAATTACTCTCCAGCTCGGTCGCCCGTAAGGCCCCGGCTAAGAGAAAGCACTTGTCTCCGGCTCCGCCGGTGGATGACCTTGATGATTTTAATAATCTAGATTACTCTGATTATTCCCCGCTAGAGGAAGGGGAGGTTTATGAGGATTCTGATAATTCAGACGATCAGCAGTTTGTTGGCGCTGATGCTGAGCTTGGGGACTTGGGGAGATCCTCGGATACTCCTAACGCTCTGGCTCAGATGTTTGAGGTTTTGGCTATTTCTCCTCCTGAGGAGGCTCCGCAGCAGAAGGGGGAGTTTTTCGAGGAATCCAGGCCACGCTTGGAATTTCCTAATCAAAAACACTTTGACAAAGTTATTGCTAAGGAATGGGACAGGCCGGCTCGGCTCCTTGGTATTCCTCAGGGGTGGGATAAGAAGTATCCCTTCCCTTCGGATACCGTTAAGCGTTGGGCATCCCCCCCCCCGAGGTGGATGCACCGGTTTTGGGGTTGTCCAACACTTCTGTGTTAAATAATCCCGATTGTTCCACCCTCAAAGACGGAGAGGATAAACGCATTGACCAGATGGCTTGTCATGGCTTTGCCAGCGTCGGGTCAGCCATGCGGCCTGTTTGCGCTTCGGCGCTGATGGTGGTGGCTGCCAGGTCCGTGGTCAGGGACCTGTTGACTTCTTCCGGGCTTCGTCCGGGTAGTGACGAGTTCCTTGGCCTTAAAGTGGACCAACACCCAGGATTTTGACTATCCTGGGTTTTGGTCCACTTCGGCGGGGGTGCCCCGCTGTGTGAAACCCCCCAGAAAGCCCCAAAATCTTACCTGTCCCCGCTCCCACGTGACTGGACGGTCCAATCCCCGCCAACGTCCAGGCGGGGATCAGGAACGTCCAAGCGGCTACCGCCGCCTCCCTCGCGTCACTTTCGGCGCGCGCGCCGAAGGTCAGGTAAGCGATTTGGGGTGTCTGGGGGGGTGGGAGGTGATCGGCCCGGGAATCTTATAGATTTCCGGGCCGATCACCTCTCGGTGTTGGTCCACTTTAAAAGGTGTGAGTTGTTTTTGTCATTTGTATTAGCCGCCTTGGATGACACTTAGATGATGTGTGGTAGGACGTCGGCTCTGCTGGTGACTATTCGGCGGTCGGTTTGGTTGCGCCAGTGGGCGGCCGATTTTATGTCCAAAAAGTCGCTGACGGCTCTACCTTTTGTTGGATTACGGCTCTTTGGAGAGAAATTGGATTCTGTCACCAAGGGTGGTAGGTTACCTCAACGCAAGGGCGCCTTCCTTTACCCCTTCCTTTCGTGGGGCCAGATCTGGCAGGGGATTTGCCTTCCCCTCCTCCAGAGGAGATTCCGGGAATAGGGGCAGAGGACGTGCCCGTCCAGGTTACAGTTGGGGCTCTAAGCCCAAACCTGCTGTTAAGCCAGCTCAGCAATGAGGGGGCGCCCTCACCCATGCGGGTGGGGGGACGGCTGCGACACTTCTCCCAGGTCTGGGATCAGGAGGTCTCGGACAGATTGATCCGGGAAGTGGTGTCTTCCGGTTACAAGCTGGAGTTCGAGCTCCGGCCCCCTCCCAGATTTTTCAGGTCTCGGGTGCCTTCGGAACCTCTGGCCGCGCAGGGACTCCTGGTGGCAGTAGAGAATCTTCTGGACATGGCTGTCATTTGGCCAGTGCCTGCCTCAGACCAGGGCAGGGGTTTTTATTCCAATCTGTTCACGGTACCCAAGAAGGACGGATCGGTCCGACCCATCTTGGATCTGAAGTTTCTCAACAGGTTCATCCGGCCGCGGAAATTCCGCATGGAAACGCTGCGTTTGGCTATCCACTCTCTTAGTCAGGGAGACTTTCTGACGTCCATAGACATCAAGGATGCTTGCCTGCACGTTCCGATTTTTCCAGCACACCAGAGGTTTCTCATGTTCGTGGTGGAGGATCGGCATTTTCAGTTTGTGGCACTCCCTTTTTGGTCTTACCTCGGCTCCTCGGGTTTTCACCAAGGTGCTGGCGGGGTTGATGGCTCTACTCAGGGTTCAGGGTATCCGCATTGTGCCCTATTTGGACGATCTTCTAATTATGGCATCTTCCTTCAGCCAAGCAGAGTTGGACACCAGAACGGTGGTATCCACTCTGGAGAGATTCGGTTGGGTGATCAACTACCCCAAGTCATCTCTTTCCCCGTCCAGGGTAGTGACCTTTCTGGGAATGTCTCTGGATACTTCGCAGGCCAGGGTGTTTCTGCCCCAGGCCAAGGTTCTTTTGATTCAGGAGTTGGTTCGGCTTCTCTTGTCGGCCCCTCGTCCGGCCATTCGGCTAGGGATGAGGCTGGTGGGGTGATGGTGGCCGCATTCGAGGCAGTTCCCTTTGCGCAGTTTCACACAAGGACACTCCAGCTCCATCTGTTGACGGTTTGGGACAAGTCTCCACTATCGTTGGATCAGTCCTTCCGGATGACCCCCCGAGTTTGTCGATCCCTTCAATGGTGGCTGGGGTCTGTCAATCTGTTGAAGGGCAGATCCTTTCTGGCACCGTGTTGGGAGACAGTCACGACGGATGCCAGTCTGTCAGGTTGGGGGGGGTGTCTGGAAGGATCTTCAGTTTCAGGGTCTGTGGGGCCATCAGGAGGCTCACGAGCCCATCAATGTTCTGGAATTGAGAGCCATCAGGTTGGTTCTGTTTCGCTTGACTCATCAGTTGCAGGGCCTGCCAGTTCAGGTTCGGTCAGACAATCGGACGGCGGTTGCTTACATCAATCACCAGGGAGGGACTCGCAGAAGGAGTGCCCTCAGGGAAGTGTCGTTAATTCTGGACTGGGCGGAGAGCCACGTCCCGTGTATCTCAGCAGTCTACATTCCGGGAGTGGAGAACACGGAGGCGGACTCTCTGAGCAGGGCCTCCTCTCGCCAGGGGGAGTGGTCTCTCAGTCCCCAGGTGTTTCGCTCGATTTGCCTCAGGTGGGGGTTCCCGGCGGTGGACCTCTTTGCCTCTCGTCACAATCACAAGCTTCCGGTATTTGTGTCTCTCTCGCAGGATCCACTGGCCCTGGCGGTGGATGCCATGTCCCTGAACTGGAGGGATCTGGGGTTTCTTTACCTGTTCCCTCCGTTTCCAATGGTAGCCAGAGTGGCCCTGGAGGGCGCGTCGGCGATTCTGGTGGCTCCAAGGTGGCCAAGGCAGGTTTGGTTCGCAGACCTGGTCAGACTGGCAGAAGATCAGTTCGTTCTGCCTCTGCTGCCGGACCTGCTCACCCAGGGTCGGCTACGCCATCCCAATTTACCATCGCTGGCTTTGACGGCGTGGCTGCTGAAACCTCCATCTTGAAGGAGGAAGGTCTTTCTGATGCAGTGATTCAGTTCTTATTAGCGCCAGGAAGCGGTCTTCCTCTACCGTTTACTATAGGACCTGGAGGTCCTATATTGACTGGTGTGAAGGTAGGTCTTTCCCGTGTAGGAAGTTTTCCATTTCCAGGATTCTGGAGTTTCTTCAACATGGTCTGGATCTGGGGCTCCAGCTCAGTACCTTGAAGGGGCAGGTTTCTGCCCTGGCGGTGTTCTTTCAAAGGTCCTTTGCACTAAATCCCTTGGTCAAGACTTTTTTCCAAGGGGTTACGCATGTTCGGCCTCCTAGGAAGCCGGTGGTTCCAGTTTGGGATTTGAACTTGGTTCTTTCTGCTCTTCAGGGTCCTCCGTTTGAGCCCTTGAATGAGATTGCCTTGTCTTCACTTACTCAGAAGGTGGCCTTTTTGGTGGCTATCACTTCTGTTAGGCGTGTTTCTGAGTTGGCAGCTTTGTCCATTAAAGCTCCGTACTTCGAAAGGCATCAGGACAAGGTGGTTTTTCGTTTCAAGCCGGATTTTCTTCCTAAGGTGGTTTCTGCCTTTCATCTGAATCAGGACATTGTTCTGCCTTCTCTATGTCCTAATCCCAGCAACGACAAGGAAAGGGCTCTGCATTCCTTGGATGTAGTTCGTGTTGTAAAATATTATCTGGTGGTTACGTCTTCCTTTCGTAAGACTGATGCTTTTTTTGTGGTACCCTTTGGGCCTAGGAAGGGTTTGGCACCGGCCAAGTCTTCTATTAGTAAATGGATTCGTCAGGCCATTATTGGGGCCTATTCTGCTAAGGGGAGGAGTCCCCCTTTTCGTGTTACTGCTCATTCTACTCGTGCGGTTGGAGCGTCCTGGGCTTTTCAGCACCAGGCCTCGGTTGAGCAAGTTTGCAAGGCCGCTACTTGGTCCTCTGTTCACACTTTTTCCAAGTTTTATAAGGTTGATGTTCGGGCCTCAGCGGATGCTGTTTTTGGCCGCAAAGTTCTGCAAGCTGTTGTGGTTTAAGTTGTGCCTTGCTGCCTTGTTTTGGATCCCCGCCCTTTTATGGACACTGCTATTGGATGTCCCACATGTTATGGATATCTTGAAGCGGGGTGTGTGACATACTTAGAATAATACCATTTTGTGAAATACTCACCTGTAAAATGGGTATTGTAAGTACACACCCCGCTTCACCCGCCCTTCTCGTATTCTGGATCCTTTATATTGTGAACTTTGCGTTGCTTTGGTTTATATTTGCCTCCTGGTCCCTTACCTTACTGCTTTCTTTATACTGGGTAGTGAGTGGGAGGTCCCAGGTATTTGTGGACCGGGAGGGGCTTTCTTTTTCCTATCATCTCTGCAGAACGCCCTCTTCAGGTCGGTATTACCCACATGTTATGGATATCTTGAAGCGGGGTGTGTGACATACTTACAATACCCATTTTACAGGTGAGTATTTCTCAAAATGGTATTTTCTTCCAGGTCAAGGACCAAGGGGTCTCGGACGGCTGGATTCAGGAAGTGGTGTCTTCCGGTTGCTGCTGGATTTGAGATTCTTTATGTCTCGGTTTCCTTCCGATTCTCTGGCCGCGCAAAGGCTCCGTCCAGCTGTGCAAAGTCTTTTTGGACACAGTGGTCATTTGTCCGGTGTCTCCCTCAGAGGGGGGCCTTGGTTATTTTTCCACTCTGTTCACGGTGTCCCAAGAGGGACGGTTCCATTCGTTCCGTCTTGGATCTGAGGCTTCTCGACAAGTTACCTGTTCCCAGAAGTTCCGCATGAAAAACCTGCGTTCAGCCATCATTTCACGTTGTCAGGGGGACTTCATGACGTCCTTAGACATCAGGCCTTACCTCGGCTACAAGGGGTTTTCACCAAGGTGCTGGCAGGAGTGATGGCCCTCCTCCGTGCCCAAGGTATTTGCATCTTGCCTTATCTGGACGTCCGTCTCATTATGGCTTCTTCCCTCAGCCGAGTGGAGCTAGACACCGGAACGGTGGTGTCCACTCTGGAGTTATTCGGCTGGGTGACCAACTTTCCCATGTCCTTCCTCTCTCTGGCCAGGGTGTTGTCCTTTCCGGGAATGTCTCTGGATTCTTCTCGGGCCTAGGTGTTCCTTCCCTGGCCACGGTTCTTTTGATTCAGGAGTTGGCTCAGCTTCTCCTGTCCGGCCCTCGCGCGTCCATTCGGCTGGGGATGAGACTAGTGGGGTTGATGGTGGCTTCTGTCGAGGCGGTTCCCTTTGCTCAGTTTCACGCTTGTCTATCAATGTTCTGGAGCTGAGAGCCATCGGGTTAGTTCTGTATCGGCTGACTCCTCGGTTACGGGGTTTGCCGGTTCAGTTTCGGTCGGACAATCGTACTGCGGTTGTTTACATCAATCACCAGGGAGGGACTTGTGGCAGGAGTGCCCTCAGGGTTAGTGTCCTTGATCATTGCCTGGGCGGAGAGCTATGTTTCAGGTTTCTTGGTGATGTACATTCCGGGAGTGGAGATCACGGTGGCGGTCTCCCTGTGCATGTGCTCCTCTCGCGGGGGGGGGATTGTTTTCTCTATCCCTAGATTTATTCGGTCGCTTGGCCACAGGTGGGGGATCCTGGAGGTGGATCTTTTTCTCTCGTCCCATTCACAAGCTTCCGGCGTTTGTGTTTCTCTCGTGGGATGCTCTGGCGGTGGATGCCATGTCTTTGATCTGGAGGGATCTGGGGTTCCTTTACCTGTTCCCTCCGTTTCCTATGGCGGGCAAGGTTGTGCGCAAGCTGGCCCTGGACGGAGCGTCGGCAATTCTGGTGGCTCCAAGGTGGCCAAGACCGGTTTGGCTCGCAGACGTTGTAGGGCTGGCAGTGGATGGTTTCGATCAGCCCCTTTTACCAAATCTACTTGCTCAGGGTCAACTGCTTTACCCCTTTTACCAATGCTACTTTTGGCGGCATGGCTGCTGAAACCTCTTTCTTATTGGAGGAAGGTCTTCTGATGCTGTTAGTCTCTTGTTGGGGCTTGGACGAGGTCTTCCTCTAACATCTACTTTAGGACTTGGCGGTCTTATTTTGATTGGTGTGAAGCTAGGGCCTTGCCCTGCTGGGTGTTTTCCATCCCTAGGATTTGGAGTTTCGGCAGCTTGGGCTGGATTTGGGTTTCCAGCTTGGTGACTTGAAGGGGCAGGTTCTGCCCTGGTGGTGTCCTTTCCAGGGTCTTTTGCGCTTCGTCCTCTGGTTGAGAATTTTTTTCCGGGGGTTACATATGTGCGGCTTCCTAGGTTGCCTCTGTTCCCCGTGTGGGATTTGAATTTGGTTCTGTCGGCCCTTCAGGGTCCTCTTATTCTAAGTATGTCACACACCCCGCTTCAAGATATCCATAACATGTGGGTATTACCGACCTGAAGAGGGCGTTCTGCAGAGATGATAGCAAAAAGAAAGCCCCTCCCTGATCCATAAATACCTGGGACCTCCCACTCATTACCCAGTTTTCCATCTCTGCAGATGGCGAGCAAGTTAGAAGATGATGGCTCCTCCTTGCACAGGGGGATTTCAGGTAGCCGGGATGACTCCCGGCCCTTTATTTATCTATTTCCGTCCGGATCCTTTTTATCTGATACCAATACATGCCTCCCAGCCTTGGCTGATGGTCCGGGTGAGGGTAATTTAGCACCTCCGGTGCTCAGGAGCAATGCTCCACCATGAGACCCTATATAAGAGGGTAGGCGGCTACACCGGGATTGGTGACCCCGGTTTGGGATGCCCTGTCCCTTAGTCTCAGTTAATGGGTGGCCCCTCTATGGATCCCTTCTGCCTAGCGGGGGTGGGGGGGGGTCATTTCTACATTTTGGTGTGATTTAGGTTATTCTTGTGTGTGTGTGTGTGTGTGTGTGTATGCTTTTACTTTATGTATGTTCATTCCTGTCTGGCGCCGCGGCCGCCATTACACTGCGGCGCCGGTTTTCATGAGCTAAAAATTTAGCTGAAGGGAACCTTCCCCTCACGCACTGCAGTCGGGGGGCGGGGCCGGGCTTTCGGCGCAAGGCCGCGGCCCGCCCCTCTTGTACTAGGCGCCGCTGAGTTATCTGTGCGGGAAGCGGGGTCGGGCGCTCCGCTGGTTGCGCCCGCACTCCCTCCCTTTATCCTTCTTCTTCTTCTTCAGACCGACGCCGCGGCGCCGGCCCTTGATACTCTTTGTTGGAGGGGAATTTCTCCCCTCACGAGTTTGCTATCGGGGGCGGAGCCGGAATTTCGGCGCGCCGCCGCGGCCCGCCCCCTTCTACTACAGGCGCCGCTGGGAGCTCACTGTTCTGTTTATGTGATCATAGGGGGGGGCGGAGCTTGGCGCTTCGCTCCGCGCTGGCCACGCCCCCTTCTTTTCTCAGTCTCTCAGTCTTTTGCTTCCCTCACGGGCTGAGGTCGCCCTTGAACCCCGCTACCGTTGATACTGTGAGTGGCCCTGTGGGCCCCCCCCCCCTTCTCTACTATTATCATTATAATGTATGTTGCTTGTGTCTGTGCCTCTTATTATCATTAGATCCCTTGTGTACTTCAGGCGGATCTACAGTGATTTTGGGTTTTTTTTCTCTCGGTCCTAGATTCCCTGGGTATTCTTATTGGCTAATTACAAATCCTCCCATTCGGGACATTAAAAGGGCATCCCGGGTTGCTTATTAGCGTAATTCCCTCGGTCATAGCGATTTATTACAAGCTCACCTTATGGAGGCATCACAGGATTCCGGGCTCCCATCGGGTCAATCCCGGAAGTGTATGGGTTGTGGGGTATCCCTAACTGGGGATGACGTATTTTTATGTATTCCATGTGCACAGCAGACTATTTCACGGCAGTCCGGACCCCAGGCTTCCGGGTCAGCACTGCCGGCTTCATACCCTTCCCCCTCCCACCTTGTCCCGTGTCCCATGTGACGTTGTCATGGGTGGGGAGTCGCTATCTGATGTGTGTGCCAGATTGGCCTATATTGAAAAATTCATTTCTACCGCGGTCGCCAAATTGGCACCGGCTAAAGGAAAGGATTTATCACCGGTCATCCCGGCATTTGAATTTGATGATTATGTGGATTGTCTGGATTGGTCAGATTATTCCCCATTGGAGGAAGGGGAGTTATTTGAGGAATCTGATAACTCAGATGATCAGCAATTTGTTGGCGCTGATTCTGGGCGGGGGTCAGGGAGTTCTTCGGATACTCCTCACGTCCTGGCTGTTTCCCCTCCAGAGGTTACTCCTCATCAACAGGGGAGTTTTAGGAGGAATCCAAGCCGCGATTGGAATTCCTAACCAAAAGCATTTTGATAAGATTATTTCTAAGGAATGGGAGTGGCCTGCTTGGCTCCTGGGCATTCCTCAGAGTTGCGTTTAAAGATTTCCTTTCCCTTTGGATACGGTTTAGCGCTGGGCGTCCCTCTCTCGAGGTTGACGCACCAATTCTAGGGGTATCCAATTCAGCTGTTTTGAATAACCCTGATGGCTCCTCTCTTTTCAGTTGGCGAGGATAAACGCATTGACCAGATGGCTTGTCATGGTTTTGCTAGCGTTGGGTCAGCCATGCAGCCCGTTTGCGCTTCGGCGCTGATGGTGGTGGCCGCCAGGTCCGTGGTCAGGGACCTGTTGACTTCTGCCGGGCTTCGTCCTGGTAGTGACGAGTTCCTTGGCCTTAAACGGTGTGAGTTGTTTTTGTCTTTTGTATTAGCCGCCTTGGATGACACTTTGATGATGCGTGGTAGGACGCCGGCTCTGCTGGTGACTATTCGGCGGTCGGTGTGGTTGCGCCTGTGGGCGGCCGATTTTATGTCCAAAAAGTCGCTGCCGGCTCTACCTTTTTGTTGGTTTGCGGCTCTTTGGAGAGATTCTGTCACCAAGGGTGGTAGGTTACCTCAACGCAAGAAACAACGCCGTCCCTTTCGGGGGGCGCCTTCCTTTACCCCCTCCTTTCGTGGGGCCAGATCTGGCAGGGGATTTGCCTTCCCCTCTTCCATAGGAGATTCCGGGAACAGGGGCAGAGGACGTGCCCGTCCAGGATACAGTTGGGGCTCTAAGCCCAAACCGGCTGCTAAGCCAGCTCAGCAATGAGGGGGCGCCCTCACTCATGCGGGTGGGGGGACGGCTGCGACACTTCTCCCAGGTCTGGGATCAGGTGGTCTCGGACAGATGAATCCGGGAAGTGGTGCCTTCCGGTTACAAGCTGGAGTTCGAGCTCCGCCCCCCTTCCAGATTTTTTTCAGGTCTCGGGTGCCTTCAGAACCTTTGGCCGCGCAGGGGCTCCTAGTGGCAGTAGAGAGTCTTCTGGACATGGCTGTCATTTGCCCAGTGCCTTTTTCAGACCAGGGCAGGGGTTTTTTATTCCAATCTGTTCACGGTACCCAAGAAGGACGGATCGGTCCTATCCATCTTGGATCTGAAGTTTCTCATCAGGTTTATCCGGCCGCGGAAGTTCCGTGTGGAAACGCTGCGTTCGGCTATCCACTCTCTTCGTCAGGGAGACTTTCTGACGTCCATAGACATCAAGGACGCTTACATACACGTTCCGATTTTTCCAGCACACCAGAGGTTCTCAGGTTCGTGGTGGAGGATCGGCATTTTCAGTTTGTGGCACTCCCTTTCGGTCTCACCTCAGCTCCTCGGGTGTTCACCAAGGTGCTGGCGGGGGTGATGGCTCTACTCAGGGTTCAGGGTATCCGCATTGTGCCCTATTTGGACGATCTTCTGATTATGGCTTCTTCCTTCAACCAAGCGGTGTTGGACACC
Organism: Gastrophryne carolinensis; assembly: GCA_027917425.1. NCBI lineage: Eukaryota > Metazoa > Chordata > Amphibia > Anura > Microhylidae > Gastrophryne > Gastrophryne carolinensis. The sequence goes on from CM051234.1 coordinate 260,989,923, forward strand.
AGAACGGTGGTATCCACTCTGGAGAGGTTCGGTTGGGTGATCAACTACCCCAAGTCCTCTCTTTCTCCGTCCAAGGTTGTGACCTTTCTGGGAATGTCTTTGGACACTTCGCAGGCCAGGGTGTTTCTGCCCGAGGCCAAGATTCTTTTGATTCAGGAGTTGGTTCGCCTTCTCGTGTCGGCCCCTAGGGATGAGGCTGGTGGGGTTGATGGTGGCCTCATTCGAGGCAGTTCCTTTTGCGCAGTTTCACACAAGGACGCTCCAGCTTCATCTGTTGAAGGTTTGGGACAAGTCTCCACTATTGTTGGATCAGTCCTTCCAGATGACCCCCCCGAGTCCGTCAATTCCTGCAATGGTGGCTGGGGTCTGCCAATCTGTTGAAGGGCAGATCTTTTCTGGCGCCGTGTTGGGAGACGGTCACCACAGATGCCTGTCTGTCAGGCTGGGGGTGTGTTTGGAAGGATCTTCAGTTTCAGGGTCTGTGGGGCCCGCAGGAGGCCCACGAGCCCTTCAAGGTTCTGGAATTAAGAGCCGTCAGGTTGGTTCTGTTTCGCTTGACTCATCAGTTGCAGGGCCTGCCAGTTCAGGTTCGGTCGGTCAACCGGACGGCGGTTGCTTACATCATCACCACGGAGGGACTCGCAGCAGGATTGCCCTCAGGGAAGTATCTTTGATTCTGGATTGGGCGGAGACCCACGTCCCGTGTTTCTCAGCGGTCTACATTCCGGGAGTAGAGAACACGGAGGCGGACCTTCTGTGCAGGTCCTCCTCTCGTCAGGGGGAGTGGCCTCTCAGTCCCCAGGTGCTTCGCTCATTTTGCCTCAGGTGGGGGTTCCCGGCGGTGGACCTCTTTGCCTCTCGTCACAATCACAAACTTCCGGTATTTGTCTCTCTCGCAGGTTCCACTGGCTCTGGCAGTGGATGTCATGTCTCTGAATTGGAGGGATCTGGGGTTTCTTTACCTGTTCCCTCCGTTTCCAATGGTAGCCAGAGTGGTGCGCAAGCTGGCCCTGGAGGGAGCGTCGGCGATTCTGGTGGCTCCAAGGTGGCCAAGGCAGGTTTGGTTCGCAGACCTGGTAAGACTGGCAGGGGATCAGTTCGTTCTGCCTCTACTGCCGGACCTGCTCACCCAGGGTCGGCTACGCTATCCCAATTTACCATCGCTGGCTTTGACGCCGTGGCTGCTGAAACCGCCATCTTGAAGGAAGAAGGTCTTTCTGACGCGGTTATTCAGACTCTTATTAGCGCCAGGAAGCGGTCTTCCTCTACTATTTACTATAGGACCTGGAGGTCCTATATTGACTGGTGTGAAGGTAGGTCGTTCCCTTGTCGGGAGTTTTCCATTTCCAGAATCCTGGAGTTTCTTCAACATGGTCTGGATCTGGGGCTCCAACTTAGTACCTTGAAGGGGCAGGTTTCTGCCCTGGCGGTGTTCTTCCAAAGGTCCTTTGCACTTCATCCCTTGGTCAAGACCTTTTTCCAAGGAGTTGCGCATGTACGGCCTCCTAGGAAGCCCCTTGTTCCAGTTTGGGATTTGAACCTGGTTCTTTCTGCTCTTCAGGGTCCTCCGTTTGAGCCCTTGAATGAAGTTGCTTTGTCTTCACTTACTCAAAAGGTGGCCTTTTTGGTGGCTATCACTTCGGTTAGGCGTGTTTCTGAGTTGGCAGCTTTGTCCATTATAGATCCGTACTTCGACAGGCATCAGGACAAGGTTGTCTTTCGTTTCAAGCTGGATTTTCTTCCTAAGGTGGTCTCTGCCTTTCATCTGATTCAGGACATTGTTCTGCCTTCTCTATGTCCTAATCCCAGCAACGACAAGGAAAGGGCGCTGCATTCCTTGGATGTAGTTCGTGTTGTGAAATATTATCTGGTGGTTACGTCTTCCTTTCGTAAGACTGATGCCTTTTTTTGTGGTGCCCTTTGGGCCTAGGAAAGGTTTGGCTCCTGCCAAATCTTTCATTAGTAAATGGATTCGTCAGGCCATCATTGGGGCCTATTCTGCTAGGGGGAGTAGTCCCCCTTTTCGTGTTACTGCTCATTCTACTTGTGCGTTTGGGGCGTCCTGGGCTTTTCAGCTCCAGGCCTCTGTTGAGCAAGTTTGTAAGGCCGCTACTTGGTCCTCTATTCACACTTTTTCCAAGTTTTACAAGGTTGATGTTCGGGCCTCAGCGGATGCTGTTTTTGGCCGCAAAGTTCTGCAAGCTGTTGTGGTTTAAGTTGTGCCTTGTTGCCTTGTTTTGGATCCCCGCCCTTTTATGGACACTGCTATTGGATGTCCCACATGTTATGGATATCTTGAAGCGGGGTGTGTGACATACTTAGAATAATACCATTTTGTGAAATACTCACCTGTAAAATGGGTATTCTAAGTATGTCACACACCCCGCTTCACCCGCCCTTTTTGTATTCTGGATCCTCTATATTGTGAACTTTGCGTTGCTTTGGTTTATTTTTGCCTCTTCCTGGTCCCTTACCTTACTGCTTCTATATACTGGGTAATGAGTGGGAGGTCCCAGGTATTTATGGATCAGGGAGGGGCTTTCTTTTTGATATCATCTCTGCAGAACGCCCTCTTCAGGTCGGTAATACCCACATGTTATGGATATCTTGAAGCGGGGTGTGTGACATACTTATAATACCCATTTTACAGGTGAGTATTTCACAAAATGGTATTTTTGAGCTCTTGCGCGTTATTGCCTCTTCTACGCTTACTCGGAAGGTGGCCTTTTTGGGTTGTCATCTTTTCTGTTCAACCTGTCTCAGAGTTGGCGGCCTTGTCTGTTCAGGCTCCCTACTTTGAGAGGTATCTGGGCTAGGTGGTTTTCGCTTTAAGCCAGATTTCTGCCTTTCTTCTTATTCGGGACTTTGTTTTTTCCCTTTTTGTGCCTTATGCCTAGTTACGACATGTGGTTCTTTTGTTGGTGCTTATTCTGACAAGGGGAAGGTTTCCTCCTTTGTGTTACCGCTCATTCTACTCGTATTGTGGGTTCGTCCTGGGCCTTTTGACACCAGTTTTCTGTTGAACAAGTTGGTAAGGCTACTATTTGGTCTTCTGTTCCCACCTTTGTCAAGTTTTATAAGGTGGCTGTGCGGGCCTGAGTGGCTGCTGTTTTTTGGCAGCACTGTTCTGCAGGCCTCGGTGGTTTAGGTTTGTGCATTTTTGCCTTGTTTTTGGATTCCCGCCCTTTATGGACACTGCTATTGGATGTCCCACAAGTAATGACTATTCTGAAGCGGGGTGTGTGACATACTTAGAATAATACCATTTTGTAAATACTCACCTGTAAAATGGGTATTGTAAGTATGTCACACACCCCGCTTCACCCCGCCCTTTGGTATTTTGAACCTTTTGATGTTATGGTTTCTATTTGGCTCTTCCTGGTCCCTTTACCTTACTGCTGTCTTAACACTGGGAGATGAGTGGGAGGTCCCAGGTATTTATGGGCTGGGAGGGGCTCACTTTTTCCTTTATCTTCTCTGCAAGATCGCCCTCTACAGGTGACTATACCCACACGTAATGACTATTCTGAAGCGGGGTGTGTGACATACTTACAATACCCATTTTACAGGTGAGTATTCACAAAATGGTATTTTTGTCGTTCCCTGGTTTCCCTTCAGTATGTGGCAAACACCCACTACCGTCCTGTTTGCATGGATGGGCGGCCTCCGCTGCAGCAATGCCCCACACAGTTTTTATTTAAGCGGACCAACGCGCCGCTATAAGACTGACAGGGGCATCCAGAATGCTCAACGTGCCGCTGTATTCCTGGCAAGGAAGTGCCTTTTGTAATAGTATGGATTAATGCTGGATCCCGTCCTATCACTTGTCTCTAACCTAAATAACACAGCTCTACATCTATGTAAAAAAAAAAAAAAATAAACGGCAGTAACTTTAGTTAATCCAATTGTTTTGAGAGGCTAGCGACCCTAATTATATGCTAATTGTTACAGATCTACAGTGCTGATGCAGGTGTGGCCCATAGCCCTCCCTCTGTTTTAGTTTGGAAAAACCAAAGTGCTTGGGGAATTGACTCGGATGTCAAGTTCTCCTTGGTGAACAGCGATGATGAGGTTCGTGTTTTTTGTTTTCCTTTGTTGCTTCTTGCCATTGTGTTCTGATTCCCTCTTCATATCTTTATTTACATACAATATGGATCCTGAATGAATAACTTTGGTTATACCTGTAAATGCAGGGTACTCTTCTTTTTGTCACCTGCAGCTGGTCACTCCTACCCTGGTGGTTGGGAACTCTCCTCCTAATCGTGAGATTAAGTCCCGTGCCATGTGGGCCCAATCTTCTGTCACAGACACCTCTGCGGTGAGCATCTGCCATCAGACACATTGAAGCTAGCACACACTCTCCATGAGCAATGAGCGGCCCATGACCTTGTTGGCATGTCCCTTCTATTGCAGTGAACGGAGCAGATGTGCTAGAGTCACTGACTGATGGCAGGAGGTAGGCATTCATTGCAGAGGCATAGTTGTCGGCTGCAGGGGACAAATGGTGAATATCCTGAATAACCTGGACAGTCCTGGCATTACCAAATCTTGTAAATCTCCTACAAGAATTGATGCTGCGCTACACCCTAAATGGCCCAACAGCTGAGCATATATTCAGTTTAAAGTGGACCAACGCCCATTTTACCATGGCTGTTGTATCGGAGCTAGTTTTGGCTTGAGTTGGTAGAAATGTACCAACATGACTCCAGCAAAAAAAAATCTTACTAGTATGGTATAATAAATGAAACTTTCATATGCAGTTTAGAAATGTTCATAAAAATATTTTGTGCTCTACCAATCTAAGGCCTTTTGTTTTCCATGATGATCAGCAGCAGGGTAATAGGGAATGAGTTCTCCAATCTCAGCTGTAACATATATAAGGTATCTCTATGCTGCCCCAAGTGCCAGTGCCTGAAACTGTTCTGCACATGCTGGGTAGTAGATTTCTCCTCTTAAAACGTAACAAACCCACTAACGGCCAGCCTGGAATCTAAAAGATTCCAAGGCCGGCTGCTGGCTTTTCCCCGAGTCTGGATGCCCGCTGTGTGAAACCCCCAGGGCACCTGGAAAAACTTGCCTTTCAGCGCTGCAATGGTGAATGCCTGGGCTCTCGTACAAGCAGACACCCCTGCCTTTTGGCAAACCTGGATCACTCCCACAAATATGTATGTCCAGGTTTATTGGCCATTTCTGAAGGCTTACCTCCAAAGCCCTGCATTTTACACTAAAACAATGTTGATTCATGCACAGGGGACACCCTTGATGCTGATCCACCCCCCACATTTACACCACAGCCATTCTAAAATCCTCTTACCTGGTTGGATCTTCCATGTGGCCCTCCTCTCAAGATTTACTGGCAAACTAGATGCATTTGCGTTGGATGCCCTAACCTAGCCTGACTTTCATTTTGCTTAAAGTGGACCAACACCCAGGATTTTGACTATCCTGGGTCTTGGTCCACTTCGGTGGGGCACCCCCGATCGGGGTGCCCCGCTGTGTGAAACCCCCCCGAACCCCCCGAACAACTCACCTCTCCCCGCTCCCAGCGGCGACGTACAAGGGAAGATCTTGAACGTCTAAGCGGCGGCGGCCGCCTCCCTCGCGTCACTTTGAACGCGCGCGCCCCCGCGCCGGCCATTCGCAGACGGCCGGCGCGGAGGCGCGCACGCCTACAGGGGCGCGAGGGAGGCGGCGGCGGCCTGCCGCCGCCGAAGATAAGGTAGGTGAGTTGGGGTGTTTGGGGGGGTTTTCACCCCGCGGGACATCCCGATCTCGGATGTCCCGCGGGGTGGGGGGTGATCGGCCCGGGAATCTTATAGATTCCCGGGCCGATCACCCGTGGGTGTTGGTCCACTTTAACCTGGGGCATTGGAGAGATTTTTTGCCTCTGATTAATGCATTTATTTGGCTTGTATCCCTCAGTCGCCTACGAACATAAGATTTTATTTTGTTTCTCTTCTCTCACAGGAACTGGCATGGAGAACAATTTCAAGGAGTTCTCTGACTTCTGTAGAAGAAGATGGGGAGGAGGCTGAATTTGGGGATGAAGATCTCTTTCATCAACAGGTAAGTTAATTTTCTAACATATATAGGATATTCCAAGTATACAGCATGTCCTGTTCCAGAATATTCCTTACACATGGGTAATACATCCACAAGATGGCGCTGGACTGCAGAAAAAGGCTTGTGGCCACTCCCGGCCCCCTTAAATAGCCAGGAACGTCCCACTAATTCCCAGAGTCTTTCTGCAGTGTGGACTGCGAAGATGAAAATTGCTTCTTCTGCGCAGGGAGTGGGCTTTGCCTAGGGCCCTGCAGGCTTATTTCCACCCGTTCTGGACCCATTGCCTCCCAGCCACGGCTGACGGTTCGGGTGAAGGTAGGACAGCACTAGGGTCAGGTGCTGAAGGAGCGTTGCTACGGGCCGCAAGACCCTGTACCAAAGGGTAGCCGGCGACAGGCTTTTTATGGTGAGCCTCATTGGGATGCCCTCAGCCCTTTATCTCAGGAAATTTATCCCTCCTTTCCCCCCTCCCTCCCTTTTCACACTGTTGGTTGTGCAGGACCCCCTTATTGCATTCCACGTGATCGGCAGGGGACGCCCGGGGAGTACACTTTGTGTTTTTCTACTGTGTCTTTTTATCACTTCATGTTTGGTGTGTGGAGGCCGTTGTACGGCGCTCCGCTGTGGTTGGTGCTTTTACTGTGTTTTTTTTTTTTTTTGTTTCACTGTCATGGCGCCGGAGCGTTACGTGATCTGGTTTCCGCGCTCTTCGGGGGGGGGGGGGGGGGGGGGGTACTGCGGTTTGACGCGTTCCGTGTCATGTGCCCACGGGCCGCCCCTCTAGGTACTGCTGTCGGCGCCATTTTGTGGCCCTTCCATTGCGGTGCTGCGACGCGGTTGGTGATCAGCTTATCTTTGCGCTTGGCGGCTTGGTCGGTGAGTCCCTTATGGGTTTCTTTGGTTTATTATTGTATGGCTAGGGATGCTTATGGTGTACTCGACCCTGCCTGTTGCCAATCTCCCACTTTCCCTAGCGGGTTTCGGGGGTTATCCCAAATAGGGTGGCGGTTTAGCTGTGTCCCTGTTCTGTCTATTGTGCATACTCTTTGTAAAAATCACCATATGGAGGCTTCTGGGGATAATGTGCTTGGGGTTCCTTCGGGACAAGCCCGGCTATGTGTTGCATGTGGGGTTTCCTCTATAAGTGAAGATGTCAGGGTATGTGTAACCTGCGCCCAGCAGGTACTTGCGCTGCATTCTGGTTCGCCTGCTACGGGCCCTGGTGCGGCGCCCCCTCCTGGCTTCGACTACCCCCCACCCTTGCATTTGACCCCCAGCGAGGGGCATACTAGCGGTGAGTCTCAATCGGATTTGGCTGCACGGGTGGCCAGCATTGAAAAGCAGCCCCTGTTGAGGCTGAGGAATTTTTTGACATTTCGGGTTATGGTCCCCTTGAGGAGGGGGGGGGGACTATTCTCTGATTCAGAATCATCTGAGGAACAACCTAGGGTTTATGGCAGTAGTCCTCAAACTTCCTCCTCAAGGGCCGAGACAGGCCAGGTTTTGCAGCTCTCTATGCTGATGCACAGATGTAATAATTAGGGCTATAGCTCTGTCTGAGCACCAGTTAATTCACCTGTGGAGTAGCGTGGAGAGCTGCAAAACCTGGCCTGTCTCGGCCCTTGAGGCGGAAGTTTGAGGACTACTGGTTTATGGTGATACCGGGTCTCCCTTTGGAGAAGACCAATGGTCCTCAGATGACACTGATAGGTTGTTGTCTCACATTTTTGAGGTGCTTTGTATTTCCCCTCCTGCCGTGGCCCTGCAGCAGCAGGGTGAGCTTTTTCATACAGTGAAGCCACGCTTGGAGTTCCCTGAGCAGACTCGCTTTAATAATCTGGTGCTCAAAGAATGGGAACGGCCTAGCAAGCTACCTGGGGTGCCTAAGAGTTAGGACAAGAGGTATCCCTCCCTTTCCTGCTGATGTGATTAAGCGTTGGTCATGTCCTCCCGAGGTGGACGTGCCCGTTCTGGGGTTGTCAAATACATCTGTCATGCATTCTCGTGACACTACTACCCTGCGGGATGGTGAGGACCGACGCATGGACCAGCTGGCTTGTCATGCCTTTGCCTGTGTGGGGACTGTGCTGCACCCGGTTTCTGCCATTACAGCTATTGCTATTAAAGGGCTGCTTAAGAGTCCTAGACGGGGCCTCTGATGTTGCGGGAGGAGAGTATAGATCTCTCCTGCTTTGCTATGAATTTGTTGCATATGTTCTATCTGCTATGGATGATGCCATTAGAATGTGTGGGAGGACTTCTGCTCTGTTGGTGGCTATACGTCGCTCTGTCTGGCTGCGTCAGTGGGTAGCTGATAACGCTGCTAAGAAGGCTCTCACTGGGTTTACCTTTAAGGGGCTGCGCCTCTTTGGTGAACGCTTGGACTTGTTTGCCATGGGTGGCAGCTTACCTCAACGTAGGAGGCCGTCTCCGCCCTTTCGTGGGACTGGTGCCTCTCTCCCCTCCTTCCGCGCTTCCAGGGCTGGTCGAGGAGCTTCCTTTGCCCAAATCCTCCCCTAAGCCCCCTCAGGCATGAGGAGGCGCCCTCACCCATCCGGGTGGGGGAACGGCTTCGGCTCTTTGCTCACGCCTGGAGGCGACGTGTAGCAGACAGATTGATACAGGAGGTGGTTTCCTCCGGTTACAAGATAGTTTGCAGCCTGGCCGCCCCCAAGATTCACCAGATCCCAGATGGCTCGGGACCCCCTGTCGGCTCTGGGCTTGTGTCTTGCGGTCCAAAACCTTCTGGAGTTGGGGGTCATCTGCCCTGTACCTTTCAGGGAAAGGGGCAGAGGCTTCTATTCCAATCTCTTCACGGTCCCCAAAAAGATGGGTCCCTCTGGCCCATCGGATTTAAAGTGTCTCAACAAGTTGGTCAGATTCAAGCATTTTCTCATGGAGATGCTGCGCTCTGTAGTCAATTCACTGCGCCCAGGCGACTTCATGACCTCCGTAGACATCGACGCTTACCTTCATGTACCAATCTTTCCAGGTCATCATAAATTCCTCAGGTTTGCTTTGGGAGATCAGCATTATCAATTTATGGCACTGCCCTTCGGTATCACCTCGGCTCCCAGGGTATTCACCAAGGTGCTGGCGGGCGTGATGGCTCTGCTGAGAGCTCAGGGCATTCGCATTCTCCCTTATTTGGACGACATTCTGATCTCGTTCCAGTCCTTCCATCAGGCCGGGCTGGATACCCAGGTGGTGGTGACCACACTAGAGTCATTCGGCTGGGTGATCAACCATCCCAAGTCTTCTCTGTTCCCGTCTCTGGTGAGGTCCTTTATGGACATGACTCTGGATACATCTCAGGTCAAGGGGTTTCTCCCTCAACAGAGGGTGGAGAATCTTCAAGTTCAGGCCCAATTACTACTGTCTTGTCCACATCCCTCCATTCGGCAGGGGATGCAGCTGGTGGGCCTGATGGTGTCCAGCTTCGAAGCGGTTCCCTATGCTCAGTTTCACATGAGACCTCTTCAACTTCACCTACTGTTGGTATGGGATCGGGACCCCCTGTCCTTGGATCAGGAGTTTGTTCTGTCCCCCCTACCCAGGCGGTCCCTCTTGGAGGGACCTTTCTGTCCCCTTGCTGGGAGACTGTCACTACATATGCCAGTCTGACGGGTTGGGGGGGCTTCTGGAAGTCCTTGAAATTCCAGGGTCAGTGGGGCCCCCAGGAGGCCCATACTCCTATCAACCTTCTGGAACTGAGGGTGGTAAGGTTGGTTCTCGCCCAATTGACCCCACACCTTCGGGGTTGGGCTGTTCAGATCCGCTCGGACAATCAGACAGCGGTTGCCTACATCGATCATCAGGGAGGGACCCGGAGCAAGAGGGCCCTCAAGGAAGTGTCTCTGATACGGTCATGGGCGGAGGAGAATGTTCCCTGCATCTCGGCAGTGTACATCCGGGGGTGGAAAATCTGGAGGTGGACTCCCTGAGCAGGGGGACTTCTCGTCTGGGAGAATGGTCCCTCAGCAGCAGGGTGTTTCGCTCCCTGTGCCACTGCTGGGGTCTGCCGGATGTGGACCTTTTTGCTTCACGTCATAATCACAAGCTTCCATTCTTTGTCTCTCTCACAGGACCCTCTGGCCTTTGCCACAGATGTGCTGGCAATGCCTTGGAGGAGGTTTCGGCTCCTCTATGTTCCCTCCATTTCCTCTGCTGGGCAGGGTGATGCGCAAGATGGCCCAGGAGGGGGTACCAGCCATTCTGGTGGCCACCTGTTGGCCAAGAAGGGTGTGGTTCGCAGATATGCAGTTGGCAGTAGATCAGTACGTCCTGCCCAAGGACCCAGATCTGCTCACTCAGGGGCAGCTGTGCCATCCCAATTTACAAACGCTGGCTTTGACGGCTTGGCTGCTGAAACCTCCATCTTGATGGAAAAGGGGTTGCCTGCCTCTGTGGTTGACACCATGATTAGGGCTAGGAAGAAGTCATCGTCTTTTATCTATTACAGGGTCTGGCATGGTTACATTGCCTGGTGTGAGTCTTAGTCTTTTCCCTGTAGGGTGTTTTCTATTCCCAGGATTCTGGAATTCTTGCTGCATGGTTTGGATTTGGGCCTTCAACTTAGTACCCTCAAGGGCCATGTTTCAGCCTTGGCTATTTTCTTCCAAAGGTCTTTTGCCAACCACCGTTTGGTTAACTTTTTTCCAGGGGGTTACTCACGTGCCCCCTCACGTTAGCCTTTGTTACCAGTTTGGGATTTGAATTTGGTTTTATCTGCCATGCAGGGTTCTCCTTTTGAGCCTATTCGTGAGGCTGCTTTACCTATTTTGACTCTTAGGGTAGCCTTTTTGGTGGCTATTACTTCTGTTAGGCGTGTTTCTGAGTTGGCGGTGCTTTCCATTAAACCTCCTTACTTTGAGAGACACCAGGACAAGGTGGTGTTTCGGTTCAAGCCAGATTTCTTGCCTAAGGTTGTGTCTGCATTTCATCTCAATCAGGACATTGTTTTGCCTTCTCTGTGTCCTAATCCTAGTAACTCTAAGGAGCGGGTCTTACACTCTTTGGATGTTGTCAGGACCTTGAAGTTCTATTTGGTAGCTACTGAGTCTTTTAGGAAGACTGATGCTCTTTTTGTTATCCCTTCTGGACCTAGGAAGGGTCCATTATCAGTAAGTGGATACGTCAAGCTGTGGTACGAGCCTATTCTGCTAAGGGGAAGGAGCCTCCCTTCCGCCTTACTGCTCATTCCACCCGTGCTATTGGTGCCTCTTGGGCTTTTCAGCACCAGGCTTCTGTTGAATAAGTTTGCAAGGCCGCTACTTGGTCTTCTGTTCATACTTTTTCTAAGTTTTACAAGGTTGATGTTAGAGCCTCAGCTGATGCTGCTTTTGGCCGCAAAGTTCTACAGGCGGCAGTGGTTTAAACTGCTCACCGTTGCTCTTTGGGGATCCCACCCTACCTTACGGACACTGCTATTGGATGCCCCATGTGTAAGGAATATTCTGAAACAGGACGTGCTGTATACTTGGAATAATACAATTCTGTGAGTACTCACCTGTAGAATTGGTATTATAAGTATACAGCACCTCCTGTTCCACCCCACACTTGTTATCATTATTCTTGGTTACCTCTGTATGGTGATTGTTCAGTTTGTTATTGACTCTCCCAGCTTCTTGTATAACTGCTTGTCAACACTGGGAATTAGTGGGAGGTTCCTGGCTATTTAAGGGGCCGAGAGTGGCCACAAGTCTTTTTCTGCAGTCCAGAGGCATCTTGTGGATGTATTAACCATGTGTAAGGAATATTCTGGAACAGGACGTGCTGTATACTTATAATACCAATTCTACAGGTGAGTACTCACAGAATTGTATTAACTTGTATAACTTTCTTTGGGGTAAAGGGGAACATTGGAGGCCCTGGATTCATCCTGAATTGGGATGCCTTGCTGTGTGAAACCCTGCGGATCCCCCTATCCACTCACCTCTTCCCGAAGCCCTCGGTGCTGCACCCCCCCTGCATCTGCGGCACATGCCGCCACCAGGCCTTTCTGAATGGCCGGTGCAAATGCACTCAGCTAGAGGTGGCTGGTGTCACACTGTGCTCAATTACTCTTGCTAGCTGACAGTGCCTGTGCTGTTGGAGGGGAAGAAAGGCACGTTTTCTGGGTAATCCGTGAGGATAAACACAGAGGGTCATTCCAAACTGGGATGCTCTTTCTGAGAGGAACAACGCCCGGGAATTATGTTTGCTTAATCTAGACTTTTCTTTTTCACTCCGGTCATTTTGGGGGGTTTTGGGACACCCCATTCTATCTTCAAGAGAATAGGAAAAAATTGAGTTATGCCATCGTCAAAGGATTCTGTCATGGGTAGTGCAGTTCCTCTTAGAAATGTACCAGTTAGGCTGACCCTATTGCATCTATTGCAGGAGTTCCCAACAAGAGATATTCAAAATCGACTCCGGTGGTAACCAACTAGGCTGCAGACTGATTCGTACCCTAACCTGACATGATGCCAGCTATTATTTATCCATATCTGATGTACTAAACTGCTCCAAAAGCTGATGAAAGCCAGTCTGACCTGGCAACATCACATATACGTGGGCCAGTTTGTAGTGGTAATGTTCCCCTGTATTGCACATTTTTAGTGTCCCGTTTTGCTGATTTTGGGTGGGGGGTGGCTTGCATAAACATCGAGTATTTGTCACCAAATTCCTCAGTCACCACAAATCGGTATTTAGGCAAAAGCTCCACTATGGTTAAGAAACAGGCAAAAGTTAAACGGTCTTGGGCCTTTTTTTTCCCCCATTTCAGGTTCAGCTTTTAATTCATTGTTTTTTTGTTTTTTTTTTTTGTAGGGTGATCCACGCACAAAATCAACAAGCTGTTCGGTTATGTGATGATTCTATACCATTATTTAAGTTACTGCCAGTGCCACTAAGATCTATTTTTATATCTTATTAACAGGTTTTTATTTTATTTACCACCTACTGCCAGACATATTTGCAGATGTTTTTATTTCTCTGGTTTTATAGAACACTATCTCCCAGGTCAGGGGCACCTTTTATGTTTTCCCTTTTAATGTGGCAGAGGGGGGAAGCCAGGTTTTAATGAGGCTACAGTGAGTTTTTGCTAATGCTCCGATTAGTACTTTGCCTGCAAAGGAATAGTTAGACATAGACATTTGATACAGTTTTTAGATTTTATACATGTTTTAAGTTTTCAAAGCACTGCTGTTGATATGTGCTTATGGCTCCCAAGCATGTATTGGCTAATCTAGTCATGCTACTCTGGGTTTTTTTCTGACAGTCCTTTTCATTTATGATAACTGTAACTGGCATAGAAGGTAAACAAATGTTTAAAATCACTTCAAGAAAATCAGAGTCCTGGACTAATCTGTCCCCATGGAGGCAATTTTACATGTAGCACAGGGCCGTTAATGTGTTCAACTATGAAGCATGCTGTGGGCATGCCTGGGTTACTTTTTGGCAAATTGAGCAGGTGATCTAGGTGAAAATGGTTTTAAGGAACATTGTGCATGTGTACATCATTAACATTTCTGTAACAACGCTCAGGCTTTTGGGACCTCTGTTCTTTAATATCTTTACCTAAAGCCATTACAGACATCTACAGACAGTAAGACAGTGTTGACTATTGCTTCATGTTTATCAGGAGGTTTCTGTTGTGAAGTGTAGGAACACTAGGTTTATTTTCTACTAAAATTCAATATTTGTGTAATCAGGAAAAATGTTCACACGAACCCTTGTTTGGCCAGCAAATTATGTTAATACTGTCCAGCTTCATCTTCAAAAACTGCAATAAATGTTTCTGTTCAAACAGTGGACTTTTAGCTGATTTGACGTGCTTGTACCAATCTAGCAGAGGAATTCCCGTTGTCTGTTGAATGGGTTGGTCATAACATGCTTTGCTTATGGGCTTGAAATGAGTATGTAGTAAACCTGCTCACAATTGGTAGCCCTCATTAGAGCAAGCCATCATCCAGGATCTGTGATTGCTATGAAGAAGCTTTACTAACCCACTAACATGTGTTTAACCTGCATTGCTGCTGGGTGACAGCATGTGCTTATCCTTGCTAACACCAACCTGGAAACTTGCTATAAGTAAAGCTGCTGTTGATCGTAAATATTCTTATATTCCAACAACAAACTAAAATCACGAAGAGAATTAAGTGGCAGTTGAACAGTCGCCAACATGCACACAGAAGGTAACTAATTGGAGCAATATAGGTAACAGATATTTTTCTGAATTGTATCCTCAGAAGGGTTATATGCCATCATTTATTGATCCTGTAGTTTAGTTTTTTTCCGCCTTCTAATTTAAAACTATATACTGCATTTAAGAAGCTTTTATATTTCATACAAGCGCTGATGGACTTTTGGCTAAATATAATCATGATTTCATGATGTGTTGATTTGCACAGAGGTGCCTCCCCTTATTATAAATGTGCGGTCACATATAACTACAGCACCATGTTCAGTATTTTAATTGACAGGACGGTCAGACATTGCATATGAAGTCGAAGCTCAGTATACACCTTATATCTGCACCACAGGGCATTCTTGAAAAGGAAAGAATACACATTCACTTTAATGTGGTAATGAATATGGTTTCTGTTAGCAATTAAACGGAAAGTCCAAGGCTTCCCGGCAACTGCTCCCGTAGCGCCTCACTCTTGTTGTGGCCCAGCATCTCTTGACTGCTACACCAGGTCTTGCACCTCCAGCATTTTACCTCTATGGTGATATACAGGACCAAACTAGGGCACTTTAAATAAATAATGGGTGCCTCTTTCTGGTCTTGGACTCACACAGGCCCACCTTGAGGCTTGAACAGTGGGGCTTGGCATGCAGGCCCTCGGGAGCATAATACACTCCACAGGAACAATTAGAGGGTAAACAGGTAGCTATATTGGCATCCAAACATACAAAAAAAAAAAAAACTGGAGCAGATGCCCAACTAACAGTCGGCTACATTTGTAACTGTCTTTTGTTAAAAAAAGAAAAATGTATATATCTCCAGCCTCTTTCATGCAACGTGGTTGAATCTGCTTGGGTGGCAGGCTAGAAAAGTTTGCATCACCCATTTTATTTAGGACTGTGGCTATAGCGCCTGCATTTCCTAGACCACACCAGCAGCACATTATTTTATACCTGTTGTACAATATCCAAAAATACATGCAAATATACTTCTTAATATGTGAGCTGTGGTGTAATGCAACACAAGGCTGTTCTACACGTCTTATGCTCTGCCCCTGTGAGTAGCCAGAACTTATCCTGCAATGTTTTCTTGCCTTTCTCCACATACTGTATTCCACAGGTCGCCTTTACACTGATTAAATCTTCCACTGTGAATAAAGCTTTTACTGTGACAGCATTGCTTAGATTTACCCTCTCTCAAGCATTTATGCATATCTTGCAGTCTCAAAAATGGGAGACTGGGCTTTAGCTTGATAAAATATGTAATCAAGTCCCTGAAAATAACGAGGGAATGTTTGGCAGCAACTATTTCCTAAATGATGCAATTTTTTTTTTTTTTTATATGAGGACTTGTATATTTGCTTGTAATCCTCCCCCTCTGTGGATGGTTGCTTAACAAAATCAGTAGGCAGCGCTGTGTTTAAGTGATATAAGCTTTTGTTTCTATGGCTTTAAAATATTCACTAATTTCACATTCAAAGCGGAACTGACATTGGCTACCAGAATGTTCATTGTCCATTTTTGCTAGCAAGCAACATATGTAACATGACTATCACGGGCAGCTATAAGGCAAAATAAAGAGAAAAATTAGAAGTGAAATCGGTACCATGAAATACTATTAACCCCTATCATGACTTTTCTTTGTCACATTTAACTTTTAAGATCCATCAAACATGTGAAGGACATTAGTCAGGTTGCTGGTTGGCATCTTAATACTGTGGCCGAAACCCTCATTCTAAATACATACTTACAAAAGTGAGCAAGGAAAGGGCTTGAGTTATTGGAGCACAAGCATGGATTAATCTCAGCCATTCTAGTTAGACTTTATTGGGCATGCTGCCCAGTCTGCATCCTTTGCTCAGCTGATAAGTACACAGTTATTTTCTTACTTCAGATGCTCCATTCCAACACCATCTGACGGCAGGTGAGCATTGGGATTTACTGGGTATGTGCACACAGCACTTTGCAAGGACAACCCGCAAACTGCACAGGTTACCAGCAGTCATGTGGGAACAAGGAAATGGGTGACTCATGCCCACTGCAGGGCTTGGAGGACCAAGTTATATTCTAAGCATACAGTACGTCCTGCTCCATATATAATACTTACACATGGGTAATCCTCCGCCAGAGGGCGCTGTTCACTGCAGACATGCAAAAACAGGCTCCTCCCGGCCCCTCATATACCCAGGGACCTCCCACAAATCCCCAGATTTCTGTGCAGTGCTGACTGCGAAGACATGAAGTATCACTCTCTCGCAGGTGAGCGGGGCTTTTACAGCCTGCGGCCCTGCAGGACTATTACCACCCGTCCGCTTCGATAAAGATGTGCCTCCCAGCCTGGGCTGCGCTGGTCTGGTGAAGGTAGGCAGCACCTCGTGTGCCTATGGAGCCATGCTCCACCGCAGTCCCCCACCATAGGGTAGGCGGTTAGGCTGATGGTGAGCCTCTAGTGGATGCCCCTCCCGCATTATTGCCCCGTGCCCTGATTAGCGGTGGACCCTGTTTATAGGGTCGCCACCCTCCCTCATTTCCCCCAGTAGTTAGGGGGAAAAGAAAGGTGGGGAGGGTATGTGTGTGGTGGTCCCAGTGCACTGTAATGTCACGCTTATGGCCTTATTATTGTCCTTTATTAACATCTGGGTGTCAGAGCCGCGCTGCTTGCTCTTTATTCTGTTTTGGCTACCGCCGTACGTGTGTCCTTTCCTGCATAGTTTGCTGCGCCGGGCCGCAGCGTCTAGATGCTACGGCGTCTTCCTTTACTAAATACGTATGTGATTTTATCCTTGCTTTTTTTGACTGCTACCTCAGAGCTTCGGGGTGGGCTTGACTCGACGCGCTCCGCGTCACGGCCGAGCATTGGGCCCGCCCTTCGAGGTTCGCTGGGCGCCATTTTGACGATCTTCGTGCGCGCACGTGGTGACGGTCCCCCTCCTCCTTTGGTCTGTAAGTGCCCTCGCGGGTGTCTCTTTATTATGTTTTTCCAGCTGCGCATGGCCCTGACACCTCTTCTCCCTTTGTCTTTCAGACGCCTAGTCTCCGGTGGCTTCTCCCGGCCTCATATATAGATATATAGATATTTAGCAGGCCTACTTACAATTCTCCCACATTAATCAGCGGGTCTTTGGGGCATCCAGGGTTGCCTATTGCGTAAATCCCTACGGGCATACTGTGCCTAGATAATCACCATATGGAGGCATCTCAGGATTATGTGACCGGAGTCCCTCTGGGACAAGACCGGCTGTGTAGCGTGTGGACTCCCCCATGCCGTTGCTGGCAGAGCACGGGTCTGCGCACCATGTGCCGAGCAAGCACTGGCCCTGCAAGCGGTGCCTGTGGCTGCACCTCGCTCCGATACTCCCCTTTCCCCTTGCCTAGATCTCGCTCCTGCTGAGTCGCATACCAGTGGGGAGTTACAGCCTGATGTGTCTTCTAGACGGCTGACCAGATTGTTGCAGGGTGGTCCGAATGCTTGGGCCCTGGCAGGAAGCTGCCCTTGACGCCCCTGGCTTCTGCCTTTGCTATTGGATCGGAGGAGTTTACTTCTCCGCGTGATGGTACTCCGTCTGACGATGGAGAACTGTTCTCTGACCCAGGTTCCTCTGAGGAGAAGCCGAGGGGTCATGACGATTCGGGCCAGGATGACTGGGGCCAGTTTGACACGATGGTCTGTTGCTTAAGATTTTTAAGGCCCTGTCTATCTCGCTCCCTGGCGCGGTTCCCAAGCCGAGAGGGGAGCGTTTCCATATGGCGACTGCGCGCTTGGAATTTCTCGAGCAGGCTCACTTCCATGCTCTTGTACTCAAGGAATGGGAATGCCCCACTAAGCTTCCAGGGGACTGGGATTGGAAATGCCCTTTTCCCCCCTGAGGTGGTTAATTGTTGGTCATCGCCCCCCGTGGTGGACGCACCGATCATTGGGGTTCCTAACCCCCCCTTCATTACTGCCCCGGCTTATAGCACCCTTCGGGATGTCGAGGACCGGCGCATCGATAGGCTGGCTTCACACGCCTTTGCTTGTGCAGGAACGGCGCTGCGCCCGGTCTGTGCAGTGGCCGCTAGAACCCTCATAAGAAAGATGCTTGAGCATCACCCTGAGGATCTACCCTGGGAGGTGTTTAATGCACTCTCCAGTTGTGATATTTTAGTTAAATTTATCCTTTTAGCTCTGGATGACACCATCAGAATGTGTGCGAGGACTTCTGCCCTAGTGGTGGCTATACGTCGCTTGCTCTGGCTGCGACAGTGGGGTGCTGACGATGTTGCTAAAAGAACACTGACTGGGCTTCCCTTTAGAGGGCAACGCCTGTTTGGGGCCTGTCTGGACCTCTTTGGAAAAAAGGGCGATTCACCCCATCGCTGGTGGCCGTCTCGGCTCCCTCGGAGCAGGGATACTCCTCCCCATCCATACCATAGTGTTAAACAAGACCCTGGGGTGCCCTTTCTGGGGGCTTGTGCAGACTCCTGCCCCAGGAGCGACAGACAACGTCCTGGGCCCTCCGGCCGGGCTAAGTCAAAATCCTTCTCCAAAACCCCCCAAGCATGATGGGACGCCCTCGCCCGCCTGGGTGAGGGGATGGCCGCAGCACCTTGCTCCTATCAGGAGGCGTCTTGCCTCGTTCTGTTGGTTTCAGGAGGTAGTTTCCTCCGGATGCAGGATAGTTTTCTGGGCGGTCCTTTCCCGAGATTGTCAGGGTGCTTCTGGTCCCTGTCTTTCTTCAGGTGTTAGTGCAGGCCTTGCTTGGCTTGCTAGGTCTAGGGTCATTTGCAGGATGCCCTTAACAGACAGAGGCTGGGGCCTCTACACCAGTTTGTTTCCACATTCCCCTTAAGGATGAGGCAGTCTGGCCCATTCTGACATCCCATGGGTTCGGCAATTGATAGTCTCAGGCAGTTATGCATGCTATCTCTGAGTTGGGCTTCCAGCACCCTGCACCCAGTGGGCCTCTTGCCGTCTGTGGAATTCTAAGATGCTTATTTTAGCACCCCTGTGTCTCCGGGACACCAAGGCTCTTACAGGTTAGTGTTGGAGGGCCAACACTGCTGATTGTGGCCTTGTTATTGGGCCCCTTTTCTGCTCCCTGTGCTCGCTGAGGCACTGATGGGGGCGATGTCCCTGATGAGACCAGGGGGCGTCCGCACAAGGATCTATCTGGTCGTCCTTCTTACTTACAATCCCTACGTCAGGCCGCGCTGATTACTCGGGTAGCGGTGTTCTTTGGGAGTCATTTGAATGGGTGCTCAGTCACCTCAATCCCTCATTGTCCCTTATTCGCTATCTCCGTCCCTTGGATTTGGTTCAGGCTTGTACCTTCCTCCTTGGCAATAAGTGGACTCCTGGTTACATGGACTCTGTCCCTCGTTGCTGTCTCCTTCCTTCACCAGGCAGGATTGCAGCTGGTGGGCCGCTGGTGGCGGATCAGAGATGTCCCTTATATTCGGAGCCCTTGGGCTCTTCGGCACAGTAGGATATTAATCCTGGATGGGGTTCCAGCACCCCTGGAGCTAGGTCTGTGCTCATTCCCCCTTGGTACGTTTGGTTCTTCTTGGTCTGGTTAAATTCAAGAACCCTGTCCGGGGGCACCCCCCCTCCTTTTCTTGCATCTTCCTGTGGATGGTCACCTTTGGTACCTAGTCTCGCAGGTTGACGGGGGGGGGGGGGAATTTTCTTCTAAAAATTCCCCGTGGTTCCTAGGTAGGGTCCCTTAGAGGGTCCATCTTATCTATTGATTTTGTTAAAACAGTGAGCCTTCAGTTGGCTCTTTCTTGCCGGACTACTCTTCAGGACCTGTCTATTTGGGGATCTCTTGGCCTGTCGGAGGACAGTGGCCTGTGTTTATTATCAGTCTGGAACTTGGAGCAGGATGATTCTCCTGGAAGGTTTCTGATCTAGATGGGGGTCAACGTTCCCTGCATCTCAGTGGTATTTGCTCCAATGGATGTCCTTCAGTGGCAGGTTGTGCTATCCTGGTGTCCCTCTGAGAGCCAACTAGGGGGGCTCTGTTGGGCCCCGTTAATATCACAGGGGCTCTGCCCTTGTTTTTACTGCCCCAGAATATTCTTACTCTGGTCATGGGGGCTTAGTAATTTTTATGTCTGGACATTCTATTGTATATGTCTTCTCTTCATTCACCCTGCCTGGTGGGGTTCTGCGCACGTTTGCGCTGATGAAGAGACCCGTGAGATTGATGGCCCCTGGGCGGCCTGGTGGACTGTGGTTCGCAGATGTTTCTGCTGAGGTCATCGGACCTGTACGCTCTCTCAGGAGTGCGGTTCTGCCCTTGTCAGGCTCCTTCTTATGTCGCGCCAATCTACAGGTTCTAGTCTGAGGGCTTGACAGTTGATTCATTCACCCTTTTGGAGACTGGTTTATCTTCTGGGTGACTTGGTCTTTGGGGGGCTAGGAGCAAGCTTCCTTTCTTCTTCTCCCTCAGTCTATTATGTGGTATGGTGTACCCATATTGATTGGCGTGAGTCTTGGTCTCTCCCCTGTTGGACATTATCTGTTCCCGGGTTCTAGAGTTATTACAGCATGGGTTGGGGCTGTCTCCCCATCTAGGCATTCTGAAGGTTCAGGTTCTGTCCTGTCTGCCTTCCAGTAAGAAGTCTTGTTCAGTCTCCCTTGTTAAGCGTTCTCTTGGGGATTGCTCAGGTGCACCTACCAAGTAGTTCTATGGTCCCTGTTGGGATCACTTTTTATTCTGTTTGCCTTGCGGGTTGTCCCATTGGGACTTATTCCGGTTGCTGTCTGAGCTGTTTCGTAGGTCAAGTTGCCCTTCCGGGGGCTGTTGCTTCAGTCAGACGTGTGCCTGAGAAGGTGGCTCTGTTTAGTTAGCCTTCGTTCATTATATATACATATACATACACACCATGATTTGGTGGCATTCTGCCTTACGCCGGACCTTTTGCCCAAGGTGGTGTCTTATGATCATTATTTAAGTCGTTTTGTCTGCCTATGGGCCTTATTCTTAGTAATGCCGAAGTAAGGGGGTCTACATTCCCTGAACAGGTATTGAAGTTTTCCTGGTTGTTTCTTGTCCCTTAGGGGGACTGATGCCCCTTGGGGTGTGCGGGCGCCTCCATACGTATGCGCCTGATCTCGTTGCTTCCAGGGGCTATGCGCCCTTTGGACTGATCTTACTTGGATGGTTTGTCTTTCTGGTCCTGAGTAAAGGTTTCGGCTCCTTGTTGGTGTAGTGGTCAGTATCCCCGCCTGTCTGGCTGGAGACCAGGTTTCAATTCCCCGTTGGGGAGAGTTCTAAGTTTTACCGAGGCTCCTGTTGCATTTGGGGCTGGTCAGGCCGTTACTCTGGCCTTTTCCTTTAAGGGGAAGAATCTTCCTCTTTTTATTCTGTTCTACTTGTGCTTGGGTACCTTTGGCCCTTCAGCACCAGGTTTTCTGTCAAACAGGTTTGCTAGACCGCTGCTTGTTTTCTGTTCATACCTTTTCAAAGGTTTTGTTATGAGACTGACGTTAGAGCCTTTGCTCATGTCGTACTTTGTAGCAAGGTTTGCAGGTGACAGCGCCTTTACTGTCTGCTGTGCCTTTTTTTGATGGGGATCCCACCCTATTTTATGGACACTGCTATTGGATGTCCCACGTAAGTATTATATTGGAGCAGGACGTACTGTATGCTTAGAATAATACAATTCTGTGAAATACTCACCTGTAGAATTGGTATTATACGCATACAGTACGTCCTGCTCCACCCCACCCTGGTTTTACATTTTTCTGGATCCCCTGTATGGTGATTGTTATCATTGCTATTGTTACCAGTTTGGTTGGTTTCTCACTGCTTTTCAATGCTGGGGATTTGTGGGAGGTCCTTGGGTATATGAGGGGCCGGGAGGAGCCTGTTTTTTGCATGTCTGCAGTGAACAGCGCCCTCTGGCGGAGAATTACCCACGTGTAAGTATTATATATGGAGCAGGACGTACTGTATGCATATAATACCAATTCTACAGGTGAGTATTTCACAGAATTGTATTTTTTGATTGTTGGTCCCCTGTAATATCTGTCGGATGCCATGCTACAATTGACCACAGAGCAGGCTTTATCAAATGGCCCTCTCCCATCCATACATTTTGGAAGTGTCGTGATCATAGTAGTGTTACATTTTGTGCAGAAATAAGGCCCCTAAACACTCCAAACAAGGCTATTGGGGCAGAGCTGAAACCTTTTTTTTATTTTTATTTTTTTTAATAGGTGTATTTGGAAAAGGGTTATAAATTTTGCTGCCTGTCATGGTTGGGGATTCCTTGTTCATGGCTTTTTTTATTGGACATTTGGGAAGTTGAAATTGGTTGTTGGCAGCACTAAAAAGAGATTGTCCATACTTTGGTGGTGAGTTTGGTCCTTGTGGTGCAAATAGATTCTCTATTAAAGTGATCCTATACCCAAAAATAAAGTGTCCTCACCTTCTATCCCCAGTCCAGTGCCCTAACACAGCCTGTGGGGAGTGCTTCAGCCTAACTGCCATTGTGTGACAATGTAGCTTGAAACTGAATGAAATAGCATATGGCTAACATTTGAACATCATACTGCTTCCTGTTTGTGTGTTTTTTTTTTTTATGAATATTGGGTAAAAAAAGAGAAACACTATCTGGGCTTGCAGATAGGAGACAACATAAACTTCCTTTCTGGGTAAAAGATCCCTTTGAATCACCACATATTCCAATCCTGCCTCACACTATCCAAAGAACAAAAATACTGCTGCTGTTTTCTTAAATGTTAAGCGTTTTATCATTTGCCCCACTTGTTGACTTTTCTAAAGTTAGTTTAGACTATTTTTTAGTACCCTTATTTCTGCACCAAAATATGTATTCTGAAAATTCTGTAAAAGCAGAGTTTAGCTCACCCCTTTTGAAAGGCCCCTAGAAGATGATCATGTGGGAGTTATTCTGAAGCTGTTGTTCTGTAGTGAGGAGGTGCATTGCTACGTACAGTCCTACAGGAAAGCTGTTTGCTTTACAGAAATAGGCTCCAAAACAGCTGATATATCTAAGAAATGTGCCAATGAACTAGTGTGACCCTAGAAACCTGGGGGGGGGGGCTCTTTTTCACAAATATTGAAAATGTTTTAGAAGGACACCGTTTTTAAGAAATATTTTCCAAGTATACTTTGTTATCCTGCATTTGAGTAACCTAATTAAGCAAATGTTTATCTAGACCATATTTATCATTTTGTTTTTATATGCATGCCAAGTGTGATTTCAAGTTTGTAATATAGATTAAGACTGGAAAAATATTTTCTATTGTACAACTTTTGACCAATAAAACTCATCCTTTTTATCAAGAGATGGTTTGTGTGTGGTGTATCGGACATAAAGTTGGTTATTGGCTGTGACCATTAGTACTAAACTGAAATAAATGCCTCTAGTGTATCCTTTATAGCCACCTGTAGTGGCCCTGCTTTTATGTGATTGCTTGGTGGCAATGATTTAATTCCAAGTATGCAGCACTCCCTGCTCCAGTAATGATTAATTACGTCTGGGATATAGTCCACAAGAGGGCGCTTTACTGCGGAGATGGCAAAAAAGAGGCCCCTCCCGGTCCTTATATACCCGGGACCTCCCACTAAACTCCTCAGTTTAGTCTCTGCAGTCGGGCTGCGAAGGTCAAGATGATGGCTTCTCTCCTCGCAGGTATGCCGGGCTGCACAGCCCCTGGCCCTGTGTCCTATTCCCACCCGTTCCACTATTTACTTGCCTCCCAGCTTTGGCTGCATGGTCGGCAGATGGTAGGCAGCACCTATTAGAGGCGCTTTTTAACGGAGTATTGCTCCACCCCAAATCCCCCACCAAAGGGTAGGAGGCACAGGTTGGTGAGCCTGATATGGGATGCCCCGTCCGCTTATAGCCCTCATTACATGTATCCCAAATGTACCTATGGGCTTATTCTCCCCCTTCTCCCGTTTGCCCTCATGTGTGAATGTTTTTGCTACATGTCTTTTACACTGTACTTCCAGCGCTGGCACATTGGCTGAGCGCTTCTTTCCTCCTCTCCTCATTCATTCTACTGTCTGCAATTTGAATGGCCCGCGCTCGGCGGCGGGCCGGTGACGTCAGCGGGAGCCGGCTCGTTTTCTATTGGCTGCAGCTCGGCCGGGCTGCAGCCTCTCCCCGCGTTCTCTCAGCGCCATCTTGGTCTGATGTGTGTGGAGTGCTAGCTCTTCGGGCGTGCGTGAGTGCCCTTGCGGGCTTGGGTTATTTTCCTTGTATATAATGCTTGGTTAAGTGTGTGAATATGAATATATATATATATATATATATATATATATATATATATATATATATATATATATATATATATATATTATAATAATTATTATTCTGATTGTGGGTATTTTATGTCTTTCAGACGGGACAACCTGAATTACAGGTTTCTCCCGGTCCTGTGCCCTATATCACCCATATTAAACATTGGGGGCTTAAATATTTAATACCAAATCCTCCCACTAGTTGACATTTAAGGGGCATCCCGGGTAGCTGCACAGCGTAATTCCCATTTGTCAGTGCGACTTCACATTCACCATATGGAGGCTTCTCAGGATATTGTGCTCGGGGCAAGCCCGGCTGTGTGGTGTGCGGGGCATCCCATGTGGGTGATGTGCGGGTTTGTGTACCCTGCGCCCAGCAAGCGCTTACGCGGCAATCTGGGCCTCCTGTGCTTGGGTCGGCACCTACTGTCTCGTCCCCCACACCCCCTCGCTTGATTATGACCCCTAGTGAGATTAACACTAGCAGGGAGTCTCAATCTGATGTTTCCGCCAGACTGGCCAACATTGAGAGACTGATTGCTAGCTCTGCAGCCCGTAAGGCTCCAGCTAAAAGACTGCATGTGGCGCCTGCTGCGCCGGCCTTTACTATGGATCAAGATGATTTCCTTGATTTGTCTGACTATGCCCCTCTCGATGAAGGGGAATTTATTCTCAGATTCAGATCTTTCTGACGATCAGCATTGCCTTGGCGCTGATGCCGGCTCAGAGCAGTGGGGTGCTGACACCCATAGGCTTTTGACTCAAATTTTTGAAGTGCTTTCCATTTCCCCTCCTGCAGCGGCACCTAAGCAGCAGGGGGAATTGTTTGGTACCACAAAACCACGTTTGGAATTCCCAGAAAAGACGCATTTTAATAATCTCGTTCTCAAGGAATGGTATCCCTAATGGGTGGGATCGGTGGTATCCCTTCCCCCTCGGATGTGGTCAAATGTTGGTAAACTCCCACCGAGGTGGATGCCTCCGTCTTAGGGCTGTCTAATACTTCTGTTGTGCATTCCCCTGATTTCACTACCTTGAAGGATAGTGAGGACCGGCGTATTGACCAACTGGCTCCCCACGCCTTTGCCTGTGTGGGTTCGGCCTTGCGGCCCGGTTTGTGCTTCCGCTATTACGGCCGTGGCTATTAGGACCTTGCTCAGGGGCCTTCTGGACGGCTCCCATGAGGATCCTTCTAGTGCTGAATTTAGAGCCTTGTCACAATGTGAGATGTTCATCACCTATGTTCTCTCTGCCTTAGATGACGCCATTCGGATGTGTAGCAGGAACTCGGCCTTGGTTGTCTCTATCCGCCGCTCAGTCTGGTTGCGCCAGTGGGCAGCCGACAATGCTGCTAAGAAGGCTCTCACGGGACTTCCCTTTAAAGGGTTGCGCCTGTTTGGTGATCGTTTGGACCTTTTTGCTAAGGGAGGTAAGTTACCCCAACGCAAAAAGCAGCCGCGACCCTTTCGGGGCTCCAGGTCCTTCGCTCCCTTCGTGGGCCTAGGTCAGGCAGGGGGGGATCCTTTGCCGGGACAAAGGGGAGATTTCTGGGGCAAGGGCAGAGGCCGTGCCCAACCTGGATCCTCCTGGGGTGCCGAACCCAAATCCACTGCCAAGCCCGCTCAGCAATGAGGGGGCGCCCTCACCCTTGCGGGTGGGGGGACAGCTGCGGCTCTTCGCTCAGGTCTGGGTTCAACAAGTCTCAGACAATTGGATTCTGGAGGTTGTCTCTTCCGGATACAAGCTGGAGTTCGCGGACTGGCCTCCTCCCAGATTCCTCAAGTCATGGGTTCCTACGGACCCTCGGGCAGCTCGGGGTCTGTTTCTGGCGGTACAAAACTTTCTGGCCATGGGGGTCGTTTGTCAGGTCCCCCCGGGAGAGAGAGGTCAGTGTTACTATTCCAATCTCTTTACAGTACCCAAAAAGGATGGTTCCATCAGACCCATCCTGGACCTAAAACTTCTCAACAAGTTCATCAGGACCAGACGTTTTCTTATGGAAACTCTGCGCTCCGCTATCAGCTCCCTGCGCCTGGGGGACTTTATGACTTTAATAGATATCAAGGATGCTTACCTTCATGTGCCGGTCTTCCTAGGGCACCAGCGGTTCCTCAGGTTTGCGGTAGGGGAACAACACTACCAATTTGTGGCACTTCCCTTCGGTCTCACCTCTGCCCCCAGAGTGTTCACCAAGGTGTTGGTGGGCGTGATGGCCCTTCTCAGAGCCCGGGGTATTCGCATTCTTCCTTATCTGGACAACCTTCTCGTTACATCCCATTCGCTCCAACAGGCAGAATTGGACACCCGGACGGTGGTGGTGACCCTGGAAATGTTCGGATGGGTGATCAATTATCCCAAATCCTCACTCTCCCCGTCCTGGGTGACCCCCTTCCTGGGTATGACTCTGGATACCATTCTGGCCAGGATTTTCCTCCCTCAGCAGAAGGTGGACTCTCTTCAAGCGCTGATTCATTTCTTGCTGTCCAGCACTCATCCATCCATCCGGCAAGGGATGCAGCTGGTGGGACAGATGGTGGCCTGCTTCGAGGCAGTTCCTTATGCTCAATTTCACATGAGACCCCTTCAGCTCCATCTTCTGTCAGCCTGGGACAAGTGTCCCCTGTCTCTGGATCAGGCCTTTGTTCTGTCTCCTCTGGTCCGGCGGTCCCTCCTGTGGTGGCTGGACTCGAGGAATCTTCTGGGGGGCAGATCATTTCTGACACCGTATTGGGAGACGGTCACTACGGATGCCAGCCTGTCAGGTTGGGGGGGCTACTGGAGAGCCCTCCAATTCCAGGGGCTGTGGGGCCCTCAGGAGGCCCACGCCCCCATCAATGTTCTGGAGCTGAGGGCGGTTCGGTTGGTTGGTGCTGGCACAGCTGATGTCTCACCTCCAGGGCCTGCCGGTTCAGGTTTGCTCCGACAACCGGACTGCGGTCGCTTACATCAATCTTCAGGGAGGGACTCGGAGCAAGAGTGCCATTCGGGAGGTGTCGTTGATCCTGTCTTGGGCCGAGGACAATGTCCCGTGCATCTCCGGGAGCGGAGAATCTGGAAGCGGACTCTGACCCCTGAGCAGGGGGCCTCTTGCCGGGGAGAATAGTCCCTCAACAGCGAGGTCTTCCTATCCCTTTGTCACAGGTGGGGGATGCCGGTCGTGGATCTGTTTGCTTCTCGCCACAATCACAAGCTTCCAGCATTTGTCTCACTGTCCCAGGATCCTTTGGCTCTGGCGGTGGATGCCATGTCTCTGTCCTGGCAGGGGTTCGGTCTCCTGTACCTCTTCCCTCCGTTTCCCCTTCTGGGCAAGGTTCTGCGCAAGCTGATTAAGGAAAGAGTGCCAGCTGTTCTGGTGGCCAAGACAGGTGTGGTTCGCAGACGTCGTGTAGCTGGCGGTCAATCAGTATCCTCTGCCCCTGGTTCTGGATCTTCTCACTCAAGGAAGGCTCTGTTACCCCAATTTACAAACGCTGGCTTTGACGGCCTGGCTGCTGAAACCTCCATCCTAAGGGAAAGAGGTCTGTCTGATTTGGTTGTTCAGACTCTGGTCAGGGCTAGGAAGAAATCCTCTAATACCATCTATTACAGGACCTGGCGGACCTACATTGACTGGTGTGAGGCTAGGGCTTTTCCCTGTCGGGTATTCTCCATCCCTCGGATACTGGAGTTCCTTCAACATGGCCTGGATTTGGGTTTTCAGCTTAGCACTCTGAAGGGGCATGTTTCCGCTTTGGCTGTTTTCTTCCAGATGTCTTTTGCTCTTCATCCTTTGGTCAAGACTTTCTTCCAGGGGGGTCACTCGTGTGCACCCTCCCCGCAAACCCATGTTACCGGTTTGGGATTTGAATTTGGTATTGTCTGCCCTTCAGGGTCCTCCATTTAAGCCTGTGCATGAGGCTGCCTTGTCTATTCTTACCCTGAAGGTTGCCTTTTTGGTGGCTATCACCTCTGTCCGGCGTGTTTCTGAGTTGGCGGCTCTGTCTATTTCGGCCCCCTACTTTGAGAGACACCAGGACAAGGTGGTTTTCCGCTTTAAACCAGACTTCTTGCCTAAGGTTGTCTCTGCCTTTCACCTCAATCAGGACATTGTGCTTCCTTCCTTGTGCCCTAATCCTGGTAATGACAAGGAGAGGGCCTTGCATTCTCTGGACGTTGTCAGGAACTTGAAATACTACCTGGTGGTTACAGCGCCTTTCAGGAAGACGGACGCCTTGTTTGTGGTACCCTCGGCTCCCGAGAAGGGTTTGCCGCCTGTCAAGTCTACTATTAGTAAATGGATTTGTCAGGCCATTATTAGGGCCTATTCTGCTACAGGGAGGGATCCTCCTTTTCAAGTCACTGCTCATTCTACCTGTGCTGTTGGGGCTTCCTGGGCCTTTCAGCACCAGGCTTCTGTTGAACAAGTTTGGAAGGCTGCTACTTGGTCTTCTGTTCATACCGTTTCCAAG
Organism: Gastrophryne carolinensis; assembly: GCA_027917425.1. Lineage (NCBI taxonomy): Eukaryota > Metazoa > Chordata > Amphibia > Anura > Microhylidae > Gastrophryne > Gastrophryne carolinensis. Next base: position 261,018,859 of record CM051234.1, read on the forward strand.
TTTTACAAGGTTGATGTTCGGGCCTCAGCAGATGCTGTTTTTGGCTGCAAGGTTCTGCAGGCGCCAGTGGTTTGAACTGCGCATTGTTGCCTTTTTGGGATCCCCACCCGTTTATGGACTCTGCTATTGGATGTCCCAGACGTTATGAATTATTACTGGACCAGGGCGTGCTGCATAATTGGAACAATACCATTCTGTGACTACTCACCTTGTAGAATGGGTATTATAAGTATGCAGTACGCCCTGCTCCATCCCACCCTGAGGTTTTGTTCTTGGATCCTCTATATAGTGAATGTTTCCTGGTTAATATTATTAATCTTGTTATTGGCTTCTCCTGGTTCCCTTACTGCTTTTTTTTTATACTGGGGAATTTAGTGGGAGGTCCTGGGTATATAAGGACTGGGAGGGGCCTCTTTGTTGCCATCTATGCAGTAAAGCGCCCTCTTGTGGACTATATCCTATACGTAATGGATCATTACTGGAGCAGGGTGTGCTGCATACTTATAATACCCATTCTACAAGGTGAGTATTCACTGAATGGTGTATTCTTTCTTTCTACATAGTGTTGTGGTCACTTACAAGGAGACTGGGAGATGGCTCCTCCTGGTGGCATAACCTCTCCCAACAGAGCACAGGCTCACCAGTCCAGGCTGTCCCGATATCTTCACGATTGGGTGTTCGCCCCTAGGGGGGCGCTGACTGCAAGATCAAAAGATGTAGCTCCTCCCAGCCCCCTATAAAGGCAGCTGCCGGTCTATCATTCCAGAGTGGTTAAAAAGCAATACTGAGCAAAAAAAGGGCAGGCCGGGAGGCCCAAACAAAAACATAAGTGACCATGTTAATTTACATAGCCTCTGCTTGTACTCTCTCTAATGCAAGAAACTAGAAAGAAACCTTGAACTAGTGTCCTATGAGCAAAAATGGTTCATCACCATAACAGGCATGCAGGACATAATGAACACAAGGGCGGGGTGGGACGGCCTGGACTGGATGGATACAAAAACAATTCTACAGGTGAGTTTCACAGAATTGTATTTTTCTCCTCCATCCAGTCCAGGCCTTCCCGATATCTTCATGATTGGGACATCCAAAAGCAGTGTCCATGTGGGTGGGATTCCCAGTGCGAAACAGCATGTAGTTCATTTCACTACCGCCTGAAGCACCTTTCAGCCAAAAACGGTGTCAGCTGAGGCCCTGACATCCACCTTGTAAAACTTTGTAAAAGTATGAACAGAAGACCAAGTTGCGGCCTTACAAACTTGTTCCAATGCCTGATGCTGAAAAGCCCAAGAGGCACCAATAGCTCTGGTAGAATGAGCTGTGATCCGAAAAGGGGGTTCCTTCCCCCTGGCAGTATATGCTTGTACCACCGTCTGTCTAATCCACTTACTGAGAGTGGATTTGGCTGGTGGCAATCCCTTCCTAGAGCCCTTCTGTTAGGACAAAAAGTAAATCCGATTTCCTGAAGGATTCAGTCGCAGCCAGGTAATACCTTATGGCTCTGACCACATCCAACGCATGGTGGGTCCATTCTTTGGAATTAGCTGGTGTTGGACACGATGAAGGTAAGACAACTTCTTCATTAAGGTGAAAAGGAGAGATGCAATACTGGAATGTCAGGGTTGGTTCAACCATAGGTTGATTCCCCCTGGCAATGGGTGACCCTCTCAATTACACAATGAGGGGGTTTGAGATTTGCTGGTCCGTCTAGAAACAATAAATACCAAAATTGTAGGACCAGGTCTAGTCCTACCATACAGCAATCAGACCCAGCATCTCTACCACACCTCAATACAATTTCCTTTAAATACTAGTTATTATTTTATTATAGAAAAAATCATAAAAACATCTTAGTGCATAATCAATAAAAATTTCATAATTCAATAATTAATTGATCCATATGATCCTCATCATCCAATTACATTGAATCCCTCCTGTACATGATTGTTTTCCCATATAATATATACACAATATAATAATCAGACTCTATATGATCTTGTTGCCTTATTGGCTGAGTAACTCTTACTGGTCCAGTAGTTGGCCAGAAGGGGCAGACATGTTTCGCCTACTCGGCTTCCTCAGTGCCCTGTTAATATATTGGAGAAAAGAAGGGATATATTTCTAGTATATTGAAAATAAGTGAACATTATATCAATAAACTCATATGTCCTCAAAACATATCTTTTTCTCTATTTCAAGATCATTATACCACATTCTATAGTTTATTGTGCACCATATGCAGAGAATATTTATGTTATATTTAAACAGGGACCCCTATTTACCTGGTTGCTGATAAGTTGCCAGAGAGGGTCGGGTTCCATGGGCCGGGGTAAAGGGTTCCCTCCTACCTCACCCAGTATCTTTAATGTGTGTTTAGGAGGTTTAGTGCTATAAAAAGGGAAAGAAAGGAAAGGTTCCCTTTATTTTCCTATTATATTCATGCTGCTGCACTCTACTTGTACTGAGATTACCTTTATTCTTATTTTATAGCTGCCTTGTGAGTTTTCTTCCCATATGGTACTCGGCTGCCGGGAGTTCTAATAGCCTATGAGGAAAATAGTAATTATCAGCTATATATGCTTCTGTATAAACTCCTGAGGTTAATCTATATCTCAGCTGGCTTATTTACTAGTGTGTCTTACCTTTGTTCATATGTGAAAAAGTCATTCATGAAGCAATGTGTTGCCATGCAGGGGTTAGCCTCAGGAGGACCGCAGTGTATCCAGCGCGATTCCTTTCTCACCAGGGGACTGTCAGGCTGTTTCCATTGCCATATGTGCGTGGCGTCTGCCACTGCTCAATGCTGCTGTCACCGGCCGCGTGCCGACACTTTATGTACCTGTCGCCTGTAGCGTGTATGACTCCCCGGTGATCTCTACCTAGGAGGAGAAGATTGATCCCCTCCCCTCGCGCTGGTTGACGGCGCGCGAGTGCCATTCCCCTTTATTCAGATACTGAGCAAAGGTTCCCGGTCAGCTGACCGGAAATGGCCTCGCACGCCGTCATCGATGCCTGTCCATGTCCTTCAAATTTCGCCATTTTCTTGTAGTCTCCGCTCTCGCTTTAGTCTGCTCCTAATTGCTTTCGTTTCTGTTGATCAACTTCCAGCGAACTTACATGGGCTCCTAACCACCGGCTGGATTTCAGAGAGATATAATATCGTTACCTGCATACTCTGCATTGCTGATAGTCAGTGCTCATTAACATACCCACGCCATTGTATTGTAGCCCTGGATGTATTTACTACTTAGTGCAGTGGCTCTTTTCTGTGTCTCGAGTGTATGTTCCATATGTTCTATACACTTGGATATATAATGGGCTACAGGTTTTCTAGCCTTCTAGGGCTGGGGGTTGCTGGTATTCATGATTAATATTAAATATAAATACACAATTTTATTCATTGCCCTTAATTTATATTGGCTGTTAATACTAATGTATTAGGCTTATGTGGTTATCCATGTATTCTTGGCCCAATTCCTTATCGGCCTGATATTAATGGTCTTATATATCTGAAGGACTGGTCAAGCATCATTATACATTGCGGTATCAAATGTCTTATTCCTCGTTTATAATTCCCTCATCTCCCTTTCGCCTGCTTGTTTGTGTCCATTGATTTGACTTCATTACTTAAACATATGGGGGAACCCCGGATGGTTCTGCACCTACTCCCTATAATTGCCCGACACTCTCTGCCAATCCACAGCCCCCATCTAAACTCCTATTTTATTCAGTGCAGGATATCATTTTTATTTGAAGTCATAGAAACGGAGCAAAAGTCAGCGTCTCATTTAGGCCGGGATGTTTATGTGCTTTAAGTCGGAATATCCACCGTGTCTCAATTCTTAGTGTGCCCTTTTCCAGATCCCCCCCTCTAATGGAGGGATGTATCCTATCCAAGCCCTGACATTGCAGCGTAGCTGGATTACTATTGTGATATCTCTTAAAGTGACGTCCTATGGGAGTTTTTTCGTTGCATTTCCTGATGCTATATAGGTGTTCATATAGTCGTTTCTTTAAAGGGCGGTTTGTCTTTCCTACATAAAATCCTCCACAGCCACAAGTAAGTAAATAGATAACATTACTCGTGTTGCAGTTAATGAAGTGCCTAACCCTATGTTTCTCTCCATTTAATGTGGTATCCGTTCCTGGAAGTATATGGTGGCACATATTGCAATTCCCGCATTGATATGTTCCACGAATTTTACAACAGGCATCTCTTTGCTGGTTCGTGAAGTGACTAGATACAAGTTTATCCTTTAGGTTGTTAGATCGTCTAAAAATTATTTTGGGTTTTGGAGGTAGGAAGGTTTTAATGTACGGATCATTTAAGAGTATAGGCCAATTCTGCTGGAGAATTTTCCGAATCCTAGCATGTGCCTCCGTGTACGTCAATATCAATGCGGGGCCAGTATCTTTCTTTGGAACTTGTGGTTTGTATAGTAAGTGCTGTCTATCCAGACGGCGGGCCTTTCTGTAGGCTGCTTTCAGAATTGGTCTGCTATAACCCCGCGCCTGTAATCTGTTCCAGATTCTTGTGGCCTCGATTTTAAAGGACTGTATCGAGGAACAATTCCGGCGGGCTCTTATAAATTCGCCGTATGGGATACTACGTAATAAATGCGCCGGGTGTGAGCTAGTAGCTCGTAGCATTGTATTAGCTGAAGTGTCCTTTCTGTAAAGTACTGTGCTTATTTGGCCTTGTGTGTTCTTATGTACTTCTAGATCTAAAAAGGTAACGCAGTCCTGACTCCAGTGGCTTGTAAATTTCAAATTTAAAGCGTTGTCGTTGAGCATGTGGACAAACACGCCCAATTCCTCCTCCGGCCCCTCCCATATGACCAAGATGTCATCAATGTACCTGTGCCACGCCGAAACGTGGCACAGGTACTTGGCCAACTCGTCCTCTGCCCACAATGCCCTCTCCCACCACCCCAGGTACAGGTTAGCGAACGATGGGGCACATGTAGTCCCCATCGCCGTTCCCTGCACCTGGTGGTAGAGTATCCCATCGAAGAGGAACATGTTGTGGGTTAGGACGAAATGGAGGAGCCGGAGGAGGAAAAGATTGTGATTGTGTTCCGCCACGTCTAGCTCATTCAAAAAGGTCTCTACAGCTCTCAGGCCCTTGTCGTGAGGGATGCTCGAGTAGAGGGCCTCCACGTCCAGGGTGACCAAAAACGCCCCGGGATCCACCCACATACCATCCAAGACACGTAAGATGTGGCCCGTGTCTTTAACATAAGATGGCAGGCTCACGACCAGGGGCTGCAAATGTCGGTCCACGTACTTGCTCGCGTTCTCTGTAAGCGCCCCTATACCCGACACAATTGGTCGTCCTGGAGGTGACTCCAGCGACTTGTGCACCTTCGGAAGGGCATAAAATGTTGGTGTGGTCGGGTGGGGCGCCTCCAGGAACCCGGCCGTGCGGGAATCGATGACCCCCTGGTCGCGAGCCTGCTGTATAATGGCGTGGTATTCCCGGGCGTTGGTTGCCAGCCTGGACGTGGGGGCTCTCACATACCAATCCCTGTTGTTCAAAATTCGCAGACACATGTCAATGTACTGTTCTTTGGACATGACTACAATGTTCCCGCCTTTGTCCGCAGGTTTTATGATTAGATAATTTTTTGATTCTAACTCCTGAATTGCAGTTAACAGTTCCTTACCCAAGTTTGGAGGTTTCTTAGTTTTTTGTGGGAGTTCCTCTAGGTTAGATATCATTAAATTAACAAATGTTGCTACATTATGATTGAGGCTTATAGGAGGATAATATGTGGAGGGCTTCCTTAATGGGATTGAAGGCTTTACCCACGTGCACTGGCCAGCCACCTCCAATCCTAGATCCATCATGTCCTGTTCTAGTTGTGATTCTGATGGGACAGGGGCCTCTCTTTGTATGTCTAGGGGGTCATCCTTATTCATAAATTGGAAGCGGCACAATATTTTTCTAGCAAAGAGATGGATATCCTTAGTAATATCAAACAGGTCCATATTTTTTGATGGACAGAAATTAAGTCCAAGTCGGAGCAATTGTTCCTGATCTTTAGTTAGAATATGACTGGTTAGATTAATGATATCCATCTCTTTATCAGTTTCCATCATTTGTGGGATATTGGCCTCTACCGAATCTGGGGTTCTTGGTGGAAAAACCTCAGGTTCCTTTCCCCCTGTGGAGTTGGTGGAAATGGGGGAGCAATATTTCTTATGGTACTCTCCTCTTGCCTTGTTTCTGCGTTTGTTGCGGCGTGCATTGCGCCTCCGCCTAAAAAATCTTTTAGATCTCTCCAGATCATTGTCATCCTCTAAGGGAGGTGGGGTTCTTTGGTCCATTTTCTGCTTTTGGTAATATTTCTGTTGTTCTCCCTGCTGTGTACGGGAGTTGTCCCATTTTTGGAGGCCCTGTTGATTTTCTCCTCGTCTATTAAAGGAGGGGGGTCTTTTCCCCCACCCTTGTTTCATATATCTCAGACCCCTCTCTCTCGAGGATGAGCTATCGGAAGAGTTACTCTGCCTACCGGGTCTTTCTCGTCTCCCTCTTTGTTCCTGTTGTGTGGTAGGCCATACATATGCCACCTTGTTCTTGTAGGCCTGTCTATCCCTAAACAGTTTTTGTTCCTTAATCTGAATGATTTCTTTATTTAATTTTTCAATGGACTCCTTGATCCCGGAATCCCTCTGTTGAAACTGTTCATTTTTCTGTTTAGTATGTAACTCTGTTATAATTGATTGTATTTGAGCATTTAATATTTCCAGATGTTCTGTGTGGTAATTAATTAAAAGCTTGACAAGTTGTAATGAACAGTTTTGTAAATTATCCTCCCACTGTTTTTTAAATTGATCACTAGGATTGGGTAAGTGGGGAAATAGGCGAATCCTGAGCCCCTTGGGGACTATGCCCTGGTCAGAAGGAGAGATGACCTTAGGCAAAAAATCAGGTTTAAAACAAAAAACCACCTTATCCCTGTGCAACTCAAAGTAGGGTGGTTTCATACAAAGAGCGGCCAGTTCTGATACTCTATGCACCGAGGTGATCGCTACCAGAAAGACCACTTTGAGAGTCAACATAGACAATGCAACATTACTCAATGGCTCGAAGGGAGGGCCCTGGAGAGCAGACAGCACTAGATTCAAGTCCCACACCGGTAATACTGATTTATGCATTGGCCAGACATTGGGGGCTCCCTGCAAAAAAAAAATCCTGATCAATCTATTATTGGCAATGGACCTCCGGAAAAAAAATGCCTAAGGCCGAGACCTGACCCTTAAGGGTGCTCAGATGGAGGCCCAGAAACTCCAGGATTCTAGAAATAGAAAAATTCTGGCAAGGAAGGCTGTTGGCCTTGCACCAAGCCATATAGGCCCGCCAAACTCTGTAGTAGATCATGGAAGAAGATTTCTTCTGTGCCTGAATCATTGTGTGAATAATCGTGGCCGATAACCCCTTCTCCGTCAGGATTGAGGTTTCAATAGCCAGGCCGTCAAAGCCAGTGTCCGTAAATTCGGGTGCCGCAGCGACCCCTGCGTGAGAAGATCTGGATCGTTTGGCAAGGTGTAGTGATCTACTGAACTCTGAACTATGTCTGCAAACCAGCTCATTCTCGGCCAGTCACCAGGATGGCTGGCACCCCCTCCTGGGCTATCTTGCGCAGCACTCTGCCCAGGAGCGGAAAGGAGGGAATGCATACAGAAAATTGAACTCCATCCAAGGGATCGCCAGAGCGTCTGTTGCTATGGCCAGAGGATCTCTTGAGAGAGAGACGAACCTTGGAAGCTTGTGATTGTGTCTGGACGCAAACAGATCCACGTCTGGTTGCCCCCAGCGGAGGCACAGAGCCTGAAAAATCATTCTGCTGAGGGACCATTCCCCCAGGCGCACAGAACTCCTGCGCAGGGAGTCTGCCTCCTGGTTTTCCACCCCGGGGATGTAAACTGCCGAAATGCAGGGAACATTCTCCTCTGCCCAAGTCAGAATCCGGGTTACCTCCTTGAGGGATCTCTTGCTCTGAGTCCCGCCCTGGTGGTTGATGTAGGCCACAGCTGTCTGATTGTCCGAGCGGACCTGGATCGCTTGGCCTTTTAAATGGGGAGTCAAGCATAGAAGAACCAACCGGATTGCTCCAAGAGATTTATGGGTAACCGGTTCTCCTGTGGACCCCACTGACCCTGGATCTTCTGGGTCTGCCAAACGCCTCCCCAGCCTGTCAGACTAGCATCCATGGTAACTACCTCCCAATGGGAAGTCAGGAAGGACTTGCCCACCAGCAGGTTCTGAGAGTCCAACCACCACAAGAGGGACTGCCTGGTCAGGGGGGGCAGCGAAAATTCTTGTTCCAGAGATTCCTGCGCCCGATTCCAGTCGGTCAGCAGGTTCAATTGTAGAGGTCTCATGTGAAATTGGCGAAGGGTACTGCCTTGAAGCACGACACCATTAGGCCCACCAGTCTCATCCCCAGACATACCAACGGCCGTTGACAAGACAGCAAGGCCTGCACCTGCAGACCCAAAACCTTCTGCTGTGGCAGAAAAACCTTGACCTGAGTGGTGTCTATCATCATTCCCAGGAAGGATCTCACTGTTGAAGGCGTGATAAACGACTTGGGGTAATTACCCAACCGAAGGCTTCCAGGGTTGACAGTACTGTCCGAGTATCGCTCTTGGCCTCCTGAAGGGACCTGGCTGAAATCAGCAAGTCGTCTAGATAGGGTAACACACTGATACCCTGACTCCTCAGGATAGCCATGATGCTCGCCAGCACCTTGGTGAACACTCGGGGAGCTATGGATATGCCTACTGGGAGAGCTACAAACTGGAAATGCTGATTCCCAGTGCAAACCTCAAGAACTTCTGATGTCCTTGGAAAATCCCTGATATCCACCGTGGTCATGAAGTCGCCGGGCCGAAGTGATCTCACCGCCGACCACAATGTCTCCATGCGGAAATGTCTGACCTTTACAAATCTGTTGAGACCCTGCAGGTCCAGGATGGGCCGCAGCGTTCTGTCCTTCTTGGGAACCATGAACAGGTTGGAGTAGAACCCCTGACCCTGTTCCTGCCTGGGCACAGGACAAATCACACCTAACCGCAGGAGGTGTTGAACAGCTGTTCTCAAAGCCTGAGCTTTTAGCGGGTTTCGGGGTATCCTTGAACAGAGGAACTTAGAGCCAGGCCACCCTCAATCTTGTAACCGGAGGACACCACCTCCTGAATCCACCGTGACGTCTCCAGATCTGAGCAAACAGCAGAAGCCGTCCCCCCACCCGTATGGGTGAGGGCGCCCCCTCATGGCTGAGTAGGCTTGGCTGGGGGTTTGGGCTTAGCTCCCCAGGAGGGGCTGGGCCGGCTGCGGGACCTACCTCTGCTCCAGGTATCTCTGCGGGCACCTAGAAATGAATATCCTCTTCCCCCCCCCCCCCGAAAGGGCCGATAAGAGGAGTTTCGAAAGGACCGAGTAGGCTTTCTTCTCTGAGGGAGCTTACCATCCTTAACCAAAAGGTCCAGGCGCTCCCCAAACAGCCGGCTTCCCACAAATGGTAGACTTGTGAGGGACTTCTTGGCAGCCACTTCGGCCGACCACTGCTTCAACGAGAGCGAGCGGCGTACAGCGACAAGCAAGGCCGAAATTCTGGCACCAAGCCTGACCACATGATCCATGGCAGTAACAACAAAGCCAAGCAGGCCTTGGCCTTGAGTTCCTTATACTCCTCCGCTTGCGAACCTTAGCCTTAGCCACAAGGTGTCTCGCCTTTCTCCTGTTGGCTAGTGAAACTATTGCCGAGGCACACGCAGGGCGAAAGAGAGCACCAGCAAAGGGGAACGCAGGGTATTGGCCCTTTGCGCCTGATCACCAAACTCTCTATACAATTTTCAACCACTATTCAGTTTAGCCCACTGACCAGGCTGCAGCTTTACTACCATACCCAGCGCCATTCTCAACAACACAAAACATCTATTACAAAGGTGAACGCATGACAGACCAGCTGATCCATGTGCTTGTCTGCAGGGTCATGTAATGGCGCATTGTCAGGTGATGGCATAACAGTGGTATTGGACAAGCCTGACACCGGAGGGTCCACCTCGGTAGGATGACACCATAGCCAAACCAATTCAGCAGGGAAAGGGTACCGCCTATCCAGGCCCTTAGGGACCGACGGTAATTTGTTGGGCCTTTCCCATTCCTTAAGAATCATGTTAGAAAAATGGGGCTGTTCGGGAAAAACCCGCCATTGCCTCTCAGGCTGAAATATATCACCCTGCTTCCTCTTAGCCGCTCGGGGAGGAACAATGTGTGAAGTATCAAACACGGAAGAAAGCAAACTCTCCATATCATCCGGGAGGCAAAAATCCTCATCTGAGGAGGAACCAGAGATGCTGCCGTCACCAGCGGAAAACTCCACCGCTGAAAGTGAATCCTCTGGTAACTTGCCTTCCTCCGCAGATCCCAAGAAATCATAGAAATCAACAAACGAGTAAATCAGTTCCAGATGCCGCTTCTTACTCGAGGCCTTCTTAGGGGCTATCAACGAGATCTGCTTCTTGAGACTAGCCAGCCTGTGCACAAAATCAGCATGAGACCCCTTGCTGGCTCCCCCTTTACTAGGGGCTGACTGCAGCAGCGGAGGGTCCGGAGAGGATGATGGTAATACAGGGCTAGGGTCAGGAGCGACCACCCGCTCATGTTCCAACTATCCCCTGATGCCTCCATTATGGTGGTTGTGAATAGTGTCTACTAGCCTTATTGAATATTACTAACAGCCTAAGCCTAACAGCTGATCCCTCTAATTAATAACGGGGACCGGAAGGAACCACAACACTCATCCTTAGCCCACGATCTAAAACAAAAGAGGACAGCAATACAAAAGCAAAAAGAAAGGGACTCACGACACTGCCACCAGAAGAGGGATCACTTCCAGCGCTCCGCAGCAATGAAGACACTGAACGCTTGTCTCCCAGCCCTAAGGCCACAGCAGCGCGCCTCGCTCGCACTAGCGACTTCTGAAAAGATCCGCCCCCCCCCCACATGGCGCGTCATCCAGCCGGACAAGAACGCTGCCGGTCATGGCGGTGATCCCTGTCCCCCGCGCAGCAGGAGCCGCAAACCGCGGTGCGGAAGATAGAGAGAGCGGAGACCGCTCCTCGCTGCACAGCCAGTGAGGAGCTCTCAATGCTCCAGTCACACCAAGTGCATGCAGTACACACACAGTAATAAAAACAGTGGACAGGGAGGGACATACATAAAGAATACATATGAGTGGTTCCCCATCAGGCTCACCATAAAGCCTGTGGCCGACTACCTTTTTAATAAGAAGGTCTGCGGCCCAGAGCATGTGCTCTGCCGAACGCCACAGAACCCGGCGTTCACCCTACCGTCACGAATCCCTGTAGCAGCCAAGGGCTGGGAGGCAGGAATGGGTCAGAAGGGATCCACGGGAATAGAGTTCTGCAGCGGCCGACAGGCTAGGTGGCCCCGCTCTGCTGCTAAGTTCTGAGAGAGTAACGATCTTATGCAGCCAACTGCAAGATGAACAACTGGGAAATGATAGACGGGCAGCTGCCTTTATAGGGGGCCGGGAGGAGCTACATCTTTTGATCTTGCAGTCAGCGCCCCCTAGGGGCCAACACCCAATCGTGAAGATATCGGGACGGCCTGGACTGGATGGCGGAGAAAAATAGTAAATGTTACATACCGGTATGCTCTAATAGTCCCAAGCTGCTGATTGTCCCTATTCTGGAAGTTAAAAACTTACCTCTGCCAGAGTCCCGGATTGTGTCATCCCCACTCGTCGACAATGGCCTGCTTCATTGCAACACTCACGGCAATTGGCCACACCTGCTCTATTCAATTGTAATGCCCCCTCCACTGTAGTGCATGGAGCGGGCATGGTTATTTACTTATAACTTATAAGTGATTTGAAGGGGCGGGAGCTCGGCTCTGGCTGCCAGTTTAGCTGGGGTGAATTTGCCGATGCAGGTGAGTCTACATGGGGCTATAGTAGAGTATCGGTTTATTTTTTTTTTTATTCTTTTAAGTTAAGGCACGGGGGAGATAACCGGGTAAGTGACGAGCAGCACATTTGATGTTTCAGGAGCACACCCCTGAAAGATTATAGAACTGGACCATTCCATGTGTTTTGTTTCTTCTAGCATCATTCTCTAGTTCTGGCACTCAGTTCTTCAGAGTGATAACCTAGAACCGGAGATCTCAGATCATCCTTCTGTGATGGACATCTAGTTGATGCTCCATGTATTCTAAGTATACAGCACGTCCTGTTCCAGAAGATTCCTTACACTTGGGTTATACATCCACAAGATGGCGCTGGACTGCAGAAAACAGCTTGTGGCTCCTCCCGGCCCTATATAAGCCAGGGACCTCCCACAAATTCCCCAGTTCTTTCTGCAGTCTGCGCTGAGAAGACAGAAGATAGCTCTCTGTGGCGCAGGTGAGCGGGGCTTATATACCTGCGGCCCTGCAATCGCTTCGGCTGTTAAGGTTCGGGTGAAGGTAGGTTAGCAAGCACCAATGGTGCTGAGGAGCTAGGCTCCTACCACAGTCCCTGCTCTAACAGGGTAGGCGGTTTAGGCTAATGGTGAGCCTTTTTGGGATGCCCCCACTGCCTCATGGGTTTTGCTAGGTTATTCTGTGCAGTTAAACCCTATTCATTCCCCCTCCACCCTCACTTCTCATATTGGTCCTCTGGGCGCCATTGTCCCTGGGAATTCTGTTGTTATCCTCCCTCACTCTCCCCTTGGGGGGATCTCCCCTCTGTCAAGAGTGTATTTCACTCTTGACATATTTTTTAAGTGCTTGTAACTTCACAAAACGGCGCCGCCGCACTTTATACTCCGCTCCGTGCCTGGCAGCCCCATTCACCTCAGAGCTGCCGAGCCACTATTGGCCTGCCGGATCACGTGCTCGTGTTTGGCGCTCTTGGGGGGGGGGACGGGCCCTGTGGATGATGCATTTACCTCATAACTCCTCGGCCTGCCCCTCCAGGTCTGCGGACGCCATATTCTAAGCATACAGTACGTCCTGCTCCAATATAATACTTACACGTGGGTAATCCTCGTAATCCATCCCGTAATCGGCCTGCAGGGTCTAAAAAAAAAAAAAAAAAGGGGCTTACTTGCAGGTTGCCCTTTACAGAATGGGGCAATGGCCTCTATGTTAACCTTTCTCTTTCCCTCAAAATGATGAGGCAATCTGGGCCATGCTGGCCTATGGTAGGCTTGGCAATTCTACACTCACAGGTAGTCCCTGTATGATATCTCTGTCTTGGGACACAGGCGCCCTGTGCAAGGGGGGCTTCTGGCCTCCTGTGGCGTTCTAGATCCTGTTAGTTCCCCCTCCGTCTTCTGGACACCAAGACCGTTACTAGTCAGTGTTGCAGGACCAACCTTGAGGATTGGGGCCTTGTTTTTGGCCTCTCTTCCGCCTCCAGGCTACTCGCCATGGCGCGGATGGGGGTGATGTCTCGGACATGTCTGTGGGGCGTCCGCACTAGGACCTACCGGGTCGTTTTTCCTTACTCCCCAATATCTACGTCAGGCCAAGTGGGTTAGTCGGCTGGCGGTGTCCCCTGGGAGTTACTGGATGGGTGCTCAGTCGCCTCAATCCCTCATGGTCCCTTATCCGCTATCTCCATTCCTTGGATTCGGTTCAGGCTTGAGCCTTCTTCCTTGGCAACAAGTGGACTCCTGGTTACGGGGGCTCTGTCCCCCTTTGCTGACATCTTACTTTCACCAGGCAGGATTGCAGCTGGTGGGCCCGTTGGTGGCGTATCAGATGATGTCCCTTATATACAGAGCCTTTGGGCTCTTCGGCACAGTAGGTTATTGATCCTAGATGGGGTTCCAGCACCCCGGGAGCTAGGTCGGTGCTCATTCCCCTTCGGTACGGCGGTTCCTCTTGAGCTGGTTATATTCAAGGACCCTGTCAGGGGGCACCCCCTTCTTTACTTGCATCTTCCTGTGAATGATCACCTTGGGTACCAAGTCGCGCAGGTTGGCGGGGGGGGGGGGGGATTTCTTCCAAAACCCCCCATGGTTTTTAGGTAGGGTCCCTTAGAGGGTCCATCTTACCTACTGGTTTTGTTAAAACAATGAGCCTTCAGTTGACTCTATACTGCTGGACTTCTCCTCTTTAGGACCTATTTGGGGACTCTTGGCCTGTTGGAAGACAATGGCCTGTTTTATTATTGGTCCGGAGCTTGAAGCAGGATGATTCTCCTGGAAGGTTCCTGATCCTGATCTGGGTGGGGGTCTACGCCCCCTGCTCCTCAGTGGTATTCGCTCCAATGGATGTCTTTCAGTGGCAGGTTGTGCTATCCTGGTGTCCCTCTGAGAGCCAACTAGGGTGGCTCTGTTGGGTCTCGCTTATATCACAGCGGCTCTGCCCTTGTTTTTACTGCCCCAGAATATTCTGACTCTGGTCATGGGGGCTTAGTAAATTTATGTCTAGACTTTCTATTTTATATGTCTTTTCTTCATTCACCCTGCTATGTGGGGTTCTGCGCACGGTCGTGCTGATAAAGAGACCCGTGAGATTGATGGCCCCTGGGTGGTTCGCAGAAGATTCTGCTGAGGTCAGCGGACCTGTAAGCTCTCTCAGGAGTGCGGTTCTGCCCTTGTCCGGCTCCTTCTTATGTCGTCCCAATCTACAGACTCTAGTCTGGGGCTTGACAGCTGATTCATTCACCCCTTGGAGACGGGCTTATATTCTGGGTGACTTGGTATATGGGGGGGCTAGGAGCAAGCTTCCTTGGCCTCCTCTTCCTCCGTCTATTGGGGGTTATGGTGTACCCAGATTGATTGGCATGAGTCTTGGTCTCTCCCCTGTTGGACGGTCTCGGTTCCCAGGGTTCTAGAGTTGTTACAGCATAGGTTGGGATTGGCTCCCCATCTAGGTACTCTGAAGGTTCAGGTTCTGTCCTGTCTGCCTTCCCGTAGAAGTCTGGTTCTGTCTTCCTTGTTAGGAGTTCTCTTGGGGATTGCTCAGGGGCATCTCCCAAGTAGTTCTATGGTCCCTGTTGGGATCAATTTTCATTCTGTTTGCCCTGCGGATTGTTCCCTTGGGACTTATCCTGGATGCTGTCTGAGCTGTTTTGTAGTTCAAGTAGCCCCTCCGGGGGCTGTTGCTTCAGTCAGACGTGTGCCTGAGAAGGTGGTTCTGATTACTTAGCCCTCGTTCATTATATATATATATATATATACACACACACCATGATGTGGTGGTATTCCACCTTACGCCGGACCCTTTTGTCCAAGGTGGTGTTTTATGATCATTATTTAAGTCCTTTTAGTCTGCCTATGGGCCTTATTCTTAATAATGCTGAAGTAAGGGGTCTACATTCCCTCAACAGATGTTGAAATTTTCCTGGTAGCGGGACTGATGCCCTTTGGGGTCTGCGGGCGCCTCCATATGTATGCGCCTAATCTCGTTTGCTTCCAGGGCCTATGCGCCCTTTGGACTGATCTTACTTGGATGGTTTGCCTTCCTGGTCCTGAGTAAAGGTTTCGGCTTCTTGCTGATCCTTGTATGTGAAGGGGTCTGTATCCCCGCCTGTCTTGCGGGAGACCAGTTTTTATTTCCCCGTTGGGGAGAGTTCTATGTTTAACCGAGGCTTCTGTTGCCTTTGGGCTAGTTAGGCCGTTACACTGGCCTATTCCTTTAAGGGGGAAGAATCTCCCTCTCTCTTTTTATTCCGTTCTATTGGTGTTTGGGTACCTTTGGCCCTTCAGCACCAGGTTTTCTGTTGAATACGTCGCTAGACCGCTGCTTGTTTCTGTTCAATACCTTTTCAAAGGTTTTGTTATGGGATTGACGTTAGAGCCTTTGCTCATGTCGTACTTGGTATCAAAGTTTTGCAGGTGACGGCGCCTTTACTGTCTGCGGTGCCTTTTTTGTTGGGATCCCACCCTACTTTATGGACACTGCTATTGGATGTCCCACGTGTAAGTATTATATTGGAGCAGGACGTACTGTATGCTTAGAATAATACAATTCTGTGAAGTACTCACCTGTAGAATTGGTATTATACGCATACAGTACGTCCTGCTCCACCCCACCCTGGTTTTACTTTTTCTGGATCCCCTGTATGGTGATTGTTATCATTACTATTGTTACCAGTTGGTGGTTGGTTTCTCCCGGCTTCTTTTCTCACTGCTTTTCAATACTGGGGATTTGTGGGAGGTCCCTGGGTATATGAAGGGCCGGGAGGAGCCTGTTTTGCAGTGAACAGTGCCCTCTGGCGGAGGATTACCCACGTGTAAGTATTATATTGGAGCAGGACGTACTGTATGCGTATAATACCAATTCTACAGGTGAGTATTTCACAGAATTGTATTTTTGTCTCCTTGCCTGGCGCTCTGCGGTCTGTGAGTAACCCCGATGGGGTGATTTTTTTTCTAAAAGTTTAACTACCTTATTCTCATGGGAATGTTTATTATGTCTTCCAGGCGGGTGAATTCTTCAGCACTGTGGTTTCTCCCGGCCATTTTCCCTCACT
This sequence comes from Gastrophryne carolinensis, assembly GCA_027917425.1. Taxonomy (NCBI): domain Eukaryota; kingdom Metazoa; phylum Chordata; class Amphibia; order Anura; family Microhylidae; genus Gastrophryne; species Gastrophryne carolinensis. The sequence goes on from CM051234.1 coordinate 261,035,361, forward strand.
AACTCCCACTTCGCTAGCGGTTCTTGGGGCATCCCGGGTAGTTCTTTAGCGTTAACCCTTGCTGGCCTATTGTGCCATTCAAATCTCCATATGGAGGCTTCTGGGGTTCCTTTGGGACAAGCCCGACTGTGTTGTGTGTGGGGTATCCCCTATTAGTGATGATGTCAAGGTGTGTGTACCCTGCGCCCAGCAGATGCTTGCGCTGCAGTCTGGGCTGTCTGTTACTGGGCCTGGTGGTGCGCCCCCTCTGGCCTCACCTACCCCCCAATGCTTACATCTGACCCCCACTGCGGGGCATACTAGTGGGGAGTCTCAACCTGATTTAGCTGCACGGGTGGCCAGCATTGAGAAACATCTTGCTGGGTCTGCTCCGCGTAAGGCTTCTGCTAAGAAGCAGCATTTATCACCCACGGTTTCCCTTTTCCCTGAGGAAGATGAGGGCCCTTACTCACTCTCAGGTCCCTACCCCCTTGAGGAGGGGGAATTATTTTCTGATTCAGAATCCTCTGAGGAACAACCTAAGATATACGGTGGTACTGGGACTCCCTTTGGGGAAGACCCGTGGTCCCCTGATGACACTGACAGATTGCTGAGTCACGTATTTGAAGTGCTTTGTATTTCTCCCCCGGCAGTGGCTCCGCAGCAGCAGGATGAGCTTTATCATACGGTTAAGCCACGCTGGGAGTTTCCTGAGCAGTCTCACTTTAATAATCTAGTGCTCAAAGAATGGGAACGGCCTAGCAAGCTGCCCGGGGTGCCTAAGAGTTGGAACAAGAGGTATCCCTTTCCTGCTGATGTTGTTAAGCGTTGGTCATGTCCTCCCAAGGTGGATGCGCCCGTTCTAGGGTTGTCCAATACATCTGTCATGCATTCTCCTGACTACTACTCTGCGAGATGCCGAGGACCGGCGTTTGGACCAACTGGCCTGTCATGCCTTTGCCTGTGTGGGGACGGCACTGCGCCCAGTTTGTGCCTCGGCTATTACGGCTATTGCCATTAAAGGGGTGCTTAAGTGTATTTTGGATGGGGCATCTGAGGATGCGGGTAGAGAGGAGTATAGATCTATCCTGCTTTGTGAGGAATTTATTGCATATATCCTCTCTGCCATGGATGATGCCATTAGAATGTGTGGTAGGACTTCTGCCCTGTTGGTGGCTATACGCCGCTCTGTCTGGCTACGGCAGTGGGTGGACGACAATGCTGTTAAGAAGGCTCTCGCTGGTTTCCCCTTCAAGGGCCTACGTCTCTTTGGGGAGTGTTTGGATTTGTTTGCTAAGGGTGGTAGGTTACCTCAACGCAGGTGGCCATCTCGGTCTTTTCGGGGGACAGGTGCCTTTCTCCCATCCTTCCGTGGTTCCAGAACTAACCGTGGAGCCTCTTTTACTGGGGCCCGTGGAGACCATTGGGGTAGGGGCAGAGGACGTGGCCGTCCTGGCCTCTCCTGGGATCTCAAGCCAAAAACTTCACCCAAGCCCCCTAAGGCAGGAAGGGGCGCCCTCACCCATCCGGGTGGGGGGGGCGGCTTCGGCTTTTTGCTCACGTCTGGAGACTTCACGTTTCAGACCAGTGGATTCGGGAGGTAGTGTCCTCCGGTTACAAGATAGAGTTTGCAGCCTGGCCACCCCCAAGATTCATCAAATCCTGGATGACTCAAAACCTCCTATTCTAAGCATACAGCACGTCCTGCTCCCGAATAGTCATAACATGTGGGTAGTCCTCCTCCGGCACCGTGCACTGCAGACATGTAGAAAACAAGCTCCTCCCGGCCCTACATACACTGTGGGACCTCCCACAAATCCCCAGATTTCTCTGCAGTGCTGGAACTGCGAAGACATGGAGTATCAAGCTCTCGCAGGCGAGCAGGCCTTATGGCCCAAGGTCCTGTGGGACTATTTCCACCCGTCCTCTTCAGAAGAAATATGCCTCTCAGCCTAGGCTGCGCGGGTCGGGTGAAGGTAGGTAGCACTTGGTGTGCTGAATGGAGCCATGCTCCACCGCAATCCCCCTCCATAGGGTAGGCGGTCAGGCCGTTGGTGAGCCTCTAGAGGATGCCACTCCCGTATTTTGCCCTTGCCCCTCATAGACTCAGTCCATGGACACCGTCCCCTTCTCCCCTCGCTCCCTCCCATAACTCGGGGGAAAAGAAAGGGGGGGTGCTTATGTGTGTGTAGCAGCCCTAGCGCCCATCCGCCATTAGACATTGTTCTTTAATCAGGGGGTCAGTGCCGCGCATCACTGTACAGTGTGAGCTGTCTTTTTTTTTTTTTTTCACTATCACTCTGCCTCGGCAGATTCATTCCAGCGTGTCAGCATTAGATGTTAATTATTCTCCGCTGCTGCATTGCTGTCGGTTAGAGCTTCGCGCTCTTTGGGGGGAGGCGGAGACTTGGCATGACGCGTCTTGCGTCACAGCCTGGCCCTCCCCTCGAGGTTCGCTGGCGCCATTTTCTCTATCTTCGCGCGCGGTGTGGCTCGTCTCCTCCCTCGGTCATGTAAGTGCCCTCCGGGCCGGTATGGTGTGACAGACGCTCTGCCTTTTGGATGTCATCACTATTCAATTGCCCACCGGGTCATTCACTGGCCTTTTCTTAATTAGGTTCCAGACAATGTAATTGTATTTTGATACTGTTACAGGCAATGTCATTGTATTTTGACTGCCATTGTGTATTGTTGATTACGTCACAGTCAATGGCATTGTCCTGATTGATTGTATTACGGCCTGCTATTGTTCTACTGATTGCGTCACCGGCAGAGTTGAGGGATTGTGTGCCCTGCTGCTATTGGTCAGTGTGGTTGTCATTGCATGGAGCATTGCATATAAGGCCCAGTGTGGCACTAATAAAGACACTTCACCTTCACCCTCAATACTGAGTTCTGTCTCTTATTGGGGGAAACGCTATATTACAATTCACTAGCCCTTGTAAGGGCTGTTCCTGTTCCAGCAGCACCTCTTACGATTGGGAAAAGGACGTCTCGGGCGGTGAAGCCCTCCGGCGATAAGGGTTATCGCTACAATTGGTGGCAATCGGTCGGATGGTCCTTTGTACCCAGAGAGAGTGCTACCCGGATGGAGAGTCAGTATGAAAAGGCTGACCCTGGAGGATCTACTCGTGAGCCAGGGAAGGTCAGCTAGCAACCGCCCACGTCAGGAACTGATAGCCGAGCTGATCAAAATGGATCGTGCAGCAGTGAGGACCGAAACCAATATAGAGATCGATGAAGACGCTGCTCTCGTTCAAGCGGTTCGGAACAGACTGTCGGTCTATGGCCGAATCCATCACAAGAACTGATCGACCGAGTCTTCGCCGCAGCGGAGGCAGAGGCCAGTAAGCGAAGGGAAGATCGACGACTCGCAACCCAGCAGCCTCTCAGCGCCCCTGTGTCTCTCAGCCTCAGTTACACTGGGGGGAAAAAGATTCCATTTGCAGCATTTAAGTCCTTCCAGGAAAGTGACGAGGAGTGATGGATTTTTGGCCGATTTTGAACGGCAGTGCGCTTTACACCGGGTACCCACGGAGGAATGGGTCACCATATTATCAGGGAAACTATCGGGGAAAGCTTCCGATGCTTTCCGGGCCATCCCTGATGCGGACATACCACACTACCATCTGGTAAAGGAGGCTTTGTTAGCCCGGCACGCTGTCACCCCGGAAGCCTACAGTTGTTTTTACTAGAACATTTTCTCAATGCCTTGCAACCAGAGCTAAGAGAGTGTGTACAAGACCAGCACCCTGTGAGTACATGTGTGTGTGTGTGTGTACAAGACCAGCACCCTGTGAGTACATGTGTGTGTGTGTGTGTGTGTGTGTGTGTGTGTGTACAAGACCAGCACCCTGTGAGTACATGTGTGTGTACAAGACCAGCACCCTGTGAGTACAACTGTATGTGTGTACAAGACCAGCACCCTGTGAGTACAACTGTATGTGTGTACAAGACCAGCACCCTGTGAGTACAACTGTATGTGTGTACAAGACCAGCACCCTGTGAGTACAACTGTATGTGTGTACAAGACCAGCACCCTGTGAGTACAACTGTATGTGTGTACAAGACCAGCACCCTGTGAGTACAACTGTATGTGTGTACAAGACCAGCACCCTGTGAGTACAACTGTATGTGTGTACAAGACCAGCACCCTGTGAGTACAACTGTATGTGTGTGTGTGTGTGTATCATCTTCACCCTCAATACTGAGTTCTGTCTCTTATTGGGGGGAAAAGACAAGACCAGCACCCTGTGAGTACAACTGTATGTGTGTACAAGAAACAAAAGACACCGAAAAAGACAAGTGGTTCTTATAGGGCTGGCACTTACAGAAAAAACATATGCACACCAGGCTGCTTATCGCAACACCACAATCATATTTATTTAAATATAGCACATACAAATATGGAAAACAAACCCACTCCTCCAATTAAAAAGCTAGCATAGCTTAAAAATAGACACGGGGGCCCCGCACACTTGTTGCCACACCTCCTCACAAGTACACATACCACCACACATCCCTAAAGTAATTGGCTGGCCAGCCACTAATAGATACTCAAATTGAGGGCTGCCTGAATGTGGGGTGCTGGTCCAGTAACAGGCCATCCACATAAATGAACTAAAGTGCAGGGTGCTGTAAGCAAAGAAGGCTCAAAAAGCACGTGACTAATTAGCAGCAAAGTCCGGTTGCATGATCTTAATCATGCTGAAATGCTGTTATACGTCCAATCGCTGATTGGTTAATAAATCAGAGCAGTGTATGTGATCACCCGATGGATGTTAATGTCCGCGCTAACAAAGGCACATATCAATTGCACAGTCAGTATTTGCACCTTGATGTATTCTTAATACTGAACACTAGCAGCTTAGGAATATGTGGTAAAGACGGCCACAACGACAGGACACATATAACACACGGGAGCCGCGCTGGGCCCGGCCGCGCTGATGCGTCCGGCCTCCGACCCTGTTCCCCGCAGCTCTACCGTGTTACCTCTCCTAGACGGCAGCCTGATGTACAATCTCGCGCTGGAACGCGCCTTCCATCATCAGCATGTAGCCACCGCTAGGCCAGCGTGTGTGGTGAGGAGAAGGAGAGGAGGGGGCGTGGCCGGGCCTTCCGTCCACCAACGGCGTTTCGCCCCGCCTACTGGGGCTTCGTCAGGGTGGCTGCCGCCAATCGCTGCCTGGCTTTTATCACCTCAGGCTTCCAAAGGCGTGATTAGCACACGCTTCTATTATTAACCCTACACGTTCCAGCATTCACAGTTTCGCCCATATCAGAGCACTTGTCTTCCAATGTAGGTTAATCTTTCAGGCAGCGGTAGCCGACAAACAAATATATACTTCCGCAATCTATTTATAACATGTCTGGTAGTTCCTTGTGGTAGATAGTGACATATATTGATAAGGCACATAATTATGTATATCTACATCAGATTTCATCCGCAGCACTTTCTTCGTCAGGCTTATTTCTGCCCCACCTTATACACCAAAGTGACACAACTGTTTCCTGCTTGTCACAAATGGGGATACATATCCCCCAGCCAGTGACAGAACATACACATCCTACCACTCCACCATCCAGGCAGACCCAAAGCAGTGAGGAAGAGGGGCTGCCCTATATCCACACCCATACATAAGGGGATACCTAACACATTGCATAGCCAGGAAAGGACACATATAAACTGTTGGACACAATATTTTTTGCTGCCTCACATACAATGTGGGATACCGGAGCAAAGAGGAAGGAGAGGGACAGAGAGGCAGGGGGTAAAAGACACAGAGGCAAAGACTCATCCGTCACCAAAGGCAGGGGGCGGGGAAAAGAAGAAATTTCACAGAGAGGGGAAAGTAAGAGAGGGAATAAAAGAGGGAATAAACCCCCTCCTATCCCTATATTTCTCGCCTATTGTAAAAAATATCAGGCTAACACCCCCATAGCCACCCTTCCCCTATACTTATCTTGATCCATATATGTGGTGCATCTCACCTTCTTCTATACCGAAAGCTACACCCCCATTCCCTTATCGCTCAGAGTCACAAATAAGCACCCAGGCCTGTCTCTGTATTAAGGCCACAGGGTGACATGGTTCCCAGTTCATAGATCAACCGTGCCTCTTCTTGTCTCAATCTTACATCCCAGAAGCCTCGCCTGCCCTCCGTTCGTAGTCTGAAAATCCCACACACTCTCATGCCCCCAGGGTCGCTTTTTTGGCACCATAGAAAGTGCTCCGCTACTGGACTCTTCTCATTGGCCTTTCTAATATCCCTGACATGTTCCCCTATTCTCACCCTTAATTCACGTTTCGTCTTACCGACGTATTTCTTTCCACAAGGACATGTCAGTAAGTAAATCACCAGGGTGGAAGCACAATTTATGAACTCCTTTATCACTCGAGGCTCCTTACTTCTCAGACCCGTATATGTTGAAGAGGTATGCATGAATTTACAGATCTGACAGTGGCCACACTTGTAGCACCCCTGTAGTCTTCTTCCTAACCCACTGCCCACTCCTGATGATTTAAAACTGAGGTCACTATGGACCAAATGGTCCCGCAAGTTACTTGCTCTTCTAGCCGTGAGAAGCGGCCTAGGCCCTACACATCGGGCTATAGACGGATCTAATTGTAGCATATGCCAATGGGATTCCAAGATGTTCTTAAACCTATCCCAGTGGGCCCCAAATTGAGTGATGAGTCGCACAGGTTGCCTATCCATATCTCCTCCAGAATCCCCTCCCCATCTCCTATCTCTGGCTTTATATCGTCCTTCTAGGAGGGCATCCCGTTCAATTTCCAAGGCCTTTTTACTGCACGTCCGTAACAGCCTGTGTGGGTACCCCCTCTCCCTAAATCGTGCCTTAAGATCCCGTGCCTCACGTAGATAATCAGTGACAGACGAACAATTCCTGCGGATCCGCAGGAATTGTCCAAACGGTATACCTCGCTTCAAGGGACCAGGATGGTGACTAGAAAAATGGAGCAATGTGTTCCCTGCTGTGGGTTTCCGATAGGTCGTTGTTAATAGTCTCCCTGCTTGTTTGCTTATAAGGAGGTCCAAAAATTCCACCTTCATTGAGTCCCATTTATATGTAAGGCGGATATTTCGATCGTTGTGGTTGAGACTATCTACGAATCTCTCAAAATCATGTGCGGTTCCTTTCCAGACCACCAAAATGTCGTCTATATATCGCAACCAGAGAGCGACTCGTTCCCCCGAAGTCCGCCCGCCCATACACCTCAAGGCTCTCCCACCGCCCCAGGTGAAGGCAGGCGTACGACGGGGCACAGGCCGCTCCCATAGCCGTCCCGCGGATCTGGTGAAAGAAACCTCGATTGAACCAAAAGTAGTTGTTAGTTAAAACAAATTCTAGTAGCTCAACCACAAATCCATTGTAATGAGCGTCGCAGGGTCCCACTTCCTCAAGTGTCTGTCTCACCGCCTCAAGGCCCACCGTGTGGGGAATGGATGTATACAGGCTCTCCACATCAATGCTAGCAAGTAGCCAATCATCGTTCATATGGACCCGTCTTAACTTCCGCAGCAAATCATTGCTGTCTAGTACAAATGACGGTAAGATTTTTACTAGAGGTTTTAGATTTTCATCAACGAATCTGGCCACTCTTTCTAGTGGGCCCCCATTCCCTGACACAATGGGCCTCCCCGGTGTTTCAGACAGACACTTGTGGACCTTGGGAATTGTGTACAACACTGGAATGTTGTACTCGCTGACATTCAAATAGTTCAAGACCTTGGGGGCTAGTAAGCCCTCCTCCCTGGCCCAATCTAGCTTATCACGTAACTGTGCCACTACCCACAGTTGGTGGGATGATGTAGAAGCTATACCTGACCTAATGCCTAACTTAGATCAGTTAAGGGAAAGATCCAAGAAGTTCCCATCACTGAATTCAAACAAGTATGTGTCCCTTTTCCTACAGTTGGTGCAACGAGATCTGAGAGAGGGCAATTGGACCTCTATAGCAGGATACGAGAATTTGACAGGAGATGAGAGAAGGGCGATGCAGGAATTGGAGAAAGCAACTGGAGTGATTATACGCCCAAGCGATAAAGGGGGCAATGTTGTCCTCCTAGATGAAGGGTACTATATAAAAGAGATAGAAGGGCAACTTAGTGAAACCAATATCTATAGGAGGATTGGGGAGAACCCTTTTCCTAGGGTAGTGGCACAGTTACGTGATAAGCTAGATTGGGCCAGGGAGGAGGGCTTACTAGCCCCCAAGGTCTTGAACTATTTGAATGTCAGCGAGTACAACATTCCAGTGTTGTACACAATTCCCAAGGTCCACAAGTGTCTGTTTGAACCGCCGGGGAGGCCCATTGTGTCAGGGAATGGGGGCCCACTAGAAAGAGTGGCCAGATTCGTTGATGAAAATCTAAAACCTCTAGTAAAAATCTTACCGTCATTTGTACTAGACAGCAATGATTTGCTGCGGAAGTTAAGACGGGTCCATATGAACGATGATTGGCTACTTGCTAGCATTGATGTGGAGAGCCTGTATACATCCATTCCCCACACGGTGGGCCTTGAGGCGGTGAGACAGACACTTGAGGAAGTGGGACCCTGCGACGCTCATTACAATGGATTTGTGGTTGAGCTACTAGAATTTGTTTTAACTAACAACTACTTTTGGTTCAATCGAGGTTTCTTTCACCAGATCCGCGGGACGGCTATGGGAGCGGCCTGTGCCCCGTCGTACGCCTGCCTTCACCTGGGGCGGTGGGAGAGCCTTGAGGTGTATGGGCGGGCGGACTTCGGGGGAACGAGTCGCTCTCTGGTTGCGATATATAGACGACATTTTGGTGGTCTGGAAAGGAACCGCACATGATTTTGAGAGATTCGTAGATAGTCTCAACCACAACGATCGAAATATCCGCCTTACATATAAATGGGACTCAATGAAGGTGGAATTTTTGGACCTCCTTATAAGCAAACAAGCAGGGAGACTATTAACAACGACCTATCGGAAACCCACAGCAGGGAACACATTGCTCCATTTTTCTAGTCACCATCCTGGTCCCTTGAAGCGAGGTATACCGTTTGGACAATTCCTGCGGATCCGCAGGAATTGTTCGTCTGTCACTGATTATCTACGTGAGGCACGGGATCTTAAGGCACGATTTAGGGAGAGGGGGTACCCACACAGGCTGTTACGGACGTGCAGTAAAAAGGCCTTGGAAATTGAACGGGATGCCCTCCTAGAAGGACGATATAAAGCCAGAGATAGGAGATGGGGAGGGGATTCTGGAGGAGATATGGATAGGCAACCTGTGCGACTCATCACTCAATTTGGGGCCCACTGGGATAGGTTTAAGAACATCTTGGAATCCCATTGGCATATGCTACAATTAGATCCGTCTATAGCCCGATGTGTAGGGCCTAGGCCGCTTCTCACGGCTAGAAGAGCAAGTAACTTGCGGGACCATTTGGTCCATAGTGACCTCAGTTTTAAATCATCAGGAGTGGGCAGTGGGTTAGGAAGAAGACTACAGGGGTGCTACAAGTGTGGCCACTGTCAGATCTGTAAATTCATGCATACCTCTTCAACATATACGGGTCTGAGAAGTAAGGAGCCTCGAGTGATAAAGGAGTTCATAAATTGTGCTTCCACCCTGGTGATTTACTTACTGACATGTCCTTGTGGAAAGAAATACGTCGGTAAGACGAAACGTGAATTAAGGGTGAGAATAGGGGAACATGTCAGGGATATTAGAAAGGCCAATGAGAAGAGTCCAGTAGCGGAGCACTTTCTATGGTGCCAAAAAAGCGACCCTGGGGGCATGAGAGTGTGTGGGATTTTCAGACTACGAACGGAGGGCAGGCGAGGCTTCTGGGATGTAAGATTGAGACAAGAAGAGGCACGGTTGATCTATGAACTGGGAACCATGTCACCCTGTGGCCTTAATACAGAGACAGGCCTGGGTGCTTATTTGTGACTCTGAGCGATAAGGGAATGGGGGTGTAGCTTTCGGTATAGAAGAAGGTGAGATGCACCACATATATGGATCAAGATAAGTATAGGGGAAGGGTGGCTATGGGGGTGTTAGCCTGATATTGTTTACAATAGGCGAGAAATATAGGGATAGGAGGGGGTTTATTCCCTCTTTTATTCCCTCTCTTACTTTCCCCTCTCTGTGAAATTTCTTCTTTTCCCCGCCCCCTGCCTTTGGTGACGGATGAGTCTTTGCCTCTGTGTCTTTTACCCCCTGCCTCTCTGTCCCTCTCCTTCCTCTTTGCTCCGGTATCCCACATTGTATGTGAGGCAGCAAAAAATATTGTGTCCAACAGTTTATATGTGTCCTTTCCTGGCTATGCAATGTGTTAGGTATCCCCTTATGTATGGGTGTGGATATAGGGCAGCCCCTCTTCCTCACTGCTTTGGGTCTGCCTGGATGGTGGAGTGGTAGGATGTGTATGTTCTGTCACTGGCTGGGGGATATGTATCCCCATTTGTGACAAGCAGGAAACAGTTGTGTCACTTTGGTGTATAAGGTGGGGCAGAAATAAGCCTGACGAAGAAAGTGCTGCGGATGAAATCTGATGTAGATATACATAATTATGTGCCTTATCAATATATGTCACTATCTACCACAAGGAACTACCAGACATGTTATAAATAGATTGCGGAAGTATATATTTGTTTGTCGGCTACCGCTGCCTGAAAGATTAACCTACATTGGAAGACAAGTGCTCTGATATGGGCGAAACTGTGAATGCTGGAACGTGTAGGGTTAATAATAGAAGCGTGTGCTAATCACGCCTTTGGAAGCCTGAGGTGATAAAAGCCAGGCAGCGATTGGCGGCAGCCACCCTGACGAAGCCCCAGTAGGCGGGGCGAAACGCCGTTGGTGGACGGAAGGCCCGGCCACGCCCCCTCCTCTCCTTCTCCTCACCACACACGCTGGCCTAGCGGTGGCTACATGCTGATGATGGAAGGCGCGTTCCAGCGCGAGATTGTACATCAGGCTGCCGTCTAGGAGAGGTAACACGGTAGAGCTGCGGGGAACAGGGTCGGAGGCCGGACGCATCAGCGCGGCCGGGCCCAGCGCGGCTCCCGTGTGTTATATGTGTCCTGTCGTTGTGGCCGTCTTTACCACATATTCCTAAGCTGCTAGTGTTCAGTATTAAGAATACATCAAGGTGCAAATACTGACTGTGCAATTGATATGTGCCTTTGTTAGCGCGGACATTAACATCCATCGGGTGATCACATACACTGCTCTGATTTATTAACCAATCAGCGATTGGACGTATAACAGCATTTCAGCATGATTAAGATCATCCAACCGGACTTTGCTGCTAATTAGTCACGTGCTTTTTGAGCCTTCTTTGCTTACAGCACCCTGCACTTTAGTTCATTTATGTGGATGGCCTGTTACTGGACCAGCACCCCACATTCAGGCAGCCCTCAATTTGAGTATCTATTAGTGGCTGGCCAACCAATTACCTTAGGGATGTGTGGTGGTATGTGTACTTGTGAGGAGGTGTGGCAACAAGTGTGCGGGGCCCCCGTGTCTATTTTTAAGCTATGCTAGCTTTTTAATTGGAGGAGTGGGTTTGTTTTCCATATTTGTATGTGCTATATTTAAATAAATATGATTGTGGTGTTGCGATAAGCAGCCTGGTGTGCATATGTTTTTTCTGTAAGTGCCAGCCCTATAAGAACCACTTGTCTTTTTCGGTGTCTTTTGTTTATAGTATTGTTAGGTTTAAGGGCGCCCTCAAACAATATAGGGCAGTGCACCAGATATATATAGATACACTTAGTCTCCCTGGTGTTTTAAAATGTGTGTACAAGACCAGCACCCTGTGAGTACAACTGTATGTGTGTACAAGACCAGCACCCTGTGAGTACAACTGTATGTGTGTGTGGGTGTATCATCTTCACCCTCAATACTGAGTTCTGTCTCTTATTGGGGGGAAATGACAAAACCAGCACCCTGTGAGTACAACTGTGTGTGTACCAGACCAGCACCCTGTGAGTACAACTGTGTGTGTACCAGACCAGCACCCTGTGAGTACAACTGTGTGTGTACAAGACCAGCACCCTGTGAGTACAACTGTATGTGTGTACAAGACCAGCACCCTGTGAGTACAACTGTATGTGTGTGTGGGTGTATCATCTTCACCCTCAATACTGAGTTCTGTCTCTTATTGGGGGGAAACGACAAGACCAGCACCCTGTGAGTACAACTGTATGTGTGTGTGTGTGTGTGTGTGTGTATACAGGCCCTGTAGACAAACCAGTAATGCAGATGGATTATCCTGGCAAACAGAACTCTGCCCATAACAAGAGTCCGGACAGCCCCACGTTAACCCGAACAGGGTCAATCCGGGTCTGCCGGGTGTTCCACAAAAAGGGGGCATTGTGACAGACGCTTTGCCTTTTGGATGTCATCACTATTCGATTGCCCACCGGGTCATTCACTGGCCTTTTCTTAATTAGGTTCCAGACAATGTAATTGTATTTTGATACTGTTACAGTATTTTGACTGCCATTGTGTATTGTTGATTACGTCACAGTCAATGGCATTGTCCTGATTGATTGTATTACGGCCTGCTATTGTTCTACTGATTGCGTCACCGGCAGAGTTGAGGGATTGTGTGCCCTGCTGCTATTGGTCAGTGTGGTTGTCATTGCATGGAGCATTGCATATAAGGCCCAGTGTGGCACTAATAAAGACACTTCACCTTCACCCTCAATACTGAGTTCTGTCTCTTATTGGGGGAAACGCTATATTACAATTCACTAGCCCTTGTAAGGGCTGTTCCTGTTTCCTCACGGACGACTCTGGAAGCAGCACCTCTTACGATTGGGAAAAGGACGTCTCGGGCGGTGAAGCCCTCCGGCGATAAGGGTTATCGCTACATATGGTTTCTAGGTTTTTCAAACAGAGCATGGCACTGACTCCTTTCCCCTTGTCCCATTGTGTCTTTCAGAAGCCAAGACTTCGTTACCGGCCCCGGCCTAACATATATTACAACGGGTCCTCTTTACAAATTCTCCCACATTACTAGCCGGTTTGGGGCATCCAGGGTTGCTTATTGCATAATTCCCTGCGTTATACTGCATAAAGAATCACCATATGGAGGCATTTCAGAATTATGGAACCGGGGTCCCTCCGGGACGTGACCGGCTGTGTGCAGTGTGTGGCCAGCCCCTGGCTGAGGCCGACAGGGCACAGGTCTGCGGACAGTGTGCAGCACAGGCATTGCTAACAGAGGATCCTCCCTTCCTCACCCCCGTTTCCCCGCTCCCAAACATCACTCATGATGAGTCCCACTCCAGCGGGGATGACCTGCAAGAGGTGCCGCGAGCCCACGGCGGAGCAGGTGCTTTCTGGATTGGCGGAGCGTATGGGCCTTGGTAAAAAGCGGTCCCTGATGCCCCCAGGCTCTCCGGTTCCTGACGATACCGATGATTCTGCTGATATGCAGGACCCTGACCCTTCTGAGGAAGGTGAGCTATTCTCAGACTCTGGCTCCTCCCATGGGATGCCCGCGGGCCGTGAGGAATTCGAGCCTGGCTCCTGGGGTCTAAAAGGGAGAGTTTCCATACAGCGCCGCCGCGCTTGGAGTTCCTAGAACAGGAACATTTCCAGAATATTATATCCCAGGAATGGGAATCGCCTGGTAAGCTTAAAGGGATTCCAGGGGTCTGTGAATGGAAGTACCCCTTTCCCCCTGATGTGGTCAATTTATGGTCAGCTCCCCTGGTGGTGGACGCGCCGGTTATAGGGGTCACAAACCCCTCTTTTATGACTGCCCCCTTTTATCGTACCCTTCGGGATGCTGAGGACCGGCGCATTGACAGACTGGCCTCACACGCCTTCTCGTGTCCTGGGATGGCCCTGCGCCCGGTTTGTGCCGCGGCCATCACTGTGGTGGCCGCCAGGACTCTTGTCAGAAAGATACTGGATCACCACCCTACGGATCTCCCTTGGGGGGTGTTTAGTACGCTATCAAACTGCAAAGCCTTTGCAAAGTTTATTCTATCGCCACTGGATGACACCATTAAGATGTGTGCTAGGAGCTCAGCACTTGCGGTAGCCATTCGCCACCTGGTCTGGCTGCGACAGTGGGGCGCTGATGGAGCTACAAAAAAGGCTCTCACTTGCCTTCCATTCAAAGGACGGCGGTTATTCGGGGCCCGCTTGGACCTTTTTGGCAAAAAGGCTATAGCACCCTTCCACAGGAGGCCGCTCCGGCCCCTACGAGGCAGGGTCACCCCTCCACCTCCCTACGTTAGTGTCAAACGTGAATCTGAGGTGTGTTTCCAGCTGTTCGGCGTGGATTTCCAACATGGCGCAGGCAGACAGCGCCCTGGGCCTTCTGGCAGGACCAAGTCCAAATCTGCCAAAACCTCGCAAGCATGAAGGGGCGCCCTCGCCGTCTGGGCGAGGGGGCGACTGCACAGCTGTCTCACATCCAGGAATATGCCTCCCCCTTCTGGAGGTTCTGGGATGTAACCCACCTGGGCTCAGGATGGGCTCTCGCTGGACGGTCCCCCCTTAATTTTTTTGTCAGGGTGTTTTTAGTCCCTGCTCTCCCTTCTGAAACTGGCGCAGGCCAGATTGGGCCTGCAGTGTTGGGCGCGCTTGTTAATCGCCTTAACGGTAGGGGGCCATGGCCTCTGTATATAAATTTCCATCCTCCCCCCTCATCAGTATGAGGTAGTCTGGACCCCGTTGGCCTATGACAGGCTTAGCAATTCTACCATTCGCAAGTAGCCCATATTTGACAACTCTGTCTTGGGTCACGGGTCCCCTGCGCAGGGGGGGGGGGGTTCGGCCTATTACGAAGATCTAGCTCTTCTTCGTCTACCTGGGGTCGGCTGGACGCCTAAGACTATTTCTAGTCAGTGTCACAGGATCAACCCTGCGGCTTGAGGCACTATTGGGGCTTTTCTTTCGGTCCAGGCTACTAGTCTGGCGTGTCTGGGACACGTCTGAGGTGGGGCTTATGCGTTGGAACCTACTGGGTCGTCTCCCTTACGCCCAAGCCTTTGCATCAGACGGAGTGGGTCGGTTGGCCTACAGTGTCCCCCGGAAGCTACTGGATGGTTGCTTGAACACTCATCCCCTCACGGTCACTTATTCACGATTCCCCGTCCCTGGGAAATCGGTTCAGGCTTGCTGCCTTCTTCTCTGGCATTAGGGGACCCCTGGTTACGGGGCTCTGCCCCTCCTTTAATGGCGCCTTGCCTTCACCAGGCGGGTTGGCAGCTGGTGGGCCTGTTGGTGGCACATCAAGATGATGTCATTTATATGCCGGGCCTTCGGGCTCTTCGGCGCAGTTGGTTACTAAACCTACATTTGTCCCAGCACCCCGGTGCTTGGTCTGTACTCTTGCCTTCTTGGTAAGGTGGTTCCCCTGGAGCTTCCCATATGCAAGGGCCCCATCAGGGGGGCACTCCCCTTCCTTACCAGCTCCTCCTAGAGTATGGTCACCCTGGGTACCAAGTCTCGCTGGTTGGCAGGGGAAAGATAAATCTCTTCCACGAACCCCGTGGTTCTAGGTTGGGCCCCTTAAAGGGTCCATCTTATCTGCTGGGCTTTTTGAAACCGTGGCCCCCTTTTGTCTCTATATGGTGGGCCTTCCCCTCCTTCAGGACCGGTCGGTTTATGAGGGACTCCTGGTCTGTTGAAAGACGATGGCATGTTCTTATTGCTGGTCTAAAGATTGTGACAGGTTGCTACCTCTGGAGGGTCTCTGTCCCTGGCCTGGGTGGGGTCCCCCCCCGGCTTCTCAGCGGTATTCGCTTCTATGGATGCCCTTAATGGCAGGTTATGCTATCCCGGGTTGCCCGGGGAGCCTAGCGTGGCTCTGAGGGGTCCCCTTCCTGACACAGGGCCTCTGCCCTTGTCTCTACTGTCCCAGGATATTCTGACTCCGGTCAGGGGGCCTGAGTATTTAGGCTTAGCCTTGTTATCTCATATGCCTTCCTTTCATCCTACCTTTTGGGTTCTGCGCACGGCTGGCCGGATGGTGAATCCCATGGGATCTATGGCCTAGGCGGCCCTGGGAGTAATGGTTCGCAGATGCCTCTGCTGAGGGCTGCTGAATTGTTATATCCCTGTTGGGGTCCGGTTCTGCCCTTATCAGGTCTCTTCCTGTTTCCAATCAAAGGCCCTCTGTCTGGGGATTGATTGCCAATTGCCCCTTGGGGGCGGGCCTCATCTTCTGGGTGATTTAGTATGAGTGGAGGTTTGGGAGCTAGCTCCCCAGCTTCCCTTTACTTCGCCTATAATGGCTTGGTGGTTCCCATATTGACTGGCACGGGCCTTAGTCTCTTCCCTGTGAGACGTTATCGGTTCCCAGGGCCTTAAAGCCATTACAGCATAAATTGGGGTTGGCTCCCCATCCGGGGACTCTGATGGTGTAGGCCTGTCTTGGCCTTCCTGCAGGAGTCTGGTTCTGTCACCCTTGTAGAGTATTCTCTTTGGGTTTGCTTAACTGCACCTCCCCAGTAGTTCCATAAGTCCCTGTGGGGATCAACCCTTTCATTCTGTTACCTTGCGGACTTCCTGGGGACCCTGCCTGGATACGGTCTCAGCTGCCCTGTAGGCCAGACCGCTCTTCTGGGGCCTCCTGACTCCGTCAGACATGTGCCTGAGACTATGGTTCTGGTTAATTATTCCCTGACGCTATGTATACACATATATACATGTACAGCTATATACGGCTACAGGTACCCCATGCCTGGGGATGTTCCCTTTACACTTCTGGTCCAGGTGGTCCGTTGGACCCTTGGTTCAGCCCCTTAGTATAGCCATGGGCTGATTACTAATAATACTAAATATGAGGACCTACATCCCTCTACAGGTTTTGCACTTCTCCCCATGCCGGCCTTCTTGGCCTTTAGGGGGACTGCTGTTCTTGGAGTCTACAGGCGCCTCCTTAGGTATGCGCCTGATATCTATTCCAGCGCCTTTGCGCCTTGGATCGATCCCTCTGGATGCTCTCTGATCCTGGGGAAGCTTTGGCTTCCTGATAATTAAGTCTGTATTCCCGCCTTGGTCGGGTGCCCTGTTTTTGTTCCCCTTTGGGGTGTTACAAGAGTTGCCACAAGGCTTCTTTGCCTGTGCTACACTGACCTATGTTCCTTCAGGGGAGCGTTTCTCCCCCGTTACTGTTTACTCTGTTATCATGGGTGCTTTGGTATCACTGACCCTTCAGCACCAGGGTTTTTTCTCTGATAGTTCAATTACTTGACTTATGGCCTGTCTCTGTTCATACCTGCTTGGTTCTGTTATGAGCCTGACGTTGGAGCCTCTGCTCTTGTCATGCCTGTTGCAAGTTTTGCAGGTGACAGCGCCTTTACTGTCCACTGTGCCTTGTTTTTTCTGGGGATCCCACCCTGCTTATGGACACTGCTATTGGATGTCCCACATGTTATGACTATTCGGGAGCAGGACGTGCTGTATGCTTAGAATAATACAACTCTGTGAAGTACTCACCTGTAGAGTTGATATTATACGCATACAGCACGTCCTGCTCCACCCCACCCTGATTTCACTAATTCTGGATCCCCTGTATGGTGATTATTATCATTAAGATATTGCTACCAGTTATTCTGGGTGGTTGGTTCCTCCTGGCTTCTCTTCTCACTGCTTTTCAATACTGGGGATTTGTGGGAGGTCCCACGGTATATGTAGGGAGGAGCTTGTTTTCTACATGTCTCCAGTGCACGGCGCCGGAGGCGGAGGACTACCCACATGTTATGACTATTCGGGAGCAGGACGTGCTATATGCGTATAATATCAACTCTACAGGTACTTCACAGAGTTGTATTTTTAGCCTAGGGTCTGCGCCTTGCTGTCCAGAACCTTCTGGAGATAGGGGTCATCTGCCAAGTGCCTTTACAGGAAAGGGGCAGAGGCTACTGTTCCAATCTTTTCACTGTTCTCAAGAAAGACGGGTCCATCAGACCCATACTGGATTTAAAGCGCCTCAACAAATTTGTCAGATTCAAACGCTTTTGCATGGAGACTCTGCGCTCAGCTGTAAATTCACTATGCCTGGAGGACTTCATGACCTCTGTAGACATCAAGGATGCTTACCTTCATATACCAATCTTTCCAGGTCATCAGAGATTCCTCAGGTTCGCTCTGGAGGATCAGCACTACCAATTTGTGGCCTTGCCCTTCGGTCTCACCTCGGCTCCCAGGGTATTCACCAAGGTGCTGGCGGGCATTATGGCTCTGCTGAGGTCTCAGGGCATTCGCATCCTTCCTTACTTAGACGACATTCTCATCACGTCTCGGTCCTTCCAGCAGGCCGAGCTGGATACCCAGTTGGTGGTGTCCACACTGGAGTCCTTCAGCTGGGTGATCAACCATCCCAGGTCTTCCCTGTCACCGTCAATGGTCAAGTCCTTTCTGGGCATGACTCTGGATACATCTCGGGTCAGGATTCTCTGCCTCAGCAGAAGGTGGACAGTCTGCAAGTTGTTTGTAGGGGACAAGGACCCAGCATCCCTGGAGCAGGGTTTTTGTGCCTTCCCCCCTGGTAAGGAGTTCCCTCTTGTAGTGGATGAACTACTCAGACAATCTGGTTGCACGGGCTCTGTTCCTCATAGCTGTCCCCGTCCCCCTACCAGGCAGGGGATGCAGCTGGGCCCCTGTTGGTGGCGGGCTCCGAAGAGGCCCCTTATGCTTAGTCCCCCTTGGGGCCTTCTGCAACTTCTTCTATTGTTTGTAGGGGACAAGGACCCAGCATCCCTGGAGCAGGGTCTGTGTGCCTTCCCCCCTGGTAAGGAGGTCCCTCTTGTAGTGGATGAACTCAAGGAATCTGTCTGGGGGCAGTTCCCTTCTTGCCCCTTCCTGAGAGATGGTCACCATGGATGCCAATCGATCAGGTTGGGGGGGGGTTTCTTCTGGAACTCCCTGCGGTTCCAGGGGAGGTGGGGCCCTTAGGAGGCCCATACACCTATCAATGTTTGAAACATTGAGCATTCAGGTTAGTTCTAACTCGCTTGACTACTCCTCTTCAGGACCTGCCTGTTCGGGGGCGCTCGGTCTATCTGACGGCAGTGGCCTACATTAATCATCAGGGAGGGACCCGGAGCAGGAGGGTCCTCCAGGAACTGTCTCTGATCCTGATCTGGGTGGAGGACAATGTTCCCTGCATATCAGCGATATTCGCTCCGGGGGGGGGTCCCTCTGCAACAGGGTGTATCAATCCCTGTGTCACTATGGGGACCAACCAGTGGTGGATCTGTTTGTGTCCCGTCATGATCACAAGCTCTCGGCCCTTGTTTTCCTGTCCCAGGATCCTCTGGCCGTGGTCACGGAGGCCTTAGTAACGTCATGGCAGGACATTCTGTTCTGTATGTCTTTTCTCCATTCCCCCTGCTAGGCAGGGTCCGGCGCAAGATTGCTATGGAAGGGGGGCCAGTGATTTTGGTGGCCCCCGGGTGGCCAAGAAGAGTGTGGTTCGCAGACATGGTACAGAGGGCAGTAGATCAGTACGTTCTGCCAGGTGTGCCAGATCTGCTCACTCAGGGCCCATTACGTCACCCCAATCTACAGACTCTGGCCTTGACGGCCTGGCTGCTGAAACATCCATCTTGGTGGAGACAGGCTTATCTGTCTCGGTGTTTGAGACCATGGGAAGACTAGGAGCAAACTTCTTCTTCTTCCATCTATTATAGGGTATCGTGTACCCTTATTGATTGGTGTGAGTCTAGGTCTCTTCCCTGTCGGGTGTTCTCTGTCCCCAGGGTTCTAGAGTTATTACAGCATGGTTGGAGTCGGGTCTCCAACTCAGTACTCTGAAGGGTCAGGTTCTGCCCTGTCAGTCTTCCTTTAGAAGCCTTTTGATCAGCTTTCCTTGGTTAAGACTTTCTCTCAAGGGGTTACTCATGTGCGTCCCCCACATAATTCTATGGTCCCTGTTGGGATTTGAACTTGGTTCTGTCTGCCTTGCAGGATGTTCCCTTTGGACCTATTCAGGATGCTGTCTGGCTGTTCTTACCCTCAAGGTTGTCTTTCTGGTGACTGTTACTTCGGTCAGACATGTGTCTGAGCTGGCGGCTCTGGCTATCTTGCCCCCATTCTTTGAGGTACACCAGAATAGGTGGTGTTCCGCCTTAAGCCAGAGTTTCTGCCTAAGGTGTGTCTTTGGTTCATTGATTCAAGATATTGTTCTTCCTTCTTGTGCCCTATTCCTAGCAACGCTGAGGAAAGGGTTCTGCATTCCTTGGACAGGTGTTGGAAGTGTTCCTTGGTAGTCACTGTGTCTTTAGGAGAACTGATGCTCCTTTGGGCCTACGGCCACTCCATCCTGAATGCGCCCGATCTCGTTTGATCTCGGGTCTATCATTACTATCATTACTTGGATAGGATGGTCTCTTCTGGTCCTAAGGAAGGTTTTGGCTCTTGCCAAGTCTACTATTAGCAAATGGATTCGTCAGGCTGTGAATCAGGCCTATCCCTCTAAGGGGAAGAATCTTCCCTTTCGCCTTACTGCTCATTCTTCCTGTGCTATGGGTGCCTCTTGGGCTTTTCAGCACCAGGCTTCTGTTGAACAAGTTTGCTAGGCCGCTACTTGGTCTTCTGTTCACACCTTTTCAAAGTTACAAGGTTGATGTTAGGGCCTCAGCTCATGCTGTCTTGGCTGCAAGGTTTTGCAGGTGACAGTGGTTTGAACTGTCTTCTGTTGCCTTTTTTGTTGGGGATCCCACCCTACTTTATGGACACTGCTATTGGATGTCCCAAGTGTAAATAATCTATTTGGAGCAGGACGTACTGTATACTAAGAATAATACAATTCTGTGAAATACTCACCTGTAGAATTGATATTATTTGTATACAGTACGTCCTGCTCCACCCCACCCTGGTTTTTTTGCATTATTCTGGATCCCCTGTATGGTGATTGTTATCATTGTTATAGTTACCAGTTTTTGGTGGTTAATTCTCCCGGCTTCTTGTTCACTGCTTTTCAATGCTGGGGATTTGTGGGAGGTCCCCGGGTATTTGAGGGGCCGGGAGGAGCCTGTTTTGCATGTCTCTGCAGTGCAGCGCCATCTGGCGGAGGATAACCCAAGTGTAAGTAATCTATTTGGAGCAGGACGTACTGTATACAAATAATATCAATTCTACAGGTGAGTATTTCACAGAATTGTATTTTCTGGTTCCGTGCTGGGAGACAGTCACCACAGATGCCAGTCTGACAGGTTGGGGGGGGGGGTTTCTGGAAATCCCTGAAATTCCAGGGTCAGTGGGGCCCTCATGAGGCCCACACCCATATCAACATTCTGGAACTGAGGGCGATATGGTTGGTGACTGACCTCTTGTCAGTTTGGGATCGGGACCCGGTGTCCCTGGATCAGGTGTTTGTTCTGTCCCCTCTGGCCAAGCGGTCTCTCTCGTGGTGGCTAGACTCAAGAAACCTGTTGGTGGGCAGATTCTTTCTGGCTCCATGCTGGGAGACAGCCACCACAGATGCCAGTCTGACAGGTTGGGGGGGGTTCTGGAAATCCCTGAAATTCCAGGGTCAGTGGGGCCCTCAGGAGGCCCACACCCATATCAACATTCTGGAACTGAGGGCGATATGGTTGGTTCTCGCCCAACTGACTCCACACCTTAGGTGTCGGGCTGTTCAGGTCCGCTCGGACAACCAGACGGCGGTTGCCTACATCAATCATCAGGGAGGGACCCGGAGCATGAGGGCCCTCAAGGAAGTGTCTCTGATACTGTCCTGGGCAGAGGAGAACGTCCACTGCATCTCGGCAGTGTACATCCCGGGAGTGGAGAATCTGGAGGCAGACTCCCTCAGCAGGGGGACTTCTCGCCTGGGAGAATGGTCCCTCAGCAGCAGGGTGTTTCGCTCCCTGTGCCACCGTTGGGGTCAGCCGGATGTGGATCTGTTTGCGTCCCGCCACAATCACAAGCTTCCAGCCTTTGTCTCTCTGTCCCAGGACCCTCTGGCCTTGGATGCACTAGCAATGTCTTGGCAGAGCTTTCAGCTCCTTTATGTGTTCCCTTCGTTTCCTCTGCTGGGCAGGGTGCTGCGCAAGATATCCCAGGAAGGGGTGCCAACCATCCTGGTGGCCCCACGTTGGCCAAGAAGAGTGTGGTTCGCAGACATCGTGGGGTGGCAGTAGATCAGTATGCTCTGCCCAAGGATCCAGACCTGCTCACTCAGGGGCAGCTACGCCATCCCAATTTACAAACGCTGGCTTTAACGGCCTGGCTGCTGAAACCTCCATCTTGATGGAAAAGGGGCTGCCTGCCTCTGTTGTTAATACCATGATTAGGGCTAGGAAGAAGTCCTCGTCCTCCATCTACTATAGGTTATGGCATGCTTATATTGACTGTTGTGAGTCTAAGTCGTTTCCCTGTCCAGTGTTTTCTGTCCCTAGGATTCTGGAGTTTCTGCAACATGGTTTGGATTTGGGTCTTCAACTTAGTACCCTTAAAGGTCATGTTTCTGCCTTGGCCATTTTCTTCCAAAGAACTTTGCTCACCATCGTTTGGTTAAGACCTTCTTCCAGGGGGTTACTCATGCGCGTCCCCCACGTAAGCCTATGTTACCAGTCTGGGATTTGAACTTGTTCTTATCTGCCTTGCAGGGGTCTCCCTTTGAGCCCTTGCGTGAGGCCCCTTTGTCCATTTTGACGCTTAAGGTAGTCTTTTTGGTGTCCATCACCTCTGTTAGGCGTGTTTCTGAGTTGGCGGCGCTTTACATCAAACCCCCTTACTTTGAGAGACATCAGGACAAGGTGGTGTTTCGTTTTAAAGTGGACCAACACCCTCCACTGATCGGCACGGGAATCCATAAGATTCCCGGACCGATCAGCCCCCTGACTGTGTGAAACCCCTAAATCCCTACCTGCTCCTCGATCCAGCGGCGGCCGCCGTCTCCCGCGCGTCCCTCTTGCAGGACGTGCACCCGCGCCGGCCGTTTGTGAATGGCCGGCGTGGGCGCGCGCCCTGTAAGAGTGATGCGCGGGAGGCGGCGGCGGGCGCGCTCTCTTGTCCGTCGCTGCCTCCCGCTTGTCCGTTGGCGGGGATTGGCAGCAGCGGTCACGTGGGAGCGGGGAGAGATGAGTTTTTGGGGCTTTCTGGGGGGTTTCACCCCGCCGAAGTGGACCAAAACCCAGGATAGTCAAAATCCTGGGTGTTGGTCCACTTTAAGCCAGATTTTCTCCCTAAGGTTGTGTCTGCTTTTCAGCTCAATCAGGACATTGTTTTGCCTTCTCTGTGTCCTAATCCTAGTAACCCTAAGGAGAGGGTTTTGCAGTCTCTGGATGTGGTTAGGAATCTGAAGTTCTATTTGGTGGCTACTGAATCCTTCAGGAAGACTGATGCTCTTTTTGTGCTCCCGTCTGGACCTAAGAAGTCCACTATCAGCAAGTGGATCCGTCAGGGTGTGGTACAGACCTATTCTGCTAAGGTGTAGGAGCCTACCTTCCCGCCTTACTGCTCATTCTACTCGTGCTATTGGTGCCTCTTGGGCTTTTCAGCACCAAGCTTCTGTTGAACAAGTTTGCAAGGCTGCTACTTGGTCTTCTGTTCACACTTTTTCTAAGTTTTACAAGGTTGATGTTAGGGCCTCAGCTAATGCTGCTTTTGGTCGCAAAGTTCTGCAGGTGGCAGTGGTTTAAACTGCCCGCTGTTACTTTTTGGGGATCCCACCCTACCTTACAGACACTGCTATTGGATGTCCCAAGTGTAAGGAATCTTCTGGAACAGGACATGCTGTATACTTAGAATAATACAATTCTGTGATTACTTACCTGTAGAATTGGTAGTATACGTATATAGCCCCTTCTGTTCCATCCCACCCTTGTTATCATTATTCTTAGTTACCTCTTATGGTGATTGTTCACATTCTTGAATTCTGGTTATTAGTGTTCTCCCGGCTTCATGTTAACTGCTTGTCAATACTGGGGAATTTGTGGGAGGTCCCTGGCTTATATAGGGCCGGGAGGAGCCACAAGCTGTTTTCTGCAGTCCAGCGCCATCTTGTGGATGTATAATCCAAGTGTAACGAATCTTCTGGAACAGGATGTGCTGTATACGTATAATACCAATTCTACAGGTGAGTAATCACAGAATTGTATTTTTTGTTCAGATTAGGTTATTTTGATTATAGGGTTTCAAAATGTCAGTTGTTTCTAGTAATTAGAGAGGTCTAGTGAGCCCTGTAGATTAAAGCCTCCCACCAATAACTCCCTAACAAGATTGTTTTTTTTTTTTTATTGGCATTGGATAGGCACAGTGGATACAGCACGACATCTGTGCAATTCATTTAAAAATGATTTATTAAAAATAAAGCCTCAAATAATGTGCTCGCATAAGTGCTAACTGGAGATGGAGTTGCGTTCAGAAATAGCCAAACACATTTAAATTCACAATGCGTCCCATGCAGACTGTCATTCATAGTCTGACACTGCACATCTTACCTTACCTGGACTGTGCATGTGATTGCGCCTCTCTTCCTGTGCCCCCTACCATTGTCTCTATGAGCTGGCACATCCCCTCCATTCACTGCAATGGATATACATAACACGGCCCTTTCCACTTCAGTGAATGGAGCTGGTGTGCCAGCTCGCAGTGACTGATGGCGGGGGGGTGTCTGCATCAGAGGACACAGGAAGAGACTTGCAGTCAGGTGTGCAGTGTGGGCCGTGGACCAGCTTCAGGTAAGATCTAAAGCATCAGACTATGAATGACATTTTGCATGGGATACATGGGGAGTATTGTTTTTTTTTTCTGTTAATAGTCCATTTACAACCTTTTCTCACATAACGCTCGTCTGTTCTAGTAAGGTTTTTCTTGGTTGCATTTAACAGAAAAGCCATGGTTCAAAAAACATTTACAAGACATCAAAAGTGATCTCATTGTTGAAAGGTCAGAAGACTGGTACAAAATACGTTTCCACTGAAGACTGTCAACAAGCAATGGAGAGAATGTGCAATGATATGAAAAACTGGATGCCTCTCAATACGTGAGAAGAGGACCTAGCAATCACCTAGCGCTGTACATAAGGTCGGCACAAAGTGACCTCCCCTAAGACTGGACTTGATTCTTGTGCCACCATTGTGGATTAGGGCTAGGCAAGTAAAGGAAGTCTTTAATGACTTTCTAACAACTATTAGAAAGGCATATACTCTTGACATCCGGGATCCTTGCATGGTATCCCTGGAGTAACCTATCTGGCTCACATTGCCAGCAGTTGCACAATAATGTGCTCGGTCACCCTGATAGTCTGCTTCTGGTGATGTGGGCTGTGCTACCTGGAAGAGGTAAGTACCCAGATGGCCCTATTTATTAGTGCATTGGTGCTGATGCATAGAATGTGAGCCCTGCTACTGTGTATTAAAGAGGAAGTCTGGTCATTTCTGACCATAGTTCCTCTTTAAGTTGTTGGTACCCAGTCGCTGTTCCTATTGCTAAACGTGTGCCAGGCCACAAGTCTCATAGATTTTGGACTAAAGTATTTAACCCTTTAAGTGCCGGCCTTCCTAGAATTTTTGTCACCCTTTGTTGCCAGACCACTTTTCACGATTTTCCAGGAAAATTATATATTGTTGTTTTTTTTTTTTTTTAACAACACCAAAACAGAGAGTCCCAAACTCCCTAAATCCACCCCCTATAGTGAATGGCACCACTCAGGTTATGATTACAAATTAATACTTCTTTATTCAAATCATTTACTATATACATACATTTTAAAAAAGGTTAGTTAAAATACATATATTTACACACAATTCCCCGAAGAGGGGGTGGAGAAACAGAATGGACGGAGGGGGGGGCAGGACAACACTAACAAGAGTGTCCAGA
The DNA here is from genome assembly GCA_027917425.1 of Gastrophryne carolinensis. Lineage (NCBI taxonomy): Eukaryota > Metazoa > Chordata > Amphibia > Anura > Microhylidae > Gastrophryne > Gastrophryne carolinensis. The sequence continues at coordinate 261,061,154 of CM051234.1, forward strand.
TGGAAAATGCTTAATGGCTATATTAATAAATCAGTGGTATCCATTAATCTGCTACTGCTCTAAGTCCCAATGCTGCCTATCCTTTGCCTTGCCCTGGAGAAGTGACGCGGGACGTCATGCAACGCGTCGGTTGGGAGAGGAGGGGGTGCGTTTGGCCGGTCACTGGAATGATGTAAGTCACTGTGCAATGTTATATACGTGTCTGCTCTTACCTCCCTATGGCTGTCCTTAGGATAGATGTGGATAGATTGTTTTGATACATGGCACATAGCACTTTATGTATATACAATATATAAGTTTTTTGCACGTTTTTGTACATTAATAATTAATTGTTTTATGAATTAGTCACTTGTGGATAGGCAGCATTGGGACTTAGAGCAGTAGCAGATTAATAGATACCACTGATTTATTAATATAGCCATTAAGCATTTTCCATCTGGACACTCTTGTTAGTGTTGTCCTGCCCCCCCCCCCCCCCCCCTTCGGGGAATTGTGTGTAAATATATGTATTTTAACTAACCTTTTTTAAAATGTATGTATATAGTAAATGATTTGAATAAAGAAGTATTAATTTGTAATCATAACCTGAGTGGTGCCATTCACTATAGGGGGTGGATTTAGGGAGTTTGGGACTCTCTGTTTTGGTGTTTCTGGTTCATATTGTTTTTTTTTTAAGCAGAGTCTGAGCTTCAACATGAAATGTCTTGTTTGGCCTTTTTTTAGTGTATTCTCAATACTTTTGGGTGAAATATGTGCAAACAAATCAAAAAAAATCTATTTTTTGCAATTTGTAGTGTTTTTTTTGTAATAAAACATTTGGCAATAAAACCTTATTACGTGTGAAACCCAATTTCTTCCGGTTACAGCGGTACCACATATGTATTGGTAGACACCCTTGCCTGCCCAGGAGACTCCCCCAAACTGAAACAAAGCTTTAGGAGATTTTCAGATAAAATACAACTGCGATATGCGCACCTTGCAGATTTTCCAGAAAACAACCCTTTACATTTGAAATACCCCCCACAAACTATATATTCTCTGGAAGTACTTGCCTCAAGCTTTCTAGGCATACCAGGCTTGTTTATGTGGGTGTAGTTTTGTGGCAGTAATCCCTCAATCAGTTCTTTGGTTGCACAGAGTTTCCCTAAAAAAGAATAAAAAAGAAACCACATTTTCCTAAAAAAACTATATGCAAACAAGAAAAAACAAGTAAAATCTGAATCCTGGTATGCATCTCATCTGACTTCATCTGCAACTTTTAACCCTTTGCTGCCCATACAAATCCTGCTGTATTTCTCTAATCCTGGTATGCATCTCATCTGACTTCATCTGCAACTTTTAACCCTTTGCTGCCCATACAAATCCTGCTGTATTTCTCTAATCCTGGTATGCATCTCATCTGACTTCATCTGCAACTTTTAACCCTTTGCTGCCCATACAAATCCTGCTGTATTTCTCGCATCAGATTCACTATTTAAACATGATATTTCCCGTGTTATCTTAATTGTGCATATGCCTTATTTAAGAGTTATGTAATCCTTTTTTGGTTTTTTTTTTTTTTTTTTTGAATGCCCCATCTGGTTCCCCTGCCCATATCTATATTTGTGATACTATCATCTGTGACTATCTCCTATACTTAAACTGACCAATATTGCCCCTTGTGTGTTCACTGAACCCTAGCATCATTCCATTTGATGTTTTATTACCTTATGTGCCCTCCCTGACCAAACTTTAAGGACTGACCTAGCCCCACCCTTTAGGCCCAAGTGTTGTGCATGAGCTAATCACAGGCACTTAGGTACTGCTCATATTGAGTGAATAGTGGCTGCAAGTCACTATGGCTGCAAATCAGACTCCTTTCCAAGTCTGACTCCTTCTAAGTCTGCAGCGAATTTAACCCGAATTCAACCTGGAGGAAACCTGCACCGGATTCTGCTTGTTTGATTAGCCCAGCATCAACAACAATGATCACCTTCTACCTCATCACACTGCTTCCTCTTACCCTCAGAATCCTAGGCACACCGTATCCCCCTGCTCCCGGTAAGTCCCTATATATCACCCCCTCTCTGCTCTCCTCCCCTTACCTCTCTGCTCATGAATTCCTTTCCTTGGCAAAATCACTTACCCCCTCTATATCCAAGCACAAGACACATTACTCCACCATCAAAAGCCACAACCATCTCTTCTCTCTCCTTTTACTCTTACTTGCCGCCGGTGACATCAGTCCTAATCCAGGCCCACTCTCTCCACCCCCCTCCTCCATACCTATTCACTTTTCATCAAAGCCAAAAGTCTACAACCGTGTTAAACCGGGATACACACGCAACCTATCTAATCTGATACAGCTTAGTCACTCTCCATCCCTTCCCGACACTGTCACCTGCGCACTGTGAAATGCACGCTCAGTGCGCAATAAACTCACCTATATTCACAATCTGTTTCTCTCTAACTCTTTTACCTTCATGGGGTTCACAGAAACATGGCTTACCCCATCAGATACAGCTTCAGCTGCTGCCCTCTCACATGGGGGACTACATCTCAGCCACACCACAAGATCCAACAACAAACAGGGTGGGGGTGTCGGCATCCTTCTATCCAAACTCTGCTCCTTTAACCCACTCCCTGCCTTGCCATCTCTATCCTTCTCATCTTTTGAAGTTCACTGTGTCCGCTTATATTCTCCCTGTAACCTGAAAATCGCAGTCATCTACCGCCCTCCTGGAACTACTACTCTCTTCTTCGACCACTTTTCTACCTGGCTCCTACACTAGCAACCCTGCTGCCACCAGACTACTGTCACTAACCTCATCTTTCGGCCTCAAGCAATGGTCTACTACACCCACCCACAAAGACGGCCACACAATTGACCTCCTCTTCTCTCACCTCTGCTCTCTATCAAACCTCTCGTCCTCTTTGCTCCCCCTCTCTGACCATAATCTGCTGACTATGACCCTCTCTCCAATGCCTGCAAACCCCCTTCCACACAAACCCACAACTCAACGCAGGAACTTAAGAAACCTAGACCTTCAGTCCTTTTCTGCCTCACTTCAACCTCTTCAGACCTTGACCTCATTCACGGACATAGACGCTGCATCATCACACTACCATAATACTCTCTCCTCAGCTCTGGACGTTGTCGCCCCCCTCACCTATAGCCGTCCTCGCACCAAAAACCCCCAACCCTGGCTAAATGCAAGCACAGCCAGATTGAAACAGCTGTCTCGAGCTGCTGAACGGCGATGGAGGAAAACCAAAGCCAATCATGACTTTCTATTCTATAAACAAGCCCTTCAGGATCTCAGGACGGCCCTTTCATCTGCTAAGCAAGCTTATTTCTCCTCACTGATTTCTGAACAAGCCCGGAATCCCAAACAACTCTTCAATACTTTCAGTTCCTTACTCCGCCCTCCACCTCCTCCTCCAACCTCCCAAATAACAGCAGAAGAATTTTCGACATTCTTCAAAGGAAAAATTGACAACATTCGACTTGGCTTTGCCCCTCAGAATCCCTCACCACTTCAAACTATCCCCCCGCCTCACTCTCTTACTTTCTACACTCCAATAACTGAGCCTGGACTAACCTCTCTCATATCTAGGGCCCACCTGACTACCTGCTCCCTCGATCCTATTCCATCCCACCTTATTCCTCAACTGTCTTCATCCCTCACTCCAGCCTTAACCTCCATATTCAACCTTTCTCTCTCCACTGGCACCTTTCCTTCTTCCTACAAACATGCTGTTATTACTCCGATACTCAAGAAACCCTCTCTCGACCCCTCTGCCCTCTCCAGCTACCGCCCTATCTCACTACTCCCTTTCTCCTCCAAACTTCTTGAACAACATGTCCACTCAGAACTGTCACAATACTTATCCACCAACAATTTATTTGACCCCTTACAATCAGGATTCCGCCGTAACCACTCCACTGAAACTGCCCTCACCAAAGCCACAATGATCTGCTCACTGCCAAAAGCAAAGGTCACTACTCCATCCTTATCCTTCTTGACCTCTCCTCAGCCTTTGATACTGTCGACCACTCTCTGCTTATTGATATTCTCTCCTCTCTCGGGGTTCAAGGGCTTGCACTCTCTTGGCTCAACTCTTACCTCTCTGATAGATCATTCAGTGTATTCTATTCTAACACAGTCTCATCCTCACGTTCCCTTTCTGTTGGTGTGCCACAAGGTTCTGTCCTAGGCCCCCTACTTTTCTCAGTCTACACCCATGGCCTTGGCAAACTTATAACTTCATTAGGCTTCCAATACCACTTCTATGCGGATGACACTCAGATATATCTCTCAGGCCCCAATCTCTCCTCTCTACTATCTTGTCTCCCCAACTGCCTCTCAGCTATTTCTTCATTCATGTCATCTCGCTACCTCAAGCTAAACATGGACAAGACAGAACTGGTCATTTTCCCACCATCTAACTCCCCTCCCCTCTCTAACACGTCTATTTCTGTCAACAATTACACAATAACACAACTCCCCAAGCTCGGTGCCTGGGAGTCATTCTGGACTCTGCCCTCTCTTTCAAACCACATATTCACTCCCTGGCCACCTCCTGTCGCCTCCAACTTAAAAACATCTCCCGCATCCGTCCTTTCCTCTCACCTGACACCACTAAAATGCTAGTGCATGCCCTGGTCATATCCCGTCTGGATTACTGCAACATCCTTCTTTGTGGCCTACCAACTAACAGACTGGCACCCCTCCAATCTATCCTGAACTCTGCTGCTCGCCTCATCCATCTCTCCTCTCGCTACTCTAGTTCTGCGCCTCTCTGCCAATCCCTACACTGGCTGCCAGTCCCACAGCGAATCCTGTTCAAAACTCTAACTCTCGCCTACAAAGCTCTCTCCAACCAGGCCCCTCCCTATATCTCATCTCTAATCCAACAGTATCAACCTAGACGCAGCCTCCGCTCTTCTGCCGACCTTCTCCTGTCCTCCACCCTGGTCACCTCCTCTCACGCCCGCCTCCAGGACTTCTCACGTGCAACTTCAATCTTCTGGAATGCCCTCCCGCACTCAATCCGCCACTCCACAACCCTCAAAACCTTAAAACGCGCTTATTCAGACAAGCATATAATCTGGCCTAACCAATCTTCTAAAGAGCACATGCCACAAAGCTCAATACTGACTGTTTGTGATCCTTGCCCCTCGTCTTCACCCCTCTTCCTTTAGACTGTAAGCTCGCAAAGGGCAGGGCTCTCTCCCCTATTGTATCTTGTACTCAGAATATCCATTGTCATCTCTGTAAAACTGCATTTGAAATAGTATATGTATCGTATGTTTCTACCCTGTCTGTAATTACTACTTTGTAAAGCGCTACGGAAGATGATGGCGCTATATAAATAAACAATAATAATAATAATCTGAAGAAGCAACATCCCCCGAACAGAACGGTACCCAACATGCATAGCTATTGTCAAGGGAAGAGTTGGCAAACACCCCAAAGTAAAGCATGTGCGTAACGGTAATTTTACTTGAAAATTTAAGCTCTGCAGACAAAGTGCCCACCTTGCAATTTTTCACCAATCCAACCCTTTACATTTGGAATACCACCCACAAACCATATATTCCCTGAAAGTACACATGTTAAGCTTTCTAAGTGTACCCAGCTTGATGTAGTGGGATCATCTTTCTGGAAGTAATCCCTTGAAGAATTCTTAGGTTGCACAGGGTTTCCCTAAAAAAAAATTATAAAAAAGCAGAATAAAAAACATGTTTTCCTAAAATATCAATATGTAAACAAGAAAAAACAAGCTAAATCTGAAAGCACAAGGTCCCTCGAGCAGAACAATACCCAACATGCATAGGTACTATTAACCCTTTTAATTGCCAGCCTACTTGAAGTTTTGTCACCGTCTGACAGGTCATTTTTCCCCATTTTGCGCCATGTTTAACCGTGATTTTTGCCGGAATTTCCAGGAAAATATATATATATTTTGCAGCAGAGTTTAGGCTAAAACATGAAATGTCTTGTTTGCAATTTTTCTACAGTTTGTTAAATATTTTTGCATAAAAAACAAAAAAATAAATAAAATAATTTTTAGACAATTGTCTCCTTTATTTTAAATAAAACATTTGTTTTATTAATAAAAACCATATTGCATGTAAAAGCCCCATTTCTCCCGATTACAACGGTACCACATATGTATCGGTAGCCCCCCATTCTTGCCCAGGAGACCCCCAAACTGAAAAGAGCACTTTATAACATTTACAAATAAAATACTACTATCCACACTATAAACATAAGGGGTTAATTTTAAAAAAACTGACTTTTTTGGGGTGAATTTTAAGGGTTAAAAACCCTTATAAATCCAAAGAAAATGATGTGGGGTCCCCCTTACCCATCATAACCAGCCCGGGACCAGCTATGGGGGCTTGTAGGAACAGGGCGAAGGGGCCAGTTTTGGTGGCCCCCGCCCTGACGGCTACAAGCTCTGTGGGCCGGGGAGGCAGGTAATTGGGGGTGCCGGGGGCTAATGGCAAGTCACCCGCTAGCCACAGGTGACTTGCCAGGCCCCAGCCTTGTGAACTGGTATAGGGGTCTCATGGATCCCTTACCAGTTCACAAGAGGTTAAATGTAAAAAAAAACACAGACACATGGAGAAAAAAATATTTTATTTGTTTTTTTTGTTTTTTTATACTTACCTCCCATCCATCCTCGACCACTGTGTCACATGCTGATCAAGCTGGCTTCTGCTCTCCTGCTGCTGCTGGAAGTCTTTTATAGCAACAGAGCATGAGGGGTTAATTAAAAAAAAATGACATAGGGTCCCCATTTTTTGGGGAATTTTAAGGGTTAGGCTAACCCTAACCCTTAAAAAAAAAAAAAATTACATAGGGTCCCCCTACCCATCATAACCAGCCCACGACCAGCTATGGGGGCTTGTAGGAACAGGGTGCAGGGGCCAGCTTTTGTGGCCCCCCACCCTGCAGCCTACAAGCCCACATACCCTGTGTGGGCCCGGGCTCTTCTGCTCCCCCCCTGGGCTTTGGGGAGGCAGGTAATTGGGGGTGTGGGGGTTAATGGCAAGTCACCCGCTAGCTGCAGGTCATCTCGTGGATCCCTTACCAGTTCATAAAGGGTTAACAGTAAAAAAAAAAAACAGACACATAAGAAAAAATGACTTTTATTAAAAAATAAAAACTTTTTTTTTTTACTTACCTCCAATTGTCAGCTCCTGTGTCCCTCGATGTGATGACAGATGCGAATATGCTGGCTACAGTAGTAGAGGGGCAGGCCCCTCTGCTCCTGTGGCCAGCATGATCGCATCTGAATAAACAACAGCCGGGAGCCAGGATGACACCCGGTGAGTGACGTCACTCCTTGTCTGTTATTCAACAGGTACAGGGAGAAAAAACTTGAAAGATTCTTCCTTGGTTCCTGTTTTTGTGACATAAACATACATATAATCACACACATTTACTTATCCTTATAACAACAATAAGAAACAAAGAAAGAACTAGAGACCAACACAGAAATAGTAATCAAACCAGCAGATAAATGGGGGATATAGTAATCATGACAACGCACCATTATGAAACCATGTGTTACCACTTTTTGTTGTTTAGGATTTTGTATCAGAAGTCACCCATGGCAATGCTCAAAAAGGAGGAGGCAGGATATAATAAAATTAATAGATCCTATGAGCACAAAGTAATCACCAAGTCCACATAGGAATTTTTGACAGTCGAGAAACCTACAATACAAACTTTCTATGCATTACCAAAGGTCCACAAATCAACAACTATATCACCAGGTACAAGGGACCGCAATGGGGACGACCTGTGCACCCTCCTTTGCAAACCTATACCTAGGCTGGTGGGAGAAAAAAGTATGGAAGGAGGAGACCACATCAGCGTATACAAATCAGCTATCCACATGGTTCCGATATATAGATGACATATTTTTGTTAGTCAGACCTAACAAAATTCGTAGAAATTCTCTACAAAAATCAATTGAACCTACAATTTATGCTAGACCATAATGAGGGAGAAGTTTCCTTCCTAGACCTAAAGAGATTAGACACCGAAGGTACAGTAACCATAAACTTATATAGGAAACCTACTGCAGCTAATATCTTGAGGGCAACAAGCTTGCGCCCAATCAAGCTGAAAGAAAATATCCCATATGGTGAATATCTAAGGGCCAAAAGAAACTGTACCTCGGAGGAGAACTTTAAGGTAGTGGTCAAAGAAATCAGAACAGGGTTACCACAAGAAAACCCTGAAAAAAGTATACAATAGAGTACAAACCAAAAATAGAGACCTTCTGCTGAATCCAGGAAAAAGAGGTACAGGACAGTAACGGCTGGAGCATGTCCCCTTTACACTTACCTACAACCAGCAACATTAGAAAATAAGATAGATATTAAAAAACAATTGGCACATAATGAAAAAAGACCCAGAAAGGGGAGACCTGATACTAACATTTAGGAGAAGACGGTCCATAAGGGACCACATCATCCAGAGCTTATATGTGAAGGCTTCAAGAGCTGCCAATGCATTAAGCTACAGAGGTAAGACCAGCTCCCAACAGGTCAGAGAATCTAATTGCAACATTTCACTAATTGTAACTCCACCAACCTGGTATACTCATTAACATGCACATGTCCACAATTTTATATAGGAAAAACCAACAGAAAGTAAAAAAAAAAAAAAAAAAAAAACAGGGTCTATGAACTCGTTCGTGACATTAAACAAAAAAAATCTAAGTACCCTGGCGGGGAGGCATTTTGCCGCCCACCACAGGGTCATCCCAAAAGGTGTAACATTCCAGGTGTTGGAAAGAATCCACCCACATCCAAGATAGTGAAAAGAACACTACAATGTGAAACTAAGAGGATCTCGAAGCAACTGTACCCCCAGGTCTAAATGAGTCATGTAGCTTTGTCCCATTTCTAAAATGAGTCACCACCAAGGACAGAATTATATGGCAAAAAGAATCACAGAATAAACTGAAATGAAATAAGTAAGAGTTCCACAAAAGAACAAAGTATCCCACAATGGTAAGGAAAAAACTAATAACATACTATTATGATGATGAAGAGATGTTTGAACTTTTAATATTGTATGTGCACTGTTATTCTCAGAATGTTTTATTTACATTGTTACTTACTGTTAAATTGTCACATAGTCCCCATTGGGCTTTATAATTATTACAATTAGTACCAAAGTGAATTTAAATTGACAGACATAGACACAATAACAGGTGCACAGCTTACAGGGGATCAGGACGCCAGGGTCTAGCAGGGACTCCTCCAACCCTTCAACTTGGTGATATTTTGCACTTTAACTATTTACAAACAATCCTCCTTGGGGCAATTTGGCTGGCTGTTTGTTTTCTCTTTTTATATGGGATAAATATTTCTTGATTGATGTATTGTAGCACTGTAGCACTTTTTAGTCAGCACTTAGCACTTTAACATTGCACTAGTTACTTTATACTTATGTATTATATATTGTGTGATAGGGATTTATTCAAAAGGGGAGGAGGGATGGTTGTTTTTGTCCCTGCTATTGGATTTTGTTTTTAACATATATGTGATGGTGTATTTGTAACCATTAATAAATATTGATTCATTTATGATACTGATTTGGTGGTGCCTGAGGTTTTCTCCGGTGGCAGCTGGGGCCACATACTCTGCGTGTTTGTGCTTGGATATACTTTATTGGTGGCTCCTTTAAGGCACACCTATATATGTATATAAAAAAAGAGTGGTGCATTGAAACTTTAAAATTTAAACAGGTGCACAGCTTACAGACGTGAGTGCAAACCGAGACCGCAATATAATATAGCAATGACAACCAACAAAATGGCCACGGGTTATTAGCGACTCACATAATAAACAACAGAATGGCTCCCGCCAGTATAAGCGCCCGGACGAGTTACGAAAAGGAAGGGGCCACCTAGGTAAGACACACACATGTATAAAGTAGCAATTATGATATTTCAAAGCATAAATTCATTACAAATATTTATAAATAAATAAATTCAAAGTACTAAAACAGGTGGAACATAATACCTAATGCACATAACCTTTTAAAAAACGTTTCATACTGAAAAATGAATTTGATCATATGTACAATATCTTGTAGATAATAAGCTAAATGTACTGAAGAAGCAGTAGGCTGCAAAACATTTTTATATAGACGCTTATTTAAATGTGTGTAATTATATACATGTTTTTGTCACAAAAACGGGGAAACCAAGGGACACCTTGATAGGGCTAATAAAGAAGACTCCTTTAAAAGTTCAATAGTTTTTTCTCCCTGCACCTGTTGAATAACAGACAAAGAGAAATGCCCCACCTCCACGATATCTGAGCAGCCATTAAGGAGTCCAAGTCAAGTATATTGCTTTCTTAAACTAACCAATTAAAAGGGCTACTTAGCCCCAGATGGAACTAGTCTGTTATATATTTCATGCAGCTGAACAGGTTATAGCAAGAGCTTGGAAAACTACTAACCTAGAATTTAAAGTTATGTCACAACTCGTTCACTTGTATGGCAGCCAATGAGGTTTGACGTGCAAGCCCAGTCAGCAATCCTAATTAGTCATTGAAAATCATGTAATTGGTAGCCATTAGTAACTCAGGAAGTGTTAAAGCAGACCAAAACCAACATTTTTAACGAGCATCCCCCAAATTGCTCCCCCATATGACGAGCACCTTTTGGCAATTTTCACTGCTGCTGCATTTCTCTAATCACAGATAATGGCGCCTGTTTTAGCTGTAAAGCTCTGCCTACTCCATTCATTGCCACTGCTGTGTGTGGCAATAATGTCATTGCCACACCTATGCAATGGCTGATCACTTCCATCTCACACCGAGGGACAGCAAAAAATCTGTGTTCATGGATGATTCGAAAAGTGAAAATACCCATTTCTAGTTCTACACCCTAAGAAGGGAGCATCGACAGGGGCTATGGCCAAATGTATTTCACAAGTTCAGTGGGTTTTGGTCCACTTTAAGCATACAGGTATATGACTGCTTTATGTATTCAGTGCATGTAGCAGCAGGTAGTCCCCTTCTGGAGTTAAAATGCTGGTCTAACATTCTATAGAAAGTCAGGACATTTATGCAAAGTTACTAGGAAGTTACATTTAAAAACAAACAACAAATTGTAACCATGCGTTAGGAGGTGTAGGCACTTTAGACAAGTGTCTGGGGTCACACATTACCAGGCATTTGTACTCTGAAATACATCATTTGACTATAGTAGTCCTTTGCGTTTATTACCAAAAAATATCATGAAAGAATACAAGATATAAAGCTTCAGTCGACTCAGTTTCATTCATTCAAGAGAAATGCCAGGAAATTGTGGCTTTTTTCACCTGGCCCTGCCTGTATATCAGCCCCTATGCCCTTCGGTATGAATCAGTTGCTCTTCCAGAGGTGCAGCGGGTACACTTGGAGGAACATAGAGCCCATACCGATGGGCACAAGGCTATACAGCACCCCAGTGTTCCAAGAGTGGGTGTAGGTAATAGGAGGGGCGGCGGGTAGCAGCATGTCACCTGCCAGAGCTGGCAGGTGACATGCTGGCCCCTCTACCCCTGGAGCCGATATAGGTAGCCCTTACCAGTTCCCCAAAGTATTAAAAAAATACACACACAAAAAAAAATCATTTTACTGTTCTAAATTTGATTACCTACCGATCCATATCTTCTCTCTTCTGTCCCCTGCTGGGCGGCATCCTCAAGTCTTTCACCTGGTCTCCTTTGGACGTTCTGAAGGCGCCATTATTTTGATAACACCGATCCCCCCTCCTTCTATCCAGGCTTCTTTTTCCATAGAGCGGAAAAAGAAGGCTATTTATACCCTGAAGGCAGAGTATCCTTCCGCCCATGTATTAACTACATCACTGGAGGGGGTTTTCCAGTGGAATCCTACTTTATACCCCTCCCCTCTATAGTGATATGTAAGTCACATTGGGCAGTTTCCATAGAAGCTCCACCTCTCTAGTAGAAAAGCTTCCATCAACTGTCATTATCCTTGTCTGGAAGAAGTGTCCCTATTCATTCCAGATGCCACCTGGACATCTCATAGAAGCCCCACTGGCATTTTTTTCAGACTACTGCTAATGCATGGCATTAAAGTGTTGTTTTGGACTGCACATCGGCATAGAGAAAGCAGGCGGACACATGGCTGCCTGGCTCCCCTGTGGAGCACATTCAGCTGCAGAGATATGGTGCCAGACGGGCAGAAAGGTAAGGGGCTTGTGTGCCATCTGAGGGTTCACACAGTGGATGCCCCAGGGGTCTTTTAGACTCCAGGGCCTTTTGTGGGGGGGGGGGGAGGGGTGACTGGACCAAATTATATTGTGACAGCTAAAACATTGTATGATGCGTGACCAATGTTGTGGCAATTGAAAATTAACCTATCGATTTGTTAAGCAGTCACAATTTAAGCCCCCCAATGTGTCCCTCTGAAGAAAAGGTCATCTGAGTGTGGGACCACTTTATAGTACGCTTAAGCATCCCTGTTCTATAACCTCCAAGGACACTGTTACTAACACCTGGAAGTCTATAGCGTCTTGCCATTTAAATACAGTGCATTGAGGCATGCAGGGGTACATGCTGCAGGTTGAAGCAGTATGCAAGAGATGTTCAAGGGTGCACCAAAGGGGACGGGGGGGGTCTGGTTTTGTCTGTGACCTACTTATTTAAGTAACATGTATAATTGTTATATATATATATGTTATATATATAATTCTTGGGCATGTCATTAGTGTGCAGCAGCAGCACTAAGCAATCCGTTACAGTCAAAGGGGCAGTTTGGAATGCTGCGCTGATCCCGATGCCAAACAGGAAATGCATTTTTGAAGAGGATGGGTGGCCAGTCTGAAAAGACTTGTAACTGGTAAATATTTTAGCCCATTATCGGACTTCAGATTGCTCCCCTAATCAGGATTCCCCCTAAACAGACTAACACCTGGTCTAGCAATGTCCCTGTTGCCCCTAGTAACTGGCCAGCCTACAAAAGTTTCACAATCTACATTTCTCTCGTATTCCACTCCAGGGGGTCAATAAATCAGATACAAATGGGTTCACCCTCGTCCGGAGGACGGGACTGCAAGATAAAAACATATGGCTCCCCCGACCTATATATATTCTGGCTGCTCTCCACAATCCAGTTTCATTCTTGCAGTTGGACTGGACTGCGAAGGTTGTGCTTGGACTTATCTTCCTCTAAATTCATTCATACGTTTCCTTGTATAGGTTTTTATTCAGGAAGTGGGGGATTTAACCCTGTCTGTCTTCCAGGCACTTACGGTCCTGCTGATCTGGTGGACCCACCTATGCCTCTTGGAGTCCGTTAGGCCCATAGCGTTGGATAAGGGTTAATTAGTCAGAATTGGTGTGATATATAGGCCCCCTGGACAATCTGAGGATCTAGATAACCTGTTAATAGATGAAATCAGTGGAATGGCAGAGAAGGGGGACATTGTAATTACAGGTGACTTCAACATGCCGGATGTGGACTGGAATATCCCAAGTGCATCGACATGCAAGAGCAGGACTATATTAGAGGCACTTAATGGAGTGTCTCTAAAACAACTTGTGACATTGCCAACTAGAGGAGTTAACATCCTGGACTTAGTTCTGACCAATGGGGATCTGGTGTCCGAGGTCAGGGTTGAAGAAAATCTGGGTTCCAGTGACCATCAATGCTTATGGTTCAGAATAAAAACAGACATTGTGTAATCACACACCAGAACCAAAGTGCTAGACTTCAGGAAGACAAACTTCAAGGAAAGTTCCAAACTTCAAGGAAAGTTCAAAGAAAATTAGGTGAGTGGAACAGAGTAGCAGAAGTGAGTGCCCAGTGGTCACTATTGAAAATGGCCATCTTAAAGGCAACTAAGCAATATGTGAAACAAACTAGCAAGATTAAAAGGAAGAAGAAACCATTATGGTTTACTAGGGAAGTCAGCACTATCATAAAAGATAAGAAGTCTGCCTAAAGGAATGTATAAAGTAAGTGGAAGTGTAGCTGACAGAGAGGCGTATAAAATTAAACAGAGGGAAGCAAAACTGATTGTAAGGACTGCTAAAGGGCAAAAGGAGGAAGAAATGGCCAAATCTATGAAGAGGGGAGATAAAAACCTTTTTCCGATATATTGGTGACAGAAGAAAAACAATTCAGTCTCAAAAATTAGAAATAGGGAAAATAATTATATTGACGGAGATAAGGCTGTGGCTGACCATCTGAATAGCTACTTTTGTTCGGTATTTTCAGATAGTAGCAGGCATGGCCATAGCACAGCATCTAGCTGGGAGGGCACAGCTCCGGAGTTTCTGGAGCCTGATGTCTTAGCCGAGCTGGCACATCTAAAGGTAAGTAAGGCGATGGGTCCAGATGGAATCCATCCCAGAGTTCTAAGGGAACTTAGGTTTGTGATTGTAGCCCCTCTGACTGATTTACTTAACCATTCCCTTTCAACTGGTGAGGTTCCAGATGATTGGCGAATGGCCAATGTCGTACCAATCCATAAAAAGGGGAGTAGAGAAGAAGCCAGTAATTACAGGCCAGTTAGTTTAACATCTATAGTGGTCAAATTAATGGAAACACTCTTAAAAAAACAGATAATTTCCCATCTAAAAATTAATGACCTATTGGACCCAAAACAGCACGGCTTTACTGAGGGCAGATCATGTCAGACCAATCTTATTGATTTCTTTGACAATGTCACTAAAGTGTTAGATGAAGGTGGTGCTGTGGATATCGCCTATCTGGATTTTAGCAAAGCCTTTGACACTGTACCACATAAGGAGCTCATAGATAAGTTATTGAAGGTAGGACTCAATCCCTGGATAGTTCAGTGGCTTTCCAGTTGGCTGAGGGATCGGTATCCGAGTGTTGTTGTAAATCTGAACAAAGGCGAGTTACAAGTGGTGTGCCGCAAGGCTCTGTCCTGGGCCCCATGCTTTTTAATATATTTGTAAGTGACTTAGGAGAAGGCTTCATAGGAAAAGTTTGTCTGTTTGCTGATGATACAAAGGTTGGTAATAGGGTGGATATTCCTGGAGGTGTCTGCAACATGGAAAATGATTTAGCTTTACTGGATAGATGGTCAAAACTGTGGAAACTAGAGTTTAATGTCTCCTAAATGTAAAATCATGCACTTGGGTAGAAGGAACCCCTGCTCTGATTACCGTATGGGCAGCACTGTGTTAGCCAGGACCTCGGAGCAGAGAGATTTAGGGGTACTGATTACTGATAGCTGTAAGATGAGTGGACAGTGTAGCCAGGCAGTGGGAAAAGCAAGCAGGATGCTCGGCTGCATAGCTTGAGGCATCACCAGTAGGAAGAGGGAGGTTGTGATGCCGCTGTATAGAGCCCTGGTGAGGCCACAGCTAGAATACTGTGTACAGTTCTGGAGACCTTACCTGCAAAAAGACATTATTCAAATAGAAGGGGTCCAAAGGCAGGCAACAAAAATAGTGGAAGGACTTAAAAATCAGGAGAGACTTAAAGAACTTAATTTGTACAGTCTGGAGGAAAGAAGGGAGAGGGGGGACATGATTGAGACCTTTAAATATGTGAAAGGATTAAATAAGGTTCAGGAGGGAAGTGTTTTTAAGAAGAAACTTAATGATAGAACACGGGGGCACAACCTGAAGCTAGTCTGGGGGAAGATCAGGAGCAATGTTAGAAAATATTATTTTACAGAAAGAGTAGTAGATGCTTGGAACAAACTTCCAGCAGAGGTAGTTGAAAAATCAACAGTCACTGAATTTAAACATGCCTGGGATAAGCACACATCTATCCTAAGATAAAGAGTACATACAGGATACACATAAGGGCAGACTAGATGGACCGTATGGTCTCCTTCTGCCGTCGACCTTCTATGTTTCTAATTAAGGGTAAGCACCAGGGTCCTACTGCGGGATTCATTTTGTGAAGGTGTTCGCCAAGGGTTGAGTTCCCTTCTGAAAGGACAACCAGCCATAGGTTTTTGTCTGGTAAACCTGCAGGGGGAAACCATGGGGAAATGATTCCCTTTTGCCTATTCCTTTCCACTTCTTTTATTTAAACGATTTAGGAGGTAAGGGCTGTTGAAATTGTGGTATGGGGCTTCTTCAAAATTTGTGCCATGGAAGGGGGCGGGAGCGCCACAGTCAAGGGGCCGGGGCTGGGGCGCGGCCTCGCTTCAAGCAGGGAAGTGAATTCAGGTCCTTCCAGGTAATGACTCCCCTAGGTGTTTCGGCTTGGGCTTTCAGTGCCTGCTGCTGCATGGAGGGGTTTAATCTCCCTTGGGCCGGAACTCCAGTGCTGCCAGCCGCCCGCTGCTCCTCTTGGCCTGCCTGCCTCCTCCGGGCCACCTCAGTCTTTCTGTTTTTTGTGGATAAGGGATAATAGGTTGTGGTCCACCCCTAGGCTCTCGAAGTAGTCACTTGTGATTATTGAGATTCCTCATATACTTCAGTCTTAGTTCCTCGGACATAATAGACTGACCTCACATTACTGAGGCATCTGGTGTGTCCAGGTCTGATATGGTAGCAGAGAGTGTCGCGCCATGTCTTTGGTGCCTGCAAAGGCCTCTGGAAAAGAAACCACCTCTGTGGTGGTACTTTCCAGATTAAAAAGGCAAATGCCACTATCCGAGGTATTCCCTCCTTGGAAACCTCAGGGCCCGCTCCCTCAGAGCTTATTGCTCCTCCGGCATCTACACCTTGTTCCAATATTCCAGGTTTTAATTTTCAGCTGGAAATGGCGGATAAATTGGCCCGCCTGGAAAACCATTACTTCCAATTTAAGGGTGCTGAAGATCCTCCGGTCTCGAGATTCCTTAAAGGACATTTTCGAGGAGGAGGATATTATGCTGCCACAGAATCTCAGGAAGATTCTTTGAAGAGGGAGCTCTCATCCATTAGGGAAGAGAATCATTTGGATTTAAGTTCTTCTTCTGAAGAGGGATCTTCAAGGAACAGATGGATAATCTGATTTCCTCTATCTAGAGGTTTTGGGTATCCCAGCTCCTAGAGCTCCTAAGAGGAAGATCCATACAGATCCAAAAGACATAAGCAGCTGTTTTTCTAAACAGTCTCATTTTACAGGCTTATCCAAAAGGAATGGGAAAAGGTGGACAAGCTCCTCACCATTCTTAGAGTATTGAATACTAAATACCCTTTTCCCATGAACCTAATTAAGTTATGGACTTTTCCTAAGTGCCTGGATCGGGCATCCAGGCATGCCTTTCTATGGCAGGGTCTGCCTTATGGCCAGTCTGTGCCGCAGCCATGGCAGGCAAGAAATTGTTAAAACAGTTGATTCTCAGGTTTGGGCTGGTCACTTCTATAGTTTATTCTCTCAGTTTATAAAGTCCACAAGTATTTCATCTTTTCAATATATGATACTGATAGACTAAATGCCAAGGGTTTAGCCCTGCTGGTGGCTCAGAGACGTTCAATATGGCTTAAGCAATTGTCGGCTGACCCGACTTCTCAGAAGACTCTGACGGGACTTCCTTTTGGGAGGTCATCTGTTTGGGGAGCCTTTTGATGATATTGTGAAGAAAGCCACAGGGGGCAAGTCTACTTGACTCCCGCAAAGAAGGAGGTCTAATCCTTTTTTCGTAGATCTTCCAATACTAGTCCATTTTGCTGCGGCAGAGGTTCCTTTCCTCTAGATACCGAGAGGAATTCTGGAATAGACCTAGAACGAGGAAAGATCTTTCTGGCAAAACAAGGCTAAACCCCCTTCTGAGCACTCTAAGGCATGAAGGGGTGCTATTACCCTTTGGGTGAGGGGACGCTACAGCCTGTTGCCGCCCCTTGGAGACTTCATGTAACAGATGCATGAATCCAGGAGATATTTTCTTCAGGTTACAAGATCGTATTGGGGCCAGACCGTGAGACATTGAGAACCGCTGTAGTTCATCTACTGCAGTTGAGGTAGTCTGTTCTGTTCACAGATTCTTCTCCAATTTTTTCTTAATCCCCAAGAGGGACAGCTCTGTGCACCCAATTTTTGGACCTCAAGGGCCTCAACAGTTTTCGTCCCAACTTTTTGCATGGAATCTACAGCTGCACTTCAGCCAGGGGATTTTATGACCACAGTGGAAATAAGGGATGCCTACCTAAATATCCCTATCTTCCCAAGCCATCAAAATTTTTGCGTTTCACAGCAGATGGTCTACATTTTCAGTTTGTGGCTCTGCCTTTGGGCCCGTCTTCGGCTCCACAGGTTTTTACCAAGGTTCTGTCAGGCCACATGGCTCTTTTAAGGCATCAGGGGATACAAATTACCCCATACCCAGACGATCTTCTGATCAGAGCCCCATCCTTCAGGAGGCTTGAGACATACAGAGATTGTCTTATAGACTCTGGCTGGCTAGTTAACTATCCAAGGTCGCATATCATTTCCTCAAGAGTTTTCTCCTTTTTGGGAATGACATTAGACATGACTCAGGCCAAAGTCTTTTTCCTGGAGCAAAACAGACTCTCACTTCAGGCCAGGGTACAGGCTCTCTTGACCTGCCCTAACCTGCAGAAATGCGTATGGTATGCTTGATGGTCTCTTGTTTGAGGCAGTACGATCTGCGCAGTTCCACACAATACCATGTAGTCACAACTACTGTTGATTTGGGATCAAATCATTGAGACCCTGGATCACTTATTTTACATGACACACTCAGCAAGGCGGTCTCTAGCCTGGTGGCTGAATCCCAAACCACTTCAGGTGGGCCAATCCTTTCTCACAGAACAGTGGAAAACTGTCATCATGGATGCTAGCCTAATGGGTTGGGGTGGTCTCATGGGTTCACAAATGATCCAGGGACAGTGGGTCCCATGGGAGAGCAGATTTCCCATAAATATCCTGGAACTGCGAGCAATTCTACTGTCTCTCAGACATCTGAGGGGTCATCCAGTCAGGGTTCAAGTAGACAACATAATGGTGGTGGCATATTTCAACCACCAGGGGGGCACCAGAAGCAGGAGAGCTCTCAAGGAGGTGAGCAGGATCTTAATCTGGGCCAAGAAGTATGTTCCGTGCATCTCGGCGATCCAAATACCAAGAGTGGACAATGTGCAAGCCAATCATCAAAGCAGGGCAACCTTGTATCAGTCGAGCCCTATGCTTGCGCTGGGGGCTCCCAGACGTGTATCATTTTGCATCCCACCACAATTGGAAAGTTCAGAGATTTGGATTTGGATACAGAGAGTCTCCTCGTACAAGGACCCTCTGACTATAGCAGTAGATGCCCTGACTCTTCTTTGGTCAGCACTCAGGCTTCTCTATACATTCCCTCGGTTTCTGCTGCTGGGTCAATACTAAAGAAGATAGCTCGCAAGGGGATACCAACCATCCTGGTAGCACCCCATTGGCCATGGAGAAATTGTTTTTCAGACATAGTAAGAATATCGTAAGGTGACCGCTGGTGGCTGCCCGACAATCTAGATCTCCTCACACAGGGGTCTCTCCGGTACCCCAATTTATGAGTTTTGGCTTTACATCCTGGCTATTGTAATCTCCATTCTGCCAGAAAGATGCTTATCTGCCAGGCTCATCCGGACAATGATTTGAGCCCGAAAGCAGACTTTGTCAAGGTTTATCACAGAGTCTATCACAGCGGGTCTTTATCGCTTGGTGCAAATCCAGGGGTTTCGCTTGTTTGCAGGGGGTCACCCATATGCGACCTCCCCGAAAGCCTCTTTTGCCTGTTTGAGACCTGAATTTAATCTTTTCATCCCTTCTGGGTTCTCCCTTGATCTGCTGGCAGAAGTTTCCCTGGAATTGATGACACTTAAAGCGGACCACTCTGAATAAGAGTCTATCTTATATGTTTCCCACACCCTGTACATACAGATTGTCCACATTAAAAATCATCCTACCTGCATCTACTGCATGTTATGAGCCTTTAAACATGGAAGCCGCCATCTTATCATGCAGCCTGCAAACAGGAAGTGCCTCCTGACTGTGCTGCTCTGCATTCTGGGACTGCTGACCTTTACCTGACCCCAGCTCTGCTCTGTCTGAGCAAAGCACAGCTATAACCCGCCCCCCTGTACCTTATCCTGATGCTTCTGAGTCAAGATGGCGGCGCCCGTATCCTAAATTCCTGAACAGAGTTGCAGCCCAGTGGGGGAAAGAATAATAAGTTAGTGACTAAAAGCGTAAAATATTTTAATTTTAGATGCTGGGGAACCATTTTTTAAGAGTTTGGGCTTTTCATTAAATCACGCTGAAGGTCCGGTTTAAGGTCATCTTCCTAGTGGCAATAACCTCTGTGCGGCGGGTTTCTGAATTGGCAGCCTTATCGGTTAAGACTCCTTATTTAGTCCTACATAAAGACAAGACTGTCTTCCATTTTAAACAGAACTTCTTCCTAAACTGGTTCCCCCTTCCATCTTAACGAACAGGTGGTTTTGCCCTACTTATGTCCTGCTCCGGTTAACCATAAAGAGAGAGTCCTCAACTCCCTGGACGTAGTGAGAGCTTTTATATTATATTATTAATATTAAAATAATATCTATCTAATATTATATCTTCGCTACTCTGACCTTCCGCAAGACTGACTCCTTGTTTATTATTGAGGGGCCACAAAAACGTCTAGAGCCAGCTAGTCCACAATCAGCCAATGGATTAGACAAGTAGTGATTGAGGCATATGTCTCCAAAGGAGGAAATCCTCCTTTTCGGTTATGGCCCATTCTACCTGGGCAATCGGAGCTTCCTTGGCTTTTCAGCACCAGCTTTCAGTAGAGTAGGTCTGCAAGGCAGCTACCTGGTCTTCAGTTCTTTTTTAAAAAAAATTGACTTCAGGTATCTAGTTTATTGATCCATTCTGCTTTTTACTCATGTATATTTTTCTTTTTGTTAAACTTCCCTCCAAAAATTTTGAATTTGGGGGTGGGGTCAGTGACGTAGTACCTGATGTCACCTCTGGTTTCGGCAGTGAAATGCGACATGTCTCCTCTCCCAGCACTCAGAACGCAGTGGGACAGGAGAGATAACCTTGGGGCAGTGGCAGCAGAGCTAGGTGGCCAGCACCCCGGGTGATTGCTGAGGAGCGGGCCGGAGAGAACAGCGGAAGTGGCATTTAGAAGGGCAGCATTCCATGCCACAAAGACAAAGTCATGCTAAAGCCGCAAAAAAAGATAGGCGCTGTGAATCTTGTAATATAGTGCTCCCGGACACTTGGCAGCTGATTCTGGGGATGCTGGGGTAATTAGTGGTTCCTCGCAGGATTCCATGGACGAGGAGGTCCAGGAAGAAAGGGAAAATGAAGGTTCTCATAAGCTTTCAGAGGAACTTGATTTATTGTTACAGGATATATACGATACTTGGGGAATTCAACAGGAAGATAAAACCCTTTCACTATAAGATGAAATGTATAAAGAGATTTTAGTCAAAAAATCGGAGAAAGCTTTTCCAATACATTCAGTCCTAAAGGATATGGTTAAGACTGAATGGGACCTTCCAGAGATAAAAATGTCACGCCCAAACCATGAAAAAGAAAACTTCCCTCCCACGATCCAATTATGGAACACTGGAGTAGGTGTCCAATGTTGGACGTCCCTTTAGGTCAAATGTCTAGATCAGCAGATTTAAGTTTTGAGGACATGTAGGCACTACGAGATCCAATGGATCGCAGAGGAGAACATATGTTAAGAAAAGTTTGGGATGCAGTAGCCTTTATGTTTAGACCAACAATTGCCTCAGATGTGGTCCTTAGAAGCATGGATAAGTGGGTGAATACCCTTAAGGCTCAAATGGACAGTAGGGTTCCTTCGCAGGACCTGGTAGCTACTTTACCAACTCTTAATAGAGCCATTGCCTTTCTTACTAATGCTTCAGAGGAACTCATCAGGGCCTCAGCTAAAGCCTCTGGTTAGAAACCTGGTCAGGCGACAGAGAAAGTGATACCAAGTGACGCTGGGCTCAGCCTAGTGCACACACGAGTAAAGAAGTAGCAATGTCTGCACAAACTTTTAAACTTAGTAATGTTAGGGACGGGGTACAAATTGGACGGCCTTGACGCGGCTACCTTGCTTTTACATTCATTGCAATCTATGTTAACTAACAGTCCATGTTCTTAACAAGTGTTAGCTAGGTTTTTCAATAGTATGAGTGTGCAGAGGGTTAACTTTCTATTTTGCTTAGTGTGTGGTCACACCCCTCTAGCACCTCTTGACTGCTATATATTGACTGGATGAGCACATCCTATCTTTCTTTTTGCTGTTGCATTTGCAGGTCAGTGGCCAGATCTGCTGGATTGTAGCTCTCCCAATGTAACAGGGAGTCCAATTGGCCTCTACCTGAAATACCCCCTTTTTGAACGGTAACACTGTGCAGGCAAGTAAAGCATTTTTCATTGTGTGTGTGCAAGCAAGTTAAGTTATTGCAATGTCTTTAGACAGGCTGATTCATGTATTGCATTGCTTGTGCACACACAAGTAAAGAAGTAGCAATGTCTGCACAAACTTTTAAACTTAGTAATGTTAGGGACGGGGTACAAATTGGACGGCATTGATGCGGCTACCTCGCTTTTACATTCATTGCAATCTATGTTATGTTCAATAGTATGAGTGTGCAGAGGGTTAACTTTCTTTCTTTTTTTTTTATTCTTTAGTTAAAGGAGCAGTATCGCGAAATTTGCTTTAAAAAAGATAAATAATTAAATAGCCACACAATAGCTTATAACATGTGTATAAATAATCTGGCAATAGAAAAAGAAAAAAATATATGCCTCTCTTTTAAATTGTATAATTACAATGGCTCAGTCCATTTACTGAATAGGGGGATCTGCTGGGTTGTTTTTAGTGAGCTGCTTCATTTAGCCCACTGGTCTCCTAGCAACACTTTACCTCAGAGGCTGACACTGTAATGGCTGTGTGTGTGAGGTGCTGCTTTTGTTATGAGACCAGGTGACTCAAATGTGTAAAATCTATACAAAATAAACTAAACTGACTGAAAATGACTGAAATTCTTCTTTGAATAACTGTGAAGGAAAATCTAAAAGTATTAAAGTGGAACAAAACCCCATTCTAAATCAGGATGCCCACTGTGTGAAACGACCCCTGGATAACCACAGATCCCCCCATTTTTCTGGCGCGCTCACGCAGATAGTCATTTAGACAGGCCGGGCGGCCAGGAAGGTTACTGCTCAGGCTCCCCATCTGCGTGCAAACATAGCTGATTGGATGAGAGCCCGCACATGCGCTGTGGGACAGGGAAAGGTACGTTTTCACAGGCGAACTTGGGGATTTCACATATCAGGGCATCCCAAGTCAGGATGCCCCTAGGGGCACAAAACAAAACTCCAGATAGTGAAAATCCTGGGTTGGGCTTTGCTCAAAACACACAAAGCTGAAAGAAAGATCATCAAAATAAGAATATGAAAGAGAAAATGGTAAACTGAAAGATTCTGCAGCAGAGCCAACATGAAGGGAAAATTGTCAAAATCAGCTAAATGACTTCTAGAGCTTTTCTCTTTTCTGTTTTAGATATATAAGTTCTGGCCAGGCAATGTTGCAATGTTATCTTATGCTGGACGGCTGCCAGCACTGCACAGCTGAGACTTTGATACATTGTTTACCCCTCTCCTCAGCATGGAACTGATACATTTGTATCTCCCTCTCCTCAGTGTGGAACAGGCCAGAGTGTCGGCTCCCGACACTGACAAGACATAAACATGAGATATTAGACTCCAGCTGTTCAACACACACATCATTTTTTTCTACATTTGTAATTCTTACTCCAACACTTACCTACATTCAAAGTACCATTTAAATATAAGTCACCAAGAAAAATTCGCGATACTGCTCCTTTAACAACCTTTGGGGAGGCCGCAGTCCTGACAAAGACTATCCGGTGAGGCGGAGACTCTCCTGGTTCCTACCCGCCTGGAGAGAAATTACCCAAAATCAGTTTTAACTGCAAATGCTGGAAAATGAGTATCAATTAGAATTTGCATCCCTCTCCCAGTCATCCTTCTTGGTAACCAGACTACCAAAAGACCCCAACAAGAAAGAAGCCTTTCCGCTAGTGAGAAAGAAGGGTTCTGCTCTCACGTTTTTCTGGTTCAGAAGCCATCAGGAAAGTACCGGATGATTTTGAATCTAAAAAGATTAAACAAATTCATTCAATACAAGAGGTTCAGGATGGAATCAATATATTCGGTCAGAAATGTGCTGATAGAAAATGCCCTGATGGTGAATCTAGATTTACAAGATGCCTATCTACATATCCCTATTCTGATAGTACACCGCTAATATCTGAGGTTTGCGGTACAGCTGGATCAGAAAATTCTACATTATCAGTACAGAGCACTACCCATTGGCCTGTCATCATCCCTAAGGATTTTTACAAAGATCTTGGCAGAGCCCATGGCCTACATCAGACAACAGGGAATCATTGTGATACCCTATCTGGATGACCTTCTATTGTTAATCAAGTCACGGGTGGCATTGTTAACAGACCTAGAATGGACGCTGGCAGTATTAAAGAATCTGGGGTGCATAATAAACTTAGAGAAGTCCAGTCTAACGTCTAATCAACAGTGCAAGTTCCTGGGGTTCAACATAAACAGCACCAGCAAAGGTTATTTCTTCCACAGGAAAAAAGAGTCAGGATTGCAGCAGAGGCGCTAGACCTAACAAAGAATCTTCAGGTTCCCATAAGGGTTGTGAATGAGAGTGCTGGGGTTCATAACCTCGGCAATTCCTGCAGTACCTTGGGCTCAGTTACACAAAAGAGCCCTGCAGGCAGAAAAGTGGGACAAAAGACAGAGTTCATTAGATCAATTAGTTCAGTTGAGCCCAATAGTGTTAAAAGATCTAAAATGGTAGATAAATCCAGAGAACCTGGGAAAAGGAAAAGACAGACCAACCCAGTAATAGTCACAACATATGCAAACAACTGGGGTTGGAGAGCCCATTTAGGAAACCTGCAGGTTCAGGGGAGGTGGTCAGAAAAGGTGGCAGCCAGGTCCTCAAATTTCAGGGAGCTTCTGGTTCACTTTTGACCATCAATACTGGGCAAGCAAGTTCAGATAAGATCAGACAACACTTTGACAATGGTGTATCTAAATCGCCAAGGGGGGACCAGGTCATTAAAGTTAATGACATTAGCAAAATAAATTCTAGTACCTCTCCAGCATCAGATCCGGTCATTGTCAACAGTCCATCTGAAGGGGACCTTAAATATTCTTGCAGACTTGCTAAGTCGTGTAAAGATCCAGACGAATTCTGTTTAAATCAGGAGGCCTGTCAGCAGATTGTAAGTGTTTGGGGTCACTCACAGAAATCCAAAATGCAGAACATGTTTTCCCTGACAAAAGATGCTCTGGCTCAGCCATGGAATTTTCATCTTGCTTATGCCTTTCCCCCTTTCAGAATCCTGCCCCAAGTGGTTCGGTAGAGTGCTGCTTGAAATTAGAAAAGCCTTAAAGTGGACCAACACCCAGGGGTGATCGGCCCGGAAATCTATAAGATTCCCGGGCCGATCACCTCCCACCCCGCGGGACATCCGAGATCGGGATGTCCCGCAGGGTGAAACCCCCCAGAAACCCCAAAAAGATCTTACCTGACCCGCCGTCGCTTCCCGCGCGCCCCGGCCCTCTGTGAATGGCCGGCGGGGGCCTGGACGTTGGCGGGGATTGGCTGCGGCGTTCACGTGGGAGCGGGGAGAGGTGAGTTTTTTGGGGTTTCAGACAGCGGGGCACCCCCGATCGGGGTGCCCCGCCGAAGTGGACCAAAACCCAGGATAGTCAAAATCCTGGGTGTTGGTCCACTTTAATCATTTATTTGGAAAGGTCAAGAGAGTGGCACACAGCGGAACAGCTCTTTCTAACTTTTAGCGGAAGAAAGGCTCAGCAGCTTCCAAGTCCACTATAGCCAGTTGGATAAAACAGACTATTGCACACGCATATTCCACTGGGGGGTTTATCAGAAGTTTCTGCTCATTCTACAACAGCTATGGCTACGTCATGGGCAAAAAGGACTGGTGCCTCTATAGATGAGATCTGATGAGGTCATCACCCACCTTCCTCAAACATTATAGACTTGATTGACTATCTGCAAAACATCAGGCCTTCGGTAGAAGGGTACTACTTGCAGCTTCCCACCCCTAAGGTATAATTACTTGCCTAATCCTCTCCATATGGTCAAGCTGAAGGACTTAGAAAAACCACCGTTAGACTTACCAGTAATGGATTTTTCAGAAATCTCTCAGCTTGACATAGTCCAAGGGTGGTTTTATTAGATTACTTTTCAAATACTGAGGTGGGGAGGAAGGGCTAGGGCTTTTAATATCTGTTCATGTTTGTGTTTCCTCCCAGGGGGCAGAGCATAATCTCTCCATGTGGTCAAGCTGAAGGATTCATGAAAAATCTGTTACCGGTAAGTCTGTGTTTTTTCCACATCCCCTCCATCTTTATCTCTATCACATTCCTTCCATCTTTCTCTGTTTCTCACATTCCCTGCATCCACTTTTTCCGAATTTTCTCTCTCCTGTTCTTTTTTTCACATTCCACCTTTATATTCCAGATTCCCTCCAGCCATCCTTTTACATTCTGTCTTTCTCTCTTCTGCACTTTCCCTCTTGCACACACCCCCCTTTTTTTTTCTTTTTACATTCCGTGCATTATTCGCTCTCTTCCCCATTTTCTCTGCTTTTCATACCCCATTGTTCTCTTTCCTCCACATTGCCTCTGCCATTCTTTCAAATTCCCTCTTTCCCCCATCCTCTTCTCTATCCCTCTATGTTGTGTGAGAATTATTGCTTGTATGCTTCTGTATGGTGAGCGCTTTTGTTTGTTGCATTGCGGCTGCCTGTGCCACATTCCCCTCACCACCACACTCCTGCCAGTTACATTGAGAGGACTTCATGTACCAGCATGCTTCGCGCTGCGGGCCAGGCATCGGCTTCCGGTTCCTCGCAGCTGCAGGAAGCACTCAGCACGTGTGTGTGTGACTTTGAAGCGGGACAGTACAGTGCTAACATGGACGGGTTCAGCTCGGATTTTTCCCCTCCGGGCTCCACTGCGGGTTCCGGGAAAGTAGACACCGGCGCCATCATGGAGCAGGTGAAGGTGCAGATCGCGGTGGCCAACGCGCAGGAGCTGCTGCAGGTAAAGCCATTGTGACTGGTGTGTCTGCTCACTACTCCTGTGTGTGTATGTGTAGGAGCCGGCTGGTCACATGACCCGTCCCTACTCTGACCTTGTGTAGCTGCCGCTGTCCCCTTCCAGTGATGGAGCTCATTATAACACAATGGCTGTCAGACAAGCAAAAGGATTTATTTGCATATATGAGGAAGATATAGTATATAGCCTATTTAGTGCACCTAATAACTCAATAGCATGTTTCACTCCCTGCATGCTATACATTCCCAACTGTGTTCTTCAATGCAGACCCAACGTCATGGCCTTTCCTGGGGGATGCCCATCCGCCTGAAAATTGGGCAGAAATACTTACCCACTACTGGATCATGAGGCAGGTTGGTTGCCAGAAGTGCAGTGAGTATGGACGTGTAAGCAGACAGGCATCCCAAATCGATATGCATGGCACATACAGCAGCGCTATTGCCCCTTAGTAAAAGAGAAATACCTTCCAAAGATGTGACCCGTGTCTGCATTAGTAGGGGTTCAGGACACAGCAGGGTGTGGTGTCTCAGCACTCGGGAGCGGGCAGCAATTTGTTAAAAGTGGACCAAAACCCTGGATTTTGTCTATCCTGGGTTTTGATGACATACAGTAGGGCATCTTGAATCTGCATGCCCTGGGAGGGGTTAATCAGGAGGTCCCAGAGACACTTTAAGTCCACATTAAGGCCAAACTTAATGAGCGGGTTAATATCACTGGCTCTTCTGTCACATAACTACCCACTGTCAAGGTTGTAAAGAAAACCTTTATACACCTTCTGTTTGTCATAATGATGTGCACTTATAACTTGGGTGCATGGAGGGCTGCTTTGAAGTTTTAGATTTCAAGAGGACTAAAACTGTCCATAGTCTTTAAGTCTAAGAATTCACAGCCAAAAGATGACATGTTCATGGGGCATCCCAATTTAGGATGACCTGCTGTGTGAAACCTAGTTTTTGGAATTTTTTTACAGTATTCCTGGTGCCATTGTGCACACCTTTGCCAGGCCTTTCTGAATTGCTGGTGCAGGTACACACAGCAGGAGGAAGGCATGTTTGCCTCTTCCATTTACTCATTCAGCGTTCTATGCTGCTCATCTTTATGCAAGGCAAATAATGCTTATTGTAGGAGAGCCTATGCATGCTTTATAGGATCGCTGAATGGAATGGCACAGCTGGGCATCCCAAATCTGGGGCACTGAGAAAAACGCAGGATAGTCAAAATCCTGGGTTTTGTTCCATTTGATTTGCTGAATTCAAAAATCCCTGTTTGAGATGCTATGCTCAGAGGTTGCACTAGACCCAGTAGTTGGACGATATATGACGCTTGCCAGTGTTCCAAGAGTTTTCAAGCAACACACATCTGCTCAGAGATACTGTCTTTATTTTATAGTCTGTGCTGACTGCTTGTATCTGTAGAAGAGGGGTGTCGCTGGAAAGCTCTTTGTAGGTTATACCTGAATGAATCTATATAATGCTAGAAAGCTCTAAGAACATGCTGTCAGACTATATAGAGAAACTTATTCAGTATAAATCTATCTCTATATGATCTGACATGTTCTTAGAGCTTTGCCTCTAGATATGAGAAAAGATAGACTCGTCGTCTGTGCAGTCAGAGTTCCGGTTAAAAGTCTGGCATCCTCTCATCCCTGCAACAGATGAAATTTTCTCACCCTGGGAAATGTAACAATGTTATAACAAATGTTATATTAAATGTTACAGGGAGGGAGAATGTCAGCTGTGCTCAGAGAAGTTAGCCCTGGTTCACACCTGTCCAGTACCGCATGAGTTCGAAGCAGGCGCAGTGGTAGTACAAAATAAAGCAATGGCACATCTATGGCCCCTTTCACACCTCTCCTGTGCGGAGTAGGCAAATCTGGCAGCAAATGCACCCCTTGAAAGTCTATGGTACTACGAATGCAAGTGCAGTTTTTCATGTGGTTTTGCATTGCGGACCCATAGATTTTATTAGGATTCAGTACACAGAAGGACAGTGCATAGGACACGGAAACAGATTTTTTTTTTTTTTAAACTCGGGCACACGCGTGAAAGCAAACAGAATTCCTGCTGCAAAGGGGACAGGACAGGTGTGAATATAGCTTTAAAGTTAATACATTTGAGGAGTAGCTACATGCGCTGAGGATTTGGAGATGCATGGTACAGCTTATTTAAAGTATCATTTTCCAGTTGCTCTGGCGACGGGCGGTGTTTTTTCCTTAATGACACTTCTCTGCCTCTCGGCTGATAAATCTGTTGCTTTCTCCTACTGCGGGGGGGGGGGGGGGGGGGGGTACTTGTTACAGTATACAGCTTCCATTAATTTCTGATACATACGTATCTGAATGTTACCTGCAGTAAAATAAGTAATGGATTTATCAATTTGAGGCAGCAATTAAAAAAAACGTGCAGTCTGGCTGAAATTGGCATTTAACCCTTCTGTTGTCAAGCACGTAACTTGAGTGGTGGCCCTACTGCCTTTAAGTGCCAAGCACGTGAGAGTTACGTGCCTGACTTCCTCCCTTAGCAGGCGCATAAAGTGAAAAAGAACACTCACCTGACCCCTCATTCAATCTGACTGGGTCTTCTCTGCACCTGGAGAAGCCCCCCCCCCCCCCCCCCCCCGGGCTCTTCTTTTTATTTAAAGCTCCAGGAGTTCTGGAGGAGCCCGCTGAGCCATGGACCAGCTGTTACCGGTTGTAGTTCACCCGAGGTTCATAGGCAGCCAGGGTAGTCCCACATAAGACAAACACACTAGTTCTGCGCTTTCTCCTTTAAAGTGGACCAACACCCAGGATTTTCACTATCAGATGCAGGAAGCCAGCTCAGCTACCCCCAATACGCTCAGTTCAGGTCCACTTCAGATTGAAGTAGGATCCAAAATAATAGTGGAAAGTGAAGGTGATATCTCCTCTCAAGATTCAAGATGGTGAAACACATGGTAGCGAATGCAAGGGGGGTCTACGGTCCTTCAGGACACCTGCCAGAAGAATTGATAAGGTTGTAAAATGATATTTATGACACTTGGGGAATTAAGTGTGTGTGCTGTCAGTACATGACACTATGTATAGAAATTTTTGGGAGAAAACATCTAAAGCATTTCCTATTCATTCAGCACTTAAGGGTATCATTAAGTCCGAACGGGAACATCCAGAAAAGAAGTTATTTATGCCTAACTCACTAAAAAGAAAAGGACATGGAGCAAATGTCCAAAACTGGATGCCTCACTGGGTCATATATCCAGAGCGGCAGGTTTAAGTTTTGACGACATGTGGGAGTTGTGATCCTATGGATCAAAGTATAGAGAGTATCCTAGAAAGAGCATGGGATTCTGCCTTGTCATCAGATGGCGTTCTCAGAAGCATGAAGATGTGGCTCAGTAACCTTAAGGGGTACATCGAGAGCGACACTCCTAAGGAGAGTATCCTAGAGTCCTTACCAACTCTTTAGATCGCTCTCCTTTCTAACAAATGCTTCAGAGGAGGCTGTTAGAGCCACAGTGAAGGCTACAGCCCTGCTCCCCTATGCCAGAAGAGCACTTTGGCTTAAAACTTGGTCGGGAACACAGTTTCTAAATCTAAGCTTTGTGGAATTCCTTTTATTGGTGATCTACTTTTTACCTCCAAGATACTATTTTG
Organism: Gastrophryne carolinensis; assembly: GCA_027917425.1. Taxonomy (NCBI): domain Eukaryota; kingdom Metazoa; phylum Chordata; class Amphibia; order Anura; family Microhylidae; genus Gastrophryne; species Gastrophryne carolinensis. The sequence continues at coordinate 261,091,894 of CM051234.1, forward strand.
ACTAAGGGGGGAAAAGTTTCCCAATAAGAAAAGGAAGTAACGGAATGAGCAGAAAAAGCGTTGGACCCAGACAAGGCCTTAAAGAAGGAATAGTTTGCTTTGCAAACATCCAGAAGGCCCAAAATCTCAGTTCTCACAACAAACACCCAGTGGGGGCGCAGACCTCACATCGCATGTATCTGAGATTTGCGGTTCAGACAGACCAGGGACCTAATCATTACCAGAACAGGGCCCTACCCTTCAGCCTGTCGTCAGCCCCACGGATCTTTACAAAAATCATAATGATTCCTTATTTGGACGATCTTCTATTGTTAGACAGATCAAGGGAGTCACTCCTATAAGACCTAGGGAATGCCCTGCTTTAGCCAAAGGCCTTGTGCTGGGTTGTCAGTCTGGATAAATCGACTATAACGCCCAGTCATCTATGCGGATTTCTAGGGTATAATATAGACAGTATCTGTCAAAAGATTCTCCTTTCACAGGAAAAGATACAAAGGATCATTACAACATCCCAAATATTCATCCGTGTCGGGTTTCCATTCGGTAAATCATGACCGTGTCAATTCTGGCAGTACCATGGGCTCAACTGCATATGAGAGAACCCTGCAGAGATTCCTCCTATCCCATTGGGACAAGTGCCCAGACTTATTAGATCAGCAAGTCCAAATAGAATTGAGAGTCCTAGTGGATCTCCGGTAGTGGACAGATCCGGTGATGGTAGAAAGGGGAAGATAATGGAAGCAAAGAAGTCCTGTAGTCATCACAAACTGAGGTTGGGGTGCCCATTTGGACAGTTACCATGTTCAGGGGAAGTGGCCTCCGACCATAGCAGTCAGCTCTTCCAACTTCCGAGAACTTCTGGAGGTCAAGCTGGCACTGAATCACTTTGACAGATGTCTCAGGTAGAAATGTCCAGATTCACTTCGGCAGTGCTACCACAGTTGCCTATGTAAATCATCAGTGCGGGACCAGATCCTTGACACTGATAAACCTGTCAAATTTAATTCTGTATTCCCTTACAGGAACAAGTTCTGTTGGTTTCGGCAGTTCACCTAATAGGGACACCTAATAAGTCAAGTCAGTGTTCAACAGAGTGGTGTCTAAACCAAAAGGTTTTCCTTCAGATTGTGAATGCATGGGGTCTATCTCAGATCTTTTTGTCACAGTCAGCAATTCAAAATGCTAAACATTTTATTCACTGACAAGGGGAGAAGGTGCGTTAGCAGTGGATGCTCTAGCTCATCCATGGCATTTTCACCTAGCTTATGCCTTCGCTCCTTTCGGAGTACTGCCAGAAGTGAGTCAGCTTTATCTTCATAGCTCTGTTTTGGAAAAGAAGATGGAAGATGAAAAAGGATGGTGAAAAAGGGGCCTTGGCGGCTACCAAATATTCTGAATATCCTTCATCAGGGTCCCATTCTGCATCCGGACCCATCAAGGCTTCAACTGGCAGCATGTATCTTGAAGGGGTGATCTTATAAAGAACGGGCTGTTCGGCAAGGGTGATTGAAACTCTCAAAATTGACCTCTAGACGTGTTTACGCAAAGGCCTGGAAATGTTTTTCTTTGTTTTGTGAAGCTAACAAACTGAAAGAAGATATAGCCACAGTCCTCAAGGGTTTTGAGAAAGGGCTAGCAGTAAGTACATTAAAGACTTCAACCCTATCAGTCTTTTTAGACCACCAATTAACACAGAATAAACTAATCGATACTTCAAATTAGTTACTCGCAAAAGTACCTTTTAAGGGCTGGCCATCACACCAGCCAGAGGGAACCACAGGCCTTATCAATGAAGAAATCTTACTATTCAGTTCTTCCAGATAAGGTCATACTTGATAGCTGTAACAATGTTTGGCAAAAAATAAGGGATCAGGTCTAACAGGTCCCAAGATATAGTGCTCCCGATCTCACACTTTTAGATCTGAGAAGACTGCTGATTATTTATCTGGATCCAGAGAATGGCAGATAGCGGAACAACTTTTTGTAACCTTCAGCAGAAAAATAAGTGGCTTAGCTGCCTCAAAATCCACTATTGCCAGATGAATAAAACAGACCATTGTACATGCTTATTCATCCAAAGGAGTTTCTCCTGAAGTTTCTGCCCATTCAACAAGAACCATGTCAGCCTCCTGGGCAGAGAGGACAGGTGCCTCTACAGAAGAGATCTGCAAAGCAGCAATGTGGTCATCACTACAAACCATCCTAAAACATTATAGACTTGATATCCTGTCTGCAAAACATCAGGCCTTCGTTAGAAGGGTTCTGCTAGCAGCTTCCCACCCTTAAGGTAGATTACTTTTCTAATCTTTTCCATGGGCCAAGGATGATGGGAGAAAATCCCTGTTAGACTTACCAGTAATGTTTTTTTCTATGAATCCTTCGTGATGACCCCTTAGTTCCCAACAATATTTCTTTAGTTTACTTCAATACAGACTGAGGTAGGGAGGAAGGGGTAGGGTTTTAACCTCTGTTCAGTTTGTGTTTCCTCCCAGGGGGTGGAGCTGCCCTCTATCCATGGGTCGTCATGAAGGATTCATAGAAAAGCCAATACTGGTAAGTCTAACTGGGATTATTTGCACATTTTCCACCCCAAAATATTGAGAATACACTTAACAAATGACAAACAAAACATTTCATGTTAAAGCCCAGACTCTGCTGCAAAAATATAATATCCCTTCATAAATCACAGTTGAACATGTGTAGTGCAAAAAAGTGAAAAATGGTCTGGTAAAAAAAAAGTGACAAAAACTCTAGGTAGGCTGGCAGTTAAAGGGTTAAAGCTGCTCAGACCCTGTACGTTGTAGAGGGCTGTCTACATTTCCTTTATGTAGGTTTATCGGTTCAGTCAACCACCAGAACTTTTGATCTTTACTCATTTCCGGTCTGTATTTATAAGGTTGTATCACTGGCACTATAATGAGCATTTATGGAAGGACAAATCAAAATAGTTTTGTGTGGCTCGTGATTAAAATGACACATTTGTGCTAGTGTTAATAGTTATAAACTGCACTACCAGTGGTTTATACAGTGTTGGTCTGCTTTTGGTAGTAACGTTCCCCCCTCTTCCTGACAGAAAATGACAGATAAATGCTTTCGAAAATGTATTGGCAAGCCAGGAGGATCCCTTGATAATTCAGAGCAGGTATGTGAAATTCACTCTAGTAATGTTGCTGAAATGCCAAAATCTACATAAATATGCTTGATGGCATAAGGAGGGGTTACTTATACACCTTTTCTAGCCAGACAATTGGAGGTAAGCATTTTCTCTGTAAATGTGGAGTTTTAAAAGATGGTCACCTCTGAATTGTATTCGTAATTGTAGACAACACAAGCTTGTTGGGATTTTTTTTTCTAGTTGGTGTATATAGGTAACTCCACTTACTATCTAACATATTTATATGTACTTTTAATATTAGGCAATTTCATGGGCCAAACCAAATTGACAAGGGTCATAAGAAAGGGGCACAACTCCACAAATACCATAAAATATTTTATTAAATGTTACACTATAGCAAAAATAACACACATGCAACACAAAGACACTGTTAAAATCAATTAATCCACTATTCCTGTGATGCTGAAATACTTAGCAATCCATATTATAGAAGACCACAAGGTATCAAAAAGTACAAATAGAAATCAGTATTAAATAGCTCCACAAATAGCCAAAAAATATATAATATATATTTATATATTTCTAATTACTCAAGTGAGTGTAAATTACTCCACTTAGTGCAAAAAATACAAGTATAAAAAGGTAATCCCTACAAATAATTCATCAAGACCATAAACCTGGATTGATTTTAACAGTGTCTTTGTGTTGCATGTGTGTTTTTATTTTTGCTATAGTGTAACATTTAATAAAATATTATTTTATGGTATTTGTGAAGTTGTGCCCCTTTCTTATGACCCCTGTCAATTTGGTTTGGCCCATGTTCTAGTAGCTTGACGGGTCGGGCAGCACACTCGGTTATCAATATTAAAAGCTGTGCCTGCTATTTTTGTATAAGTAATTAGGCAATTTCATGATAAAGCTCCTTTTTAAGCATATTTATTTTGTTTCACTTTGGGGTGTGACATGAAATATTAATGGTGAGAGTTTTTACTAACACCCCAAAAAGTGCCTTTAAACATTTTTTGGGGTAAAAATGATGCCCCTGCAATGGGGCATTTTCCAATGAGGTAAGGGTACTATAATTTATTGAACGTTTAGGAACAACCAAACTCTATGAGGTATGCTAAAAAATTCAGGTTTCCAAACTTCCAAATAAGATCCTTACCTCGGCTTGGAAAAATTGCCCTAATGCAGACACAAATTATTTTTATTCATTAATTTATTTATTTTTATCAAACAGTTTTTATTGCACTTTGTGTGTTAAAGTAAACAAAGCTCCTTCAAATGCAAGTTTCAGTTCACACCCAAAAGTAAACCCAAAGTTAAACCTACTCCACAAAATAATGTGACCCGCAATGTTTAGTTATTGATGACTAAATGATTTTGGTTATAAAGATAACTAAATAGGTTGTAATTTTTAGCCCGAAAATCTCTCATGGTTTTAAGGTTTTTAGAAAACTTGGCCAACCAATCATCGATCTACACACACATTTTGCTAAGATTAGGAATACTTGGGTTTCATATCCCAACTGAACCAAATATGCAGGTTATTAAAATGTTACATTCTCTGTAATGCCAACACCTTGGGCATCTCTCTCATTGGATCCTGAGTCCCCATCAGTCGATGAGTCTTCGCAAAGAGTAAAGGCTTCATTCATGTGAACTCAAAAATTAAATTACTTTAGATGCCTTTTAACATTTGCCCATAGGACAGCAAGATTAGGTCTGTGTATGGAGCACATGTATTTAGAGCTCCATACAGAGGTTCAGAGGTGTCTGGCTTGAAGTCATTGTTCAGTCAGTAAAATTCAGAAAAGCTGTACTCTCCCTTTATTCCTCCATCAAGACCCTCCATTGCAGTGAATGTGATGGATGGCGCCGGGAAGGCCAGTCCATCAATACTATGGAAGTGGTGGGCGTCCTGGTTTGTGAAGCTAGGAATTGTAATCTGGATTCTAATGAAAGCAATGGTGTTCTCGATACACCTGGAACTTCCATGTCTGGAAGCACCCATTGTTTTTTGTTGGCATGTTCGCCTGCCTGGAATATTAGACAGGAGAAGTGGCCTTTTCCTCAACACAAACGACAGTGGTACCTGTGATTCCTTGGGTATTTTAGCTGCAGTATTTTAGCACAGTATTCGCTGGCCAAATAAACTGCAAAAATATGGAACTGCTCAGAACTCTTTTCTCAAACTGACTAAAGTTGCTCAGCATTTAAAAATCCTTCTTTAACCCTTTAACCGCCAGCCTACCTTGAGATTTTGTCACCCTTTGTTGCCAGACCATTTTGCACTATTTTGCGCTCCCCTTGTTCAACTGTGATTTTTGAGGGGATTTCCAGGGATTTCCCAGGAAAATGATATATTGTTTTTTTCAGCATAGTCTGGGCTTTAACATGAAATGTCTTGTTTGTCATTTGTTAGGTGTATTCTTAATATTTTTGGGTGAAATATGTGCAAAAAAAAAAAAAAAAAAAAAATTTTTACATATTGTAGTTTTTTTTGGAATAAAAAATGTAAGTTTGTCAATAAAATCTTATTGCGTGTGAAATCCCAATTTCTCCCGGTTACAGCGGTACCACATATGTATAGGTAGACACCCTTTCCTGCCCAGGAGACTCCCCCAAACTGAAACAGCGCTTTAGGAGATTTTCAGATAAAATACAACTATGCTATGCAATATGCGCACCTTGCGGTTTTTCCAGAAAAACAACCCTTTACATTTAAAATACCCCCAACAAACTATATATTCTCTGGAAGTACACACCTCAGGCTTTCTAGGCGTACCAGGCTTGTGGATGTGGCCATAGTTTTCTGGAAGTAATCCCTCAACGTAATCTTTGGTTGCAAAGAGTTTCCCTAAAAAAAGGATAAAAAAGCAGAATCAAAGCCACATTTTCCTAAAAAAACTATATACAAACAAGAAAAATCAAGTTTAATCTGAAAAAGCAACATCTCCCGAACAGAACGATACCCAACATGCATAGGTTCTGTCAAGGGAAGAGTTGCCAAACACCCCAAAGTAAAGCATGTGCGTAACGGTAATTTTACTTGAAAATTTCAGCTCTGCAGACAAAGTGCGCACCTTGCGATTTTTCAACCAAAACAACCCTTTACATTTGGAATATCCCCCATAAACCATATATTCCCTGAAAGTACACACGTTAAGCTTTCTAAGGGTACCCAGCTTGCTGTAGTGGGCTCATCTTTCTGGAATTAATTCCTCAAAGAATTCTTTGGTTGCGCAGGGTTTCCCTAAAAAATTTATAAAAAAGCTGAATAAAAAACACCTTTTCCTAAAATATAAATATGCAAACCAGAAAAAACAAGCTAAGTCTGAAAGCGCAAGGTCCCCCGAACAGAACAATACCCAACATGCATAGGTACTATTAACCCTTTTAATTGCCAGCCTACTTGAGATTTTGTCACCCTCTGTTGACAGGCCATTTTTCCCCATTTTGCGTCATGTTTTGCGACATGTTTTGCGCCATTTTTGCTGGAACTTTCAGAAAAATTATATATTTTTTTTTTTGCAGCAGAGTTTAGACTTTAACATGAAATGTCTTGTTTGTAATTTTTTTTTTTTTTTTTTACAATATTAAGTGAAAAAAAAAATAAATAAATAAAATTTTTTTTTTAGAAAATTGACTCCTTTATTTTAAATAAAAAATGTATTTTATTAAGGAAAATCATATTGCATGTGAAAGCCCCATTTCTACCGATTAGAACGGTACCACATATTTATCGGTAGCCCCCCGTTCCTGCCCAGGAGACCCCCCCTAACTGAAACAAGTATTTTATAACATTCACAAAAAAAAACACAAAAACCATCCACACTACAAAGGGTTAAATCGAGAAAAAAAATGACATAGGGTCCCCCCTCCCAGGGGAGGGAGACCCCATTTTTTTTTTTGATTTTTAAGGGTTAAAAACCCTTAAAAATCAAAAAAAAAATGACGTGGGGTCCCCCTTACCCACAGTAACCAGCCCGGGACCAGCTATGGGGGCTTGTAGGCACAGAGTGGGGGGGCCAGCTTTTGTGGCCCCCCCACCCTGCAGCCTACGAGCCCACATAGCCCATGTGGGCCCGGGCTCTTCTGCCCCCCCCTGGCCTTTGGGGAGGCAGGTAATGGGGGTGCCGGGGGTTAATGGCAAGCCACCCGCTAGCGCAGGTGGCTTGCCATCCCCCCAGCCTTGTGAACTGGTATAGGGGTCATGGACCCCTTACCAGTTCACAAGAGGTTAAAAGTAAAAAATGACACAGACACACAAAAGAGAAAAAATATTTTATTAATTTTTTTTTTTTTTTTTTTACACTGTACTCACCTCCCATCCATCCTGGAGCACTCTGTCCCTCGGCGATCACTGGCTTCTGCTCACTTGCTAGAAGCCTTTTATAGCTGCTGGATGACAGAACACAAAGGGTTAATCAAAAAAAAAAATGACATAGGGTCCCCCCTCCCAGGGGGGGTGGACCCCATTTTTTTTTTATTTTTAAGGGTTAAAAACCCTTAAAAATCAAAAAAAAAATTGACGTGGGGTCCCCCTTACCCACAGTAACCAGCCCGGGACCAGCTATGGGGGCTTGTAGGCACAGAGTGGGGGGGGCCAGCTTATGTGGCCCCCCCACCCTGCAGCCTACGAGCCCACATAGCCCATGTGGGCCCGGGCTCTTCTGCCCCCCCCTGGCCTTTGGGGAGGCAGGTAATGGGGGTGCCAGGGGTTAATGGCAAGCCACCCGCTAGCGCAGGTGGCTTGCCATCTCCCCAGCCTTGTGAACTGGTATAAGGGGTCACATGGACCCCTTACCAGTTCACAAAGGGTTAAATGGTAAAAAATAAAAGACTAGACACGTTTTTTAAAAAAGTTTATTAAAAAAAAAAAAAAACTTTTACTTTACTCACCTCCGATCTTCATCTTCTGTGTCCCGCGGCGATCTGCTGTCAGTGACGGCTGGGCAGAGAAGGGGGGAGGCAGGCGATCGGAGGATCGCATACCTCCCTCCTTCCCCGCCCAGCCGTCACCGGCATCTGAAAGTTCAACTGCCGGGTGCCCCGATGACACCCGGCGGTGACGTCATCTGGCCCCGCCCCGATGACGTCACCAAGATGGCGGCCGCCATCGGAAAGCAAAGGGAGGAGGGCTGTTATGCCCCCTCCAGAAGACAGAAGAGCGGGGGGGGGGGGATCGGAGCCCCTCTGGCTGAAGAGGAGACCCGACCGGATCGAACGAGGGGTCAGGTAAGTGTCTTTTATTTTTACTTTTTTTTTTTTTACTGGGGAAAGTCAGGCACGTAAATTTTACGTGGCTGGCGTTTAACTGTTGGAGAGGCAGCCACGTAAAATTTACGTGGCTGGCGTTTAAAGGGTTAAAAAAAAAAAAGACTGTTGGATCGCTTGAAAAGCTACAAGCTCAGCTCCCTTAGAGAAAAATGGTGATTGTAGCACCTTGATTTAAAACGCTAACAAATGCATGTTTCCTGAGGAGTTTTCTACCATGATTTTGTGATGTTTATGGTGTTTCATGTCAGGTTTAAAGCCTTCCTATGTTCAAAAATAGATCCCCCCCTCCCAGTTTCCTCTCCTCTAATGATTTATATTAAGTGCCAAGCCAGCTGCTGCAGTGGTTGTGTAAAGAAAGTATAGCTCACAATCGCTGAAGTGACAAGGCTGAGGCCATTGAAATGAAGGCAAGGGGATTGCAGCAGAAAGCAGTATGGTGGTGCTCATGGGAGCAGGCGGGTAACATCCAGAGCCATGAAGATTATTGCTGATCACTCGCACACGGTCCATGTGTTCTTGTCTCTCTGGTCATTGCTACTGTGTCCCACCACTAAGGACATCTAGATCAGTCATCCTTTTTCCCTATGGCCATCCAGCGCATAAAACATTTTTTGCCAATTCCATTTCTCTGAGGAATGATTCACTAGTCTAGCTATTGTAGCTTATGTATTGTAACCCTTTTCTTTGGGTTTTTGCACCATGCCTGCTCTGCGTCCATCCAAAAATATTTCCTTGTATGTAATGTACTTGTTGAATACAGATGATTACTGATTCTTTGTGTTTCCCTTCTAGAAATGCATTGCAATGTGTATGGACAGATACATGGATGCCTGGAATACTGTATCCAGAGCTTACACTTCCAGACTACAACGGGAGCGCGCCAAGATGTAACTTCAGCCTAAAGCCTACGCACAAACCCCTGCACTTACCACCACTGGGCGTTAACCTCTCTGCTGCTGTAATGAAAAATTATTTCAAGGATTAGTTACAAGCAGTAAAGAGGTTAAATGTACATTAAACCTGATGGCTATGCCATTGATCAACTGCTCTTAATTGTGTTGTATCATTTATCTGTTATATTTTTAATGGCAGTTATTAGTTTCCCTTTTTGGGATCCCATGTGCAGGAGAACAGCTAGATAGTTACTGATATTGTCCTTTATTAAGTCATGCCAAGTGCTAAGCAAAGCAGTTTGCTCCTTTTTCACACGGACATTCTGTAGCCATTTAGAGCAAACCAAGTTGGAATTGTATTGGCATTGCAAAATCTGGATATATATATAGTGCTTCTAAATGATCAGGCCACATAGGCACACATTTACCACCAGTGAAAATGCCTCTTCTGAACTCTCCACAGTATCTTTTTGATGTGGTAAAAAAACACATTTTTTGAGCAACCAGAAGTGTTAAACGGGTAAGATGGGTGTTGAAAAAATGGCATTTAATCAGCAGGCAATACTGTGTTATACTATATATAGTATACATGCTGACTGCTAGCCCATTACAAGATGTCGGCTATGATGTCTGCTGTGCTTTCTTTTTCCCCATAAAAAAAGGTTTGTTCTGGAAACAGGCACTTCAAAATAAAACAATGATTTTATGAATCGGGCAGTTGGTAGCCTTTTTTTCTTGTGTGTACAAAGCTTGCGTATCAGAAGTATATATTTCCAGTTCAACTTGTTTATAGTATGTTTCCATTGTCTCTATTAAGGGTTTTATGTATCTGGCCAGCATCTTATACAATGTTTAAAGCGGAACAGCGGAATGTGACCCCCCCCCCCCCCCCCCCCCCCCAGGCATCCTAAATTTCCTAAATCGGAGCGGTTTGCCTTTCAACAAACGGCTCTGGTTGTTTACAATTGGCATAGGCTGGGGGGGGGGGGGTCCACGCATGCACTGTTGGCCCGAGGAGAGGTGAGCTTTACTGGGCAAACTGGGTCATTTCACACAGTGGGGGCACGGAACAAAACCTTAAGTCAAAATCCCAGATGTTCCGCTTTAAGGTGCAGTTATATCTTGACTAAACCCAGTACTGTAGCAGTAGCTGCCCATGACCCCCAGGGCATTAGCCAAGGACGCTACTTTCACAAAACTGAACAGAGGTTAAAAGCCCCACCTCAGTTCCTAGTGTTTCCTCCCTGGGAACCATGGGACAGCCTGTTTGTTATTTTCAGCCCCAGGAGATTCCTAGAATTGTTAATTTTCGGGTGTAGTTCACCTGAGATTTACAGGCGGACAGGGCAGTCCCACATTGAATTTTTTTTTCTGACACTGCACGAATATGAGCTGTACCTTTTAAACAAAACGGTAATGTACAGATCCTGATTTATTTTTTGCTATTTTGGATCCTTTAATCCTTTTGGCGGTATGTATGCTAAACAATGTTATTATAACTGTCTCTTACCCTAGTTCACCTAAAGCATAGGACAAGCATAAAGGCAAAGACGCCCTAAGGAGAAGCCCAAGGATCCTAAATCCACTAGGTGCCGTGAATCTTGCAGCGCTTTACTTTCAGGTTCCTTGCAGAAGTCTGCGCCAGACATGGATTCATTTAAATGTGGGAGAGAAAACGTCAGCTTTGTACATGGAGATTCTAGCTATGAGGAACGAGATTGCTTCATTTTTTGATACTCTCATTAATCCTAGATCAGTTCCTGGGGTACTCATTGCTGACACACCCACTCCCCAGCCAGAACCTGTCATTTCAGACCTTCTTTTTCTTCTTTTTTTTTTTTTTTTTTTTTTAATCTTTATTTTTGCTTTTCAAAAATAATGGTACAAATACAGTATACCATAACATAAAAAAGACATTGAAGGTTACACATCTCAGACCCTTGTAAAGGGTTGCCCACCGGCATTGTGGATATACAACAGCACAATAAACTCGAAACTAACGAGCGGAACATGAGTCTGTGTGGTCTCTAAAATACTACGTGGGAGAGGAGCGCGCGGATCCCCGGGCACCAGCCAAAAGGGCTCTACATTCAGTGGACTCCGAGAACCTCACCCAGTTAAACCAAGCAATCGTGAAACTCTCGAATCTATTTTCTCGAGAGAGAATCACATTCTCGAGCCGCATGAGCTCGTTTACCTTCATGAACCACATATCAACTGAAGGTGGTGTCCTGGCTTTTCCATTTCAGGGGGATGCAGGTTTTTGCTGCATTAAGAAGGTGACACAACAAAGATTTCTTGTAGTTCTTTCAGGGGACTTTGGTCATATGGAGCAAGCAGGAGGCTGGATCATCAGGCACCACAGTTTCAGTTACTTTACTCGCTACCCCTCTAACCAAATCCCAGGACGGCTTTAAGATAGGACAAGACCAGAAAATGTGCAGCATATCACCTCTTGCGTCATTACATCTCCATCAGTTTTCAGGGGTCTCTGGGAACCATTTATGCAACACTACAGGCACTCTGTACCAGTGTGATAGAATTTTGTAGTTACACTCTTGAATTTGCGTACAAATGGACGTCTTGTGCGGCAAGTTTTTTTACATTGCTCCTCGGAGAAACGGGGGGGGGGGGGGGGGGGGGGTCAATCAGTAATTTATAGATGTATGACAGCGTATGCTGAACGGCTGTACTACTGGCACATAGATTCTCATAGGGGGTGGTTTTCCTTAAGCCTCCAGTAAAGCTCCGCAGAGAGTGGAGGAAATGCATAATCTGACTATTTGCCAGTTTATCCATGCCGTCAACCCCTTCGCTTGGGCGAGTATACCCAGATCTGACCAGTCCTCACCCCCCCAAAAATGACCCACCCTATAGACCCTGGCTTCTCTCCATTCTCTAGATGTAGGGCTTTCATTACCCAGAAAGCTAGGATTACCCAAGATTGGGAGCATCAGGGAGGGGGCAGGGGAGATCTCAGGATGCTCAAAGTGGCGCCTGCAGGTTCTAATAGTGGCTCCAACTGTGGGGTGTTTCAGGGCGAGGGGGGTCCCAAGCTCTCCTAGACAAACAATTCCAGTGATCGGGGTTTCCAAGAACCCCCTGCTCCAAATCCACCCACTGTTTATGGCACCCATGCAGGCACCAATCAACTGCTCTGCTGAGGTGCACCGCTGCATGATAAAGGGTCAGGTCTGGAAAGCCGAGACCCCTGCTTTCTTTGGACCAAGATAGCAATGTTTTATTTAGCCTCGGTTTCCTACCTCCCCAGACAAACTTAACGAAAAGCCCCCTGACTTTTTCCAGAAAACTCTGGGGGACCATCACTGGGAGAGCCTGTAGAAGGTAAAGCAGGTGGGGGAGTAAATTCATTTTGGTTGCATTGACGCGGCCAAACCAGGAGATCCTCCCCTGTGCCCATCTAGCCGTCTCCTCCTCAAACTTCCACAGCAGCGGCGGGAAGTTTAGATCAAAAACTTTTCCCAGGTTACTGCTAATTTTGGTCCCGAGGTATGTGACAGTCATTTGCCCACTTGAAGGGGAAAGCATTCCTTAGGTCAGTGGTCCTCAACCCTGTCCTCAAGGCCCACCAACATGTTATGTTTTTTGGATCTCCAAATAGCCAGCTCTATTGCTCTGCAGCTGCACTAATTACTCCACCTGTTCATCTTTGTGGAGATCTGCAAAACCTGGCCTGTTGGTGGGCCTTGGGGACCACTGCCTTAGGTTGTCGAATCTCCTGGGTGGGATAGTGATGTTAAGGGCCTCACATTTTTGTTAATTAATCTTGTACCCATACAGGATAAAATTAGCAAAACCGCGCAAAAAGCAGATCAAGATATTTTGCCGAAGCTCAACGTGTGAAAAAGAGTACTTCCACTCAGTATGTCATAAAAAGTTCATCAGTAATACACAGAGCTATAATAAGATAGGGGAGGTTGTAGTTCCACTTTAAAAATTCTTCAGACCGATTCTTTTCACAGTGCAGAAAAAGACAAACTTCGTGCTTAGACACTCTCCGCCACCTGAATTGCACAGCCTCTTATCAGATTCACAGTAGAGATGAGCATAAATAAACATAATATCGGGGCATTGCATTTATGACTTATGCCCTTTTGGAGAAACGCTGTGGAAGTGTATGAAGTGGATTATATTGCCTGCACCACCGGGGGGAATTTTTAAAGTGAAAGTTCCATTCACCTATGTTTATTTATGCTCATCTCTACTGTGAATCTGGTAAGAGGCTGTGCAATTCAGGTGGTGGAGAGTGTCTAAGCACGAAGTTTGTCTTTTTCTGCACTGTGGAAATAATCGGTCTGAAGAATTTTTAAAGTGGAACTACAACCTCCCCTATCTTATCATTATAGCTCTGTTTATTACTGATGAACTAATCTTGTACCCAGACAACTCCCCATAGCGCTTCAGTTCGGACATTAGTGCCCTTATTCATCAAGCGATAGCGCCAGGTAGTGTCTGACGAGCGCCAGGTAGCGGCAGCTAACGGTGACTACCGACTCAAGTACGCCCGCGGCGGTCACAATGACGCATTTATCAAGCAAAATGAGGCTAGCGCCGGCGAGAGCGACGGCTAGCGCGGCATTCATCATGAAGCCGCCTGGACCGAACAGCGCCGCTGCAAATTCCCTCACAGCGCCAGGTATGAGCTGTCGCTCCCTGGCGATGTCCAATGCATTTCAATGGAGCAAGCTATAATTAATCATAATTAATTGGTATTATTTTTTTTTATTTTTTTTTTAATGTCAAAAAATCGGAGAACACTTCTGCAATGTTAGGAATTATTTTTAAGTCAAAAAAAAAAAAAAAAAAAAAAAGGTGCAGAATTGATCTAACAGGTCTGAGATTAATGTATTCATATAACAAAATGATTCTAAAAACATGTATAATGTTACATTAAAAAAATATGGTTGTTTAGGGGTTAAAAACTAGTTAATACAGATCGCCGCCAGCGCTCTGGGGTTTAAACAAGGAATGGACAGCGACAGCACATTCGGAGCGTGATTTTTTGATGAATATGAAGCTAGCCGTTCGCTCTGGCCATTCGTTGTCAGGCGCTCACATACAACGCTGGACCTGTGAAACAGCGACCCCCCAGCCCGTATTCAACATTACCGCACACCGACTGAGTCGCTGTCATCAAGCTAACGCCGGCCAAGCACAGCGAATACTGGCTGGCGCTGAAAAAATCACGCTACAGTCGCTCATCTGTCGCTACCTGGCGCTATTGATGAATCGGCCTCTAGGTTAGGAAGGGAAACCTCAGGGCATGACAGGCTAAATATCAAGTCGTCCGCGTATGCAGCCACTTTGTATTGTTTGGACCTGTTGGTTAAGCCTTTGATGTCTGGGTTACGGCGGATGTGACACAGAAAGGGCTCTAAGGTGAGTATGAAAATTAGGGGTGAGAGCGGACACCCCTGCCTCGTCCCATATGCTATCCGGAAGGAGTCTGATATAACCGCATTCACCCGTACCGCGGCAGACGGGGACCCATATAAGCTTCCGATCCAACTCGAGGCATTCGGGCCAAGCCCAATGTGTCTGAGTGTGGCATGCATGAAGTCCCAGTTCACTCGATCAAAAGCCTTTTCTGCGTCTGTCGCGAGTAGGAGGGCAGAGGTCTCGCTTTTCTGGGCTAAGTGGACCAGGTTCAACACCTTGATGGTGTTGTCCCTTGCCTCCCTGTGCGGCATAAACCCCGCCTGATCCAGGCCAATGACATTATGCAAGTGAGGAGCTAGCCTGGAGGCCAAAATCTTGGCAAATAGTTTCAAATCAGAGTTCAGGCCTGTAACTCGAACATTGGGCCGGGTCTTTACCATCCTTAGGGATAACCGAGATATATGCTCTCAGTAAGTCCACGGGGAGGGCATTGCTGTCTCTAATTGAGTTAAAGACTTCAAGGAGCTTCGGGGCCAGGAGAGGGAGGAACTTCTTATAATACGGGAGGCTAAGGCCATCTGGTCCTGGGGCTTTCCCCCCTGCCGCTCCCGTTACTGCTTTATGCAGTTCGGCCATTGTGATTGGGTCCTCCAACTCCTCCAGAACGTCTTTGGGAAGCCTCGGCAGCCCAGACTCTACAAGATAACATTCTATGGGGTCCTCGTCTCCCTCCCTCTGCTCCTTTGGAAGATTATACAGGCGATCATAAAACCTCCTGAATGTGTCTCCAATCTCGCTAAACAGGTGTGTTACATGACCCTTCACAGTAGAGATTTTGGGGACGTATGTTTTAACTCGCTCCTCCCTAAGGACCTTCGCTAGTAATCTGCCGCATTTGTCTCCCGACTCGTAGAAAATTCTATGACAGTTG
Source organism: Gastrophryne carolinensis (assembly GCA_027917425.1). Classification (NCBI taxonomy): domain Eukaryota; kingdom Metazoa; phylum Chordata; class Amphibia; order Anura; family Microhylidae; genus Gastrophryne; species Gastrophryne carolinensis. The sequence continues at coordinate 261,107,516 of CM051234.1, forward strand.
CTTATTTGTGCTTTTATCTTGTCACAACATAATGTTTTAAGTTTCTCCCTCAGGGAGGTTAAAACGGAGAAATTCACTAGCCAAAGATTTTTTGTGCATCCTCTCTACAGCCCCGATTTCCTCCAACACATCCCTCACCAGTTTGGTCTTCTCTTTTTTAATCTTGGAACCAATTTTGATAAAGGTGCCCCTAATGACGCATTTGTGCGACTCCCATAAGATCCCAGGGTTAACCTCAGGGGATGAGTTAAGCTGGAAAAAAATTTAATGTCCTTCTGTACCTCCTCCAGAACATTTTGGTCTTCAAGTAAGGACGTGTTAAGCCTCCAGGACCAACTCCTCAGAATCTGAGTGGGGCAGGCAACTGTAACTGGGGCATTGTCAGAGACCGTAATGCTACCAATCGTGGCGTCTGAAACCCGGCACAGGGAGGCATGGGGGACCAGGAACCAGTCAATCCTAGAGTAAGATCCGTGGGAGCCAGAATAGAACGTATAATCACGCTCGTTGGGGTGAAGAATTCTCCACGGATCAGCCAGTTTATGCAATGCAAGAGTTCTTTTGAGCCTCGCATAGGACTCGTGTGGGCCCCCCCTAGAGGTGTCAATAAGGGGGTCGAGGGCAAGGTTAAAATGTCCTCCTACCACTAGCTCACCCTCCCTGAAGGTTGACAGTTCCCCCAGGACAGATTCCAAGAAGGCCACCTGTCCCGTGTTCGGCAGGTACACGTTAGCAAAAGTATAACTACAGGAGGCTATCTTGCCTCCATCTCCCTTCCTCGTCCGCTTTGAAGTCCACTAGTTCCCAGGGGAGAGCCGCACTCAAGAGTATGCTGACCCCCCGGGATCTAGAGTCAGCCGAATAGCTGTGGTAAGCTCTCGTGTAGTACCTGTTGCCGAGGAAAGGCGGTTTACCCCTCTTGAAATGTGTTTCCTGCAGGAAGGCAACTTGAGCTCTAAGACCTCTCAGGTTTCTCAATATAAGAGATCTCTTTTCAGGGCTATTAAGCCCTTTGGTATTAAGGGACACTATCTGGACATCAGCCATGGCCCACGCCACGCAGGGCCCAGACGGGCTCCAGCGAGGGGCGCACCCGGAGATCCGCACTTGCTAGAGAGGGGAAGGAAGGGCGGTAGCGACCTTAATCAGGTGTGGGATACTGGGTTAAGAAGGGGGGTAAAGGGAAGCTAGACCAAACAATAACTAAATTTCCCAACTCGTGGGATAGTTGCAGTCTAAGGGGACAAATGTTCCCTAAAGACCAGCCTATTGGGGGGTAGTGCGTCCAGCAGAGTGAGGAGGCGCTCAGGCGTTCTCACTCCACTCTCTCCCAGCCCAAGATGTCACATCACTACCAGCCACGGGCGGTCAAGGAGCAGATGCACTGGAGGCCCAGAGCACTCCCGCTCATGGCTCCGCATCTTATTACACGAATAACCTACCAAAACATTAAACAAAGAAGTGTCACATTGATGATCAAGGGAAGGCACACTGGACAGTGGAGGCCTTACTACGGAGGATCAACGTAACAACAGATTCAAATGTCCTCCACTTGAGAAGCCGATTGACTCCGTTCGGTCATCGTCCCCCCCCTCACCTCAGATGAGAAAACCGAGGGAGAGTGGGGGCCAGATAAGCCGGATGCCCTGGTGGCACTGGGTCTGCCGGTTGAGAAACCCCCACGCTGGTTGAGGCCCCCCCCACGTGCCTCGGAGGTGGGCCTCCAACTCGAGAAAGATCTCTGAAGCTCCTAGCACCTCGATTTCTTCTGTTAGGCAGCCGAGATAGTGCTGAGGGCCCACCTGGACCCAGCCAGTCCGGGATCCCGACCGGCTCACACCGCAGGAACTCGAACAAGCCCTCCAGATCCTCATGCTTCTTCAGTAGAAATACCTCCTTGGAGCTTTTTATGATCAAATGAAAAGGATAATCCCATCTGTAGGTGGCATTTGCTGGCGATAGCTTCCAGTAGGGGTCTCATCACTCTACGCATTTGAAGGGTCCGTTTGGACAAGTCCTGCATAATCTTGATTGTAGCCCCTTCAAAACATACGGAGCCCTTGATCCACGCCTTCCTCAGGATTTCCTCTTTCAGGGAAAAGCGAAGGACCCTGCAGACTATGTCCTTCGGGAAGGCAGGATCCGCACTCTTGGGGCCAAGTGCTCTGTGGACTCTAACGAGCTCCTCATTAAATATGGTAGTGACGATTGCTCTAACATCTTCCGCACCTTGCGGCTCTGGGACGCCCCTGATCCTTAAGTTGTTTCGTCTGCTGCGATTTTTCAGGTCGTCGAGGTGCAAATGGCAGGTTTTGATTATGGCGTCTTGGGAATCGCATCTGGCTTCCAACGCTCGTAATCGGCTGTTGTATGAAGGGCCTTCTGCTTCCAAGGAGCGTACTCTAGAAGCGACTTCTGAGACTTCTTGGCGCACTGCTGCTATCTCACGCTTGTGCGCAGCTTCATACTTCGCTATTAAATTTTCAATTTCTGACTTGGTCAAGATACCTCTCAAGAGAAAGATAGTTTCAAGATGAATCTGGCGTTCGCATAGCATCTCATCTGGGATCTCCAGTGGAACATCCACACCCCCCATTCATCCAGTGTAGCAGGTGCAGGGGTGCGGTCGACAATCAGGGCCGCTGGTGACATCATTTCGGGGCTTCTGCCCAGGTTGGAAGGGACTCGGTCCAGGGAGGGCAGGAGAGGGGAGACAGGTGACCCCACCGGTGCAGCAGAGGCCATACTAGGTTGGGAAGCTTCTCCTGGCTCGTCTCTCCTCTTCACCGGTCTCTGAGGGAGGGCCCCACCGTAGGCACACAAGATGAGCCCCGTGCGACCCAAAGGCGAACGGGGGGGAGTGCCACCCCCTGGTCCATTCTGGGTTTAAAAGCGAACCTGCCTAGATCCGAGGCAAAACATCTACTTCCGGGGCCCTCTACTGACGAGCCTGTAATGTCCCCAGCATCTTCCTCGTCTCCAGCGTGCATGCCGGCGATATGGCACTTTAAGGACCCACTTGCTAAGGGATCAGCATGACGTGTGTTCTGCCCCTTTAAACTTGGCGCCATTAACTGGAGGTCACCAGGGGAGGACAGGGCCCACGGGACCTGGGGCTCGGGGTGTTTCTGGGGAGGCGCCTCCTGCCACGTTATCCTTCTCCCAGTTTGATCCCTGTAACTGCCTCCTAGTGTGAAAATTGCCTCCTGGGTAATTTTGGCCATGCTACTGGGTTGTTTTGGGGAAGCAGTGCAGGTTATGGGCAGGTTATCTTGCTGCCCTCATCTCTGCAGCTCTTGTCTGCGCTGTCTCCTGAGGCAGCCCCGGCTCACTTTTCTCACCGCCAGACATGGCCTCAGGTCCGTCCGCATCACTTACCCACCCCATAATTGCTCACCGAACGCTCCTCTCCCGGCTCACTCGCTACTTCCGGGTGTAGATGCTGGGCGGCGGGCGCCATTTTGGTACACCCAGCCTCCTCTGCCACCGCTTCTCCGGCTCCTCGTACAGCGTTCCCCGGCTGCAGTGTTCCGCCTCGCTCATCGGGGGGCCTCCGTGCCTCCATCTCCTCTTCACTGACGCTGTCCGCGGACGTCGTGGACACCGGTTCCTCTCGCGCCCGACCCCGCCTGCGGGACATCTCTGTCGCCATCTTGAGATCCCCCGCCTCCTCTCTTCTCAGCCGCTCCGGCAAATGACGCCTCGCCGACATTCCACCACCATCGCTTCTTCTTCCAGACTTCTTGTGCTTCTTGGGCATAGTTAAGGTAGGTCTCTGACCGCTCGGGAAAAGCAGTTTCTGGGGCTTGGGGAGCTGGAGGTCGCTTACACGCTCCTGTCCAATCTCATGCTGGGACACGCCCTAGACCTTCTTTTTCTAAACCTCTTTCCTTAGTCGCATGCATACCTAAAATTAATCTATTCGGTCCCACGCCCATTCAGGTCATAACAGGATCTGATAAAGAGGGAGGACAAGGACTCCATGGGGGCCTCCAGCTCTCCTGAAGCTATACCGGAGGTTTTGGCAGGATTATTGGATGAGGTCTATGGTACATGGAGTATTAAGTGTGAGGACAAACCCTTGTCTATACAAGATGAGATGTATAAAAATAATTACAAAAAAGGAGTGGCAGTGGGAACAGCCAGAAAATTATTTTTTTTATGCCTAACTCGCTAAAAAGAAAATTTCCACTCCAGGACATGGAACCATGGATCAAGTGTCCTAAATTAGATGCTCCATTGCGTCAGATGTCCAGAGCAAGATTTTAGCCTTGAGGATATGGGGGCACTTCATGATCCTATGGATTGTAGGATCAAATGCATTATAAAGAGGGCCTACGCTGGCAACTGATGTTGCCGCCAGGAGCATGAAAGTTGGGCCCAATAACCCGAAAGGATTTTTGGAGGATGACACTCCTAAGGAGAGTATTTTAGATACTTTACCTACTCTTGTCAGAACCGTTTTCTACATAACTATTGCTTCAGAAGAAGCTATCAGAGCCACGGTCAAATCTACCACCTTATTATCTTGCGTCCCAGTCCGTGGTAATCTCTTGTTTGGGGATGGCCTAGACACAATTTTAACTCGTTCTAATGAGTCGGGTAAAAAGTTCCCAAACAAAAAGTAAATTTCAGTTTTGTATCTCACCCAGAGGCAAGATGACTTTCAAACAGTTTCAGGGTAAACAAAGTGACCAAAAGAAATGTGGGGCACAAGACTAGACCTCAGAAAAGGGTTGGTTTGGTTGGCAAGGCCCAAGAGGGCCCCAAATCTCATTCCTGACAGAGAATGCCCAGTAGAGGGAAGGCTCAGCAGGTTTATAGCCACCTGGCGAGCAATTTCCCAAAATCTGTTTGTGCTACATACACTGGAAAGGGGGTACCGATTAGAATTTTCATCCATCCCTCAATCTTGTTTTGTGGTAACCAGATTACCCAGAGACCTCGGAATGAGGGAAGCCTTTCCTTTGGTTATACAAGAGTTAATTCACAAGAATGTGATCAAAACAGTTCCGCCTCAGGCAGTGGGGCCGGAGATTCTGATCAGGAAAATTATCGGATGATCCTGAATCTGATGTTAAATAATTTCATCAGGTACAAAAAGTTCAGGATGGAATCAATTTACTCTGTAAGGAACATCTTTATAGAACAGGCCTTTGTGGTCAATCTAGATCTACAAGATGCCTACCTTTACATACCAATGCTTGCATTTCATCGTTAGTTTGCAATCCAGACTGATCAAAGGGTCTATCCTTATCAGTACAGTGCCATGCCCTTCGGTCTCCTCGGCCCCAAGGATTTTTACCAAGATATTAGCCGAACCAATGGCACACCTCTGACAGGAAGAAATTGCACTTATTCCTTACCTGGACGATCTTTTACTCATAAACAAGTCAGAACAGGCACTATTAACGCATCTAGAAAATCTTTCTGAAAGCCTTGGGCTGGGTGGTCAACCTAGAGAAATCTAATCTAGTGCCCAGTCCTTTTTGCAAATTCCTCGGGTACGACATAGACAGCATACTTTAGAGGATTTTGCTTCCACAGGAAAAAGTACAGAGAATCCATTTGATGTCTGAGGTTTATAGGTTGTCCTTGGGTTTCTCTCAGAGAAATTATGACTCTGCTTGGCCTCATGACTGTGCCAGTTCCGTGGGCTTAGCTCCATATGAGAAGCCTGCAGAATTTTCTGCTATCTAGAGAGGGACAGGTGCCCAAACTCACTGGATCAAGTAATTCTAATGGAGAAAATGTGCTAGAAAGTCTCCAATGGTGGACAGATCCAGAGGTATTAAAAAGAGAGACGGTGGAAGCAAAGGTATCCAGTAGTTATTACAACAGATGCCAGTTTCTGGAGTTCGGGGGCCCACTTGGACAGACAGAATGTCCAGGGAAAATGGCCGCCTAACATTGCGGGGCGATCCTACAATTTCAGGCAGTGAAGCTGGCTCTGGATCATTATTCTTCCAGTAACATCTGGCAGAGACGTACAGATCCGCTTTGACAATGCTTCCACAGTAGCATACATATATTATCAGGGCGGGACTAGATCCCCGGCACTGATAGACCTGGCCGATACAATTTTGTTTCCTTTACAGCAACAGTTCTGATCTATTTCGGCAGTTCATCTGAAGGGGGTCCTGAACACGGTTGCAGATTTTCCTAGCCGTGTCAGGATTCAACAATGGTGTCTGAACCAAGAAGTGTTCCTCCAAAATTGTGACGTTATGGGGCCTCCCCCAAACAGATCTTTTTGCCACTGCAAGCAATTCAAAGTGCAGAATTTTTTACTTTGACAGGGGAGAAGGGTGCATTAGCAGTGGATGGCCCTAGCTTATGCCTTCCCTCCTTTCAGAATTCTACCTTAGGTGGTCTAGAAGATAGCGTGAGAAGAAATCGACTATATCTTCATATGATTGTTTTAGGTTTTGGCCGAAAAGATCCTGGTTCTCTGAGCTGAAGAGGATGGTAAAGAATGGGCCATGGCATCTACCAAGCATCCTGAATATAATTCATCAAGGGCCCATTCTGTTTCCAGCACCAGAAAGATTTCAGCTGACAGCCTGGATCTTGAGGGGGCCATCTTAAAGTGGACCAACACCCGCCACAAACCTTACCTTCTCCCCGTTCCAACAGCGCATGTGCGGGCCGCCGCCGCCACCTCTCTTGTGAATGGCCGACGCAGGTGCGCTCCCTGTAAGAGGGACGCGCGAGAGGTGGCGGCGGCGGCGGCGGCGGCGGCGGCAGCAGCAGCAGCAGCAGCAGCGGCCTCAGCTTGTCCGCCAGCGGTGAGGTAAGTTTTTGGGGGCTTTCTGGGGGGTTTCACACAGCGGGGCTCCCCCCGATCGGGGTGCCCCGCGGAAGTGGACCAACACCCAGGATAGTGAAAATCCTGGGTGTTGGTCCACTTTAAAGAAAAAAGGCTGTTCAAACAGAGTGATTGAAACATTGTTAGACAGTCGAAAATTGACCACGAGACGAATTTATGCAAAGGTCTGGAAATGTTTTACCTAATTTAGTGAAAATAACAAATTGAATGAAGAAGGAATACCAGTAGTTCTTAAATTTCTACAGGAAGGGTTTGAAAAAGGACTGGCAGTAAGTACACTGAAAACACAGGCGCCGGCATTATCAGCCTATCTAGATCGTCAGCTGAGACCAGATCAACTAGTCAATCGACTAGCAATTATCCATAAGAGGCCGGTAACCTTTAAAGGATTTCCTACATGGGACCTATCTATAGTATTGAAGGGACTACTTGAACCTCCATTTTAGCCCTTGGAAGAAGTTCTGGAAAAATGGCTGTTTATGAAGGAACCTAACTGCACGATTTTCCCAGATTAGGCCATCCTGAGACCTAATCCTCTATTTTTACCTAAAATCGCTACATCGGTAAACCGGTCCCAGGTCATAGTGCTGCTGATATTGCCTGTTACAGCGGGATCAGAAGATGATCTGTCACTTTTGGACTCAAGAAGAGCATTATTTATCTGGAAAGATCTAGAGAATGGTGAATAGCGAAACAGCTTTTGATGACCTTCAGTGGCAAAAGAAAAGGCCTAGCTGCCTCAAAATCGACTATTGCCTGTTGGATAAAACAGACTATTGTGCAGGCTTATACTTCCAGAGGAGAGTCTCCACCGCAAGTTTCTGCACACTCAACCAGAGATGTGGTCATCGCCCCCACCTTCCTCAAACACTTTGCAAACAGGAGCTCAAGTCCAAAGCATCAGGCCTTTGGTAGAAGGGTTTTACTTGCAGCTTCCCATCCCTAAGGTATAGTTACTTGCTTAATCCTCTCCGTGGGTCGTGCTGAAAGATGATGGGAAAAAATCCGAGGTAACAGTTTTTCTATGTATCCCTCAGCATGACTCACAGGGAGGCCCCCACAAGGCCCCCAACACTCAAGTATCAATATGCACCACTCCAGGTAAAGTACAAAAAATATTTTTTTATTAATACATCTGTACCTCTACATATAATTAAAATATCATCTTAAAATTGCATAATGCATGAACATTACACTAACAATACACTAGCAATGTTCACATCATCACATCACTGCCTCAGGAAGTGAGGTGATATCACGTAATGCGTAGGACGGGGGAGAGGGCTATTGGCACATCCTGCATGTAAGATCTTTGTATGTCTGTCTGTCACTTTTCTGTCATCCCGCTGTGTCCCTGTTCATTAAATACATTGCTGCCATTTCAATTGTATGTAATTGCACTTAGTCACCTTTATAAACATTTTAGATCACTATTCTCAGTGTGCCACACACCCCTTTAATTCTTACGATTGGGTTACTCACCGCCAGGTGACGAAGTTGCAGAGAGGAAGTCTTGTAACGAGCCCCCTTCCGGCCCATATATACCTGGTACCTCCCACTCAACACCAGTGTTTTTCTCTCTGCATGGCGACAAGACAGAAGAAAGACGTCTCCTGCTTGTCTTACCCCGGCACCCCCTTTGGGTCTATTTCTGCCCAGTTTGATTGTCTGTTACCTAGATGGTTAAATGGAAGCCTCCCAGCCCAGGCTGCTCACTGGGCAAACGGTAGATGGCACTATAGGTGCCTAGAAGCTTATCTCCTCCGCTCGACCTCACGTGTGGGGCAATGCGGCTATCCGGCATGGTGATCCGGATTTGGGATGCCCCTGTCCCGAGGTTCCCCTTTGGCCCTTTCTCTCCCGTTACGGTCCCTTCTCCCTTTACTGGGGGGGGGGGGGGGGGGGGTTTGGGGGGTGTATTATATGCATGTGGTGTTTTACTTTACTTGTGTATTTGTAGTATTGTCAGTTTCAGGCTCAGCGCCGCAGGATGCGCGCACGTGGCCTGAACTGCTAGGGCTATGTATCTGTTTCCCCCCCACTGATCCGAGGGGGTCGGAGCGCCCTCCCTGTATGTGGCACCGCCATTGTGCGGGCAGCGCTGTTGGCAGTTTCAGGCTCAGCGCCGCGGGATGCGCGCACGCAGCCTGAACTGCCAGGGTTGTGTATAGCTCCCCCTCCACTGACCCGAGGGCGTCGGGGTGCCCTCTCTGTATGCGGCACCGCACTGTTTGAATTAAGGGGGCGGGGCCCTGATGACGCGATGGTGGGGGCGTGGCCGGAGCTGGTGGTCTCGCAGCTCGGCCCCGCCGCACTTCCTCCTTCTAATCAGGAGTCAGGTGCGGGGGACTCGGCTGCAGGAAGCAGTGTATCTGGCTGGCTGCTGCTGCTGCTGCCTTTGCTTTTCGTGCCTTGTTCAGGTAAGCGGCCCACCTCGTGTGGCCGTTTCTGTTTGTTATCAGGTTTGCTTCAGCTTGTTTAAAAAAAAAAAAAGTGTATGCTGGCTGGCCTCTTAAAGCACTTTGGGGCTTTTGCTGTATATTTGTATATGCTGCTTTTTGTATGAATGTTTTGTACTGCATGCTGCCCTTTTTTTTTCTGGGGATCTTACTGTTGTTTCTTTTCCCCACAGATCCTGGGATCACCTCACTGCAGTGGCTCTCCCGGTTCTGTTATACCTGGCTAGTCTTATTACTCCAAATTGGGAAATTAAAAAAAAAAAAAAAAAAAAAGAGGGATAATAAAATTTAATCCTCCCTTCCCAGGACATTAATTTAAAGGGGCATCCCGGGTGGCTTTATGCGTAAAACCCACGGTTGTTGCGAATACCATAAAATCACCATATGGAGGCTTCCGACAATACCGGAAATGGTGCTTCGGGGCCATCTAGGCTGTGTGGGGGCTGTGGGACTCCGCTCCCAGGCGATGATGTTATATTATGCATTCCTTGTGCAAAGCAGAATATTGTGCGTCAGTCCGTCGCTCCGGCTTCTGGCTCCTCGCAACTTCCGTCATCTCCTACCCCCCCTCCCTATTCCGGACCCGGTGTGACATTGTCAAAAGTGGGGATTCGCAATCCGAGGTGTGTGTGCGATTGACCAACCTCGAGAAGATAATTTCCGCCAAGGTAGCTCAGAAGGCTACAGCGAAGCGGAAACACCTTTCTCGGGCAGCACCTGTTTTGGAGGATGACAGGTGCGAATTAGTGGATTGGTCCGATTATGCCCTGGACGAGGAGGGGGAACTCCTTGTGGAGTCGGATGAGCCTGCAGACCAGCTTGAGATTGATGCTGTTGGCGATCAGGCTACGGGGGTATCCCTTGACACCCCCTCCATTTTGGCGCAAATGTTTGAAATTTTGAATTTAGATCCTCCTGAGGCAGTCGCCCTACCAAAGGGTGAGTTTTTGATGTGCCTCAGCCGCGTTTGGTGTTTCCCAGGCAACAACACTTTGCGAGGGTTGTTCTTAAGGAATGGGAACAACCCACGCGACTGGCTGGAATCCCTTCTAATTGGGATAAACGCTATCCTTTTCCTGAGGATTTGGTGAAGCTTTGGTCAGTTCCCCCTGACGTCGATACCCCTGTGTTAGGACTGTTTAGCACGGCTGTGGTACAGTCTTCTGTCACCACTGCCATTAAGGATGGTGAGGATCGTCGGATTGACCAGTTTGCTCGCCATGGTTTTATCAGTGCCGGATCGACGCTGCGGCCGATGTGTGCTTCGGCGCTTCTTCTGTTGGCAGTTAGGTCCATTATTCGGGATCTGTGCACAGATCTTGATCCCGCTTGTGATGAGTTTGGTGCTCTTAAGCAGTGTGAGTCATTTATTTCCTTTGTCTTGACCGCTCAGGACGATGCTCTGGCGATGAGTAGCAGGACAGCGGCAATGCTGGTGGCTATTCGTCGGTCAGTGTGGCTGCACCAGTGGTCGGCGGACTTTGTCTCTAAAAGGGTGCTCACAGCACTTCCTTTTTTGGGTTTGCGACTGTTTGGTGATAAATTAGATTCAGTTGCAAAAGGGGGTAAATTGCCTCAACGCAAGAGGCCTCGTCTCCCCTTTCGGGGTACGAGGGCCTTTAGACCTTCCTTTCGGGGATTTAGAGCGGGTAGGGGGGTTTCCTTTCCCGCTACCAGAGTTGCAGGTTGGACCCGAGGGAGGGGCCGTGACCGTCCCGCTCAGTCCTGGGGCGCCAAGCCCAAGCCTGCTGGTAAGCCCGCTCAGCAATGAGGGGCTGCCCTCACCCGTGCGGGTGGGGGGACGATTGCGACACTTCTCCCAGATTTGGGACCAGGAGGTTCCGGACAGATGGTTCCAGGAGGTGGTGTCTTCCGGTTAAAAACTGGAGTTCGAGTCTCGCCCTCCTTCACGGTTCTTTCGGGCTCGGGTGCCCATCGATCCTTTGGCCGCACAGGGGCTCCTGGCGTTGATAAGGAACCGGTCATCCGGCCGGTTCCGCGCTTAGAGATGGGCCTCGGTTTCTACTCCAATCTTTTCGCAGTCCCCAAAAAGGACGGGTCGGTTCGTCCCGTCCTGGACCTGAAATTACTCAACAGGTTCATCCGTATTCGGAAGTTTCGCATGGAAACTTTGCGTACGGCCATCGGTTCTCTTCGGCAGGGGGACTTCATGACGTCCATAGACATCAAGGATGCTTATCTTCATGTTCCCATCTGCCAGGCTCATCAACGTTTTCTTCGATTCGTGATGAAAGATCTGCATTTCCAATTCGTGGCACTTCCGTTTGGCCTTACCTCGGCTCCAAGAGTGTTCACCAAGGTGCTGGCAGGGGTGATGGCCATTTTCAGATCTCGGGGCATTCGTGTCGTACCTTATTTGGACGACCTTCTCATCATGGCTCCGTCCCTCAATCAATCAGAGACAGACACCAGGATGGTGGTCTCCACGCTGGAAAGCTTTGGTTGGGTGATCAACTTTCCCAAGTCCTCCCTCGCTCCGGCCAGGGTGGTGTCCTTTCTGGGGATGCAGTTGGACTCTTGTCAACACAGGGTGTTTCTCCCTGTCCAGTCCAAAATTTATCTGATTCAGGAGTTGGCTCGGGTCCTACTTTCCACTCCTCGGCCGTCCATCCGTCTGGGGATGAGGCTGGTAGGGTTGATGGTTGCCTCGTTCGAGGCAGTTCCTTTTGCTCAATTTCACATGAGGACGCTTCAGCTCTATCTGTTGGCGTCCTGGGACCGGCGGCCTCGGTCGCTGGATCGGCCCTTCCAGTTGTCCTCCCGGGTCCGGCAGTCCCTCCAATGGTGGTTGGTCTCGGCCAATCTCGTGAAGGGCAGGTCTTTCCTGACCCCTCTTTGGGAAATTGTCACCATGGACGCCAGTCTTTCGGGATGGGGGGGATTCTGGAAGGATCTTCAGTTCCGGGGGCAGTGGGGTCCTCAAGAGGCCCACTTACCCATCAATATTCTGGAACAGAGAGCTATCCATCGGGTTCTTGCTCTTCTGACTCAACACGTTCTGGGCCTTCCGGTCCAGGTTCATTCAGACAATCGAACAGCGGTTGCTTACATCAGTCATCAGGGAGGGACTCGCAGTCTGGGTGCTCTCAGAGAGGTGTCCCTGATCCTGACCTGGGCGGAGGCCCATGTTCCTTGTCTCTCGGCGGTGTACATTCCAGGGGTGGAAAACCAGGAAGTGGACCGGTTGAGCAGGGGCTCTTCCCGTCTGGGAGAATGAGCTCTCCATCCTCAGGTTTTTCGCTCACTGTGTCTCCGGTGGGGGACGCCGGAGGTGGACCTGTTTGCCTCTCGTTACAATTGCAGGCTCCCGAACTTCGTGTCGCTCTCCCAGGATCCTTTGGCTCTGGCAGTGGACGCCATGTCCCTGAGCTGGGGGGATCTGGGGTTTCTGTACCTGTTTACTCAGATACCCATGCTGGGCAGGGTGGTACGGAAGCTGGCTCTGGAAAGGGTGTCCGCCATTCTCGTGGCCCCAAGGTGGCCAAGGCGAGTATGGTTCGCAGACATCGTTCGGCTGGCAGTGGACCAGTTCGTTCAGCCTCTTCGGCCCGATCTGCTCACTCAGGGTCGGCTGTGTTACCCCAATTTACCAACGCTGGGTTTGACGGCCTGGCTGCTGAAACCTCCATCTTGAAGGAGGAGGGTCTTTCGGTCGTTAAGACTCTGATCAGTGCCCGGAAGAGGTCTTCTTCTATCATCTACTATAGGACTTGGAAAGCCTATTTCGCTTGGTGTGAGATTAGATCTTTTCCTTGTAGGGTCTTTTCGGTCTCCAGGATTCTGGAGTTTTTACAATCTGGCCTGGACTCTGGTCTTCAGCTAAGTACGTTGAAAGGGCAAGTTTCTGCCTTGTCTATCTTTTTTCAGAATCGTTTTGCGCTTCATCCTTTAGTTAAAACTTTTTTCCAGGGGGTTACGCATGTGCAGCCTCCCAGGAAACCATTACTCCCTGTTCGGGACTTGAATTTGGTTCTTTCTGCTCTTCAGGCTCCTCCCTTTGAGCCTTTGCAAGATATTGCTTTGTCTACCCTGACTCAGAAGATTGTCTTCTTGGTAGCTATCACTTCGGTCCGGCGTGTCTCGGAGTTGGCGGCCTTGTCTATTCAGGCGCCCTACTTTGAGAGGCATCAGGACAAAGTGGTCTTTCGGTTCAAACCAGACTTTCTTCCTAAGGTTGTTTCTGCTTTTCATTTGAATCAGGATATTGTTCTTCCCTCCTTGTGTCCTAATCCTAAGAATGACAAAGAAAGGGTTTTGCATTGTTTGGATGTAGTACGCTGTGTTAAGTACTATTTGATTATTACTTCTCCTTTTCGTAAAACGGATGCCTTTTTTGTTGTGCCCTGTGGGCCTAAGAAGGGTTTGGCACCGGCCAAATCTTCCATTAGCAAATGGATACGTCAGGCCGTTATTGCGGCCTATTCTGCTAAGGGGAAAGTTCCCCCTTTTCGTATCACTGCTCATTCTACTCGCGCCGTTGGAGCGTCTTGGGCTTTTCAGCACCAAGCTTCCGTTGAACAAGTTTGTAAGGCCGCTACTTGGTCTTCTGTTCATACTTTTTCTAAGTTTTACAAAGTTGATGTGCGAGCCTCAGCGGATGCTGTTTTTGGCCGCAAAGTTCTGCAGACTGCAGTCATTTAAGTTATGCTTCATTTTTGCCTTCGGATACCCATCCCTTGTGGACACTGCTTTTGGATGTCCCAATCGTAAGAATTAAAGGGGAGGCGGGGTGTGTGGCACACTGAGAATAATACCATTTTGTGAGTACTCACCTGAAAAATGGATATTGTCAGTGTGCCACACACCCCACTTCACCCGCCCTTTTCGGTATCCCGGATCCTTTATATGGTGAAGCTTTTCTTTATTTTGAGGTTACCGTTGGATTTCCTGGTACCTTGTCTTTCTGCTTTTTAAATCACTGGTGTTGAGTGGGAGGTACCAGGTATATATGGGCCGGAAGGGGGCTCGTTACAAGACTTCCTCTCTGCAACTTCGTCACCTGGCGGTGAGTAACCCAATCGTAAGAATTAAAGGGGAAGCGGGGTGTGTGGCACACTGACAATATCCATTTTTCAGGTGAGTACTCACAAAATGGTATTTTTTGAATTTTTGATATATATGGTATTCCCTTTGTAGATATTGCACTTTGCACTTTTGGTCAAACAGGACTTTTACTGCAGATGTGAACATTGCTTTGGCTTGTATTGTGCCACCAGCGCCCCCTAGTGTATTGTTAGTGTAATGTTCTTGTATTATGTGATTTTAAGAAGAGATTTTAATTATATGTAGAGGTACAGATGTATTAATAAAAGATTATTTTTTGTACTTTACCTGGAATGGTATATATTGATACTTCCCTCCCTGTGGGTTTGTTTTCATTGGCATTGGCTCAAGGCTGCACACTCCTATTCATTCAAGTTGGTGCAGCCATTTTTTCTTAGGTTTAACCTTCAGCATGACCCCTTAATTCCCTCCCATGTCCTAATGTTACTTAAGACTGCGGTGGGGAGGAAGGGTTGGGACTTTTAACCTCAGTTCAGTGGACCCTCTCTCTCTGTGGGTTGTGCTGAAGGATTCATAGATTACTGATAAATGTAACAGAGATTTCGGGGAAATTAGTGGTGCCGACACAAAACTGACCATAGCTGGGCCTCTGCGTGTCACAGCACCAAGCCAGATACAGAATCTGAACGGCCAAAAAAAAAAAGCACCCAGGCACAATTTTCTCATTGCGGTGTGGAACCCAGAACCTGCTAAAATTGAGATTTGGGGTTCTGATCCACCCTACCCCCTGATTCCCTAACCTGAAAGATGCGGAAAGACTAGTGCCCCAGTTTGACATCAGCCTCTGTTTAAAAGTTATGCTCAAATAGCTTTTGCAGGTTCTAAATAGGGCCTGAGGCAGAGGAGGGGCTGAATATTCTGCCCAGATCGGTGTTGGGAGTGTCCAGCTGGGTGTTAAATCCCAGATACCAACCTAGGGCAACGCGTTCCATCTTCCCCCAGGATCCCCTAGATGTGTCAGAAGTGGTTCCAGAATCCCAGCAGCTGCTTAATGCCCCGGAGGCCACTCTGCCTAACCAATCATCTGATCGTATTTAAGGTAACCTGGCATTTTGTTGTATTTCGGTTTGTATTTCACTTTACCAATAATCTGTATCCCACGCCTCAGAACCAGTGTTTGTAACATTTCTACCATATCAAATGCTATAAAACTGTTTAGTGAGCCTAAACTGTCTTCCATTTTAGAATTGAAGAAATGAATAGCGATGTTTACAGGTTCCACTTATGATTCTTTTTCTGAAAAAAAAAATAGGCTTGGCATTTGGATCCATGATGATGCATAATAATCATCTCTCTGCACTGACAGCAATGTGATGAATCTGAAGAAGGCGGAGAAGAGGCGGGAGGAAGGAGGGACCAGCAATCCTGTCCAGTTCTGCTGAGCTGATTGGCAATGGGATGAAAGAGACTGTCATTGGCTGAACCTGTAAACCCTGATATCTTGGCCATTTCTTTTTGCCTTAACCAAGAATCTGTGTGTTTGTGGCCTTGCTGGACTGTGTAGTACACTGGGCTAGTGAAGTAGATGGTCAGGGCCGGCTCCAGGTTTATGTGGGCCCTTGGGTGGCATGGTCTCAGTGGGCCCAATTGCAGTGGATAGTCTCGGGTCAGGGGTCTATATATTGTATGGCCAAAACTAAGAAGGGCTGCTTGCCCTCCGACCCCCTATTGGAGCTATTTTTTAGTTTGGCCCCACATGAATGGGGAAGTATTGAGGAAGAGGGAGGCTGAGGGAACATAGATGAATGGGACAGAGCTAAGAGAACAAGGATACATAGGTCAGGGCTCAGGGGATAGGGAAAGATGGGTCAGGGCTCAAGGGATAGGGATGAATGGGTCAGGTGATAGGGATGAATGGGGAAAAGCTGAGTGGATAGGGAAATATGCGTCAGGGCTCAATGAATATGAATGAATGGGTCAGGGCTCGGGGGATAGGGATGGATGAGGCAGAGGTGACATACAACCAATGGGGCAGAGCTGAAGAGACAGGGATGGATAGAGCAGAGAGACAGAGAAAGGAAGTGTGTGCAGTTCTTTAACCACATTGTGCCAGCTGTCAGTGGGCCCCCCTGATGGGTGGGGCCCTCGGCAGCTGACCGGGCTTGCCGGGTGCTGACGCGGCCCTGCAGATGGTGATTTAGGAAAGTGTGTTGCGTGATCATATGGGCATCATGCACTAAAAAATCTGTACAGGATGAGTCACTGTCCATGATGCAATTTACTCTGACTTTTAGTAAGACAGAAATTGAGAATACAGTGAAATCATTGACTACTTTTGGCCACATGTCCAAAAAAAGACATCCGAGTAATCCGATCAAAATAATTCTGTTCTGAGGTCACTGGAAGAGGAGGATCTGGAATGATCCATAACTCAAATTCTGCTCTAACAAAGGTATCTAGATCATTTTAAAGACTTCAATGAAAAAATGGGGGTTACATTAAAAAAATCTTGGGGTGTACCTGTCATTTAAAGCAGAAGTCCAGTCACACTGGTCCCTGACGCCAGCCAACCCTGCCCAATGCTGAGATTGACTTGGGAAATATCTATTCCGAGGCTTATCTTACTATTGCTGCCTGCACATTTCCTCAACAGGAGCAACACTTTGGTGTTCACAACTGCTGCCTTGGCCATGACTGTGCAGCAGCCCTGCTTGGCTGAATAGGCACTGAGTCATGGCCTGGGTGGTCAGTCTCCCAACAGCTGCTGCAAATGGCAGGGGAATGGGCAGTCAGTTCTGGTAAGGTAGAATAGCTCCTTAAAAAAAGCAAGAATTAACTAGTTAGGTGATGGGCCCTCTGCCATGTTGAGGAAGAATGTCTTTTGGGTCACAGTTAGAACAGGTTTTTGAAAGGTATTTAATCCGACTAAAATATATAGTCCCAGAGAGATAAGACAATGTCCTCGATTCAATAAAGGTAGAAAAAAATTCTTATGGTAGTAAAAAATTCAATTCATGAGAAAAAAGCCTGAGAATTTCACTGTAGCTGAATCACCAGAAAAAAAGACAATGAAAGTCAATGGTACTTTTTACTACTAAGGGAAAGTAGAGAACTTTTTACACTGTAGTAAAAAGTGCCATTGACTTTCATTGTCTTTTTTTCTGGTGATTCAGCAACAGTGAAATTCTCAGGCTTTTTTATCATGAATTGAATCTTCTACTACCATGAGAATTTTTTTCTACCCTTATTGAATCGAGGCCAATATATTAGACAATAAATTCAAGTCTATTCTTTTTAACCCACCAGCAAAAAAAAAATAAAAATAAATAGCACTCATCAGATGGGGAAGATTTTGTAGACACGTGAGAGTCCTTGGTCTCAAACAGATGAGCACAGACATTAGTCAAAGAAAGATAAAGTATAGCGTCCCTAAGGACCTAAAAGAAAATATCTAAAGAATTAGATTAAGGCAAATGGACTTGCTTTTCTCAATTTCTTTAAAGACATTTTGTTAATCATCTGACTGGCTTTTTTAATTCAGAGTGACTTGTACAGGAATCTAACAGGAATAAGTAGTAGCTCCAATCTACATTTCCAATCCTGTTAGTATGACTGAAACTATTAGGCATTAAAAGCTGCCTTGTGTGAGATGTTAAAGCAGAAGTCTAGTCTCCAGTAATTTCCGTAATGTATTCCTACAGATACATGACCTGGATGAATTAGGACCATCACAGACACCACACCGCCATTCCGCCATAGTACTGTCTGCAATATCAAGGACCAAATATTTCTGTTGATAAAACATTTTAGTCCCTGTGGGAGAGGACAAAATTAGGAAAAGTTTTTTTCTTTATAGTTTCCCAGTGTACACATCACAGAATTATGGCAATATGATGCTAATATTGGGTAGGGTGGATGAATTTGACAATTCAGCTTATTCAAAAGTATGAAAAGGTACAGAAATAAGTGCATAGACAGGGTGTGACGATTGCACGGGTTGATCAAACCTCTCGATCGTTCATCCGATCAAACCGACCAATCGTACCCCACGTGTGTCACTGCAATTGTTCAATTGGCAACACGCATGGCTATAAACTGCTGCCACCAGAGCACAAACAGTGCTCAACTCTATCATATAATACAGGCTACACACAATACAATCAGATCGAACGTATCGATCGACCCACAACCACTTCCAGGCGGGGCGAGCGTCCTAGGCAAGTAAGGTAGCCAGGCTCTTCAGAAATAGCGTGAGCTTTTTAGATCCTTAAGAGCATAAGTGACCTTCTGCTGTATTTTTAGAATTTATTTAAAAAAACAGAAAAACACAAGAGACACGATGCAAGGTGATAAAAACAGAATTACTATAAAACACGGTAAATAAGATAAATAGAAAGTGATATAAAAAAATGGCAAAATACTTAGGTGTTTGTCTGGGCTTGTGGTCCGATCAAATAAAGTCCTTACACGCTTTCTGGACTTATTCGGCTTGGATGTTAAAAGTAGCGTGTGTCACTCACATAGTCAGATTGAGTGTGTCTTGTCCCCATTCTGCAGCTCACCTTATTCCCTCTAAGCAGGGGTCAGTTTCTGACCCCTCGTATGGGCAGAGCGATTGGAGTCACCCACTGATTGGTGCATCTAGGATTCTCCATCTTTGAGGACCTAAAAATTGGCATCCCCCCCATCTGTTCTGGGATTCCACAGGGAGGGGGGACACTTTGGGACTTTGTGATCTGTTGTTTATTTGGTTTCCACATTGGGGGGGGGGGGTTAATTACCCCCAACCACTCTCGTATTTATTACTAGGTGGGAGGAAGCAAGTAGGAGAGGGTTAGATAAAGGTGAGAACCAAGTGGGAGGGGGGACAGGAAATGAGAGGTTTACACCAAGCAGGCTGGTCAGCTAAAGTCATATATATATATATATATATATATATATATATATATATATACATATTACACTTTGGTCACACAGGGCTTATCACACTTGTGCATCAATGTGGAGAGCTGCAAAACCTGACACATTTTGACCCTTGACGGGGAGATTTAAGGGTCCCTGTTTTTCACATTAAAAAGGGGGAGATTTTCTTCCATATCAATTTTCAGAATAAAAGGTGCAATAGATCAATTAAACACCCATTATTAAGAATGCAACTACACTTTTGTTCGAAACTCTTTATATTAGCATATATACATCCAAATGGTGCTGGAGTTGGAGCTGTCATCAATAAGGGGGAATACATGGGCCACAAGGGATTTTTTCACCTCCTTATCCAATATCTGTTGTCACACATAGGTATCTCTGTATTCCACGAGTATAAGGTAGCTAGGATACTGCAGCCAGTTTGTGCCCATACCATTTCTTTGTTACATCAAATATGTCTCTGCCCTTTATAACCCTTGAAACTCCTCATCCTCTGATGTTCCTCAGATTATTAGGCCAGGGTCTTCAGCGTTCTGGCAGCTCGCCGCAGCAGGGAGGAGGTTTGTATACCAATGAGTGAGCCAATGTTAGCTCACTCCACCGGTATAAAAGGAAGGGGGATTTGGGGCAGAGGATACTGATCCTCTGATTGCTCCCAGCTTTCAATGCTCACTTCCGACTGAAGACAGCGGTGATCAAACCACATGTTGGTACCAACAACAGTACCACATATGTATCACTAGACACCTGTTCCTTCATAGCAGACACCCCAAATTGGCAACAAGAGAATTTTATATTATCAAATAATACACAATGAACTGCACCTTGCTAACTAGCAACAACTATCAAAGATTTAAACCTTTAAAAATTAAAAAAAGGAAAAAAAAAAACGAGTGTTTTTTATGGGTTTAACCCTTGGTACTTTTTGCAAGGCGCAATTAGTTGTATATTTAAAATCTCAAATTAATTGGATTTGTTGTAGTTAGTTGTATCTTATTTGAAAATCTCTTGTATTTTTTCAGTTCTGCCGATACATATGTGGTACCATTGTAATCAGAAGGAATAGTGCTTTTACAAGCAATAGGATTTTCTTGAAACTTTTTGCAAATACAAATGCTACAACGTCGTTACAAACAAGACATTTCATTAATACATTCCTGCAAAAACTGCTGTTAAACATATATAGTGCAAAATACCTAGAAATGTCTTGGCAAAAACTGGTGTGAAAATCTCTAGGTAGGCTGGCAGTAAAAGGGTTAAAAAAAGTTTGGATGATTACTACGGACAGAAAAGAGGTGTACTATAATGTACCAATTCAGTGTCTTCAGCAGAAATATCTAACAATAGATATACCCCTACAATCAGGATTTTTTTTGATAATAGACAATTTTCAGCAGACAACAATTACATAAAAGGTAAGTGGCTACAGATGATTATTTTGCAAAGTATCACATTGAATGAAACAAAAGTTGAAATAAATATAATATTTTTATATATAAAGCTATACAGCTCGGGGTAGTACTATCCCTCCACCAAATTCCCCCCAAAAAAAACCACAACGTGAAAGCTAAAATTCTCAGGACACACACGCAAAATGCCGACTGAAATAGCAATATCACTTACAAGAAAGCAATTAATTAATTAATTAGAATCAACTCGTCTGTTGGATTCCCAGCATGTGGTATCTAGGCAATCAGGTAGTAATAGAAGCAATAGAAAAACAACAGGAGGCGTCTGCAGATCTGTCCTATCAAGGGCCTGAAGTTACCTCACATGTGCATCCTATAGCTCCGCTTCAAACTGCACAGTATTTAACAGGGGCGTACAGAGCCCTGAAGGGGCCCTATCACGCTCCCCGATGGGCAAGGATGGTGAGTGGCACGCATGCAAAGACGAGGGCGGCACACGAAATTGAGGATCTAGCTGAGGATGGCGCATGGAGGCGATAGGTGGGGCCAGGAGAAGCTAGCATGGAGAAAGGAGTTAGGTAAGTTATCTTGCTCCAGGCTCCCTTATTCCATGGGCCTGAGGGCAGATGCCTGGGATGCCTCTATGATGTGTACGCCCCAGGTATTCAGTAACCTGATGCCAGCTTTACCAGTCTGGTATACACCATCCTCAGTAGGACTCATTCCACTTGCAGTTTCTAGGCAGAGGGTGTTGGTAGGAGTGGCCCCTGCATGTCGACATGTAATTCTCAGTAGAACCTGTGTCTTCAGCAGAAACCAGTATATGATCTCCTTTTGCATCTGGGTTGCTTCAATAATTGAGACAAATTAAATCTGGTCCTGGCTCAATTTAAGGGCTAAGATTCTGCTTTGAAAATGTGGGTATCTTCAGAATCTTAGCTGCTCGACTATAAACACCATTTTGTTATCTTGGGCCTTATGACAACGGCTAAGCAGAGATGATGAATAGGCTTGGAAAATATTGGCAAAGGAGATGTGAGTATTTGGGGGTCAGCTGATGCCCTGCAGGTGGCTTGCGCTATTTACTACCTTCCACACAGTTTGGACAGCCACCAGCGGGTATCAGCAGAGCCTTGGATTTTCTATCTGCCACTCATCTGCTGCATCTGCTGTTGGGCCTATTTAGGTAGGAAATGCCCTCTACCTGGGGCAGCAAGTGTTTGTGTGGATTACCTTTTTTGGGATTTTGTGTTACCGCTGGTGCTTCTCAGTCTGAATCGTAGTCCCTGTCTTCATCGGAATCCCGTGGCAAGCAGGCCTCTCCCTGGCTAACCCGAGGTTGCTTGGCTACCTCCTGTTCCTGGACTTTGATGCTGCAGGCCTCCTTATGGCTCCTGTCTCCTGTTCTGGGCCCTTGGTGAGTGCACCAGCACCTTGGGGCCCTTCTATGTTCCTGGTATTCTATGCTTCTTTTTAGTTTGTTTTGCCTCTTTTGCCCTGAACCTTTTGTTTCCTGATATCAAGGTCCTTTTGTTTCTGCCTGAATTATAGGTTATCCTTTGTTTGCCTTTGCTTAGACCGGACCATCGGCATCATTTAATGAACAGCCCAATCACTTAAAAACCTATTCCCCAGCATCTAAAATGAATACATTATATGTTTTTAGTCACTTTTTATTCTTTCCCCCCACTGGAATGCAACTCTGTTCAGGACTCTGGGATATGGGCGCCGCCATCTTGCCTCAGAATCATCACGTGCTGAGCAGAGGAGAGGGGGCAAAACTGCAGGGGGCAGGTTATAGCTGTGCTGTGAACAGACAGAGCAGAGCTGGGGTCAGGAAAAGGACAGCAATCCCAGAATGCAGAGCGACACAGTCAGAAGACACTTCCTTGGATGTTTAAAGTCACAGAAAATGCACTAGGTGCAGGTAGGATGGTTTTTAATGTGGGCAATCTGTATGTACAGGGTGTGGGAAACATGATGTTATTTAGGGTGTAGGTCCGGTTTAATAAACTCCCTTTTAGTTCATTTATCCTGTGTTGTGTCATTGCTCTGACCTAAAAAACTGATAGCGGGTGGAGCTCCCCGGCAATGACAGGTGTCTCCTGGATTCTGAAGATAGAATAGCCCTTGAGGAAGTCTTGAAAAGTCCCCATGAAAAGGCTTATTCAAGGTTTATCCTCCATTCAGCGTGAGGCTGAAGGTATGGCCTTTAAAGGAAAACCCCCCTTTTGTTGGGTTTTTGGTGTTCTGTCTTATTGTTTTCCCCTTCTGGGATGTAAAATAAATATGTGTTAGGATTGTATCCCCAGACCTGTGATTTATTTATCAGCATGTTGTTTTCATGTTTCTTATATTCCTCTTATATTCCTTCTTGTCCTATAGTAAAACTCCCGGTATCCTTTCTGACTACAACTCCCACAATCCTTCCACTGCAGCAGGTGAGCTCATTGGAAACTCTTTGGCTAAATCACATAGCAGCAATCATCTCTCCAGCTGAGAATTCTGCCAGTAACCCTTTTAGCTACTGAAACAGCATTGTCTTCCTCCCAGTAGCTGAAGGGGTTGAATTTAAGCACAAGGGGTTAATACTCTGCCTCAGCCATTTAGATGATTAGCAAGCTAGGGTCAGGAACTTTTAACACACCACCTTGGTGTACATAGCCAAGGTAAGCACATTGTTGCTAGGGAAAACTGTTTTCAAGAGTTGCAAACAAATAGGAAATAAAAAAAACTGATAAGCTTATCACATTGATTACATCATATAGCCACACAATCATTGAAACTTTGAAAAATGCCATTGAAAGCAGAATTACCATTTAGAGAGATTGACCAGTCAAACGTTAAAATCAATTGCCTGTCAGCTTCCCTGACGTAGTGTCTATTCCATGCTGTCTATTTGCTTTAGTCACTGAAAGAAGTCTAAATTTCTTCTTTCTCTTTTGCTGTCTCCAGCTCCTCCCCCCTGATCCAGACCACAAATACAATCCTGAGGCTCGTGTCATGTTGACACCTTCTCTCTTAGTGATAGGCCAAAAAAGAGCTCTCCACATTGTCATTCAAACCCAGCTCACTGCAATGTAATGCACACTGTATACTATGATTCAGTCTTACCACTTCCATCATAGAGGGCATTAGTGACATGAGGTAAAAATTTTACTCTGGAAATGTAACTTTGTTTTCAAAAAGGTAAAAAACACAAACATTGCCATGTGTAGCCCTACAAAATGGGAATACTTCTGCATGTGTCTGGACAATAACTGTAAAAAGCAAAATGGAAAAAAAATGAAACTCCTGCATTTGATTACAAAACATAGTTAGACTTTAACAAGTCTAGTGATCAGAGGGTAATTTTCTGAATGATATATATACCGGTATATATATATATATATATATATATATATATATATACACATTTCTGGACGTCTTACACCAAAGCGGTCTGAAAAGCTGCCTTGAAATCGCAATTGGCAACTTTAGATAAGAAGTTGGATAAGAAGGTGAGATTAAAAGGTTTCTTTTATGGCGATGACAAAAATCCGTGTTTGAGATCGAAGTCTGGCTTGATACTTGCTGAGGGTGTTGTCAAAACTGATGGATAGTGCCTGCAAAAAAACTTTAAACTATTTAAAGGAGCACTATCATGAAAAAACGGACCAATGCTAAAAATCCATATAAATATGCTGGATGGCGAGAGGACAGGTCACTTATACACACGACATCAAGAAATATCCAGCCAGGCTTGTTTCTTTTATTTTATTGGAAGGAAAAGGACAGTCGGGGTGACAGGCTTCGTCACCCCTCATAGACTAAACCTACCATCCCTGGATTTTGTTCCTACCATGTGAGAATAAACCACAAGCTTGCTGGGAGTTTTATTCAGTTCAGGTGTATAAGTGACTTGTCCTCTCATTAACCAATGTGTTTATATGGATTTTTAACATTACAAATTTCGCGATAGTGCTACTTTAATGTTAAATTTAATGTTAAAAATATGTTTTCTAGTGGCATTTACATCTGTTGGAAGATTTTCTGAATTGCAACAGTTAATGTATAGACTTTATTACGATAAAATGCTGTATGACAGAATAGTACTTATTCTAGAGATCCTTCTTTTTTTACTGAAGGTCACTTAAGACTTGTATATAATTAAACAAATTATTCTTCCTTCATACTAACACTGGCTACTCAGGAGGAGAGAAGACATTATTGCTTAAATGTGAAAATGTGTGTCCTAAGCTACACGAAGGCCACAAAGAAACTAAAGAAAAAACAAATGTTTATTCAGGCTCCAGGACCTGGAGTACCCAGAGATGAGTTAAAACGTGATTGTCGGGGTGTACAAAGATTCATAAGTTCAGTAGTCTTTTGAGTGCATTCCACCATAGCAGTCCCAGCTTCATGCGCTGGGGCCTTCATGGTGCCCTTAGAACATATATGCAAATCTTCTACATGTTAAAGCCCTGACACATTTATTAAACATAAACTAGCTCTGATTCTCCATTAGACATTGTCTCAGTAGAGCAGTATATTTTGTGGTTACCCAAAATATAAGGTAAAAGGGAAAAAATGTAATTTTCTACTGGTAATGTCATTAACATGTAGACGCAATGACAGCACAGCTTCCAACAGAGTAAGGTATGCGGCCTATTAGAAGTTCTATGATATTACACTGGCTAGTGAGGGATGCAGTCAAAAACATTCTCTTTTTCATCTCAATCCATGGAGACTACAGGGAGACGATATTACTGGTTACTGATTTGTTAGTTTTATAGTCCAATCAGGGTTAGCAGATGGCTGCATGCCTACTTCAGTTATGCCAGTGTTTTCATTAGTCTTGTACATCAAGCTGGAATTTGGCGCAGAATCCTATTATCTAGCCCAGGGTGTGCAAGGGGGTTCGCCCAAGCAGAGACCCGGTTCCCCAGCAGTGCCCAGCACCTGGCACAAAGTTCCATGTCCCAATAATGTGCTGCTGTGTACTGATTGGTGGCGTGGGGAGCTGTCTGCTCTTCTTTCAGTGGCTCTTCTCCCTGCATGTCATCTTCGTGTTGCCGTCTGGCGTACGCTTTCAAAGTGTGTAGCATCATGTGCCATGTTTCTGGGGTGGAACAAATGAGTGTGGCATGTTTCAGGGGTGGAAGCAGAGCAGAAAAGCAGCTGTGTGCCCTGTACATTAATGTTTGGGAGTGGGGATCAGCTGGGTGCCCTGTACATTAATGTTTGGGAGTGGGGATCAGCTGGGTGACCTGCACATTAATGTTTGGGAGTGGGGATCAGCTGGGTGACCTGCACATTAATGTTTGGAAGGGGGGATCACATTATCATTTTGGTGGGTGAGGGGGATTTAGGTGCCCTGCATATTAAAATAGGAGAGGATGGGATGTACTGCTGCCAGATAAATTTTGGGGGTTTCTTGATGGTGGTGTGTTGGAGGGTTTACAACCTGTTTTGTCCAGGGAGGTGGCACCTTAACCCCCTTAACCAAATAATTTTTTTGAGGGTGGGATCCCTTATCCTCTAAAATTTCTTTCACTAGAAAGGTGAGCAGGTAGCATCTCCTGTCTGGGATTAAACGTATTCTGAGCCTTTTAACAGGCTACCTTCAAACTCCTCAAAAATCTGACAGAGACAGGTGCCCCCCTTTTGCACTCAGGTTGATCCACTCGCACTCTATTTGTTGGTTCTTAAAGGGGTCCATGAAGCAAGAATCTGATCACACTCCACACCAAATTTGTGAGGTGGGGATTATATTTGCAAACTGATTATTAATGGTGGGGTCTGGGTAGATCTGCTTATTAGATTAAATGTGAAGCCTGTTTTTGCATCAGGGCCCTGAAGCTTAAAGTGGACCAAAATCCAGTTTTTTGACTTTTGGTCCTTGCCCCAGGCACCCCCCCCCCCCCGATCAGGGATGCCCTGCTGTGTGAAACCCTCCAGGTCACCCGATCTGACTCACACTTTGCCAGTCCTATAGCACATGCGCAGCCTCTTGTTCAAGCAGCGTGCTTGGATCCACTCCCGCGCCTTCGTCTAAGAGCTTGTCTAATGCGAGCGGATCTGCACTCACCCTGAAAAAATTTGCTGCAAACCCAATGTAAAGAGATAATATGAAAAACTATTTTATTAAAGTCAAACAAGCATAATCACAATGAACACATATGGGCATATACGTTTAAAAAACATGTACAGGACAAAATAAAAACAAAAGGTGGTGGGGGCATGGGCAAGGCAATGCTGAATACAAGTATAATAACAATATATATAATTATGTTAATGTGTTAGCAACAACGTGCCAAACAGCAAGGGAGCATGACATGCATGCTAATGTTGCCAGACCAGTGAGTGTGAGTTTAGCCAAGGTGAAAAACAGGAGGTGTAATGAGAAGAAGAGATATACAAAAGAGAAAAAAAGCAGAGTGCATGAAAACGTGTAATCAAGTGCTGAATTGTGAGACCGGGTGCCGGTGAGAAGAGCAAGACATGAATGTGGAAAGCAATTGGCAAAACAAAACCACTCGCTGGCTGGCAACCAGGAAAGTACAATTGGTCACTATTAATAAAATCTAATTGATCAATACATCACCGTGATGGAGCATGGCCTGCCGATCCCCCCCCCACACCAGAAGTGAACAACCGCCGACGCGCTGCGTGGATACACCACTTCTCCTGGACGGGACACAGACTAACTGACAGAATCCTCTATATATCTGTACAGACGCACCCACGTGCGCCCGTCGTCACATCCGCCCCAGCCCACATCCCCCGCCTGATAAATCAGAGCGGAGAGAAAGCCGGCAACAGCAAAGGCGCCGGGCGCACGCCAACTAACCCAGCATATTGCAATTAGGCGGCCACGCGCCCCGGCCGGCGCCGCCCCCCCACCCCCCATGGCGGGAGGTGCCGGAGCGGCGCCGGTCGGGGCGCGCGACCCCCAACAGCACCGCTGCAGTAGAAGTGCAAACAACACAGACACAGAGGATACATCATTTACACAGTAACAAACATGTATTACAAAAGGGATACATTATTACTATGAACAAAGCCCATTGAATTCCATATAGTATTACATTATTTTTATTACTTTTACATCATTGTTGCTTATCTGTATGCTCAAGTACATGGAACTATAATGTTATATATTATATGTTGAATAGATGTTAGCGTGTGGCAGCTATTGTTTATTATATTGTATATTATTATTATTATTATGTAGCGGCTATTATTGAATGGTAATAAACTATAATAGTAATAAGAATTGATCCTAAATATAAGCTATAATGATAATAAATAATACTAAATATAAAGTGAAAATAAATTAAATTAAAAATAAAAATAAAGATGAAATAGATACAATCTAGAAGAGATTTTATTGTGTGTTAAATGGATTAAATGACATTAATAAATGCTATTTGCGCAAAAAACGGACAGAAACAAAGAGGAAAGTATTAGCCAATATCCACACTCAAGATATTTCCTTGAGCATAATATATATGTTTAATGACAACCCCTGAATGTATACATTAGATAATAATATAGGGCAAAAAACTTTGCTAATTAATGATCAAAACGTGTATATATATAAATTTATAAATTTAAATTAGTGGGGCATGGGGCGCGTGGCCGCCATGGGGGGTGGGGGGGCGGCGCCGGCCGGGGCGCGTGGCCGCCTAATTGCAATATGCTGGGTTAGTTGGCGTGCGCCCGGCGCCTTTGCTGTTGCCGGCTTTCTCTCCGCTCTGATTTATCAGGCGGGGGATGTGGGCTGGGGCGGATGTGACGACGGGCGCACGTGGGTGCGTCTGTACAGATATATAGAGGATTCTGTCAGTTAGTCTGTGTCCCGTCCAGGAGAAGTGGTGTATCCACGCAGCGCGTCGGCGGTTGTTCACTTCTGGTGTGTGGGGGGGATCGGCAGGCCATGCTCCATCACGGTGATGTATTGATCAATTAGATTTTATTAATAGTGACCAATTGTACTTTCCTGGTTGCCAGCCAGCGAGTGGTTTTGTTTTGCCAATTGCTTTCCACATTCATGTCTTGCTCTTCTCACCGGCACCCGGTCTCACAATTCAGCACTTGATTACACGTTTTCATGCACTCTGCTTTTTTTTCTCTTTTGTATATCTCTTCTTCTCATTACACCTCCTGTTTTTCACCTTGGCTAAACTCACACTCACTGGTCTGGCAACATTAGCATGCATGTCATGCTCCCTTGCTGTTTGGCACGTTGTTGCTAACACATTAACATAATTATATATATTGTTATTATACTTGTATTCAGCATTGCCTTGCCCATGCCCCCACCACCTTTTGTTTTTATTTTGTCCTGTACATGTTTTTTAAACGTATATGCCCATATGTGTTCATTGTGATTATGCTTGTTTGACTTTAATAAAATAGTTTTTCATATTATCTCTTTACATTGGGTTTGCAGCAAATTTTTTCAGGGTGAGTGCGGATTTTTCTTGTTGCATGTATGGGACATACCAGAGTGTCCCCCCAATTTCTTAATTGTTCATAGTTATACTAGCACTAGATCATCTGGCACCCCCTTATGTGATTTATTTATTACTCAATAGGCTGTGCTTATCCATCTAAAGTTTTTTGTGTAATGCGAGCGGATCCACACATGATGGCGGCCGCATCCCCCACTACCCTCTAACAGGGAGCATGACTGTGCCGGCCATTCACAAATGCCTGACGTTGGCACGTGCCCTTGGCAACCTGGGAGTTTCACACATCAGGGCATCCCGATTCTGGAAGCCCCAGGGGGAGGGAATCTAGCGGCCCTGGAATCTTGGGGCGTCGGTTTGGGTCCTCTTTAAACCACATATGTACTCCAGTGTCACCTAACCAGGAACATTTTGACTTAATAAGATCTTTAAGGCCATCCAGTGATTTATTTGGTTATAGTTGATGCTGTGTTTTCTCTGGGTACATTTATCCTGTAATGTCTCTAGGTACGATTGATTCTGTGATTATTCTGCATCCCCTCACAGATGGATAGGTGAATAACATAGACTGATACTGTAAATATTAAGTATATATCAGTATATAAATATATATGTTGCGCGCCATGAGCTGCAGCACTCCCTGGTGGCTAAGTATAGGCAACCCATTGTTAAAAAATGTGAATCCCACCCCTGTCTATACACAATTCTGTATAGCCCCACATGTTTGTTCCTCAAAAAGGTTTTTCATAGTCTGGTGATAAAGTTACCTTTATTTATACAAAATAGTACTAAATGTTCTGCCTCAAAAGCATACAAGTGAATTGGGCAGTAAAATGTCCATTGTGGTTTCTGGTGCTCTTCCTAAGTCATCGGATGAGCGCCTCAGGCATTTTGTTTTTTCTGTTTGGCCTTCTGACAACTTCTCCCTGAGTTGTATCCCTCATAAACGTAAAGTCTGTCCAATCCAAGTACGGACAGATGTTACCCTGGTGTAAACTCCTGGAAAATAGGGCCTTGCACAGCCATAGCCCCAACTGGTTATTCCAGCTAGAAACCATCGCCCAGATGGTTCTCTGCATGCTAATGGTCCTCCAGCATCTCCCTGAGAAGAGAAATGAGAAAAATAATGGAGCATGGCACCTGTAAATACAACACACCAAATCAAATCTAATACTCATTTGGTTAGTATTGTTTTATGACATGTTATATTAAGGCTAAGAAGTTGGGGCCACAGAGTGAATTGCACAACTGAAGCAGTAAAACAAATTTGCTAATTAAAGGACAAGTATCGTTTGCTGACTCAAAATGAGCAAATACCCCATTAAATGCATTTTACTTACATTGGTGGTTCAGTGTATTGTAGCTGTCTAATACATTACAGCTACCACATACAGCCCCTATCTCAGGTCTGAACAGAATAAACTCTCGATGCTCATCTATAGTGGGGGGAACCACCAATTGCCTCTATAACAACCATATAAGTGTAGCAGCCGCAGTGCACTGCTATATGGCTTGTTTGTCGAATGAACTGCCGTCCCTCCCGTCCTCTCACCTCTGCGACAGTGGATTGTCTGTCAGAGTCACAAGAGAAGCAGATAAGTAGCTGGGTAAATGTAGATAGAGGGAGTAGAAAGGGAGCACAGAAAGGGATACCCGTGTCTGTACACCCTAGCAAAATTGCCAAGTTGGGTAATGATACTAGAGTGTCAGTCTCAGAAATGGCAGCCCTAGTGGATACTGCTCTCCCTAACAGCTTGGAGGATAGCCCAACTAGTGAGCTGGTGGTTGGGACTGCAGGTAGGACTAGACAGTTAGTGGTGATAGGGGATTCTATTATCAGACGGACTGATATTTGTCACCAAGACCGCCTCAATTGGTATGCTGTCTCCCTGGTGCCAGTCTTCGGCATGTGGTGGAAAGGGTGGATAAATTATTGGGAGGGGCTGGGGATGACCCAGCTGTCATGATCCACGTGGGGACCAATGACAGAATTAATAGGAGCTGGAGGATCCTTAAGAATTCATTTAAGGAATTAGGCACCTAGTTGAAGAGAAGGACCTCCAAGGTTGTATTCTCTGGAATACTGCCTGTGCTGCACGCTACACATAAACAACAGTGGGAGATTAAAGAGTTAAATGCATGGCTCAAGTCCTGGTGCAGGGCAGAGGGATTTGGGTTCCTAGAGCACTGGGCTGACTTTTCATTTGGGGTACAAGCTGTATTCTGCAGATAATTTGCACTTGAATGGAAGGGGGCTGCTGTGCTGGGTAAGAGGATACTAGAAGGGGTGGAGGGGCAGGAGATGAGGGGGGAGGGCAGGAGAGAAAACAAAGGAGGAGACAGGTTACTTAGGGGACAGCATATGTCCGGCAAGTAAAGTGAAGGAGCTTGAGGCTCTGGTACTGGAAGCAAATATTGATGTTATTGGTGTGGCTGAGACATGGCTGGATTCCACTTATGACTGGACTGTCAGTTTTTAAGGTTTTGCTCTTTTTTGGAAAGATGGAGCAAATAGGAAAGGGGGCGGAGTGTCTCTATGTAAAGCAAGAATTCAAAGAATATATTAATGAGGGAATATTAGCAGAATATAGTGAGGATGTAGAATCTTTGTGAGTAGAAGTGCGGGGCTATGTGAACAATGTTAAATTACAATTGTAATGTAATCTACAGGCCCCAAAACATAACTGAGGAAATAGAGGGTCAGCTGCATAAACAGAAAGAGCGGGCGTCACAGGCTGGTACAGTGCTGGTGATGGGGGACTTCAACTACCCAGGTATCGACTGGAGACATGGTTCTGCTTCTACTACAAGGGGGAGAATATTCTTAAGCTCTGTGTACACAAGAGAGGAGTCAACACAGGAGATGCCACTGATAGCAATAGCCCATGTATAATACTCAAGAAGCTAAACATGGATATCATCCAAGAAAGACTAAATAATTTAAATGTGAATAAGACTCCAGGACGAGGTGGACTTCACCCAAGAGTTCTTAAAGAACTCAGCTTAGTTATCTCATCAACCCTGTTCTTGATCTTTAACCCTTTCAGTGCCAAGCACGTAGATTCTACGTGCTCGCTTCTACTCCACTTAAGTGCCAAGCACGTAGAATCTACGTGCCTGACTTTCCCCCCTGCTAGTTAAAAAAATAAAAATAAAAAATACTCACCTGACCCCTCATTGGATCCGGCCGGGCCTCCTCTTTAATTTGGTGCCATCCGATCCCCCGTGGGGGGTCCCCCCCCCACTTCGGCAGCAGCAGCAGCTAACTGTAAAAAAAAAAAAAAAAAAAAAAAAAATGACATTTACCTGAGGCCGCGCTGTCTCCCGACAGGTGTCCTCTTCACTGGGGGGGGGGGGCCTCCGATCGCCCCCCCAGCCTCTTCCGTGGTGAGGAGAGGGCAGAAATTGCCCTCCCCCCCACTTCGTGGAACGGGTCTGCAGCCCTCTTAATGCCGGCACCCGACACAGAGAATCAGTCTGCTCGGGTGCCTGGAGTAGAGCAGATGGGGAGGAGGGCTGAGATCGCCCCCCCTCCCCAGGCTCTCTCTCCCAAACACCCGAGCAGACTGTCGTCGCAGTTCGCCGGGGGACACAGGATCGGAGGTGAGTAAAGTAAAAAAATAAATAAATAAAGATCATTTTTTTTTCTTATGTGTCTGTGTCTTTTTATTTAACATTTAACCCCTTGTGAACTGGTAAGGGGTCCATGAGACCCCTTATACCAGTTCACAAGGCTGGGGGATGGCAAGTCACCTGCTTGCCGCAGCGGGTGACTTGCCATTAACCCCCGGCACCCCCATTACCTGCCTCCCCAAAGCCCGGGGGGGGGGCAGAAGAGCCCGGGCCCACATAGGCTATGTGGGCTTGTAGGCTGCAGGGTGGGGGGCCACAAAAGCTGGCCCCTCCACTCTGTTTCTACCAGCCCCCATAGCTGGTCCCGGGCTGGTAATGCTGGGTAAGGGGGACCCCATTTCATTTTTTGGGGATTTTTACGGGTTTTTAACCCTTAAAATTCCCCAAAAAAATCCCCCCCCCCCCCCCCGGGAGGGGGGACCCTATGTAATTTTTTTTTTTAATTAACCCCTTATGTTTATAGTGTGGATAGTAGTAGTATTTTATTTGTAAATGTTATAAAGTGCTATTTTCAGTTTGGGGGGGTCTCCTGGGCAAAAATGGGGGGCTACCGATACATATGTGGTACCGTTGTAATCGGGAGAAACTTTTACATGCAATATGTTTTTCTCTAATAAAGTAAATGTTTTATTTAAAATAAAGGAGACAATTGTCTAAAAAAAATGTATTTATTTATTTTTACACAAAAATATTAAAAAAAACAGTAGAAAAATTACAAAAAAGACATTTCACGTTCAAGCCTAAACTCTGCTGCAAAATATATATCTATAATTTTCCTGAAAATTCTGGCAAAAATCACGGTTAAACATGGAGCAGAATGGGGAAAAATGACCTGTCAACAGAGGGTGACAAAACTTCAAGTAGGTTGGCAATTAAAAGTGTTAATAGTACCTATGCATGTTGGGTATTGTTCTACTCGGGGGACATTGCTCTTTCAGATTTAGCTTGTTTTTTCTTGTTAGCATATTTATATTTTAGGAAAACATGTTATTTATTCAATTTTTTAATTCATTTTTTTAGGGAAACCCTGTGCAACCTAAGAATTCTTTAAGGGATTACTTCCAGAAAGATGAGCCCACTACAACAAGCTGGGTACTCTTAGAAAGCTTAACATGTGTACTTTCAGGGAATATATGGTTTATAGGGGATATTCCAAATGTAAAGGGTTGTTTTGGTTGAAAAATTGCAAGGTGCGCATCTTGTCTGCAGAGCTGAAATTTTCAAGTAAAATTACTGTTATTACTTTACTTTGGGGTGTTTGCCAACTCTTCCCTTGACAGTACCTATGCATGTTGGGTATCGTTCTGTTCGGGGCATGTTGCTTTTTGAGATTTTACTTGTTTTTTCTTGTTTGCATATAGTTTTTTTAGGAAAATTTGGCTTGATTCTTCCTTTTTATTCTTTTTTAGGGAAACTTTGTGCAACCAAAGAATACATTGAGGGATTACTTCCAGAAAACTAAGCCCACATAAACAAGCTTGGTACGCCTAGAAAGCTTGAGGTGTGTACTTCCAGAGAATATATAGTTTGTGGGGGGTATTTTAAATGTAAATGGTTGTTTTTCTGGAAAAAATGCAAGGTGCGCAAAGCGCAGTTGTATTTTATCTGAAAATCTCCTAAAGCTCTGTTTCAGGTTGGGGGAGTCTCCTGGCCAGGAAAGGGTGTCTATCAATACATATGTGGTAACGCTGTGACTGGGAGAAATTAGGGTTTCGCACACAATAACATTTTATTGACAAACTTGCAAAAATTGCAAAAAATAGATTTTTTTTTTTTGCACATATTTCACCAAAAAGTATTGAGAATACACTAAAAAAAGGCCAAACGAGACATTTCATGTTGAAGCCCAGACTCTCTTGAAAAAAACAATATATCATTTTCCTGGGAAATCCTTTCAAAAATCACAGTTGAACATGTGTAGCGCAAAATAGTGAAACATGGTCTGGCAACAGAGGGCGACAAAAGCTGCAGGTAGGCTGGCAGCGAAAGGGTTAAAGACTCACTAACAACTGGTATACTGCCAAGGGACTGGCGCAATGCAAATGTGGTGCCCATTTTAAAAAAGGGTTCTAGGTCTTTCTAGGTCGGGGCAATTACAGACTGGTAAGTTTAACATCAATTGTGGGGAAATTGCTTGAGGGGCTATTAAGGGACTATATACATGAATATGTAACTATCCATACTATTATAAGTCACAACCAGCACGGTTTACAAGGAACAGAAGCTGCCAGACTAACCTAATTGGCTTCTATGAGGAGGTGAGTGGAAGCCTGGACAGAGGGGAGGCTGTAGTTATAGTTTTTCTGGATTTTGCAAAAGCATTTGACACTGTCCCCATAGAAAGAGAATATTGGGGAAATTGTGGTCTTCAGCATTAGAAAATACAGTTTGTAACTAGATTGAAAAGTGCCTGAAGAATCGTGTGCAGAGAGTTGTGGTTAATGATACCTACTCTGAATGGTTACTGGTTGTAAGCGGTGTACCCCAGGGTTCAGTGCTGGGCCGACTAATATTCAACTTGTTTATAAACGACATAGAAGATGGAATTAAATGCACTGTCTCTATTTATGCAGATGGCACAAAGTGCAGTCTATTAAAGATGTTCACAATCTTCAAGCTGACTTGAACACTTGGCATCCACTTGGCAAATGAATTTCAATGTGGAATAATGTAAAGTCATGCACTTAAGGTTTAATAACCTGAAGGCCACATAAGTCCTCGGGGGAGTCAAATGGGAGAATCACTTGCTGAGAAGGATCTGGGGGTACTGGTAGATCACAGGCTAAATAACAGCATGGCCACCAAGATATTATCATGCATCAAAAGAAGCATGGAATCACGGGATAGGGATGTAATCTTGCTTCTTTACAAGGCACTGGTGCTCCCTCACCTTGAATAGTGGAAAAGTGGAAAAGATACTCTGACTATGGAAAGGGTGCCGAGGAGAGCCACCAAACTAATAAGAGGAATGAAGGATCTTAGTTATGAGGAAAGATGACGAGAATTAAATCTGTTTAGTCTTGAGAGGAGACGAATGAGGGGGACATGATTAACGTGAATAAATATATAAATGGGCAATACAAAAATACGTGGAAACACTATTTCAGGTAAAACCCTCTATAAAGTCAAGGGGGCACTCCGTTCAACTGGAAAAAAAGAAATTCAGTCTCCGGAGGCAACAATCATTTTTTAACATAAGAACTATAAATCTGTGGAATAGCCCCCCCCCCCCCAGAGGCTTGCTATACCATCAACTGCTGACAGGTTCAAAAAAGTATTAGATGCTTATTTAGAAGAAGATACAATTAAAGCGGACCAACAGTCAAAAGTGAATTAAATCAGACACACATACAAACAGTCCTCATATGCATCCCTCCCCAGGGCAATTTAGATTGCTATACATAAAAATGTATTGATCTTTTTCTAACGTCTACTAGGATAAGTTTTAAAACAAGATGGCCGCTTTTGGGCTTGCAGGCCACCTGCAAACAGGAAGTCATGCTGGGCTTTCTGTTACTGTGCATTTCAGTTCTGTCAGTTGGAAGAGAAAGCTTCAAAATGGCCGCTACCTTTCTTTTCCAACTGTGCCAGGCTGTTGGTCTGGTTTACCAGTTACAATTAGCTGTTATCAGTAATAAAAAAAGTTAAATATATGGCAGCACCAACAAAAAATCTAAGTAATATCACTGGTGTACACTGCCAAGGCTGGCCTCCCCACCAATGAACTTAAATCGAAAAGATAAAGGGGGTTGCCCCAAACAAAGAACCCCCGGACTGCACTTACACTAACAATTGCACTACCACGTTTGTATAGAAATATGTATTATTGGGCAATAAACAAATGTATTATTAGGCGTGGGAATGGCGAGTACAAAAGCGGGGGGGGGGGCACCAGCTTGGAATTTATATGCTGCCTTGAGACAGGTGACAGGCATTACTGTCACGAAACGCGTTGGCCTCTCCCGGGGGGACTGGACACTGCGGAGCCCTATATACATGTAAGATAAGACTTTTTGATTGATTTTTCAAGAACTTTATTTGGATGAATTGCTGTAAATAGATGTACATGCACTTTATGTATTATGGATCACATATGGGTTGATTTTTTATGAAGTTAGTATTACAATTATGGTATAATAGGTGCATTAAGAGCAGTAGGGCCAGATGATGTTCAGGGAGTGCTATATGTTTTTTAATGAACATTTTAATATGTAGAGTCTGTTTGTTTTTCCTAATAAAAAGACATATTTCTATACAAAGGTGGTGCAATTGTTAGTCCTTGGTGTAAGTGCAGTCCCATTTTTCGTGGGGGTTCTTTGTTTGGGGCAACCTCCTTTATCTTTTTCGACTTAAGTAATAAAATAAATAAATAAAAAATAACTTCCCGTACCCCAACACCCTTGGTTGAACTTGATGGACATATGTCTTTTTTCAACCTCATTAACTATGCCCAGGAGATTCAGGCTAGGTTCACACCTGTCCGTAAAAGAGTCCTACTTGCTGCGTTCCAACCAGACTGCATAAGCAGATGTAATCCTGTGTCTATTCTATGAAACTGCAAAAAAAAAAAAACGCAGTTCAACTGCAAAATGCACCTGAACTGCAACTGCATAGTGAACATAGCCTCATGCCAGACCTGCACCGCTTCCAGATGATTCAGTAGATAAGATGACCACCTTGGTTGGTTGGCTGGGTGTTTCTGAGGAAGTGCTACAGTAGCTTGTAAACACTGCCTCAGATGTGCGCTAACACTGGCATATGAATTGCCCGGGAAGCATTCTTCCCTTCTAACAGACAATCGCCGTCTTTGTCATGGCACAGGGGGGGGGGGGGGGGCTTGGGGACTGCAGTTCATCAGAGAAACAAGTCATATAGCAGAGCAGCGTGGTTGCTACACTTATGCTGTTGTTATTGAGGCAGTTGGTGGTTCCCACCACTGTAGATTAGCATTCCCATTTCCTGCCGCGGGCACAGTGAGTTTTTTCTGTTCTGACCTGTGACGGGCACTGTATGTAGTAACTGTAATGTATTAAACAGCTACACTGAACCACCATGTATTTAAACTGCATTTTATGGGGTATTTGCTCATCAAACTCAGCAAACGATACTTGTCCTTTAATGAAGACCTATACAAAGACCAATTGCCTGGCCCTTAGAGTCAGGCATGCTTGCAGTCATTTTTTTAGTAGTAAGCCTTTGCCACAGGGTCATTTTTTATTGGTGTAAGTTAGCTTTAGTGGTTACTTCCCCATAGCAGCTTAGGTGGTACAGTATCTTACCAGTTGTGAAGAGTAGGTCCCATAATATTCTCAGGGGCCCTGGCAGTCTTATACAGATGGACAGCTCCAAGGCAATGCTGTCAAGGCCCCAGGGTAAGTGTAAGAGTTAATGTAGTGGTGATAGCAGATTCCTACATGTTTGCTTGTAAATGGTGGATGGCTTCCAGGAGAATAGACATGCACTTGCATATTGCAAAGTTTTGAAGCACTGAGCACTGCACTAGCTGCTTTGAGTTGGAAGAGAGGAGTATAGGAGTATATTTTGCTTTGAGAAGTCAGTGTCTTTGAAGGACCTGCAAATCAGAATGCCAAAGGGGATGAGACTACTTACTTGCCACCCACTTTGTTACCTGTAATACAATGTTATTGTATTTGACATGTTTAAAATGTACTGCTTGATTGAATGAATGTCAATGATCAAGCAGGCATAGGATATTCAACCCTCACCAAAGTCAGAAAGTACTGAATGGAAGAGAGTAAGGATGGGCACAGACACTGGGTTGCAGGGGGACTATAATCTTTTCAGCCGCTATCTTAATGGCAAATCTACTGGGTCCCATAGCTGTTGCATTGCACTGATGAGCTGAATCATCCTTTAAATGTTCACACACTGGTAACATAATATACTATGTTTTTAGTATACTCTGGTAGATATGATTTGTTTCCTATTCTGATGGCCCTCTACTTAAACTTCTCAAAAAAAAAACGTATAAAGTATTGGTCTATGCAAGTAAGGCAAATGGATAATTGTAATATTATTTTTACTTACAGAACAACTATCAACGCCTCCTTGCATGAAGCCAGCACAGAGCATTCTGGGACTTATCTGTATTGGGTAAAACTTCTTGCAGGTCTGGTCCCCAATTATTGTGACCGATGCTTTTTGTAGTTGTCTAGACATTGGACCTAAAGTATAAGCAATGAAGAAAACTGTTAGACCTCTACAGGGTGGGAAACATCAAAGCACTTGAGCATGATTACCTCCTTCTTTGGTAGATCCCCATCCTGTAATAAAACACTTAGATCCCTCTGAAAAGCTATGACTTGTATCAGGAAGGCAGATGGGCTTGATAAGATTTGTAAAGGAGATTGGTGAAGGCAGCTCAAGCAAGGCCACATCATTATCTAGTGTGTAGACATTGTAGAAAGGATGCTTATGTATCCGGAAAATTTTCTCCACTCTTCCCTCCACCCCGTTAAGAAAAGGGGTGCCCATGTATGCTGCCCACAGTTTTGGATCACTGTAACTGTCAATATAAAAAATAAGTCATTAAAGGAGTCTATAGATTTTCAAACAGCTTACTGCTAAAGACTTTGTGAGGAAGGTTATTTTTTTCCACTGTAGTCTACATGTAAGTGCATTCTCGATCTTAGTGTTTCCCAAACTTCTCAAGGACCACCAACTTTGTCACTCAGTCGGTCTGCTATATAACACTACTGAAGCACTTATTACTACACCATTGCATCTGTGAACATTCAAAAAACATGCAACACAAAGGTCATAACATAAAACAGTATAAACAAGACTAAATATGGTGGGCAACAATGGTGCTTGGGTACACAGTTCTATTTGTAATTCATGGCCAGACCTAAATGAAATGTACTACTGCTACACATCTAGAAGGCAGCATCACAGTAATGTTTTCGCATTCTACACAGCTCTGTCATGTGCAGGACGGAGAGCAGCAAGCGCCACTGGGACCCTGTTGATAAGTGTAACTGCTTCCTGCTCAGCAATTGCAATCACCCATAAAAGTCCTGCATGCCGCATTTTTTGAGCGATCACTCTTGTGATGATAAGTGAATAGCATTTGCAAGCGTAACTGCTAGCAAAGGACCAAATCATCGGGACACTGGCAATCGCGTACTGATTTTCACTATTGCAATGAAATCGACAAAGCATTGTAATCTCATACACTGTTATGTTATGGCCTGCCACCATTGCCAATCTCACCAGCAACTGTGCAAACACAGGCATCCTTCCTACAGTATCTTTTAGGAAACATTTCTCATGTAGCGCCAGTAAACAAAGCAAAACAAACAGTTTTTGTCTGTGGTGTTGTTAGGCTCTTATTTCTGGTGCTTGCATGCCAACTGCCCCATTTTAAAGCATATTTACAATTGGTATACTCAGGAGGTACAGGATAAAAGACAGACATCTAACACATGTTGCTGTATTAATGTTCTCAACTCAGACTCTCTTCATTTTTGATTAAAAATAGTCTACTAATAATTCTATACTCATTCTCTTGTCTTCTCTCATTCCACAGAATGCAAGCAACCAGTCATACATTCATAGAAAAAGGCAGAACATCATGCACTTAGTTACATGTCAAAGCAATGGGCAGCAGACAACAGCCAACGGTCCGAAATCAGAACAGCTCCACATTTGTGCTCTTTTCTTCGTAGCCAAAGACTAACTTGCCAAGGCCATTCACCCCTCAAGGATCCACTCCCACCAACTATCTTGGTAAAAGGTAGCACAGGGGCTGTACCACAATCTAAGGAAAGAAAAGAGAAGAAAACCTTAAAGAGGAAAACCAAAAAATATTAGCCTGGATGTCTACAAAAAATATCATTTAAGTTATGGGATGTGCACGTTTGTGTTATTGGTTGGCATAGTATTTGAAAAGCACTACAATTAAGTCTATTTGAAAACTAAAGTTGGCTAAAATATACTTTTCTTAAAGAGAGGTCTGCAGAGGACAAATAACTAGGAAATGACCAGGCAGTATGGTGCCAATAAAGGGGAGTTCAAAGCTTTATCTCGAAAAATGGTCTAATGAGTAAATAATCAGTGAATTTTTCACTAGTTTGGGTGAATCAGCAAATCACCTTGTGCCAACTGAGAGTTTCAATGCCCTGCATAGCCACTCCACTGCATTGAATCAAAGGACGTGCCTTTAGCAGTTGTCCCGAAAGTGTCAGGTGTGCAGCGGAACAGTGGTCCCCCATGCTTCTACCCTTGCATCCCACCAGGTGTAATGGTGGGGCCACAGCAGCTGGGGAGAGCCTTGGACAATCAAACCGATGGGGGAGGGGGAGAAAGACGCATAGAGTTGAGTACTCTTAAAATGAATTTATTAAAGTCTTGTGTTTGGTGTCTTTTTTACTTTTTAAACTGGTAAAGGGTCAAATAAAAGAGCATCAGGCATGTGCCAAAGGGCTGTTTCCTGCTAGGGCAAGCATCGGTATGAGCAAAAGTACTTGTAATACTCTACATGGTAAAAACTGAACTACCCTGTTTCCCTGAAAATTTTACCTACACCAAAAATAAGCCCTAGCACAATTCACACGCACATCAAGTAGTCCTTCTGGAGTCACTTGACTCATGAGCATAAATGAGAGCATTGGGGTTGCTTCTGGTTACCAGACAGAGAAAATTGCTACACTTGCAATGCAGTGGAAGAGAGCAGTTGGAATGCCAAGAAATGCATATTTTGGAGCAACAATTGATATAAGACCTGTCTTATTTTATGGGAAATGGGTATGCAAATGTTATTGCCTCATCATTTTTCTGCTCTTTGAAAAGCTTACAGGATTTGTATAAATGTACTCACCACAGTTTTGCTCATCGGAGCCATTGTTGCAGTCTGGGATGCCATCACACTCTGGGTTGGTTTTGCTGATGCACAGTCTGTTAGAGCACTTATAGGTAGAAGCAGTACATGGCACTGAAAAAGAGGACTCCCTTAGAACCACACTGGGTCAAGAGTGACTTTATATAAACCAGAAGAGAAAAAGTACTTTAAATCACCCCCTAAAGTGCCCCTCTGGCAAAATCTGTTTGGGAGGACTTAACTCCATGCAGCTGCTCTGGAATAACAGGCAGATTCTTTGCTGCAGAACCGCATGGGAGCGGCCATCACACACATAAGCATGAGGGGAGAGCTGTGCCAGCAGCAGCCCACACTAAACAGAGAGATAAATGCTTCAGAAACACTTGTAGCTTGTATATTTGTTATATAAATGCACACACACTGAATAACCAGCTGTTAGAGAGATTGTGAGTGTGTGGGTGAATTGCAACAATATATCTTTATGCTGGTTCCCTGTGGACTCTGGATTTACAGCAGTCCAGTCAGTGTAAATATTATGTATCTTATAAAATGATATAATTCTTTTAATTGTGCCTCAGTCATCACAGCTGGATTTTAACTAGAAATAAAGGAGGATTACACTGATATGTGAGGCAATTTGATATGGGTTTTTCAGAAGCTGTATGTGGCAAGATGGCTGCTCCTATGCAGTTATGCAGCACAGAATCTGCCTGCTATTCCATAACATCAGCATGGAGTTAGGCCCTCTCAAATAGTTTATGGGTGCAATTCACTGAACTTTTTTTGACTTTTGGCCTGCTTTAAATAAAGTAATACCTGCAATGTTTGTACCAATGAAAAAGGAAAA
Source organism: Gastrophryne carolinensis (assembly GCA_027917425.1). Taxonomy (NCBI): domain Eukaryota; kingdom Metazoa; phylum Chordata; class Amphibia; order Anura; family Microhylidae; genus Gastrophryne; species Gastrophryne carolinensis. Next base: position 261,149,939 of record CM051234.1, read on the forward strand.
AACTTTCCTGTTGTATTTGTTCTTTGATTAGAAAAGTTTAAGAATGTTAATGCATAGTCACTTTGGATGACCAGACAGCTGTTCTCGCTAAAGTGGCACTACACGCGCCCCCAAACATGTCTGCCAGTAAATCTTGCTGGGCAATGCCCAAATGCAGAGAAAAAATTACACAAACTTTGGGTATGTGTGTTTAAGCCCCTAGAAACATCCAACCAGCAAAGAGCTAGGGACCATCATACCTTCTTTGGAAGATCCATGTCGGACACTAGTTTGCAAGGGTTCATTCTGAGATCATGTCACAAGGTAGGTTAATTTGGCACTTAAAATGGTCCTCAGCACAAAAATATAGCAGTGCACACCTCATTGCTTATAAATACAGGACACTGGTAGATTTTACATGATTTGTTTCTATAAGGCTTAGTTATTTTTTTTAGAAAAAAAAGTTATTGGGTCACCTGGCCTGTGGGTGGGTTTGGGTGGCTCAGTAATCTTTGGAGCCGTTGTACTTGTCCTTGCTGTAGTTGTCCTTTTTGTTGTACTTTTAGTTGTGCTTTTAGTTATGGTGGACTTTGGAGTGCTTTTTGTACTTTTGGTTTGAGACATTGTAGTCCTAGATATTGTGGTTGTCTTGCGACCAGGGGAAGTCGGTGGCCGCATATTGGATGCCTTTGTGGTAGTGGTCATGGGAGTCGTAGAAGGCACCGAAGCCTTTGGAAGGCTCATACCACTATCCGTTGTCCTCAGTACAGGAGCTACAGTGTCCAATATCCAGTCTTTCAGTTTGGTGACTCTGCTATAAACTCCTGGCTTTTTTGCTTGGGCACATCCAATTCCCCAGCTTACAATGCCTGCTAAAAAGAAAACACCAGGGCTCTCTTCACATGCCAAAGGTCCACCAGAATCACCCTAAAAATTAAAAATAAGGAGTAAGCAAATTACTTTACAGATATTTGTGTTTATATGTAGGTCAGTCTTACCTGGCAAGAATCCACTTTACCATCTAGGAACCCTGCACAAATCATTCTTTCAGTTATAGAGAAATTATAGAGTACGCTGCAAATTTTTTGGTCTATGATTCCAACGGAGGCTTTCTGAAGAACCTCTGGCTTGGACACTGCAGGTGAAAAAAAGCCTGTTTTTGTGGTTCCAGCAGGACATAAAGCTAACAAACATTTTCCGGAATAACATATCATATATATATACCAGAATCAACATAATAAATAAATACATAAAAATATTTAAATAGCCCTGTCCCTAACTTCAAAATATTACCCATATTACTATGGCGAATGGCCTGCCATATACCGTACTAATTAATTCAGTTACAACCAAACTGTCACATAATGACAGTTAGGTTGAGGTGCTCCCCATTGCTAAGCTGTGTGTACTCTGATTGCAACATCACTGGGGGTCAGGCTGCTCAGCCAGGGAGCAATATGGCCAACTGAATCCAGTTCCTGTTGTTATGGATATTGGGCAAAGGCTTTAGTAAAAAAAGAAACACAGGCTGTTTTGGGCACTGGGCTGGGGATAGAAGGTGACAACATATACTTTAACAGTAATTAAAACAGTAATTGTTGCAGGACTTTGAGGTTGTCAGAATGAATTATAAATAATAAAATAAAACTGATTATGATTCATTATTGGTGGTATTATTTGAATTTTATTTTGGAATTATTATTAATTATATCACAGTATTAATTATAACGTTCATAATAAATATTATATTATATGATATTAGCACAGATCAAGTTTTAAGTATTATACGTAAAATACTGTTATTAATTAAAAAAAATTGACATGTTTTATAAAACTTTATTAAAATGAGTGAATATTGTAAGAAAGCGGCTAGGAGAGTACTAAATGGTGTTTACTTTCCAGCCAGGTTTCTTACCGGTACCTGGTGAGGGTTCCCATCCCTAATCTGGGCCAGACTTTACCAGCAATCCCACCCTGTTAGGCCCACAGCTTGCAAGTTTTCAAAAGAGAGAGACCTGGCAGTTCAAGGGAGATCTGGAGATTGCAGGCTGCTATTTGAGGTGCCGCGTTGCCATTACTGTGGAATATACCCAACTTGGGATAAGAGGGCGAGTGTTAAGCCTGTACTTGAACTATTGTACAATCGGACATTTTATGCTGAACAGCTATCCTGTGTGGATAATGTGCTAATGAGCTAATTCCTTCATATGGGGTGAGGATGCGAGCAAAATCCTTAAAGATACAGAACTCTCAAAGTGACAGTGCACAGATGGACCTAAACTGAGTAAAAAATGGGGGAAATGCTAAAGCAGTTGATTCTAGCCATCGCAGAACAGCAATAGCCATCTCAACACAGCAACAAGCCATTGCAGCACAGCAGCTGGTTCATGAAGAAGCCATGAGTGCACCACAACAAGCCACTGCATCTTTAAAAGGATTGCTGAGATAGAAAAGCTTCCTTTGGATCAGTGGGCGGATGTGCTTGCCCCCTTTTTAACCGGTGAAATACAAAAGGCTTACTTTGAACTGAAAGTGGAGGACGCAAAAATCTATACCAAACTTAAAAGCGGAATTCTAGCTCGACTGGGAATTACCCTGGCCGTACGTGCACAGAGAGTCTACACCTAGCCCTTTGACCTAAACAAGCAAGCACGGTCGTGGATGTATGACCTGTTCCACCTCACCACCAAGTGGCTGCAGCAGAACTTTTAGCAGCTCAAGTGGTGGAGCAAGCTGTCTGTGATTGGTTCATCCATGTCCTTCAGTTGAACATCCAGTGCTGCATTGGATAACCTTGTGTCCATGGTGGAGAGGTACTCTGCTACCAAAACGTAGCTGAGGGACTTGCAATCCCTGGGAACAAGGGCAAACCATTTGTAGGCAAAACTGTAAGAGCCCGTGGTCAAATAGTATGCTGGAGGTGTCCCTGACACCTGGGACATTTTGCTGCAGATTGTCCATTTAGGGTTGAGCCCATGGAGTGTGACCTGGGGGTGCGTGAGTCTCTTTTTGCTAGTCCATGTTTTGCTGCTCACGTGGACACTGAGACAAGACTAGTGTGCCCGATCAAAATAGAGAGACATACTGTGATGGCAATCCTAGACCTGTATTTGATAACATTAAGAAGACAATGTCTTTATATTAACTCACAGTCCATCCCCATGTGAGGGAAGAAACAAAACAATTCCTTTTGACCAAGCCTAATAAAATAAAGATGGAAAAAAAAAACTTTTCAATCCACCTAAAAACACTTAAAGCAGACCTCCAGTCAGAAAAAAACATAGCTTAGTAAATTGCTCCCCTAAAGCCCCTTTGTGGCAATCAGTGACATAAGCTTAACGTTATGCAGATGTTTAGAAGAAGAAGCTGATTCTGAAAAACTGAGTCAAAATTGCCTCATAGCTCTGTACAATCATTTCTTATTTCTAGCCAGAATTAGAAAGCCTTCAGCTGTAAAGACTCATCTTTGAATAAAATACATTGTATACATTGTATCCCCTGACCATTTGCGGCAGCTGCCATAGAGATATATTGTAATGGCTTCCCTCACACAGATTGCTTTTGCTTCATTAGCTGTTTATTCAGTGCCTGCGTGTGTGACAAATGACAGACAAGCCTCTCCTTGTTTCTGAATTATATATCTCTCTCAATTTGGTGTGAACTGCTGCTGGCACAACACCCCCTAATTCTCATGTGTAAGCAGGACTATCAGGTGTGAGGTAAGATGGCCGCTCCCATGTAATACAAGAGTGATTTAGCCCTCTCAAACTGCTTATGCCACCGATCATAAGAGGGGAGGCAATTTCCTAAACTTCCTTTTTTTGACTGTAAGTCCGCTTTATAAATCAAGTCTATAGTTATACTAATAAAGCAGTAATATCAAAAAAACCTACATAAGTTTAGTTTTATTATTAACCCAAAAGAAAAAAAAACAGGGAGAGCCCGAACATAGGGGAAATAGGGGAAAGTCAAAAAAAGTGTATTATATTAAACCTTTATACCACCTTACCACACTCCCATTCGCCCCCCAGCACAGACCCACGAGGGGGGCAAACAGGGGAAGAAAGCTGTGTTTAAGTCAACCCCAATAAGATTTAGAAATTAACTACTACTTCTAGGTAATATCCTGCAATCCTGTCCTGCTCTGCTGAGCTGATCAGGGGATGGGATGAAAAAGAGAATTTCATTGGCTGAACTTGTAAACCTATCTGGGCCATTTCTGCTTCAGTTTAAAAATGAAAAAGTTTAGGACAGTGCCAAATGTAGCCCGATGCAACGGTGTAACAATTACCTCTACCTGCAGTATCACTTTAATACTTATCAATTGAATTACCTATAAACCTTTTGCTCTTTAATCCAGCCAATTTCCTAACCATCTTTCAAAAAATGCAAAAAAAAAAAAAATACCAACCACACAGCCTAAAATTAGGCATAAGAGCACATGTGGGACATATTATTTCCCTTCTTCTCACTCCCCCCTGCCCACTCAGCCCTAAATTTAGATATAGTACTGCTTAGTAGCCCCCTAAATCAGCTTTTCGACATATCTCAACCTAAACCGTTCGAGTTATCCCCCTGCAGGTCAAATTCTCCCATCCATTCCAGTATGATGAGTATAAGGAGTAGCTTTTGCCTTACTTTTTTGTTACCAGGTCGAAGGGGGATCTCCAGATGTATGTAATATTATTTGCACGCAGTTGTTGGAGCAAAGGCCGTAAGATTCTGTGTTGTTGTAAGGTATTTGGTGATAAGTCTCTTCCTTAGATCGGTCATTTTCAAAGCAGCAAATAATATCTCTTGGCCTGTCATCAGTTTGATTGCCGGACCATATAGACTTATGTACTCACGCTAAGTCATAATCTGTCTCTAAGGGGCATTTTCATATATGGTTGAATATTTAATTTGGCTATCTTCTATACTTTGGGGTGCCCCCCGAATATTTGAACGCCTTCCTCGATTATACAGATCCTCCAATTTACGTTGCATCTGGATCTGATGTCGATTATGAGAGCCCACTGATTTGCCCAAGTTGTTAACTTTGTTTTGAACTTTGCCTAGCTCACTTTCAAGATTTTTAATTTTACCTATTCATTCTTTCAATTCATGTTGCAAAGTGCTAGCCACATTTTAAAAGGTATTAGTAATCTCTTATGTGTGGGCTTTTAATTCCTCTGAGATGGGTAATAATTTAAGACGAGCCATACCCCAAGTTACCTTGTTAGGAGAAAGTGCTAAACATTCTGCTGGACTCTGTGAATCACCCAAAGTATAGTTCTCATCCTGCTTATACTGAAGGGGTGCGGCTCTAGCTCTACGGGATCCATCTGAAGTGGGTTGAAAGGACTGTGTATTTTTATGGTTTTTTCCATGTGGTGGGAGAAAGATCTTTGGGACCCTCTTTGGCGATGGTGATCCCTGGTTCTTCCCTGCTTTAACTTGTGGGGTAACCCAACTTGGTCTTTCTGTGGCTTTAATTCTCTCCAAGACAAGTGCTGAGAGGACCTTGAACTCCTCACAGCCTATCCCAGGGGAGCTGAACAGATTGCATAACCAGAGCACAGTGGCCCGTGTCCACAGGCAATAATGGCCTGTAGGGATTCGCGGAGCTGGAGGATCACTCCCTTCTAGCACTCAGTCAGGGCATCAACCCCCCCCCCCCCCCGACCAGATACAGTGAGCCTGGGAGGCAGTGAGGAAAACGAAAAAAAACAATGTCGTGTCTCGACCCTTCTCCGTTGTCACCAAGCAGTCTCACTGCCAGGGGCTGCTCACAAACGCTGGACGGGGAGCCCACCTTAGCTCCTCTATGTGTGGGGGGGCGCTATTGCGGAGCCTGGACGGCTGAGTGGAGAGAGAGGAATCAGCGGCTTCTACTTGAAGGGAGCTAACCCTTTCACTTGTATTCCCCAGTGCGCTGTAGCTTTAAGGATAGAGAATCATTTGATATTAATAAGAAATAATTGCATGAATAGAAGCTCACTCACATTTTCTTCAAGGGCACAGCTGGAACATTATTGTTGCGAATAGTAAAAAGTAACAAGACTGAGAACTGCTAGAAGAATGTGCTGTGCCTTGAAACTGTTTCATGTAACTGTTCCTGTCCGTACTTTCCCAAGGATGTACCACTGATGCCCCTTCCCCTCCTTCTCCTCATTGTTTCTGACATGTACTTAAGTTCTACGCGCCAAAATAAATCTGGAATCTGTATGATGAATGCTGTTGTATGAACTTTCTCTTCGCATCATACGGGTTCCTAGCTCGAGCTAAGCAGGGACTCTCCAGGGGCAGACGCTCAACGGGCAACAAACCCCCAACACTACTCTGCTGCATTAAAGTACGGTGGGGACAATGGTGGTGAGACTGGGGCTGAAGAACAGAGCCCCATGCATTCTTCTACCCACACATCCATTTTTTTTTCTTCTTACTTTTTTAATTAATTTTTTCTCTCTTTCTCTCTGTCCCCTGCTCTGCTCGCCTGTCTTCCCTTACCCCTGCCTTCACTGGCATCTAGCCTCCCGTCTTTGTTGATCGGTTGGATTCCTTTGCACACTCTTTCAAGTGGCTGTTAGAATAGACCTTCACAAATGCAAAAGAAGAAAGGAAGGAATGCCCAGGGTCTCAACACTCCGGGGGAAAAGATATAGAAAGAAAATTGCTATGATTCAAGAAACTCAAGCCCAGTAAAGTTTGAAGTCTTGGCAGATGCAGGTCCTCCACCCATCTGCGGTTTGAACTAATTGCAGAAAAATGTGATCCACATGGTAGGCTACATTTAATTAGGGGTAGAGTGGCAGGTCAACAAAATATTATGTATAGCTTCAGTATAAGGTCAAAATAGAAACCAGAACAACTTTATTCACTGGCTTTTGGGGGAGACACATGCCTTCAGAGAAGGCATTTTAATAGTAGCTTGTGAACTTAACGTTGCGCTTAACTTACGAGTCGATACATCAGATGGAAAAACTTATATATTCCATATAAAGTACTGAACAAAATTAACAGCCAACTTGGCATGGTGGATTCCTGGAGGTACTGGAATCCTACAGTAAAAGATTATACATATTATTTGTGACAATATGAGAAATACACAATACTATATTATATCTTTCCGTTGCAACGTGATTAGCAACTTATTCGCAAGGTAGGAATTGCAATATAGCCTAACTTATGTCCCAGTGTGTCCTTCTGTTCTTATACCTGTCATAACACTTAAGAAATGGCAATGAAGGCTCAATATGGGGCTTCTACAAGAAGAAAAATAAAAAGAACATATTGCAACACGGCTTAACTCATACTTTTATGAGAATTCCACAGAGAAATTGGACCCAGTGGTCATTTGGGAGGCACAGAAGTGCACCATGCAAGGGGGAGCTCATTGCTCTTGGCGCAGCCATGAAAAAGATCTGCAAGGCCAAAATTGAGGAATGCACCCAGAAGGTGCATTTATTGTAACAAGCCCACAAAGAGAAAATTGCAAAACAGAATTTAGAGAAGCTACAAGAAGCTTGAAATTATTGGCCCTGTTGAATTATACGCTGTATACAATTGTATAAGAACCAAATGTATAGAATGCAGAGTAACAAGAGTAGCACGATACTAACTAGATGCCTATGTGATAACCCTAAAAAGGCCCAAATTAAGCAGATTATTGATTCGAAAGGCAGGGTAAAAATACGTCCAATGTCCATCAATTTGTAAAATTCTATAAAGATCTATATAACTTAAGGTAGATGAAAATGTACGGGAAAACAAAATCAATGTGCAAACTTTTCTACATAATTCAAATATGCCAAAGATCGGTATCAAGGCTATACAGGAAATGGAGAAGCTGCTTAGTAATGAAAAGTTAAAATTGGTCATTTAACAATTAAAATCAAATTTAGCTCCTGGCCCAGATGGATATTCCATGGCATATGATTAAGGCCTATGAGCCTGCAGCACTTTTGGGTTTGCAATCAGTCTACTCTCGCTGCAGATCTCATTGTCTAGTCGATAGCCAGTGTTCGAGTTATTGACCAATTGCACTACTTAACACTGATGCGAAAATCCATGCAAAGGTCCTAACAAATAGATTGTAGGTGTGGATGCCCAAACTCATTTCAGAAGCTCAAGTGGGGTTTGCCCCTGGTCGCGAGGCCAGACATAACACCATAAATACCTTAGATATTCAACACTGGATTTTGACAAATACATTGGAAGTGTTCAAAGCATTTGATCGGGTGAATTGGACATGGATTAGACAGGTACTGATCCACTTGGGCCTGGGTCCACAGATGCTGAACAGGACAATAACCAACCAATAACTAATGTGTGACAGTGTGAATGGTTGTCTGTGTTGACTAGGTTGTAGGTAATGCAACGTTTTATGGGTGCCTGCGGCACAGTACTTTTGTGTTGTTGGTTTCTAATGGCATAAATAAAAACGTAAAAAAAAATGGTCCAATGACTAATAGAATAGCACATCAAAGGAAACGAGAAAGACTTGGTAAAGACTGAGAATCAAGGTAAAGCCTGAGATCATCGTAGGACAGGAGATGGCCAAAATGAACTGAAACAAAGACACATGATCAAGAATCACCCGATATAAGGTGGAACGATGACCCATTTTAGGGCACTGGGTAAAGAAGGTAAGACTTTTCAGATTCCGGGCCTCCTTACTTTGTTGAAGAATAACCCGGATTTTGCTCCAGTCAATCCAGTAACTTCCTTCTGGCCTGGATAAGAAACAAACCACTATGCTTAATGCACCTTATAGGTGGGAACATGTGGATGACATTCAAGGAAGCAAATGAGGTTGAAGGTTTGAGTATTAAGTGGTGGGAGTACCTGCAGGTCAGAGGATTTATGTATAGCATGCGCACTGTAACAGGAGCGTGGGGAGAGTTAAATCCAGTAGAAAATGCGTACATATGTCGGAGTCCATGAGACTATCTTTTAGATTGGTAAACCAATCTTTGGTAGGGCAGAAACTGTGGGACCCCCCCCCCAATGAAACTATTAGCTTGGAAAAGTGACAGGAGACCTGGTGATGTGTGTTCAAGCTCTCAAATAATATTAGTATAAGAGAAATGAACTACAAAATTGCCTCCCAGTGGTAAAATCTCCAACAAAACTACATAGGATCTTCTTGCAGGTTCCCGAGCACAGTTGGAGGTATGAGCAGGAGAGAGGAACCTTTGAACATATATGGTGGCATTGTTCAAAAATTAGATGTGGCTGGGAGATAGCTGAACGGCTAATCAGGAAGATCTTGAAACAAGTTATCAGGATAGATATATGGATTAGTCTCCGCCAAAAGGGAATGGGATTAGTAGCTGCCAAAAGGGAATGGACAAACCTACATATTGTCAGTCTTCTTGGTTACAACCATGGATAGGGCTGAGCGGAGCTACAGGTGTGGGGGTGCAGCAAAGCAATTAAGTTCAAAAGAACAAATCAGAATTCAGGGCTGGCGGCAGTCAAAACCATGTATTCCGTCCAACGGTTAATCCAGGAAATCAATCAGGAAACTCAGGAAACAGGGAAACAGAATCCAGGAACTTAGCTGTCCATTTAAATAGTGCTGTCAATAATGCTAAGAGGGACGTCACTTCCTGTCCATTCAGACCAAAGGAAACCCGGAAGTAAAATGCAAGCCCAAGAGCTTATGCTCTAGGTTTTGTGCACTTGCAGTGTGCTGAACACCAGGTGGTGCTGTTTAGCAGTGCAATGGATGAGGAGCCAGATCTAGTACAAAAACCCAATCGTACACGTCTGCACCTGCGTGCAGACAGTGATGGAGCACACCCGAGTCTCATAGAAGAGAGTGAGAAAGGCGAGGAGACCGACACATATTTGCTAGTAATGCATATCCTAAACTCAATTAAATTGCTGACTGCTAGAAAATGGCTAAACAAATAAAATATATGGCTGATATGGAAGAGGTTACGGTGATTAAAGAATAAACCATGAAACTCTATGCCAAAGTTTGTGGGAGTTGGCAGCAGTTTCAGCGATCTGCGAGGGGAGGGGGATGACTAATTTTGTGGAGAGGTGGGAGCTGGGAACTTTTGGGATTTTTTTTCTTCCTTTTACTTGTTTCTTTTACTTTTCCATTTTACTTTCTTCTCTTTTCTGCTTTGGTGAATCCCAGCAATCCGAGGTTCCATAAGTGTGGGTGCTATATTTTACCCTATAGTAAACTATAGGGCAGGGGTACTCAACCACTTCTTCTAAAGTTCCATTTAAAGACATCTGGTGAGAGCTGAAGGACCGGGTGGAGGGCTGTCATGGGAGATGGATAGTTAGAAATCATGACACTGGGGGAGGGGGCTATAGATTTCCCAGGCAAAAATAAAAAAAAAGGGAGAGGGATGGATAGGGCAGAGCTTAGGGGGACAGGGATGGATGGGGCAAAGCTGGGGGGACATGAATGGATAGGGATTGGGTAAAGCTGGGAGGACAGGAATGGATTGGGCTGAGCTGGGGAGGCCAAGATGGTGGAACAGGGATCGATAGTGCTGAACTGAGGCGGGGAGGGGGGGGGGATTGGATGGGACAAAGAGACCAAGAAACAAAGTTTGTGTGTACCTTGCAATGCCACTTCCCGCCTGTGCAGTACTTCATATTGCAATGCTAGGTGCCAAGGAGCCATGACACTGGCAGGGAGACTAAGCACTACATCACTGATCAATGGGGCAGCTCTGAGCATGGCAACACAGAAGCAACTGAGTGCAAGGCAAGGGTCCGGAAATCTGGCACCAAGGACCACATTCGGATCCCGGTCCGCCAGTTGAGTGTGGCTGCTATAGGGTATTTCAACCAGGAAGAACAAAACCTTTACAAATATATCATGTCAATTTAATCAAGCCCTGGAAAGAGCGCAAGGCTCTTGCCGTGAGTAGTCAGCCAACAACATTATCTTGCATGTAGTTAACTGCTGTGAAGATTTCACAAGTCTCATCAGCAGCACAGGTTCAAAAAGTGAAAGAGTTTCTTCAAAAGCACAAAAACAACTTTTCTGATCTACCGGTCGTACCAGCCTCATAGAACATCATATAATGACTGAACCAGGCCAGATAGTGATACTGAAACTGTATAGGTTGCTGGAAGCTCAAAGACAGGACATTTCAAAGGAGGTGGAGCAAATGTTGTCGGGGTAATAGAGAAGTTGCAAAGTGATTGGTCAAACCCTATTGTTTTGATCCCCAAGCCAGATAGTAGTCTGAGGTTCTGCAATCGGAACTTGAACAAAGTTTGATGCATATCCCATGCCTAGGGTTGACGAATTGATTGAAAGGTTGGATCCAGCCCGGTATATCACTACACTCGACCTTACTAAAGGCTACTGGCAGATTCCTTTGACTAAAGAGGCGTAGGAAAAGACAGCTTGCTCAATATCCGTGGGTCATTTCCATTCCCTTGTTTTACCTTTTGGGTTACATGGGTTCCTAGCCAATTTTCCGAGATTATTAGATTGAATTTTACAGCCTCATAAAAACTATGCAGCATCCTATTTAGATGACATCATCTTTAGCTCACACTTGCCCAAGATACAAGCAGTCTTAAACTTTATCTGGGAACCTGGCTTAACTGCTAACCCAAAGAAGTGTGCAATAGGCCTAGAAGAGGCTCATTACCTGGGATACACCATTGGGTGTGGACTAATCGAACCCCAAGTTGACAAAATTGATGCAATTATAATGTGGCCCCAAACAATGTCAAAGAAACAGGTTAAGGCTTTTTGTTTGGGCTGGCAGGGTACTAAGAGAGAGCCCCCCTTTACCAACCATACCAAAGAGACCAAATCCACCATGGTGAAGTGCAGTGAGTAAGGCAGAGCAGGCTTTCCAGGAGTTACAGAAAAGACTTTGCCAGTGTTAATTGCTCCTAATTTAAAAAAAGAATTTGTGTTACAGGCAGATGCCTCAGATGTGGGGCTAGGAGCAATCTTTACCCAGGTGGTAAATGGTGAAGAACACCCAGTAGCGTATCGTGCCAGTCTCCTTGGTGTTACCCCCGATTTTCCCACTGACACCCCTTAAGCAATATTTTATTTTATTTTTTTATATATTTTTAATTGATTTGTGTATTGAATTAATGTTTTTTTGTGGGATTATTTTGAGCACTTTCCCTACATCATTTTATGCAGGACAATCGCCTAGCCCCCCCCCCCCCCCCGATTTGGCCTATGACACCCGTAAAAAGATTAATATTTTATTTATTTTTAGTATTTTCCCTACCCCATTTTGTGTGTGGCAACCATCCTGGTGTTCCCCTCGATTTGCAGCCCTCTAGACATTGCTACTCCCATTTTACAGCCATTTTGGGCCCCCACATTTCAATGGGGTTCAGGTCAGGCTTAGGGGCCAGAGCTGAACTTTGGTGGCTAGTTCAGCTGATCTTTGCGAACCCAAACTTCTGTGGGTCCTCTCATCCCTACTGATGAACAATTTTATTTGTACTTTTTTGTACAAATAAAATAAAAGTAGCGATAAAGCGATAAAGAATAAATTAAAGTGGACCAAAACCCACAACGATTGGCCCGGGAATCTATAAGATTCCCAGGCTGATCGATACCCTCCCCCGGGGCATCCAAAATCGGGATGCCCCACTGTGTGAAACGCCCCAGGTCGCCCAATACACTTACCATCTTTCTCGGCCCAACGTCGAATGTGTGAGCCGCATCCCCCGCTATCCCTCTAGCAGGGCATGTGCTGGGGCCAGGCATTTGTGAATTGCCGGCGCGGGCACGCCCCCCTGTTCGAGGGTAGTGAGGGATGGGGCTGTGCGCTCGGAGCAGCTCGCCATAGATGACGCGCCGTAGTACCAGGAAGAGGTGAGTTGATTTCGGTGATCTGGGGGGTTTCACACAGCGGGGCACACCCGGCCAAAATCCTGGGTTTTGGTTCACTTTAACTGAATAAATGTAACATATAACATGAGTGATTCCTAGTTCTAATTAAAGGTTTCACATATCAATATTCATATATCAATATTCTAAGGTTCTTCCCATTTTTTACAAATTTTTTAGGTGTTTAACAAAGTATAGAAGCAACTGCACCACAACTGCAATGAGAAATAGGTAGACAGTACTAGATGTCCTTTTCAGTCTTGCATATATTCCACAAGATTTAAATGTTAGATATTATGCCAGGTCACTGAAAACCTTTACCTAACTTTCTTTTCTGCTGACTGCAGAATGTTATGTTCGTTGGGACATTCCTGGCTTCAAACATAAAGAGAAGGTAAATCTCCCAAATGTTAATGGAGATTAAAGGGTTTGAACAGAGTTTGTTTTTTAAGATATTTACATAGCATGCACTGTCCATATCCCCATTACATTTCTAATATACATACCATTCCCTTCTTTGATGTTGCCCCATCCAGAAATCATACACTTCCAACCAGCTGGAAACTTCTGTAAGGCAGATGGAAGGCACACTGGCTGTACGTACTTATTAAATGTCAGTGGACTTGACAACTCTAACACAGCCACATCAAAGTCCAAGGTCAGAGGATTAAAGTGAGGATGTTGGATGACCCTCTTTAAACTGACCTTCACAGCCATGCTGTCTGCTCCATTAAGTGCTGTGGAGCCCATATGAGCAGTCACTGGCTCCAGCTTTGTTCTAGAGACATATGAATTAAAAGTATATTAGTGTCAATTAATCTAGCTTTGTTTCGAAAACTAGCCCAAGCACTTCTAACAAGCCACTAATCCCAACTTCTATGCTTTATAATAAATATGTAGATCTTTAAAATACATGACATTTCTTATATAATTGTTCTTATAAGTATCAAAAACTGTTGTCATGTCGGGGCTGCTCCCGGAGTTGGTGGACGGTGATCAGTCCGTCAAACAAAGCGGAGAGCCGGCTGTTTTGCTGTCCACAGACGCCGAGAAGGCCTTTGACCGGGTAAATTGGCAGTTTATTAGAGCAGTTCTGGAGCATATTGGGTTGGGGCCTAAGGCAATGCAATTGATTATGGCCCTTTACTCGGACCCCTCGCCAAGAATCAAGGTTAATGGCGCCCTATCGGGCCGAGTTGACATTAGGAATGGTACCAGACAGGGGTGCCCCCTCTCTCCTTTGATTTTTGCGTTATCTATGGAGCCGTTCTTGTGTAGAATCAGGAGACAGGAGGATATCCGAGGGATTACAGTCGGTTCAGTCACGCATAAGATCTTAGCCTATGCAGATGATCTGCTTTTCTTCCTCACGAACCCGACAGTGGGCGTCCCGGTGCTGCTGAAGGAGTTTGAGAGGTTTGGTAGGCTTTCCTTCTTGAAAATAAATTATGACAAGTTGGAAGCTCTGGGGGTGAATCTCCCCAGAGAGACGGAAGCTCTCCTCAGAACTTCATTCCCATTTAGATGGCCTCCCTCGGCCATCCCATATCTAGGTACCAAAATTACAAAAACAGTTGATGGGATATACACTGCGAACTTTGGCCCCCTCCTTTTCAGAATTAAGACGGATTTAGCGAACTGGGACCTCCCCACTTTCTCGTGGCTGGGCAGAATAACCATTATTAAAATGACAATCTTACCCCAAATCCTTTTTTTGCTTCAGACCCTCCCTATACATATCCCTAGGGCATACTTCAAATCCCTGAATTATCTGGCAGGGACGGAAACCAAGATTGAAACTGCGACTTCTCTTTAAACCTAGACAAGCTGGGGGTTTAGCTTGCCCTGACATGTTTCAATTGGCGCGCAGTCTATCTCCAACGCATACTAGACTGGCATCGTCAAGGAACGAGGAAGACATGGGTGGGCCTAGAGGCGACCTGGCTGCAAACCCCTCTGAGGGACGCGGCTTGGGTGGCCAGAAAGGGGAGGGCCCTCGGTAAAGACCATCCGCTCATAGCAACTTCCCTTGGAGTTCTAGATGGAGTTAGAGGTAGGGTGGAGATTTCACCTTGGCTGACCCCCCTGGTCCCGCTGGTGAGCAACCCATCCCTCCCAATAGGCATTCTCCCGCGTCTCAGAGAGGCCTTTAACTAGAAGGGTATTCCAAGGGGACTGGACCTCATATCGCCTTCCGGATGGACACGGTTGGAGGATCTCAAAGAGAGATGGGACACGCACCTGTTTAATCAGTGGCTTTTGTTTACCTTTCGGAGATTTCTCCAGAGTCTGGGACCCAAACAGGCGTTGACCAGGACCCTTACCCCCTTTGAGCAGTTGGCTACTGCGCGAGACCCTCCTCCAAAACTGATATTTCAATTATATGCCCTGTTGGGAAGCTCTGAGGACAGAGAGACGGCCCGCTTTTGTGCGGACTGGGAGAGGGACCTGAACAGGCAGCTAACGGAGGACCAGTGGAGATATGTATTTCTAGCAACTCATAAAACCTCTATGTCCTCCAAGACACAGAAAAAAAACAAATTATAAATGCCTCACAAGATGGTACTATACTCCGCAAAGACTTCACAGGATGTCTGAGAGCGACGGGGCATTTTTTCCATATATTTTGGGATTGCCCTAAGTTCCTTTCTGGCAATCTGTAGCTGGAATCGCCGGGGATCCCTCTCGGCTCCTCCTGCACCTGGCAGATGTCCCTCTGAAGACTTATAGGAGATCACTTCTGAGGCATCTTATTAATGCAGCAAAGGCTGTCATCCCGAGACTATGGAGATCGGAAGCAATCCCATCGATGGCGGATTGGGTGGGAGAAATCAACCGTGTAATGGAAATGGAGGAGCTTTCCGTCTCTATCCATGAGGGCACGCAACAATTCTTGCAGACTTGGACGCCATGGTTCCTTTTTAGGGATACAGACAGATTCAAGCAGCTCATAGTGGTCGGTCCCCAGGCAGGCCCTTAGTTCCTTTGCCATTCTTACTTACCTCAAGCCATCGCTGGCTTCTACGCGACATGTAGCGGAGAGCTAGGGGGTCCTGGATGGTGCTTTGTGATGCATCCTGTTGGGTTTGCTATCTTGGTACTCCCTCCACCCTTCCCTTCCTGTCCCCATCTTCCACCCCTCTCTTCTTTCCTCTGCTCCTTTCTTTAGTTCCTCTCCTTTTCTTCTTCTCTCTTCCTATATTTCCTGTTATGCTGAGCCAGTTCGCTTCAGAGCAGGACAATTACATTCGGATTTGGTGGGGCTTCCCCCCCGCGTCGGCGGGCCCGCCGCAGGTACTAAATATTTGGTTCCCCTGGGGGGCTGTTGCCGGGCCGGGTGGATAGTCGGTTGCAGACAGGATATGTCACACCTTATCTTTATTGCAGCACATGAGCATATGTCAACGGGTCTTAATATTATGTACCTGTTTGTTGCTTGACTGTAAATACGCTGGCTGGCTCTGTAAAGCCACAATTTTGTACGTATTCCTTCGCTTTGTACTGACTTGTTATAATTTTGAAATAAATAAAGAATTAAAAAAAAAACTGTTGCCATTAATTATTATTAATACCAAGTTTGGAAAATGCTGATCATTTTTTGCCATAATCACACAAAATATAAAACAGCAAATTAAAACGAAGCAAATTTTCACATATTACTTGCATTGCTAGCAGAGTTTGTCCGAAAAGAAGGCACTATTTATGGGTTCTGTTTCTTGCCTCTATCTGTAGTGCTCACCACCCATTCTCCTTTCTAAGGATTTGACAACCAGAGGATCAATGGTCCAGGAAGCTTTCCACATGGCTGTTTGATGCATTTATTACTTCGACAGCCATGTGGATGGTTGCCAGGCCCCCTGAATCATGCCACATGGGTGCTAGGTGTTAAGACAGGATATTTGCAGACTGCACACAAGTGGGCTTTTAGTGCCATGCTGTGGGGCGATGTCGTTGGGGGGGGGCAAGCTTTGGCAAAAGTCAAAAAGAAGTGGTCCAAGTCCTAATGTATTTTTATAGCAGACTAATACTTACTGGTTAAAACAGTGAGCAGCAGAGACTAACCATCTATCTCCAATTATAGTTGCTCCACAAAAATGATGTGGACCCTCCTTCAGACTGGCTTGCCATGGGACTTCTCCTCTGACAGCATCAAATCCTCCTACTATCTTGTTGGGTTTTGTGAGACCAGGGCGGCTACCACATTCTGCAAAGATATAAAAAAATATGTAGCATTTTTAAACATATGTTTTTTCTTAGAGTTCAAATTTTACTTAGGCATTTGAAAATAACTATAATTCACATCTTCTGAAAAATTAGCTTAAAAAAACTATACTGTAGCTCTCATGGATACATTTAAATGTATCTGTAGGAATAAATCATAAATTAAGGAAACTGGACTTGCCAATATACTTACATTTTCTCCCACAGGATGAACAGCCTGACTCACCTTTGTTCCTCTGGTGTCAGCTGCAATACTGGCAATACACTCCCAGTGGCTTGTGGAATGCCTTTGAGCGTCCACCACTGATAAAAAAATGTTTAATGGGGGAAGGTTATGTGGGGTACCCTTGCTTCCAATCAATAGGGAAACATGACCCCCCATAACTGGAAGCGGGGGTGTGCAGGGAAGCCAGCCAGTGAGTGTACCATCAATAAAGGATGAGAATATATATGATTTAACCTACTAAGCTGCAATGGATGTATCCTGTGATTAGTCAAAGTTCTGGTCCCTGCTAAACGTTGCAAGTTCCGGTTCCCAAGCAAGAACAAGGACTTCAGCCAAAAGTTTGGTGTTCAGCCCGAGCAAGGCAAAGCTGGTTGATGGGCTGCTAGGCTTACCTTATGCTTACCTATGCAGGGTGGCAGCAGGAAGTGGCTGTAAGTATTTTACCTCAGCCCCGCGATCCGGTTCCTCCTTTCATCACCGATGGCTTGCAAAATATTTCCGAGCGGGGTCATGGAAAGAGGACAGTCCTAGTGCCAGCACTTCTGCTCACTCATGGGAGCGGGACCATCTCTTCGTGGCCTTGCTCGGAGATATTTTGCAAGACAGCGGGGACGAAAGGTGCCACTCTGCTCCCACCTTTCCCACACCTGCCATCACAAGTTTGGGTCCCTATTGATTTCAATGGGTACCCGTGTTCCGGTTCGGCCACCTGAACCGAACTTTTGTTTAAAGTTAGGCCGAACTTGCTGAACCTGAACTAGGGGGTTCCCTCATGCCCTTTATATTTATAGTAAGCTGTGAAAATACTGAAGATATTTGTACTGGTTTTCTTTCTCTAGTTTTAGACAAGTGATTTTACCAGTACCCTAAATTTAGATTAGGATTTTTGTGTATATCTGGCCATATTGTCACCATATGTACAGGAACATGCACAAGATGGTTTTGTAAGATTTTGTAGCTTGAACCGACTTTACATTAGACTAAACTATACTAGAACAGCACCAGTTACAATAGTGTTCAACTAATAAATAAGGTCTTTTTAGCTGTGCAAATATTTAGCTTCTCTATGGCTACAATTGCATGGATTTACAAGAGTAGTAAATGTCATCACCTAGCATTTCTAGATATGCAATTAACTAAAATTACCACGTAAGCTTTACATTTGTCATAGGATGACTTCGAATAACCATAGACCAAGGAGCCTCAGAGTAAAAGGTAGTTTACTGACTGGACACAAGTAACACTTTTCTCATGTATAGCTTTGGCAACAAGTTGCATTGACCAGTCCTGGCATTCACACAGAAGGATATCTTGTGGAATCATGTTACAGCAATTCAATGGGCCCTTAGAGGAAAAAAGTAAGGAGCTAGCGCCTTTCCTTCTTTTACACAATTCAGATATGCCACTTCCATTATTTCTTAATGAAAAGCTCTACTTAGCTCCTAGAGTGCTCTTTGTGCCCTGTCCACTGTACAATGTCCAGCACTGATCTAAGTTCTCGCCCCTCCTCTATCATTCACAGTGTCACTGCCACACCCCCTATATTCACTAGAATGGTGGGGGCGAGTTGGGGCATCGCCTGGCATACACAAGGTCTGGTACGCCCCCTCCATTGCATTGAATGGAGAGGATATGGAAGCATTACTGTAAATGATGGCTGGATGGCTGGAGATCAGCGATGGACAGCATAAGGACTTGATCTCATGGTTCTGGTAAGTTTCTCACCATGTGAGTTGGGCCGATCAGCTGCAGGGGATAAAAAATTAGTATATCTTTTGTGTTTCGAAAAGGGTGGACACTTACTTCAAACAAAGTCATTGATGCACTTACATACATTAAGATTTCTAAAAATGTGATTTCCAAGACTGTAATGACCACAATTGTTCTACAGTACAAACAATATTGTACTAGATAAAATAATTTTAAAAGCACAAAGCATTGATATGTTACATTAAACCAGCTGTCTGGGCTGTGCTGATGTTTCCCAACGTTCCTGTGTACCTTGAGGTTTAGATGTGCCAAACGGTTTTTGGGTTGGTTTTGCTGGCATTGTACTACTGCCTGGTTTAGATTTAGTGGTAGAATGCTTAGTCAAGGGTCGCGGGGTGGTGACCTTTGGGTTGGTTGTCTTCCGTACATTACTAGTAGTAACAAAGTTTGTATATGTTTCCACTGGTGTGGGTGCCGAGATGACATCTTGAATCCAGTTTCGAACTTTGCTTACTCTCACATAGACTCCAGGTCTCCTGGCTTCAGCACAGCCCACTCCCCAGCTCACAATACCTGCCAAAAAGAATTTGCCAGATGCTTCTTCACAGACCAGAGGACCTCCCGAATCTCCCTGTAACAAGAAATTACTGACATTTATAACCATTTTCACATTTGTAAACTTGAGTTATGACAGGTCCTAAGGCTTAAAACAGACCAAAAGTCATATTTAACTTTAGGTCTGATATGAAACAATTTGAGATACACCGTGGTCAGATTAGCTGCTGAAACCCTGCCCGAGGCCTTGCATATACAAAGCCACGATCCAGAGTTTGATTCAAATCCCACCCAGCAGACAATGGAGTATGTGCACCGTAGGGAAAGAAGGTATACTCACATGCCTCAGTTAAGTACAGAACTGGATCATGGCTTGGTAAGTGCAGGGGCTCAGATGGGGATAGGCAGCGAATCGGACTATGGGGTATCCATATTTGGGATGCCCCCTATGAATTTTTTAAATCAGACCAAAAGCCAAATATGACTTTTGGTCTGGTTTGGACCATGGTAACTGATCATAAAACCAGTTAATAGCAATGATTGTTCTGCCTTTTGTTAAAATAATAATAAAAAAATAAGTATATATAATAAACAAATATATATATATATATATATATATATATATATATATATATATATATATATATAAATATATATATATCACATCCACCCTGAACGGGAGACTATTCTGCCAATACTAACAGAAAGTGCTGTATATTTATGAAGGTTTACCATTTTGTTTTCAGTATATGACAGGACAATATATAAAAATCACAGTGCATAACTTACATTTTTAAATGCTCTCCATTTATACTACCCCAGCTCTGCCCCTTTATCTCTGCATATTTACCTACCTCTGCCAAGCCTTCATTAGACCCAGGGCAGAGAGTGACATTACGCAATTGCAGCATCACACCTTTACTATTTATGTAAGACATTTTTAAATTTTTCTCTGTCCTTGTCTGTCTACCAGGGCTGTGGAGTCTGAGCTAGTTTGTGAATAACAACCAGTGATATGCAGCAGCAGGGTGATCTAGTGGTGACAGATAATGACTTCTCCAATCTTCCCTGACCCTTATACTCGGTATCTTCTTGTTGTCCGGAGGCCCTTAGTTACAATGCCTGAAACTTAGAGGAATGTAAAGGAATTGTACAGACAAAAACAAGTCTATACTCTAGCTTCTCTGCATAGCTTCGTACTTTGGCACCAGCCAGCATTTCCATATTTCCAGCATCAATGGTCTCTTATGGTGGCAATCCACTGACAAGCCTACTTCAATAATTGCAATGGGCTCTTCCATTTGGAATATGGACCTGATTTATCAAGCACTTCTGCCAGATTATGCCACATCAGTGGGAATAAAAAATATAATTTACATTTTATTTTAGACTGATGCATGTTGCCTCATTGTTAAAAACATATTTGCTAAAACATTAGCGGTGCAACAACATTCTAAATATTTCGCAGTATTCTAATTTGCTCTGATGTGACACAGCCTGGCAGAATTGCTTGATAAATCAGGCCCTAAATAGAGTAGAAGTGTAAACGGGATGTAAATAGCCATAGTGTCTGCCCAGTGATGGAGGATGGAATCCGCTCCATGTCTGCCCAGTGATGGAGGATAGAATCCGCTCTCTCCATTCTGAATGTGAGGGACTTTATCTTTTACTCAGCATGCTTTATATTTCTTAATAACACCTAGTGAACATCCTCCCCTCTTCTGGGCCTTGTCAGCAGCAGAGGATGTCTTATTCATGCATATTTCAGTGTGACAGTCCTCTTGAAAAAGAATTCATTTTGGGAACTGAGAAAGAGGAGTCATCATGAAGAAAGTTCAGCAGGGCTCATCAGGAAATGTAAAGTGCTGGTGAATGAGAGATGCAGCCCCTAACAGCCAGCATGGGGCAAGCAAAAAGCAGCTAATTTAAACATTTACCTTTAGGAAGGCAGGTCAAAAGTTTTTAACAGGGTAAGTCTAAAAGCCAGGCAGCGCACCTTGGAGAGAGATACTTGGAACAAATGAAGGAAAAAAACTGCTTTGCCGTCTGGTTAAAGTTAGAGAAATGTTGATTGCAATAGTGATAATTATATTGAGAACCACTGATTAAGTAATAGTCCCAAGGTACAGTAAGTCCAGTTTTAGAGGGGGGGGGGGGCATCTACCTGGATGCACAAGCCTTCACAAGACCTCCCTCCTTTGCTATCTATGTGATTCCAATCTGATGAGACAACAATGCTCACATAACTTACACCATGGACATTTTAGGAGGACTCTAAGGTTTTGCAAGAATATTTATATATAAATATAAAGAATATTACATAAGAATATTATATATAATATTTATATGTACAAGCAGTTACCATCTTTGGCTTACATTTCAACTCCAGCATATGTCATATTTAAGCACTTTCTTGGCATTCAGACATTCATTCATAGAACCACTTATACAGCTTAACCTCCTGCCCTCTGATGATGCTCATCGGCCAAACGCATTAGGGCAGTGAGAGCACCCGGGTGCTTCAGAAACACTCCAGTGAAGCAACCGAGGACCCCCTTCTCTTACACTGGACTTTCCTTGAGAGTACTACTAACCCAGTTATTATTAATATTCTGTGCAATTTAGTGAGTGGCTTTCAAGATACTAAATGATAATATGAAAATTCTGTACACACCTTTGCTCTATACTTGAAATGTAAATTAACATTTATGTTGTTTAATTATCACTATTGCAATCAGCATGTCTTTACAACACCTATAACCAGATGGTGAGCCTTTATCCCTCATTCATTTAACCCTTTGCCTGGAATGTCCCTTTAAGTTATTTGTTCAGCAATTGTATTCCAGTAAATACGATTTATGTTCTAAATAGCCTGAATATGATGCTGAGAAAGCCTGATGTTAACATTTTGCTACAGTAAATTTATTACTAATCATTGGTCATATATGAAGGAGTCGGAGTTGGGTCCTGATAACATTGAGGAATTGGAGTCAGGCTTTGGCTTACCTACTCCACGCTCCTGCTGTCTACAGTAACTTAATATAGGCCTATCAAGAGGATGCAGATAAACTGTTCCAAGTAACGTAATACTATAAAGCTCTACTGGTATCTTTAAGGAATTTTATCTTTAAGAACAATCTTTTGTATTTTGTAATTGCAGACCACTGTCAAAAAGTATATATATATATATATATATATATATATATATATATATATATACATACAGGTCCTTCTCAAAAAATTAGCATATAGTGCTAAAGTTTATTAGTTTCCATAATGAAATGATAAAAATTAAACTTTCATATATTTGAGATTCATTGCACACCAACTGAAATTTTTCAGGTCTTTTTTGGTTTTAATACTGATGATTTTGCCATACAGCTCATGAAAACCCCAAAATCCTATCTCAAAAAATTAGCATATCATGAAAAGGTTCTCTAAACGAGCTATTAACCTAATCATCTGAATCAACTAATTAACTCTAAACACCTGCAAAAGATTCCTGAGGCTTTTAAAAAAGCCCAGCCTGGTTCATTACTCCAAATCGCCATCATGGGTAAGACTGCCGACCTGACTGCTGTCCAGAAGGCCATCATTGACACCCTCAATTTCTGAACAAATAGGCTGTTCCCAGAGTGCTGTATCAAGGCACCTCAATGGGAAGTCTGTGGGAAGGAAAAAATGTGGCAGAAAACGCTGCACAACAAGAAGAGGTGACCGGACCCTGAGGAAGATTGTGGAGAAGGACCGATTCCAGACCTTGGGGGACCTGCGGAAGCAGTGGACTGAGTCTGGAGTAGAAACATCCAGAGCCACCGTGCACAGGCGTGTGCAGGAAATGGGCTACAGGTGCCGCATTCCCCAGGTCAAGCCACTTTTGAACCAGAAACAGCGGCAGAAGCGCCTGACCTGGGCTACAGAGAAGCAGCACTGGACTGTTGCTCAGTGGTCCCAAGTACTTTTTCCTGATGAAAGCAAATTTTGCATGTCATTCGGAAATCAAGGTGCCAGAGTCTGGAGGAAGACTGGGGAGAAGGAAATGCCAAAATGCCTGAAGTCCAGTGTCAAGTACCCACAGTCAGTGATGGTCTGGGGTGCCATGTCAGCTGCTGGTGTTGGTCGACTGTGTTTTATAAAGGGCAGGGTCAATGCAGCTAGCTATCAGGAGATTTTGGAGCACTTAATGCTTCCATCGGCTGAAAAGCTTTATGGAGATGAAGATTTCATTTTTCAGAACGACCTGGCACCTGCTCACAGTGCCAAAACCACTGGTAAATGGTTTACGGACCATGGTATTACTGTGCTCAATTGGCCTGCCAACTCTCCTAACCTGAACCCCATAGAGAATCTATGGAATATTGTGAAGAGAAAGTTGAGAGACGCAAGACCCAACACTCTGGATGAGCTTAAGGCCGCTATCGAAGCATCATGGGCCTCCATAACACCTCAGCAGTGCCACAGGCTGATTGCCTCCATACCACGCCGCATTGAAGCAGCCATTTCTGCAAAAGGATTCCCGACCAAGTATTGAGTGCATAACTGAACATAATTATTTGAAGGTTGACTTTTTTTATATTAAAAACACTTTTCTTTTATTGGTCGGATGAAATATGCTAATTTTTTTAGATAGGATTTTGGGGTTTTCATGAGCTGTATGGCAAAATCATCAGTATTAAAACAAAAAAAGACCTGAAAAATTTCTGTTGGTGTGCAATGAATCTCAAATATATGAAAGTTTAATTTTTATCATTTCATTATGGAAAATAATGAACTTTAGCACTATATGCTAATTTTTTGAGAAGGACCTGTATATATCATAATCATTTCATTTTTATCAGTAACAGATGTGTAGCACTTTATGTGTAACTTTAGAGTCCCTGTTGACATTTTCAGCGCCTGTTTATCTGTAAGGATATTCTGTCATATCCCAGACTTGGCTTTCCTGTCTCCAGGGTTCACGGACCATTGCACATAGGCACAGGGCATCAGGGCAGACCCTGCTTGTCTTACAGTCCTATTCACAGCCAAAGATTGCAAACACTGACTGACCGTACAAATTCCTTTTGTGTATCTACAGCAGCCATGACTCTCACATATCCAAAGCTCCTTGTCTTTTGTTGTTTTATATCTTTCCAAAACCCTTTGCATTTATTGACACTTAGCGTGTCAGGACTTTTTTTTTAAATGTAAAATTGTTTTAGGAACCTAAGAATAGACTTCAGAAAACTTTCCTTAAAATATCTCATTAAAATAAGGGTAATTTCATGCTTTGTTAAGACATAAGATATAAATAAGGCACGAGCATGATGCAAAGAAGAGAGAACATTACAGATGTTTATAAATGCTTAAAAGTACACATGTCAGTTATTAACACCCAAAATGTTACTTTCAGGCAGTTCTCTTTAAAAAGCCAATTGAATACGTTGTCACATTGCTGTAGTAAATCTTTTACTTTAAATCTTGCAACTTCCAATTACTGAAATACACCTTATGTACTTATGTACGGTAGCTGTTGCAGTTTCAAACAGCAGTAATCATGGTCAGCTTTAATTGCAATCCAAAGTATGTCATGGTGCCACTTATCTTAGGTAATGTCACAGGTATGGTAGCTGAGGGTAAGGGTTCATGGGACCGCAGCATGGAGAGCTGACAAGAAGGTATCACAACAGACAGACAGTCAACGGCAAACAGGATAAGTGAAAGCATCAGCTTGTTTTATTATTGCAGGGTCATGAACAAAAGGTTTAATTCTTTTATCCATGTAACGGTCAACTACACAGTTCACAGGCCAAATAAACTTGCATCGCTTTGTAGAAAACCAACACAGGCTTAATTACTTTTTAAGGACGTTGCAGTGAAAGGATTAATCAGGCTTGTGTCCATCAGCATAGAACACAGGTACATTTGCTTATCAGAACGTTTCAATAAAAGGGTTAACCAAACGTGTGTCCACCAGAAATAGAACACAGGTACGCTTGTTTGTCAGAATGTCTCAGAATAGGGACCAGGCAGGATTGTGTTTCCCAAGTAAAGTTAGGCCTTTTTACAAAGGAGGATTTGAGTGGCCAGCATCCCACTTTGAGCTGAGCATGGGGTATCCCAGACAGGGACACAAGATTGCCCAATGTCTGCAGAGGGGCCGGTAGGGAACTTCATAGCATCCAATCCCAGACCATTCCCCAACACAAGGGCTTCTCCCTCACACAACAGTCAGGGGCCTCAGACAGGGGCAGCCACACCTTACCGGAGTCTTAGGCCCAGTGGCTTCCTCTTTGCAGCCTGTCGGTCCTTTTGGCTACTCTCTACCTCTAAGGGGAACCTCCTCTGTCGCATCCAACCCCAGGACCCCCTCTGGGCTTCTTCCTGATAGGGTCCGCTCCTCTGTGCATGGACTCCCTGCACCTCAGTATTCTCACTCTCTCTCTGCAACCCAGCATGGCTCTGGTTCACTACAGCCACGTCCTCTTACTCGCTTCCAACTCCACCCAGGCCTAAACTCTTGTAGCCCCACCACTCTTGTTATGCTTCTCTGCTTTGTGGCCTTATCTAGTGATCAAAGTGGGAATAGCAACATATTTTATATTTTACTGGACAATTCACGCATAAATCCCTTTTTAGCACCCAAATGTGTGTGTTTTTTTGATACTACCAATAAATTTTCATAAAATATTTTAAGGCAAGTTTACTGAAACAAGGACTTTGTGTCTGCATGTACATGAATACATTCTGTGCTTTTTGGGATTAGTACAACTAGGGCAGTTTCTAAGCTAAATAGCATTCAGGGGGAAGAAAAAATATTCTCCCCCACCACCATACTAAAACAACAAGTCAATGTAATCTGAAGGAGGTGGGGAACCATGCTCTTATACCTGGGCTCCTGCTTTCTGCTCCCATCCACATCTTAGGGGGGGACATAGATATTCCATGACATGACTTATGTCACTTTTCTAGACCCTCCAGAGGTCAGAAAGCAAAGATAAGAATCTAGGTTAAGTATGATGACATGCTTCCTAGCAAAACTCTGCTCCTATCAGAGCTGCGCCTCCCTCCTCAACATTCATTCCTTAAGGAGATGGCAGGGGGGAGTTAAACTTCCCAGGTGGCACTTCAATAAATACCACATTCAGAGCCAGAAGTATGCAGTTCTCTTTATGGAAATATTAGAACCATATATATCATGCACTAGGCACAATGGCTGGGCCCTCCCTCTTGCGCCGCCAGCCCTGCCCACCACTGTTGCCTGGCGATGGGGGGAATGCTAGCAAGGTGGGGGCACTATCGGGTTGGGGTGAGTCGCCCCCCGTGCGATGTTGGCCCTGAATATGCACACTTAAAGAAATAGTCGTTAAACATTATTTTATAACATTAAGATATTCATCATTGTTAAGGAACTAAGTTGTGTTTATACTCACATTCTATAGAACAGTGCATTTACCTGACATGAGTCAATCTTGCCTTCCAAGTAACCTGCACACACCATCCTGTCTGTTACCACATTGCTGTACAAGCTGTTGCAAAGTGTTTGATCCATGAGAGCCACTGTTGCTTTCTGGAGAACTTCAGGTTTAACTACTAAATATACATAACATAAAGGATTTTACATGTTTGACCATATTTGAACATTGATTTGATACATTGTTTTTGTCTGTTATTCAAAATTGAATAATGGTTTAAAAATCCAGTATGTACATGGTAAGCACAAGTCTAGAACATAGCTCTCCATCATGTTGTTTTATCACAGACAGATTAGGATAAATGCAGAAATATAAGCATAGAACATAGGGATCATAAAAGGGAGAACCTCTCCCAGTCAGATGGGTGTGGATTGCAAGTGCATCCCAATGAACTTTTGAGCATCTAGACACAATAAATTGTCCCCAAATTTTTTTTTACCACTCTCTCCCAAAAATGACATTTACCTGTGATTGCCCATTCTTACGGGTGGGGTACATCATTTTTCTTATCAAGTATGTTTTTTATAGAGTTTGGAAACAACAGCACTCTATGGTTTATGCAGAAAAAATGGCGAATTCTTTAGCATAGCTCATAGGGTGCTGGTATTTGCAAAGTTAAAAAAATATGCTTACCTTATTGGATATATGATGTACCTCACCTGTAAAAATGTCCCATGGCAGGTACAATCGACTTTTTGGGGGAGAAGTAGGACAAAAAATTTTTTTTTGCGCTTTTTTGTGTGTCCACCAAGATGCTGCTTGCAATCCGCACCACAATGCACTCTGCAAGTCATACTGGTTTCACAAAAAATTAGCATGACCCCCATTGTCCCCAAAATGTCTTTGTTTTTCAGTTAAAAGACATTGAGATTAAATATAATTAATGATGACAAAGGCACCGTAAGCTTCAGTAAGGTCAAATGTAGTGGATCTTCCTCATTCTATGTGCTCACATATGCATATCCTCCTATTCTACATCCATACTGGAGAGCTCTGAGGAACTATAGCAATGACTAGTGCCTGTAGTGGCTGTACTATACCTTTGGCTCAGAAGCCTTACACCATACCAACAGCTTGGCACAGTTGGAAAGAAAGGTATCAGCCATTTTGGAGCTTCTCCTCCCAGCATCTCAGCCATGCTGCTGCCTGGATTCAACTGACATAACTGACAATGCTCAGTATCAGGAAGCCCAGTAGCACTTCCTGTTTGCAAGCAGCCTGCACATGCAGGAGCTGCCATTTTGTTTCTAAAATTTACTACAGCAGGAGTTAGAAAAGGTAAATTCATTTTTATGTTCAGCAATCTAAACTGACATGGGGAGGGGATAAGAGCACTGTTTGTTGTGTTGGTCTGGTTTAAGTCATTTTTAACTGTTGGTCCATTTTAACTATGTGTAACTGGTAGTCTGATTGTGAGCAGCTTAATGTCAAAAAAGATCTAAGTACGGGCAGCAGGAATCTGCGTGTATCTGAGTATGTATGCCTCCCTGACATTATTTAGTGGTGATAGAAACACTACAAATCTGTGTGTGTGTGCCAGTATAATGTACCTAATGAGTCTGGATAGGTACACCAGAACCCTGTTTATGATAACAATAAGAGGCTGGTGCAATGTACAATATGCTTCACAGCTCAAACTTTTATGGAATTGCTAGTTTGTCTCTTTTCCTTTTACAAAGTTACATAACCAAAGTTACATAAGAGTTATTTATAACAGAAAAAACACATCTTGTTAGCAGAGGGCTTTAGCTGGAAACCAAGTGCACCTTCTTTCAAGGTTAGAATAGCGGGTCAGGGTTATTCCCAGTTTAAGGGTCATCTTGATATTACGTCATTAGAGGAGAACTCTCATGGGGACATCAGACAGCTTGTTACATATACTGCCTGTGGTTTTCTATAATTTCATCTTGGATGGGATGCACAATGTCTTGACTCAGAACTTGGTTCAAATTTAAAGGGACTGCAAGTCAAAAGCCATACTCACCCACAGCTGGTCAGTCCTACTAAGATATGGGTGTTAATCGCAGCTGACAGCAGCGTGCAGGGGCAGCCTGGTTGCTGATGCCCCCGTACATACCCCTCTCTCCATCAGGCAAGGTTTTTACCTTACCTCTTCCTTGCTTCCTCAACTCAAATGGGCCCTGTGATTGGGTGTCGATTGTCAACTAGTCTTTTCGGTGAATCGAAATCCAGTGTCCAAACACGGATCCTGTTTCGCGGAGAAAGCAGGGAACAGGTAAGGAAGGTATGTGCTGCATTAAGCCAGCTACATGTAGAGACCAAAACAAAGTATTTAGTAAGTAGAATTTATTTTAGAAATGACTGGGATCTTTACTGGCAGTACCAGGGGTATTCATATGTGCAGAACTCAAACTAGTCATCTGGCTTCCCATTTTAGACCTCATAAACATTCCCTAGGATGTAGTGTCCCACAAGAGGGTTTTTCAATGATTTATTTAAATATCTTAGATTGGTTGAAGTTTCCATTTGATTACATTTATTACATTTGATATCTTACAGTTGTCTTCCTTGAGGTATCCCCATCCAGTGATGATGCACTTCTTTCCCATAGGGAAGACATGAGTGGCTGCAGGAAGGCAGATTGGTTGGGTGTATTTGTTAAATCGAAGTTCAGAATCGAGTTCTAGCACAGCCACATCATAGTCTGCTGTGTCTGGGTCATAAGACGGGTGCTTATAAATGTTTTTGATGTAGGCCTTCACTGTGCTGCTGTCTGTGCCACTTAAAGATGTAGATCCTATGTAAGCCACCCACACAGCTGGATCCTGAAAACTAAAAACAATTTCTAGTTATTAGGATATACAGATGTGTAAGAGAACATATATCTATTTTATCTTTTTTTTATATGCCTGTCTTGTATTGCTGTTACCACAAGGAGCATTTTAGCAACATTCATTAAACTGGACGTTTTATTGAAATACGAAGGCTGGCCGGTTTATTGTCTACAGCGAACATATATCTATACCCGTTCTGACAACTTTGCTGAAAAGCTATTGTTTCCAAAATCTATTTTAGACATGTAGAGGGAGCCCTGTTTTGTTCCCTCCTTGTGAAAGAAAGGTTGGATTTAAAGACGAACTCCTGTACAAATACACTTGAGGTCTTAGTGAACTCTGGCACAGAGATTCTACTTAGCGAGGTCTGCTTTCATAGTTGGGCAAAATGCATGCATGTTTATAAGCTACAGGCCCAAAATATTGGGGGGTAATCTAAATTATTTGGGGAAGCAAGATTTTCTTTTAGGTGCTCTTTGGGCTCTTTTTTTGCTCAACACAAATGAAAATGAAACAAAAGGCATTTTTCTTCTACTTTTTCCAAAAGATCACTTACACCTGTGGTAGGGCATGTCTACAGGTAACATATAGAATTTTGACAGTGAGCTAAGGATATTTAAAAAATTTGAAAACAACAGAACCATATTGGTCAGGGGTTCCCAGACTTTTTTAAAATCAGTTACCACTAATAATACTAATTAAGTATATGGTTTTTAGTTTTATAGGACGGAAGCAACACACAGGGATAGTTATAAAACTGGTTTAGTAAACTAGAGAAATTTAAAGCAGACCTTCAAAGGCTACTAAACCCCACCCTAAGAAACAAATGGTCGGTGCTCAAAAACGTTCATGCGGAGTGCAAACTATTCCACATGCGCCTAGGCGCATGATTCATGCCTGCTATTTCTCCATAATGACTTTGATCTCTCCAGTTTCTGAGTTTTCTGCAAAGCTCTATTCACCACTTCAGAGTGTATTCTCTGGAGAACACGTGGTCTCCATTTTTTAGAGTTTTTTTGAGATATTCTGATTCCAGCTAACCCTTAATGTTTTTTGCCCAATGTTTTGTCCCAGATGTTCTCTTTAACTCTCCCTTCCCTGTTTGGTTTGCATATTAATGTTTAATATTTTAACTATAATTTTTTTTATAGTTTTTTTTAAACTTCGGTGCCCAATCTCCACATTTGGACTTTATTTTTTGTGCTTTTAGATAACTTTTTATCATTTTTTTTCAGATGCAAATTAGCGCAAAAACAGTACATTCCTTTTTGATGACCATGAATCAGGAGAACGGCTGAGTGCACCCTAAAAAACATGTGCAAATTCGTTCACGCACGACCATGCTTTGACCCTTTTTATCTCCCGAGCAGCAGCTGCAGCCCTGTTTGCCACTCAGAAATCTCAAGGTTTTTGAGAACAGTGCTCCCGATGCCTTGCACACCATCCCATCACTCACCTCTGTCACACAGTGCCGTCCATTCATTGCAATGAATGGATGGTGCAAAGGGACCCGCATGACTGGTGGAACCTGCGGGGCTAAGACCAACAGCAGGTGTGGCCGCTCGCTGTTGGTCACGGAGCAGGGATCGTCCCCCCCCTCACTGCCTTCCTCAGCCCTCGTTCTTGAAAACCTGGAGTTTTTTTTTTAGTTTAGTAACCCTTTCACTAAATTAAGTGCTGTATGTATTACATCGCATGCTGTAATTGTTGGCCTTCTTTACGGATAACAATATATGGCCAAATTAGAGAGATTACTGGTTGTTGTTTGCAACTGGTACAGCATTGCCCCATTTTTGGCAAGTTTGCCCCAGTATTTCTACAAAAAGATTTCCCTGTAGGCATTTATAAATCAGTGTACAGTTTTATACCACTATAAACCATTTTTGTTCGGTGTCATAGGGGATATAATTTAAGAGATCTAGGTCTAGACCAGGGGTTCCCAACTGTTTTTCATCATGTACAACTGTCCATTTACAAATTATCTCAAGTACCACCTCCGTCGTACGTGTGGGTTGTCAGTCACCTAAAACCACGTTAAAAAATGCTCCTGACGCATAAAATGCACATAAATAGTTTACATGAACATTTGGAGCAGTTTTGTTACAGGTCAGTCTACAACCTTGCTGAGAATCACTCCATAGGCTCTCAAGTCCCACTGGTATTCGCACCACTGGTAGGGAACCTCTGGTCTAGTACAGTAATCATTCCCCCACATAAGTTAAAATTGAGCTGTACTTACTCATTGAAGCAGTGAGCTGCAGACACCAGCCACTTGCCACTTATAATAGTGGCTCCACAGAAGTGCTCATTATTCTCCCTTAGACTGACCTGCCAAGGGAATTCTCCTTTAGTGGCATCCGAACCACCAACTATCCTGTTGGCTTTTTGCATTGCAGGGCGTGTACCGCAATCTTTCCGTGGACAATAATATAATGAAATAATATTAAAATAATAATAACAATAATACTAATAATAATGATATATTAATAATAATATAATAGTAATGTAGATATATGAGATATATATATATATATATATATATATATATATATATATATACATATATATATATATATAAACATAGGTCTGCTTGACCAGGGTGGAAACTGCCAAATATTCCCCCAAAACCACCCACCCTAAAGATGGTTGTACAAAGAACAGCAAATATGTTGAAAAATAGACAACTTGTTTTATTAATTACCTAAATAAGATACAACATGTATACTGTTAAAATCTTGGTCAGACATGTAATGCATGGGCTAAGACTCTCTGGGCGAGACCCTGCCAAGCAGAGTATTTATTTATTTACTTCACTTACTAAACATATTTCCTTTGTAGTAGGTTATTAGTTTAGAGCCGGGGTTCCCAACATTTAGCACCTTCCATTTTCTAATGTTCTCAGGTACCACCTGGGTGATCTGTACGGGTTGCCAGCCACCTAAAACCCCTTGAAACCATTTTTTATTGCACAAAATACTCACAAATGTACCAAATAGTTTTCATCGCTTTTTGGAGCAGTTTTGTAAATCAGATTTTAGTTCAGAAAAATGGTACTGGTCAATCTGCAAACTCATTGCATACCACCTGATAGCATCTTGCGTATCACCAGTGGTACTCGTACCCCCTGTTGGAAACCCCTGGTTGAAGTTGAAAGAAATTGAATACAAGAGATTAGTAGGAGTTCGTCTGGGCTAGAGGAAACTATTACTAAATCTAAAAGTCCTGCATGCTAGTACAGCAAAACAACTGTCCTAGAATCAGCATCTGTCTTGGGCAAAATAATTCTGCATCTGGGCAAAAGATTTTGTAGCTGTCTCAGGCAAAAAATCCTGATTGTGGTACATTTATGTTATTAACCGTCCCTTAGAAGGCAACCAGAATACTGATGTGGTCCTTGGAACAATTAGCTTGACACCCCTGCCTTAGAACCTTTGAGCAGTACTACTAAAACAATAATATAAATTGAAATAAAATTCATAACAACCGACTTACTGCAGTTCTTTTCATCTGATCCATCTTTACAGTCACGCATATTGTCACACTCTGGGTTTTGCTTGACTATACATTGACTATTCTTGCAGGAATATACTTGAATTGGGCAGCTTCCTGTAGAAGCAAAATGACACGCTTATTATCAGTATGTAAATACACAAGAGTATCATCATATTATACTTAGAAGATTTATTGGAGTCAAGAATTAAAAATGACTGTAGCCTGGGTTATATCCTTTCCGTAGCGAATTCCGATTTGGGATCCCCCACAAGTTGTATATCTGCATGTCTCCCAAGGCTGGATCCACTCGATTTTTTGAAAAAAAAGTACTTTTCCAACTTGTGAATATTTGTAGATGCAAACAGATCCACCTCCGGAGTGCCTCTCTGACCACAGATCTACTTGAACACTCCTGAATTCAGAGACCATTCCAACTCCTTTAGCGCGGATCAACTCAGAAAATCCCCTACCTGATTCAGTGTTCCTTTTAGTTGAACTGCAGACAATGATTTCAAGTTCTGTTCTGCCCACAGCAAAATCTCTGCTGCTACCGACAACAATCGAGGCGACCTTGTTCCCGCCTGACGATTCAGATATGCCACCATAGTGGCGTTGTCCAATCTTATCTGGATATGAGGATTTTCCAGATGATGAGCCAATGCTCCTAATGCTTCTTTTACTGCAATTAACTCTCTCAAGTTCTAAGAGGACCGACTCAGAGCCCTGGACCACTTCCCCTGGACTGTCCAGGCCTTGCAATGAGCCCCCAGCCCCAAGCCGAAGCATCTGTAGTCACTATCCTTTCCTTGGGGTCCCTCCAAACTAGACCATTGACTAATCTGTCCTTGGTTAGCCATCAATCCAAATACTTCTTCACCGGTCTGGGTACTGGAATCACTTCTTCCAATCTATCCCAAGATCCATTCCAATTGTTCAAAATGTGCATCTGTAGAGTCCTCGAATGCAAATGACCCCATCTTACTGCAGGAAATTCGGATGTCAGAAATCCCAGAATCTTCATAGCCTGTCTGATGATGACGGACTGGCACAGAGAGACTGGACTGCTTCCTTCTCACTACCTTCTGAGATGGCAAAACTGGGGCAGAGCTCTTCTTCCCAGAATCAGCAGCTGACAGAGTAACTGATGGGTTTAGGTCCGTAAATGAATTTCCCATCTGTTCACATAAAGGCTCCAGGATACAAACATCATCCGCCTGGTCCGCCATTCTGGGTTGAGGTGAAGGGAAGCTATGCCTAAACCCTCTTAAATCCCCTAAATTAATTTTAACCCTCTTGTGACAGAGTCAAACAGAGGGAGACCAGTCATTTAAGATTAAAACTATGTGCTGTTCCTTTAAGGAACAAAGCACATGTTTTCCTGCAGGAAACCCAGTGGCGCATGGAAATGACATCACTGCCACCGGGAGGAGAAGTAACCCCCCTCTATAAAATAAAGAAAGAGAGGCGGCGGGGAAGAAGGTGCTGCTCTGGAGCTGCGGGGATAGCCGGCGCAGAGGTCGCAGCGCTGAAGCTGCCTTGCCGCTGACTAACATGTCAGTGTTGTGCGGGGAGAAGAGGCGGCTGCAGTGACATCGCCTTTCTCTACACCCGCCCCCTTAAAGGTACATACACCCCAGAAAAACTTTCATCCCTTTCCCTTAGAAAAAAGTGTCAAAAAACTGAAAAAATAAATGGGGCTGGCGACTCTGGGTTCTCTCCAAAAGTTCATCCTCATTAAGAGGGCAAATAAAGATTACCTCCCTTTGTTCCCAGCTATCAGCATCAAAGACCGGAACACTGGCCCAGGTTCCTGAGAGTATCCCGGGCCCCTGGATAGCTATGCCTCCAGGACTGGGAGATGGGCAAGCCTGCAAAGATCCACAGCGCCCTGTCTTGTTCCCTGTCTTGGGGGAGGGACTTGGAATTCTCAGGAGTATGCTGCCCGGAGAATCTTTTGAGAAAACAAAATACTGCAAAATCATAAATGGCATTATATCCTTTCCTGCCCTCAAACAGTCATTTAGCCCAACAAACAAAAAACATTTCTCAGTATCTGTAGGGAAAACATTTCCTTGTTCCGAGTTAAGAGCCAGATGTGGGTCAGCTATCCCTCTTTGAGAGAAGATGCCTGAAGAGATCTAAAAATCTGGGAATCACACCTGCAATACACCTCTTACTGATCACCCCTGCTACCAGCCCCCCCCCCATTCTGTTCCAATAAATGGAACACCAAAGAATGGACAGAAATGGGGGGGGGGGATTAAAGAGCTGCATATGTGTGACATTAGTTGATACAAATGTAAAACTTCCTATACACTGCCATTTATTACCCGCAAGAAATGCTACATGTGTGCCAACCTATCCTTCAACATGCTCCTGGGTTTGCCCTGATGCAAGATCCTGGTAGAATTGTCGTTTGATTGGAAGATTCTGGCCTAGGGTTATCAAGCCACACATGCGGTTCTGAGTAGATTTACTGCTAAAGATCCGAGTGAGACCCTATTAAGCAAACCAATTTCAGTTTTTTTCCATTTAATCCTCTTTTAGAAGGGACAGTACAGGCAAAGCCAATAATAAGGCAGCAAGGAGCTCATCTGAAGCCTTTCCCATGCAATCTCCTGCATCACACTGTACAGTAGATGTGGCAGTTTTCCAAGGTGCGTCCCTCCTTTCATTTCCACATTTCCAAACCCACACTCCAAATGTGACTGCATGGCTGCTCCTGTCCCTAAGCATGACAAGAGCGTGGTTGTGGTAAAGTGGAAGGGAAAGGAGGGGCAAATTTTGGAAACAAGAAGCACTAAATACACCTCTCAGATTCTGTATATTTTGCTTAGGTTTGCTTAGGTTGTATAATAGTTATTACATTTGATGGATCTTATTTTAAATTGTTTACAATTTATTCGAAGCTCCAAGGGCAGGAGGAAATGCAATGGAAGATGGAGGCCACACCCGCCATGCTTCCCCAACATATGCATGTAAGCAATGCCACCTGCCCCATCTACCATTTGTTTCTAGCAGGATCTGGGCCTAGTGTTGATTGTGCATAGATTGTACTGCACTGGCCATAAGCAGACCTACATCGTATTGACCAAGAATCCAACCGGGTGGTAAGAGTATTGAAAGCTGCAGTGGTGCAGCTGTGGCTTTACCTTTGTATGAGCCTGCGTCTGATTGCGTGCCCCGTTGAAGACATAGTTTTCTGCGCACTACTACTATTATGAATTACATTTGAAATACAAGTCAAGACATGTGGTGCCATGCAATGTTCATAAACTCAGAATTAAAAAAATGTTTTTGTGTTATAGTTGATAGCTCCTAATGAGAAGTAGTTAGAAGATATTTTCATCAGCCTTTACTATATCCTTCAGGGACTGATAGGAATATTTTATGTCTTCCATACTTGACATTTGAACCTGATTCAGAGCTGCTTTCACATGCACTTTCGCATGTGTATGTGTATTTTTTGTGAGTTTTGGGCATTTTTTTCGTATTTTACGTTACTGTTTTCATACGTATATGCGTTTACGTTAACGCATATACGCTCATTCGATTATCGTATGTTTATTGCCATTTTTAGATATGTCGGACAACTTACGTTATTGGTATGGGCTTGCGAGCCTTGATTGCCGATCAGAGCCTTGATTGCCAATGACCACTTGCCCCATATAACGGGTTTATTTCCGCTCAGCTTACGGGGTCATTTTCGCATCGCATGCATGACGTTGAGCTGTTCGAGCTCACCCGCCTTAACCGCGTTTCCCTCCATAATTTGTATAGAGAGCTGCAGATATGATTAGCCCGCGACACAAGGAATGGGGATGTCCCAGCCTATGCTGAGCTGCACACTAACCAAGTTTTTGGATGGCATGGCTACCATGTGTCCCAAATACATCTCTTTCCGCGACAACATGGCCTGGAATGCGGTTAAGTTAGGCTTTTTTAATATAGCTGACATACCCAACGTCATGGGCGCGATCCATTGTACCCATGTTGTCTTGGTCCCTCCAGCAGCTGGCGAGTATTTATTTAGGTAAGTGTTTTAGTTCTACATTATGATTTTTTAGAAATCATGTATTCACAGTATGTTTTCAGTTATATATCATTCCATCCTTAGCATGTATGCTTTAACTAAATAATGTAAATGTATACCTCAATTAGTCCTTACCATGTACACCTGAAGGAATCATTTTAATGTTGACCTTAATTAGTCCTTACCATGTACACCTGAAGGAAACATTTTAATGTTGACTTTAATTAGTCCTTACCATGTACACCTGATTTTTAACCAACATTAAAAATATTACTTTGGATTGTTATAGTACTAACCTATACATATTTGTACCAAGACAGTTTTAGAATAAGGATGCCTTTATTAGCTAATATTTTGTGTATTTATCTGTTTTA
Source organism: Gastrophryne carolinensis (assembly GCA_027917425.1). NCBI lineage: Eukaryota > Metazoa > Chordata > Amphibia > Anura > Microhylidae > Gastrophryne > Gastrophryne carolinensis. Next base: position 261,187,610 of record CM051234.1, read on the forward strand.
ATTCGTATTTTAATTAGTATTTTGGACAAAATACCTGTATATCTGCTTTCACAGGAATAGGAAAATGGGCCACTCCATCAACGTCCAACTGGTGGTTGGCCCAGACCTTACCTTCATGAGTGTCATGGCAGGGTTTCCCGGATCCACCCACGATGCCTATATCCTGCACAATTCCAGCTTGTATGGCCGATTTGAGTCTGAAAATTTGTCTGGTGGCTGGCTCTTGGGTAAGTTTGGGCTAATAATTTATAGAGCCTTTCACTGTATGCCTTTGAATTTGTAAGCCAAAACCTGTATAAACCTACGGATGTTTTTTTGCCTTGATTAAATGCTAAACAATCATGTTGTTTACAAGTTGACCCTAACTCACTTTTTTGGCTATGTTTTCAAGGGATTCGGGTTACCCACTCCTGCCATGGCTCATGAAACCTGTCCTTCGCCCTCACACTCCATAACCAGGCCCATAGAAAGACCCGGGCCGTTGTGGAGAGGGCCTTTGACCTCCTGAAATCCCAGTTTCGATGTCTGGACCATAACGGGGGGGCACTGCAGTATGACCCCAACAAAGTCATCCAGATAATTATTGCATGCTGCGTGCTCCACAATTTTGCCATCAAGGAGCAGGTCCCCCGATATGTGAAGTGTCCCCCTCTACAGGCACCATGGACATACCGGACAAAATATATGAGGGCACACAGAGTGCTTCTGCCCAATTAGTCCGGGCCCATTTGATTTCAACTTTCTTTTCTTAATATTCTTTGTGTTTTGTGTTGAATCAATGTTTGGCTTTGTATCTCATTTGTTTACCAAATTTGATTGTCCTTGTATATATTATTTTTAGACATGGAACAAATGTCTATATTTGATCATTTTATTTAATTATTTGTAAATAATATTCAATACTAAAATATTTAACAACACATTTGAGCGTAATGCATTTTTGTTAACAATTAATTTATTTTGCCAAATACATCTGGTGGGAAGTCAACATAACATAAAAGGGTCAAATGCACCCACAACTTAAATAGGTACATGCATACATTTAACCAGACATAGGTTAAATTAGGTGGGTAAGGGCAGTCGCAGCCTAAGAGGACATCCATTAGCCAAAGGAAGGATACATTGGGCCACACTCCCCTGGGTAACATGGCGATGTGGCTGAATGCGTCTGCCACTTCCCTGGGTTTGGGCGCGTGCAGATGATGGCGCTCTAGCCCTAGCAACAGGAGCAGGAGTAGTAGGCAAATCCTCTGCAGCAGAGTGAGCACTGGGGACTGGTGGGTCGGTCTCTTGCTGATGGCCATGATGGCCTTCCAGCAGAGGCCGTGCTTCAGTATGCTGCAGAGGATTTGTTTCTGGCGGGTGCAGGGGCAGTGGCAGATTATGTGGCATGGTTGGGCTTGGTGTTGGCAGAATCAGGTTGTCCTCCTCCTCCATATGGTGGATAGCATCCATTATGGGTGGATTCTGGTGGGAACAGACAAAAAAAAAAGGTTGTGATAGTTGTTGAAATATATATTGGGTCAACTAGTCATGTGCATTCACATGCATCAACAGTAAAAGCACAGTACACTTACCAGATCCAGCTGTTCCCGTGGCCTAGGCAGGCGGGACGTTGTAGCAGGGGGCAAACTGGTGGAGGGTTCCACACTCGTAGCAGACTGTTGAGGAGCTGAAATAGATTTTTAAAGGTACGTAAACACACAAACATCCCTTGGGTACCCATAGTAGTAGTTAGGCTTAATTGCACCCTGATCAAAGAATTCCAAAGCCACCCCACACCAGTTACCGACAAGACGTTTGTAATGGCCCTCAACTGCTGCACCCTTGGAGGCTGGTCACCACTCCCCCACCCCTCCTCCAGCATATTTCCGGCCCTCTGTTGAGTTATGCGTTCCACATACATTTATTCAAGGCAAAGCCCAAAATACAACCAAATAAACTAACCTTCAGACATAACATTGTTGTCAGCGGCGAATGCCCCGGATAAGCCCTGTAGTGCCGAGGGGTGGATTAGTGCGAGCACCAACTCCTCTGCTGTAGTGTATTGTAATTTTGTTGGGAAGCCTCCGCCTGTTTGCAACCTTGACAAAACAGAAAATCCACATTAGTGACAAAGTTACACACAACAACCAGCACAATATGAAAATTATGTACCCGTGCTGCCTGCGCTTATTCCTTTTCTGCTTCACAGCATATTTAAGGTCCGAAAACTTGAGCTGGATCTGCTCCACATCTTTCCTCTCCGTACCCACACAATTGACCTGTCTGGTGATGTCCTTCCATATTTGTTTTTTTTTGCATTTTACTTGTGGCTTTAGACATTCTCCCATACAGTTCATGAAAGTGCTCAGAAACCCCACTTGCCAACGCCATGGTTTGTGGCTCGGTAAAGCGTCCACTCAGCGTTCCACGATGCAGGTTTCGCCCTAATGTTTCCCTGGATGGCTCTTCCTGGGTGGGTGGAATATTGGGAGACATTCTTTGATGACTAGCAGGCGTCGAATAGCCAGACCTTTCACTTACCATGGATTGTGCAGGACTTGCATGGAGGCTGGGTGTCATTGCCTGGCTGAAACCAGAAGTTCCTGCTGTGGAGCTGCCCGGTGACTCTGGGCTCTCCACGTTAGATTCTTGAGCTTGTGAAGGAACAGGAGACGGTATTGAAGGTGGGCTGGGGCTTCTAGCCCTCGCCTTACCCTTGCCTTTACTACTTGTGGTCCCTTGGCTTTAAATACTTATGACTGTGTATGACGCTTACGCGTAATCGTGCGTACGGCTGTGCGCATCCCGGAAACCACTGGGGCGCAACATTTCTGGTGACCAAGGCTATCAAGATGGCCCCCATGCTCTTCACCCGTGAGCAGCAGGACACTATCATGCTTGTAAGTCTTTGTTGAAGCCTTACATTTGCAGGCGAAATGCATGCATATGCGATTAGGCAGCTCAGGGCAAAACAGTGGTTCAGATTTTTTAATCTAAACGGCGTGTCAAGCCAAAGTTAGTGAGCACATGTGCGCAACAACAAAATGACATCTAGAAGGACAGGTGAAGACTAGAAATGTTATGTGGACTGCAAGTTAGCAAGCTGCTTTAACAGAGATTGAGATTTGTATGATGTTATGAGTAATCAAAAATGTGTTTCGCTTGTATATTTCAGATGATGATGGAGGCCAGGTACGACTACCTGGCGAATGACTTCCAGAAGAGGACGTTGGCCCTGGAGATCGTGGCCAAAATTGCAGCCGACAGCGGCATCACCTCAGATCAGCCAACACTGGTTGGACCGAAAGAGAAGGAAGAGGCCCCGGGTGAGGCGATTCTTCACTCAACATTTCCCTAGTAAGTACATGACTATAAATTGTAAGATATGCAAAAGGTGCATGGAGAAGGTGGATGTTGTCACACAGACATTGAAAAAAATGTTGGCTTGACCTAATCTGACATTAAAATTTTTTTTCCTTCCTCTACAGCCTCAGTTCCTGGTCAGTGGCAGGCCCCAGAGGAAATGCTGGTCCCCCAAGCAGAAGTTGCCCACCAGCCTGGTAAGTTTGAACACTAATTATTTAATTAGCTATAACATAGATTCGGTCACAGGTATTTATAAAGGTTTGACTAATACATTAGCCTAATGACCTATGGCCTCATCCCTAGTCTAATACATTAGCATAATGACCTATGGCCTCATCCCTTTGCCTGTACATTAATAAGATTGCATTCCACAGCTAGCAAACATGTATTTGCCAATATTTGATTACTGTTTCCTTTACACAAGAACACCACAGGAAAGATTTAAAAGGCTTATTGCCACAGTGTATCGGCTGGTGGGTGACATCCAGAAGCTTGCTGCTTCCATGGGGTCCAGTGAAGACTAGAATCCTGGGGCCTGCCACTTTGTTTACTATTGTTAATTTTTGTATAAATTTTACCCCCAAAAAAATTTAAAGGTTTTTTAAAAAAAATTTTTTTAATTATACGTTTTTATTGAAGAAGCAATGGTACAGACAAATTACAACAAAGTACAACATACACGGTCTTACAGGCAATCAAGTAAATCAGATAAAACATAGGCAGCTGTTGACGGGGGGATTTCTTCAGTACAAGACTAAACCGGAAAGCTGGGGGAAACTCAACTTAGTCCCCGGACTGGCTCAGTTCTTCTATAGCATCTCCGTCCTTTTTCAGTGAAGAGTTGCAGCAATAAAACCGCCTCCCGATATTCAGCCATCAATGCTGTAACAACTATTGTAAATAAACATTTGCATCCGCACTTCATGCTAAATTTAAAGATTTTATCTAAAAATGTGTTCTTAAAAATGTTAATAATTAAGCCTAACACAAAAGGCAAAAAAGTAAAAAAAAAAAAAAAAACATTTTAAAGCAAATAAATGCGGTTAAACTTTACCATGTTTCCTGTTTATTTTACTTTAAGTAATACACTATTTAGACATGAACACAGGGCAAAAATCAAAAACCCGGAAGAAATCAAGAAGGAAAGCAAAAATCCTAAGAACAAGAAGAACATTAGGTAAGCAGGAATGGCGCAAGAATTTCTAAAGTGGAACCGCGAGTGAGTTGAGGTAAGCATGAAGGACGGGACCGTGAGTGAGTTGAGGTAAGCATGAAGGACACCAGATGGTAAAAAGCTGAACCGCGAGTGAGTTGAGGTAAGCATGAAGGACGGGACCGCGAGTGAGTTGAGGTAAGCATGAAGGACGGGACCGCGAGTGAGTTGAGGTAAGCATGAAGGATGCCAGATGATAAAAAGTGGAACCGCAAGTGAGTTGAGGTAAGCATGAAGGACGCCAGATGGTAAAAAGCTGAACCGCGAGTGAGTTGAGGTAAGCATGAAGGACGGGACCGCGAGTGAGTTGAGGTAAGCATGAAGGACGGAACTGCGAGTGAGTTGAGGTAAGCATGAAGGATGGGACCGCGAGTGAGTTGAGGTAAGCATGAAGGACGCCAGATGGTAAAAAGTGGAACCGCAAGTGAGTTGAGGTAAGCATGAAGGACGGGACCGCAAGTTAGTTGAGGTAAGCATGAAGGACGCCAGATGGTAAAAAGTGGAACCGCGAGTGAGTTGAGGTAAGCATGAAGGACGGGACCGCAAGTTAGTTGAGGTAAGCATGAAGGACGCCAGATGGTAAAAAGTGGAACCGCGAGTGAGTTGAGGTAAGCATGAAGGACGGAACCGCGAGTAAGTTGAGGTAAGCATGAAGGACGGGACCGCGATTGGGTTGAGGTAAGCATGAAGGACACAAGATGGTAAAAAGTGGAACCGCGAGTGAGTTGAGGTAAGCATGGAAGCAGAAGTGATTGAGAGTATAGTTGAGACGGGGACATGAATGTGGTTAATAGGTGCGTGCGTGCGTATATGCCAAGAAACATAGTATGTTTCCACATATATTTGTAGAAAGATGCATGCTGAATCTAACGGGACACGGAAAATCTTCGTGGGAACCTACATTGAAAAAAGCTGAAAAACGGTAAGAAAAAAAGTTTACGGGGTTAAGTACACGTAACCCTCGTCCTGTAGAGAACACAACGAGAGGCAAAAAAATTCTCGTTGGCTTACGCAGCTACGAACAGTCAACGGAGCGCTTACAGAGGCTCTGAATCATGCGTAAGCTCATACGCAAACAAAAACAATGTGTAAAAGACACAGAACGAGCCTAATACGGCACGGTTTTGAAGCGGCTCTGAATCAACCCTTTGGAAGTTCCAGCTCCAGTGATAATGTCACATTACAAAGAAACCCCTTCCACTCACAAGGATTTGATGTAATTTGAGCAGATTGATAACATTGTTGTATTATATAATATTATATAGTGTTTTGCAAGTACCTGGTACATTAATATTGCTGACAAACATTGCTTACAAACACATACAAAATTAAAAAGAATTCCTTCATTTACTTTACCATTCCCAACTTCCGCCTTTTCATTTAACTTTCCACCTTCCCTAACTTAACGTTATCTATTTGTCTATTTTTCTTGCATCTTAATCTGTCATCCTAAATTGGAGTAGTATCTGTTGTTTCATTATACTGGACTAATGGAAAGTTTGAGCTAGTTTCTGGAAAGAGGTTTCTATAAGAGCATCTGAAAATTACAAGAACATTCGTTTGTGATCAAGTATTTTATTTAAAAACACATCTGAAACATGTATCTCATTCTATATTAATATATTTATTACATTAAGGGTACTTGATATGTGAAATTTTAGATTTTGTTCTTTGTTAGTTTGTACTTTTTATATGATGATGCGATTGTGCTGATGCTCTTGATGGAAACATTCTCAGTAAAAAAATGAAAATACAAAAATTCAAGTTATAAATTCAATAAAAATTAAGCCTCCCTATAGAGCACCAAAATACAATCAATACCACCCAAAAAACTGTTTACCATACATATTAAGTATAAAAACATACAAGCATATATATACTTAAGGAATTTATTTTGGTTATGGAGGGATAACTACAGAGATTCAAAAATAATCAGGGTGAAGAGAAGGACACGTTTAGGTATACTAAGAAATACAGGGTGGGGTGGGGTGCTGAGTAGGATGGAGAGAGGGGGCTGTAGGGAGTGGTGAACTTGGGGCATTGGGATGGGAGGCTGCAGGGAGCACCTATTTAATTGAATGCATGGCATGGGATGGGGGCCTGGAGATAAAACCATGACCACTGTGTATTATATGGGGGGCAGGTTTTGTCCATGTCTGCTATTTGTATATCTAGTTTCTTGCTCTACAATATTCTTTTTACCCGGTATATTGTGAAACTGCATTTCACTGTGTTGTGTGACCATTGATCCCTTGGTGCATCCTTTCTGGAGGGGATAGTATCTGCATCAGCAGTTATTTGCTCAAAGATGGTTGTGAGTTATTGTTTAGATTTAGTTTATCTTATATAGCTGTACAGTATTTTTGCATTGGTTTTCTTTTCACTGAATTCAGTTGAGCTGGTGGTCGCCCAAGTATATTGTTGTTACTTAGTTGTACAGTAATTTTCATCAATCTACTTAGATTGCAGAGGCTGGCTTATATACGGATGTGTGTAAGCGGAACTAGAGAACTAGAACTTATTACATTTAATGAAAGTGCTTACCTGACTTTAGGCCAGCAGAATAGAAGGAAAGCCCCTTAGTATCTGCATTAGTAAAAATGAAAAAGAATACATGATCAGAATTTAATCAGTACTGCATCCATACCGGTTCAATCTCTACTTTAGAGACCATGCTAATCAGAAGAAACTTAGTTAGAAGCTGTAAGGCTCACAGGTGATTCTGACCTTTTGGACAAATTATATTTTGGATTCTAAACCAAAGGCATTCATGTATAGCAGGGGTTCCCAGTGGTACTCAGATTGGTACTCTGTAGACTGGACAGTGCCCCGTCCTGACCTGCAGCATCCCTCCACTGCACGCACCTGTTACCAGACAATTCATAGATGCTGACTAGTGTGCACGTGTAGGAAAGAAGAATACTGGGGATACCATCCGATGCTCCACTTGTGCCGTGGGGTCGATACCTGAGGTTAGTATTTGGCCGATTCTGGGGGTTTTTACACAATAGGACCTGCCAAATCAAAATGCCCCAGAGGTGCCCTGGAAGCTTTTACACTTTAGTCCTCTTTAAGGAATCTGTTTAATTCTTGATGGCTGGAAATATGGGTCTGACTAGGGGGTGATAAACTTTGTAAAGCCACCTGACTTGTATAAGGCTATCCCTGGCGCTTACTACTGACATGTACTAATATTTAGAAACTTTATCCTTATTATCTTGGTCTAAAATAGGGCTAACCTAAAGCCACCCTTCTTGGGCTGCATCTAGGAGGAGGTTGGTTTTTCCTAATAAGCATCTCTCAGTTTGGCCTCAACTGGGCTTTCTGCGACTGGCAAACTCTAGAGAGGCAATTGTAATAGGTTTGACTAGTACAAAAATAATATTTTTCTCAAACTGGGTTTGAAATACTTGTTCTTTCTTAGCGGTGGTCACTTTTAGGCTTAACTTGCTGTTTTGAGTCGGGTCAGATGAAGAGGTTCTGCTTACCATACTGCTCTACTCTCCTCCAAATATAATATATTTGTGGACGCATAAATGAATGTGGTACATGTCGTGGACTATATTTTACAGGGCAAAAAGCTCATATAAAGCAATGTGAATCAACTTTCCAGCCATTCCATCATACCAGCCATGTTTATGCGCACAGCCATGTTTATGCGCACACAAGTCATGGGGCAACCAACATTTATAACAGATTTAATGTTCTTTTGCTGGCTATTTTGGTAATTGGAGACAGAACGATCATTTCATACATTCATTGGTGTCATGGGCATAGGGGATAGTGACCAACAAGAATTAGCGCTCCTTTACTTGTAACACTCCTCTCTTTTTGATACCTGGATGGATTTCCTGCTATATAAACCTGTTCAATCCAGACAGAAAATAAGTCTGAATTTCCCCAAGATAATTACAGAGAGCAAAATCTGACTTTGGCAGTTGGCCTTTAATTGTTGAGGTCCCTGACCAGGCACACACTAACTTTCTCCCACCTCGTCCCCCTTGGGAATAGTGTAAACTGAACCATTCGAAGTGTCTCAATTTGCACCAATGTGGCATTATCTGGCAGTAGTGCTCTATATGTAAATACATTATGTATTTTAGGCAAAACTGATTTCTGTGCTCAGGGAGAGTGGTCAGAGACCGTTGTGGGACAGTTATGGTTTGCCATGCTGGCTCCTGCTAAGAACACCAAGGGACACTTTTTTGTGTGGTCCTAGGGGAAAAGAAATGAAAGGAGGGCAAACTTTGGAGCGCTGCTAGGGTTTCTACCAGGTGCTGCAGGAAATGAAGGAGAGACACATGGGATGTGTATCAGGTGAGCTGCTTGTGTCCTTATTATTGCCTTTGGGTTTACAGTCATTTTAAGCATATATACACTTCATTTTTTTGACAACTTAATGAAACGTCAGTAGGAGAAAGAAGGCCTACTTTCAAGGTCACAGGTGCAAAGAAATAACTACATACTATTACTATGGTGTGTATGTTTTTAAGTCAAGATAAACTTGGTGCAGTCACCATGAAAATGGACTTCTACCATTCTTAGAAAGAAAGTTATTGTTCTCTGTTAAAATTCTACATACTGCTCCCTAATCATCTCTCTGCAATTTCTCCTCCTCCATTCTTTTAATAATTTTTCATTTACTTCAATCGTTCTTGGCATCTGAAAAAAGAACATGCCTTCCTTAGCCCATTGCTCAGATTACAGTGCTGTGCTGGCAAGCGTTCAAAACCTTTGCAACTCCTGCTCCTTTCATTACAGTTCTCTACTATTATTTTTTTTTATTTAACAGAAGATTTGTGTAACAAGGGAGGTACAGCACAAGACGTGTATTTTGAACACTGTCACTATGAATGAACTGCATAAAAAACCAATAATAAAATGTTTATTTTTTTGGTAATTGATCAAATTCTGAATGTTAGTCTATGTTCTATTTAATACTAAAATTGCTATTGGGACCCTAGACTCGTCCCATATCCCTTATCCAATCTGCCGCACACATAGAAATTATTACTCAGATATAAGGGATAACCCTGGCGAAGTGGCGATAAGCCACGCAACGCGTCGGTGGCGGGCCGCTGTTTGGGGGACCCGGACTCCTTATAATTGGTGATGTCATTTTATATTCATTCTCCTATTTGATTGTTTTCATTACATAAGAATTGCTATAATTCATGTATTGGTGGGTTTAGCTTCACTAGTGCTTTAAAGGTAAACACTTTATTATATATATTTTTTCTGGCGGTTTTGCACAATGCACGTTATCACTTTAATAATCACTGTACATGTAGCTGGGCAATTGCTAGATCAATTGCTTTGTAGATATTTGTAGCACATCTAAATGTCCCTCTTTTTTACCAATTTTCACTATATTAATTGGTTTTGCTCTTGTTGCTTCTATTGGTGTATCTATGAATTACTTATGTTTCATGAATTATTTATTTATTTAATAGGAATGAATTAATATATAATAATAATAGAGTCGTTAAACCTGGGGTTATAATACCCCTTATCCCCCTCAGCGTGTCATGTGTGTTTATGTTTTTTAATAAGTCTTTGTCATGTCTTTGTGAATAGTTTTTTAAGGGTGGCTTAACAAAATAAAATATAATTCTTTTTATCCCTTATATCTGAGTAATCATTTCTATGTGTGCGGCAGATTGGATAAGGGATATGGGACGAGTCTAGGGTCCCAATAGCAACTTTAGTATTGGACTTTTTCTCCCTGCTGCCAGCACCTACTCATTGGGTTGTGCACACCCCATTCCAGGTTCTTTTGCATCTTATGTTCTATTTAAAGGACAGTTGTAGACTTTTTTTTATAATGGTTGTTAACCACAGGCTGCCACAGAGCATAGGGATTCAATGAGTTAGGTGTATGCCAGGCCCCCTTAATTTTAATTGGGCAGGCAATCAGTAGCTGTTTGCCAATAATACTGATTGGTAGAGTCCTAGTTAAATAGGTGGATTCCCAACCAGCACTTGTCCACCCTGATACCTAAAGTAGATAGGCTAAAAAAATCCTAAACTCACTTAACCTCCAGATAAGCTGTTCAAGCAACAATCCCTCCTGCTGTGCTGTCCTCACAGAACTAAAAACTCAATACCATAGCAGTCATGAGTAGCCATAACCACTCCTGCCCATGATCTGTGCCTGCAGTGCTATAGCCTCAGCCCTGGAGTGCACCAGCGATGACACTGGCTGGTCAAGGGTTGGTAAAATCCTGGGCTGAATTTTGGCTTCAGTCCACTGAGGTTATGATTTTGTAGATCAAGTCACACTAGAGCTGTGACGTGACAGTACCTAGCAAAACCCAGCCAGAATGGTATACCTGCTGCTTGTACAGTGGTACAATTTAAAATATAGTCTATCTTGAACAAGAATGCTTTCCTGGAAGCCCATCATCAAATGGGATTTTCTTAAAGCATAAACATACCTGAAAGTATAGCAGATGTAATATTTCCGTAAGTGCACACCGGTACGGGGTGTTTACTCAATGTTGAGGATAGTCCCCTTTTAAAGATGTCTTCAATTTGCTCTGTATTCTTGGTAAAGGCAGAAGACATAAAGTGCATCTTCAAATGTACATTGATGCCTTCGTCCCACCTGCTGTAAGAACATTAAAACACATTAACATTAGCAGTTTTTTAAAAAGATATTAATAAGCCCTTCCAGCCCAACTACAGGAAAAATACCAACCTATCACTGCACCCTTTTATTTTGTGATATATTAGTTTTATCTCTCTCTCTCTCTCTCTCTCTCTCTCTCTCTCAAAAAAAGTCGTCATCCACCCCAAATACTAGAAGTGGACCAAAACCCACATTTTTAACTAGCATCCTCTAAATAGCTTTTGGCAATTTTGGAAGCTCCTGCTTCATTCTGCTTACCACTAATGTCCTACATCAAAATTGCCAGCAAGCCAGCTGTACTATAATGTATAAAATTTCACCTTTAATGCGAAGAAGTTAAAATCCAGCCAGATTCCAGCAGTTTAAGAAGAAGTTAAAATCCAGCCATTCAAAACCGTGTTTATGAACCTTCCGGGTCCTTAATCATGACAATTTGTAATAAAATAAAACCCTTTACATACTCCGGCTCCAAGCCGTCATGCCTCCCCACCCCAGCAGCCATCTGATAGCTAGAAAACATGGACTGCATAACTGCCCGACATCTGGTGATGTGGACTGCAGGTCCTAGCGCGCCCGAATGCTGATGGGAAGCAGCAGGTAGACAGTCCGCTGCTGGCACCAGATCCTCCTTCCCTCCCTGGCCCTCCATCCTCACCAGGCCATTCCATGCCATAAACATGGATCAGCCCACCAGCCAGGCGTTCTCTTCCCCCATCCGCCCCCAAGCTAATCATAGCACACAGCATAGTCACGCTGTGAGCAAATGGGCAGGCAGAGAAAGCAACATCATCCTGCCCAGCCACAGGAGGCAGGGAATTAACCCATAATCTACCCATATGCTGGATGGGAATGGCAGCAGGACGGGCAAGAAAGGGGGAAGGAAGGGACCAGGGACAGGCAGACAACCGCCCCCATCCGCATCCCCAACAAAAATAAAAAGAACTACAAGTGGGAGGGTGCAATCAGGAGAGGCATATATAAAAAAATCATATATAGCTAAAGATGACAGAGGCAGCCAAAAGACCTATCTCAATACAATACAATGCAATACAGCTCCAGCACTATTGAGATTTGACTGGTTCATTTCTATGAGTGCAGACCACAGCTGCTGAGCCATGAATAATTAGATTAATTAGAGAATTAGATAATTAATAAATAAGAAATATGACAGCGTGCAGCGGTGCCCTACGATTTTTGCTGGACCACTAATAGGAGTAAAAAAAAAAGAAAACGAACAAGTCCAGTGATTGCTGCTCCCTGCTGCCCGAGGCGGCTGCCTCATTCGGACCAATTACAGGACCATCCTTATGAATATGGGATGCTGCTACAGTGAAAGATCCTTAGTAAAGCAAAATCAGGCATAAAGCTGTTTATGAGAGGGGGACAACTAATTGTTGTGCACGCCACTAAAGCCTGGCTCCTACTAGAGAAGGTATGGCTGCTGCATGTGTATAGTTGTTAGTTAATGCCCTGTTGGGCGGAGCTCTGCCAGGATAAGGTGAGTATATCTCCAATGCAGGGCTCACGGATGGCATGAGGGGATACATTTCAAATAGTTTACTGTCCCTGTGAACCAGAATTCTCCCTAGCAGAGAGTTGCAAGGACTGGTGTAGGCCTGCTTTAACCAAGAAAGAGGGATGTGTGCACTCCCTGGAGTTGTAGATAAGTATAAAAACCAGGATGCGTTCAGAATCTTTACTTATATGCCTGTAGGTGTTCTAAAACTAGACCACAGAGTAATAATGCTCGTAACATTTACTACATTTTTGTACAAAAATCACTAGAAGCATCCCACCTGCACTACTAAAATGACACATGATATCTAAAGGGGGTTCTCACTTTACACACCTAAATTACAAAATTAGAAATACACATGATCCAGCAAATTAATCCTTGCATTTGAATGACATGGTCCTATGTAAAATAACACCATTCATCCAGATTTCCAGGCACCAGATGATGCTCGCCATACAGGTGCATTGCTGGAAACAGAAGCACAGTCTTTGCTGTAACTACAATCACAGCAACCCAAACAGACCTGAAAAATAACATGTTTTACCAGTTCATTGCTGCATTTCTTGTCAGTGGCATTTTATACACAATCCATGTACTGTGCTTTACCTAGAGTAAATTAGGTTTTGTCTGTGCCACATAGTTATTGAATTCTATATATTGCGTTGGCCTTGCATTGCAGTTAAAATTCTGCATGCCTGCTAATTGAAATATTTACCAATTTGTTTTTATTGCTCACATAGGTATAAAGTGGGTGGTGTGACTGGTATAGCTGCTGAAGAGGCAGTGGCTCCCCCATGATGGGGCTGCAGTGAGGAACCGAAGACCAGGTACATCGGCCACGGCACTGCAATGGGGAGTTACCTGTGCTGCCCATAGACTTCTATAGGTTGTGTTGTGCTCTCACTGTGGTCAAAACTCAGTCAACACAGTCCATAGATGTTAAAAAGCCCATTGTTTTAAATTACCACAATTCTCTTTGTGATTTTGTTGTGCTGATGTAAGTGGACCTCCATTCAAAAAATCAAAGCTTAGTAATTTACTCCCCTCTGGCAATCAGAAATGTGATCGGTTTGAGCGGGCTTAACCCCATGCACATGTGGAATCACATGCAGGTGTTGCACTCTTGAGCTTCATGGGAGCATCAATCTCGTTTCACACCTGACAGTCTTGCTTCAGAAAAAAACAAATCTCACAGTCTCACAGTCAAAATTGCCCTAAGCCTCTGTGCAATAATCCCATTCAGTAGTAGAAAACAATCAGTTGTAAAGACCGTCATTGCTCAGAAAGCTCTTAGAAACATCGAAGCAACTGCTTTAATGCTCTGCGTCTGCTGTCCCATAGAGATACATAATTATATACTCCACCAGAGACATATATCTCTCTCACTCTGGTGTCGGCTTCTTATAGCAAAAAGATTAGCTGATGCCTCTACACCAAGGGTGCTCAAACTTTTGAGGAGCGCGGGCCACTTAAATGATTTGGAACCTGGCCGTGGACCCACTGTCTGCACAAACTCCACTTATATGCCCTCCCACTACATCACTACATTCATGCACAACAATTGCCACATGCTAGCAATACACATGCTGATTGGCTTACCTGTCTAAATATATGACTCCCTTATTTATAGATCCTCCCCCATCAGTCCCACATCTGAAGCATGTTCCCAAAACTCAACCCATCTAAGCCCCCCCCTCCCAATGCTAAGCATACAATTATTATAGAAAAATTATTCTGCCAAATTATTCTGGTAAAAAATTCATGCAGGGGTGATGTCACCACAATCCATGTCACCGTGTTCCGCTGTCACCTTTGTTTTCCAAAGTGCCACTTCTATATCATTCTCTGTTCAATCGCCCATCCTTACTGTACCCCTATTTAACTACCTTTACAGGTCAGTTCTCGTTACCACTTTTTCACAGTAGGTGAGGGGCCACATCAGATCGACCTGAGGGCCACAGGCTGAGCATGTATGCTCTACACTGACCGGCTTGTGTTGTGTGAGGGACAGAAACAAACAAGCACACTGCAGCCCAACGGAAAACATTCTTTTGATTAATTCAGCCAGCTAGAGAAGGATTTTATCTCATTCTAACATCCTGTTTGAAAACTTTTCCAAAGTTGAAGGGAAAGTCCACTTTCTGTGGCATTTTTGAACACAGATCTTAGAAAATGGATACTGGAACATTTGCTTATTATTATATTTTATACAGTGTTGAAACAATAATACATCATTGCCTATGCTGTTCATTAAACAAAACAGCTATAGCAATGTGTACTAGTAGATTCACTGAAAATATTATTTAGCATGCTAATTTCACATGAATTCAGTTAAGGGTAACATGCAAAGGATCTAATTCTTTGCAAAAGAGTTACTGTATTCTCTTTTTTGTATCAATTGTGTGTGTTCCCCTAACAACCAGTTACAGCTGATAATATTTATTGCCTTCCACTATGGAATACAGAAATGATGTAAAATAAGAAGGAATGCATGTATGATGTTCAGCCTTATTTGGAATGCAACATTTTTGCAATGAAGAGGGATTTAAAACGACCAAAAACCCTCTCCTCCTCCCCCTTGCCAAACAGCTCCCCTCACCGGGTGATGCAGTAAGCTTGGTGGTGACCCAGTTTTCAAACAAAACTGGGTTTTTCCACAGCCGAGGCCACGCCCATACAGAAATTTTGAGATTACTGATTGGCGCATCTCAAGAATGCGCTTTCTTGGTTTCTCTGCAGAGCACGAGCACTACAGTGTCCAGCCTATTTGAATGGCTGCCTGAGGGAGCGTGCCACAGCTACAGGTAAGCTGGAAATACGTCCGCTGGCGAAGAAAGCTTTGTGGAAACACCCGTAAGGGTGAGTTTTTTGGGCACCTTGGGGTTTTCTCACAGTGGGGAATCACGATTTTGGATGCCTCAGGGGTAGGTTTGTGGCCAGATTCATGTTAAAAGCGTAATTATCCAAGTAAAATATATATACACTCATTAAAAACAACATTGTCCAAATATTTTCAGAACATGCTAATCCTTTGTGATCAGATTACCTGTTGGTTTTAGACTAAGACACAGATTAGTACTGGAATTTTTGGAAAGCTAAAAGCGTGTGCCTGGCTGAATGTATCATGTCCTTAAAGAGCAAAAAGGGGAATTTCCACTATTCTTGGTTTTGTTCCCCATCCCAGGAACATCCCAATTTGGTATTAAAGTTGAATACAGTGTTTTTTATTTAATGCCTGCAGAATGTCTTACTTACTGTCTGGGCAAAAATATAAAAGGATACTTACTAATAGTCCCACCCAGTTGATTTGTCCTATACTGGGACTTTCAAACTTACCTCAGCTGGAATTTCAGACTATGCCTTCCCCGCTCAAAACCCTGGACTGTGTTGCCTGGCTGCCTCCTCGCATCACTCATGGCGACTAGTCACACCTGCTCCATTCATTTCAATTGAGGGGGGCATGTCGAAAGCTGGCGCATCTATTATACAGAATGAAGCAGGTCTGTCACCAAGACAAGAGGATGGCCACTTGGCTCGTTAGCCTGTTGGTGAATGAAGCAGGCTCGTTGGTCTGTTTATCACCAGGATGCGGGAGCAAGATCAACTATCCTGGTAGGCTTTTTAACTCGCTATATGGGGCGTATCAGAGACTCATTTGTTTGTTTGAAAATGTGATGTAGTTTTGGGTCAATTTTATGCAAAAATATTTGTGTTCAAAAACTTTCAAGCATCACTGTAGTAAACCTGTTTGTAGGTGAATTGCATACCCTACCAAAACTATAAACAGTGACCGTGAGTCTACTGTCCTGCCAGGTCACACAAGGGTTACAGGGTCATTAAAATAAAAAGGCAGGGCAAATGCTGAAGGAAGAAATGTAATTGCTCATGCTCATTGTGATGTTAAATTATTTGACTTACCTAGTGTAGTGTACAATCGTAAAACCAGCATAACTATCTTCTAAAGCAGTACCTTTGAAACTTGATTCTAGCTATAACAAAACAAAAATAACAAATTATTGTTACTGTTACACAGCAAAATGGAAAAGTCAACTTCTATGGAAGAACTCTCTGCTTACCTGCCACCCACTCCCACGCTGTTCATTGCTCTCTTTCTCTGCACTGGTATGAGAAGCTGGGTAGGTGTGGCCTGTGTACACAGACACTCATTGAGAACAATAGGTTTCCATGTATGGGGGCACCCATAGCATTGGGAGCCACTCTGTCTGTAATGGGGGGATTCTGCACCTTACTTATTATTTGATTCTTGGGGGATGGTGTTTTAGCGCAACATTTGGTTCAGGATATTTACTTTCTTTTCTTATTAGGGTACATGAATAGTGCACTAACAGTGTCCCACTTCTTCCATGACAAAAGGGTTGATTCAGCACAGTGAGTGGCAGGTGAGGTTGCTCTTTCAATTCAAGTGGGCTTATGAGGAGTATAGTTTGAGGAATGGACCTAAATTGAATTTATATGTGATTTTAGGAGCTTTTGTGGCTGTATGCAGATCACTAAACTAAAGAAAACCCAATACATAAGGCTCACATACCAGTCTCTGTAATGTAGTGGTTATGGATCTGTAGTACATAGAGGTACTGTTTTGTAAACTGGAATCATATTGAAGACCTTGTAATTCCAAAGTATGTATCAAAGTGAGGCTCCGTGTTGATAAATATACTAAAAGAACAAGAGAATCAATGGGTTCAGTATATTTTTTTACATGTCACAAAACACATGCATACTGTACTATATATCACAACTTATTTAAAGTGGACCAACACCCTGCCAGATCAGCCCGATCCCTCCCCGCGGGGCATCCAAAATCAGGATGCCTCGCTGTGTGAAACCCCCCAGGACGCCCGCTAACCTTACCTTACTCCCGGTCCAACGGCACATCCGCATCTCGTGCTTCTCTGTAGTAGGGCACGTGCCCGTGGCAGCCATTTGTGAATGGTTGGCGCTGGCACGCTCCCTGTTTGAGGGAAGCGCGAGATGCGGCCCTCAGCGTGTTTGGAGCCACTGCGGTAAGACGTCTCATTGACGCGTATACCACAGTGGCACACACCGTAGGTCCGGTTATATTTGGAAATATGGGGGGTTTCACATAGCGGGTTGGGGTGCCCCGGGGAAGTGGATCAAAACCCAGGATAGTCAAAATCCTGGGTGTTGGTCCACTTTAAA
The DNA here is from genome assembly GCA_027917425.1 of Gastrophryne carolinensis. Taxonomy (NCBI): domain Eukaryota; kingdom Metazoa; phylum Chordata; class Amphibia; order Anura; family Microhylidae; genus Gastrophryne; species Gastrophryne carolinensis. The sequence goes on from CM051234.1 coordinate 261,205,502, forward strand.
GTCCACTTTAAAGTAATTGGTCCACTTTAAAGTAATTGTCTATGCACACTCAAAATATTCCCATTGTGTAGGGCTACACATGGCGATGTTCTCATTGTTTTTCCCTTTTGAAAAAAAGCGATATTGCCAGAGTTATTGTAAAATAAAATTTCACCTGTATTGTGCTGTCCTCTGTGATGAGCGATGCAAGCACACTGTGCATTGCATTGGAGTTAGCTGTGGCTTGAGTAACAGTGTGGAGAGCTCTATTACAGCCTCCCACTAAGAGAGGGGGTGCCAACCTTAAACAAGCCTCTGGCTTCGATTTGTTGTCTGAATCAGGGGCAAAATGGTAGCAAAGAGGAAGCGGCCAGATATGGACGTGCATATCAGTTGAAGGGATCTCGGGATGTTGCTGCCACACATGCACCTTGGATTTAAGCATCATCCATGCACTTGCATTGTCTACTTTAGGAGTGATTCAGCACCAGGTGTAAACAGAAAACCTATATATATATTTTTTACACCTAAAGTGTTTTTTTCTACTGCGCTGAATTGACCCCATTTTCTGAACTGCAAACCTAAATACAATATAAGATCCTCATAGAGTGAAGAAGAATAGATGACCTCTAACGAGTGATAAATTATAGATTTCTCTCTTTTTTTATAGTGCTGTTCTGCAGAATAATTTGCAGTATTCTGGTTTTGCATCAACCAAATCCAAAACCCATTAGATTCTATTGGTTATTTGGTATGTTTTGGTATGTTTATTTTTTAGGAAAACCACAGCCAACAGCTCACAAATTGCATAGGGAGACAAAGATCTGGGTAACATATATCCCCTATAGACGTTAGAAGAAGAGAATCCCCTTTAATGCCCTAAAGATGTACGTTGACATGGCCTAGTGGTTAAAGAAGGACTATCAGGAAAAAATGGGCCAATTATAAAAATTTATATAAATATACTGGCTGACAGGATGAGGGGTTACTTATACACCCGGCATCAAGAAATATCCAGCCAGGATTGTTTCTTTTAATGGCACTATCAGGGGAATGCATATCATGTGAGCACATAGGATCATGCAACACGTTTTCCTAAATCACCATATCTTTTACCAGCCCCGCGACCTAAAGCCCAGCAAGGAGAGATTCTTGGTTAAGGCAGAAAGACAGTTCAAGTTAAATATATAATTTAATGCGATAGGCGCCCTATACAGTTATGACAAGCATTTGATATGGGGAAAAATATTACAAATATCAGTTCTGAGAAGTCAGATACAAGTTACAGGTAAAGTGAATTACAAGCAGAGATACAACAACATGCCAGGTTAACTCAGTCAAACAGATGAAGAGTAGTAATGTAGGACTCCCACAGGGAAGTGTGTGGACAGCCCCTGGAAATTCCTGGTACCTCCAGTCCATATACATGATGTGACCTCCCCTGGACAGTGAGAAAGTGCTAGTCTGGGAGACTCAGCTTTAAGGTCGGGCCTCTCCCTCTTCTTCCCTGCTCCTGGCTTGCAGCTGGAGATGCAAGGCCTGAGGGGTCGCTTTGAAGCCCAGTTGCTATCGCATCTTCCCAACTAGGCCAGGTCAGGGGTCCCTTGTTGTCAGCCTGGGCGAAGGTGTGAGAGAATTAGAGTCTGTGATCTGGGCCAAGGTTTGCTTATTTCACAGAGTAGTACTAATTTTATTTTATTTTAAATGGGCTTTCTGGACGGGTTTTAGTTACCAACAGGGAATGTTAAAGGGGATCAGGAATAAAAATAAAATATTATATTATCCCTATCTCACCTCCCCCTATAAGAAGGCGCTAAGGGTAAAAGTCCCTATCTCTGACACCTCCCCCTATATAATGGCACTAAGGGCAAAACACCTCTTGGTGTTGACCCATGCACCCATTCATGATCTATCCTCATCTGCAGATCCCTCAGTTACTGCGGGACCATGGAGAGCTCATGGCTTCCACTGCCGACCCTCTTCTTGGCATTTCCCTGTTGCCTCAGCAGGGAGGCCAGAACTATACACTGTGCATCCCGGAAATGACCTCCAGGATCTATGTTAAGGGCAGCTGCCCACATCCTTCCAGAGTGGTGGTTGGACCACTATCGGAAGGGGTGTAGGTTTAACCATAGGCATAACTGGGACAATGGGTTCGCCATCTACTGCTATACTCCCTTCCCTTTCTGCTTTACCCAGGCCAGGGGCTCCTGTGCATGTCACCAGAGCAGGAGTTTGAAGGGGTAACACCCAGTTGATGCCTGCAGAACCTCTAGCAATCGCACCATGAACTGGATCCCCTGGATGGAGAGTCTACCCTAAGGGGAATCTTCCTGATGAAGGAATTTTCACAGTACCCATCTTGTCAGCCCAGGTGTGGGACAAGGCCACTGCATTTGGGTGCCGCGTGGCATAGCCCACTGCCATCACCACCATATGAAGCTCCTTCTGTTGGCAGAGTTTCCGGTGGGTTGCTGCCCTGCCCTGCTACCCCCCCCCCCCCCCTTCTGACAGGTACAGCCATGCTTGTCCTCCGACCATCCACCCGGTGTCTGGGCCCAAGTGGAGCTGTGCCTCCTGCTCAGTGAGAGCTCCTTGAGTGTTGTCAGTGTCCTACACCACCTTACATCCCTGACTGGACATGGACGGAACGGGCAGACTAGCCTGGTCCCTTAACACCCCAGATGTGATAAAACCCTACTTTGGGGATTTCAGGTGCCTGCCCCCCTTCCACCCAAGCTGCCAGTCTGGACGGACCAGCCTGGCACTCTGAGAACCCAGCGATGCAGCCTTACCTAGGGGTCCCACATCTTCTGGAACAGCTCTCACCTCTGGAAGGAAGAAGCACACACTACACTATCCACATTCCCTGTAGCAGGCAGTTTGGCAGGTTATACACATTACTTGCACACATTGGGGTACACATTGCATTGCAGTCTGGGAACAGACCTTGGGGGTTTAGTGGTCACATACTAAGACACTAGTCACCCCAAGTCTGTCTCTAGCAAAACACTAGCAGGGATATTTGATGATACCCTCACCTTCTGCACTCCCCATCTGGCACTCAAGTCCAAATAAAATGTTATAACGGCCAGCGCCAATGCACCTCCCTAAATCCAGGAGATTAAGACTTTCCAGGAACAAAGTCCAGTAGGAACACTATCTCAGGGCACACTCTCAGAAATACCATGGCCACAGCCTGGCCTACGCTGATGGGTTGCAAGTTGTCCCAAGCCCTCCCGGCTCCCCTACCCACATACAATACGGTGTAGGAATTCTGGGACAGGTCCTGCTGGTGCTGGGGACACATGGCTTTGAAATGTCCTGGCAGGTTGCAGATGTGGCTCAAACAGATTCGACCCCCAGCCTGGAGAAAGTAACAGGAGCTGGTGTCTTGGCCATCACAGACAACTTACCCCCTCTCCAGCTGGCATTTTCTAGGGCCTCTGGGGCCCTGCTGTGAGTGTACTGTTCCTCGAGTGCTGCTGTTGCTGAGACCCACTTTGGCTTACGATCACGGAGAAATGGCTGCAGATCCTCCAGGCAAATACATAACAATTGTCTGTCGCAAAGAGTTCCTTCAGTTGCTGGATGCTGGTGAGCTCCAAGCCGGTAGTCCTCGCTGTAGGGCCCTCATTATCGGCCCAGCTTTAGGTAGGGCCCAGCCGCAAACTTACAATAAGATTCAGGGGTACTGGAGTACCAGAGCCTGCTTGAATCCCTCATAGCTCAGGGTGGTCTCACTAGGTAGGTATCCAAAAATTTCTGGGGCCTTACCCATAAGACCAGGGGCTAAGTACCCACTGATCCCCAGGTGCGTGGTATTTATGTCATACAGTTTCAAAAGTCAGCAGGAATGTGTCCAAGTCTGTACCTTTGTCCAGAATGGGGAAATGCTCCCCATGCAACTTTGGGGCCCGGTTTTCAGGGGGGCTCGCTACTAGCTGAGGCGGGTTATGGGTGCTGGAACTGGAAGTTGGAGTACTTGTAGTTGGTGGGCCCATTCAGCTTGCTCACAATGTTCTGCAGCTTTGACCCGCTCTCACTCACTACATTCTGCAGCCTCGACCTGCTTGTGTTAACGCTGTTGTGCAGCCTCGACCTCCTCACAATATGCTGTCATGAATGTCTCATAGGTGACTTGATCCCCAGCCCAGGAACTGGAATCTGAGCCAATCTGGCTAGAGGGACCGGCAGAGAGGGAACTGTCCTCTGGAAAGCTGCACACTGGCTTCTGGGAGAACTACACCAGGTGCAACATTTGCCACATCCCTGCTTCTAGGCCTGGTGACATTGGCCATGCCAGCAGCTGCTGGTCACTGACAAAGAGCTGTACACTGCTGTAGTCACACACCTTCACTATAATTACTCTTAGAATTGCCTAATGTTGAGCTGATCTTAAGATCTCAGCAACAGAAAAGCCACTGCTGGTAATCTTTAGTGTTTGAGAGGGGCACACACACACACACACACACACACACACACACACACACACACTATTTGCCTTATCGCTGCCACCAAATATCATGTGCTCATGCTAACAGCACAGCACATAGGATCATGCAAAATGTTTTCCTAAATGACCATCCGTTTCACCAGTCCAAGTGACCGAAAAGGTCCAGCAAGGTCACGGATGCACAAATTCATCATTAAGACAAAAAGACAGCTCAAGTTATATACAATTTTGCACACTAGACAGTTTTGACAATTTGATATGGGGGAAAATATTACAAGTTACAGTTCTGAGAAGTGAGATACAGGTTACAGGTAAAGTGAATTACAAGCAGAGATACAACAAAACGCCAGGTTGCCTTAGCTAAACAGATGAAGAGTAGTGATGTAGGGCTCCCACAGGGAAGTGCGTGGACAGCCTGTGGAAATTCCTGCTACCTCCAGCAGGCACACGTGACATGACCTCCCCCGCACAGTGAGAAAGTGCTGGTCTGGGAGACTCAGCTATATGACAGACTGGGGGACATCCAGAATGCTGACGCTCCCTCTGCACATAACTCCAGAGGACAGATGGAGATTTACGGCCTTCATGGAGATTATGTGTAGGGGGGCTCCAGTATCTCTGACCAGCACCCCTGGATGATATTCCTATGAGAAGGAAAACCACAAGTTTGACTGGAGCTTTTTTCAGTTTGGTTGTATGGGTGACTTCTCCTCTCATTAGCTGACGCATTTATAAGTATTTTTATTATTACACAATTCATGATGCACCTCCTTTATTAAAGTGGCCTGTAAGGACCCCATGTCATTTTTTTTTGGTTTCATGAGCTGCAGTGGCTGGGGCACTGCAAAAGCCTTATGTGAGGAATATGATGAAAATACTATATACCATCTCTGATATGCCTATATCTGTAACAATAGGTCTTAGTTAAATGCACTCTTATTTCCCATGTGTGGGGAAATAATCTCCTATTTCCCAGATGGCTGAGGTCCACAGGGAGTCTCAGCTGCAAAGGCTGGGGACTGAACCAGAAGGTCTGACCCAAAGATCAAACCCCACCATGAGGCTGGTAGATAAGTTTCAAAGCATAAACCAAAACACCTCAGTGGCAGTACTTTTTAAAGAATTACTAGGATGCACTGAACATTACCCATACACTGATTACATGTTTGAAATCTGCAAATCATACCGCCCCCATACTTAGGTTTTATGTCATCCCAAGGCTTTCAGGGATTGAATTCCGGAGAACTCTGTTTATGAACGATAACAAACAGCAGACCCATTGGGCACCTGACTGAATCCTGTGACTTTCCAGTGAAAAGTTACGCTATAAATTAGTTTACCCAGCAGTGCTGAAGAGGAGGGAGCGGCAGTCCCTCCCGGGCGGCAGGGGGGTTGACCAGCCAAGAATTAAAATATCCAGGGATGAAACAGGCATCTTTTTTGGAGAGAGGTTGTGTAGGAGTGGGCTGGAAAGAAGTTCAAGGACCACATCACATTTTCCCACCCTAATAAAAACAGATTTTCAAATCTGCTATCCAATTGCAAACACATCAATAGAAGGTATTCCGCCCAAAACCATAAACAAACAACCAGTCTATAGTATTATAAAAATTACTAAAACCAAAACCACAATTAGCATGACCATCACGAGGTATAGGGGTACCTTCTTGTTTTGTACGAATTAATTGCACCTTGTATTATTGTACCCCAATATAAGTCTGTATTTGCCATTAGTCTCAGTAATTTCTGTGAAATAACGGGTATCTAAAGAACTACAATAATTTGTGTTTATCCATTGCATTACTATTGGCCAGTTGTTAACAATATTAGTAAAATTAATAATAATAATATATATATATATATATCTGTTTGCACATTTTACAGGAGATATAATTGTTTGTATATTGTGGTATTACACACTGCTCATGGATTGTTTTATTTGCATTATTTTATTAGGGAGGTAGATATCTTTATATAGAGAAATGATACTTAATTAAGATACATTCTTTCACTCTAAAATACATTATTCTTCAAATATATATTTGGCTGAAGGTGACCCCTGCCCTTAACCCTTTGAGTGCCAAGCACGTAACACCTACGTACTGGCTTATCCAGGACCTAAGTACCAAGCACGTAGGTGTTACGTGCTTGACTTTCCCCCCTGCTAGTTAAAAAAAAATGTAAGAAAATACTCACCTGACCCCTCTATCGATCCGCCTGGGTCTCCTCTTTAATTTGGTGCCATCCGATCCCCCCTGGGGGCTCTCTCCATCACTTCCTGGGTCGCGACTGCTAGTTGGGGGCAGGGCTGGGTGACATCACTGTGACGTCACCCGGCAGCCGGCTTCTCTCACCCGCACCCGAGATGATCAGTCTTGCCGGGTGCTTCGAGAAGAGAGGTTGGAGGGGGAGGAGGGCTGTGATCCCTCGCCCCCCCCCCAGGCTCCCTCCACAGAGCACCCGGCAGCTGTCATCGGGATTTGCTGGGGGACAGCAGAGGATCGGAGGTGAGTAAATAAATAAATAAATGTCATTTTTTTTATTATGTGTCTGTGTTTTTATTTTTACATTTAACCCTTTGTGAACTGGTAAGGGATCCATGAGATCCCTATACCAGTTCACAAGGCTGGGGGCTGGCAAGTCACCTGCAACTAATGGATGACTTGCCATTAACCCCCGGCACCCCCAATTACCTGCCTCCCCAAAACCCACGGGGGGGCAGAAGAGCTCGGGCCCACAGAGGGTATGTGGGCTTGTAGGCTGCAGGGTGGGGGGCCACGAAAGCTGGCCCATGCACCCTGTTCTACAAGCCCCCATAGCTGTTCCCGGGCTGGTAATGCTGGGTAAGGGGGACCCCATGTCATTTTTTTGGAATTTTTAAGGGTTTTTAACCACTTATTAAACCCCAATTACCTGCCTCCCCAAAGCCCAGGGGGAGCAGAAGAGCCCGGCCCACGGAGCTTGTAGCCGGCAGGCCGGGGGCCACCAAAGCTGGCCCCTGCACCCTGTTCCTACAAGCCCCCATAGCTGGTCCCGGGCTGGTTATGAAGGGTAAGGGGGACCCCCATATCATATTTTTGGGGAGTTTTAAGGGTTTTTCCCCCAGGAGTGGGTCCCTATGTCGTTTTTTTTTTAAATTAACGCCTTATGTTTATAGTGTAGATAGTAGTTGTATTTTATTTGTAAATGGTATAAAGTGCTCTTTCCAGTTTGGGGGGGGGGGTCTCCTGGGCAAGAATGGGGGGCTACCGATACATATGTGGTACCGTTGTAATCGGGAGAAATGGCGCTTTCACATGCAATATGGTTTTCTCTAATAAAGTAAATGTTTTATATAAAATAAAGGAGACAATTGTCTAAAAAATATTTATTTATTTTTTTGTTTTTTTACACAAAAATATTTAAAAAAACAGTAGAAAAATTACAAGCAAGACATTTCATGTTAAAGCCTAAACTCTGCTGCAAAATATATATATATATATTTTCCTGGAAATGCCAACGAAAATCACGGTTAAACATGGCGCAGAATGGGGAAAAATTACCTGTCAACAGAGGGTGACAAAACTTCAAGTAGGCTGGCAATTTGTTGAGTTAATAGTACCTATGCATGTTGGGTATTGTTCTGCTCGGGGGCCCTTGCTCTTAGTTTTTTCTTGTTTGCATATTGATATTTTAAGAAAGCATGTTATTTATTCAGCTTTTTAATACATTTTTTTAGGGAAACCCTGTGCAACCTAAGAATTCTTCGAGGGATTACTTCCAGAAAGGTGAGCCCACTACAACAAGCTGGGTACTCTTAGTAAGCTTAACATGTGTACTTTCAGTGAATATATGGTTTATGGGGGATATTCCAAATGTAAAGGGTTGTTTTGGTTGAAAAATCGCAAGGTGCGCACTTTGTCTGCAGAGCTGAAATTTTCAAGTCAAATTACCGTTATGCGCATGCTTTACATTGGGGTGTTTTCCAACTCTTCCCTTGACAGTAGCTATGCATGTTGGGTATTGTTCTGTTCGGGGCATGTTGATTTTTGAGATTTTACTTATTTTTTCTTGTTTGCATATAGTTTTTTTTAGGGAAATGTGGCTTGATTCTTTTTATTCTTTTTTAGGGAAACTCTGTGCAACAAAAGAATTGATTGAGGGATTACTTCCAGAGAACTACGCCCACATAAACAAGCTTGGTACGCCTAGAAAGCTTGAGACGTGTACTTCCATAGAATATATAGTTTGTGGGGGGTATTTCAAATGTAAAGCGCTGTTTCAGTTTGGGGCAGTCTCCTGGGCAGGAAAGAGTACCAGTTACAGTGGTACCACATATGTATTGGTAGACAGGTGCCTACCAATACATATGTGGTACTGCTGTAACTGGGAGAAATTGGGGTTTCACACGCAATAAAATTTTGACAAACTTACATTTTTTATTACAAAAAAACACTACAAATTGCAAAACATACAAGACATTTCATGTTGAAACCCAGACTCTGCTGAAAAAAACAATATATAATTTTCCTGGGAAATCCCTGGAAATCCTTTACAAAATCACAGTTGAACATGTGTAGCGCAAAATAGTGAAACATGGTTTGGCAACAGAGGGTGACAAAAGCTGCAGGTAGGCTGGCACTTAAAGGGTTAACTATAGATGAAGTAGTGGTAAATCTATCTTTTTTATACAAACAACAGAGATGGTAGCAATTGACCCAAATTTTGCCAAAATTTAGTTTTGGTCAAACTGAACCAATTGGTAGGATTCTGGAAAAATTCCACTTTAGCCGAAGCTCAACATTACTTATTTCAGAGGAGTATCTGGGCTTTCTGGCACACGGGGCAAAGATTCAGAATGGTTCCCCCCACCTGTTTTATGATTTCAGTCAACAAATCTTCAAAACAATGCTAGAGGCCAGCTTACTTTAATATAAGCAGTTAATGTGTTTAGAGTTTGGGGATGTCAACATGTCTCCGAAAACTACTCCTCCAGCAGTAGACCATGTACCGTCATTTTCTGGGATTATAAGAAGGTTCTAGAGAGCAAAACAAGGCCCACAAAAACCGACACTCGCATAGGTGCTTTACACATTGGTCCTGGTTCTGGGATCTTATATACTGTCAACTGGCTTCAGATTACTTTAGTAAACTAGGTAAGGAATGCTCTTCAGACAGGGACCATCCTGCCTCCTGATTGCCCCTGTGACTGTTGGAAAGAGCCACAGAAAATTAAGTGATTACCACAGTATTAGATTCACTGTCTACCCAACTAATTCTGGCAAGTTATCTGCTTTAATTACCTTCAATGTATGAATGTACATTTAGTCATTTAACATTTGTGTTACTTACTTATTAATAATCCTGTGAAGATACTGATGGCTGTGCCTCCAAGTACAGAGGCTAATGTCCACTTGCAGCATGATGAGGGTATATATTTCACTTTGTCTACATCCAGCACAGGTTCTGCCCCCTCACGTTGCTGGCCTGCCATTGCTTCTGTAGAGCTGCAGAGAGTAGGCAAAGATTTGTTTGAATATACCGGCAATTGTAACAAATATTTACACATTTACTTGAAACTAAAAAAAAACCCTCAAATTTATGGTAAACGAATCATGGTTAAAAAAATCCTCTTTTTTATTGTTGTGCCAGCTTATGCCAAACTGGCACAGTCATGGAAGCATGTGCAACAGACAAAACTGGTATTTGCTAAACCATTTCCCTCAGCTTGCTGGCACACTAAAAACATTTCTGGGTGCAAATCTTTGGTCTACTTTTAGGTGTAATTTGCAGTCTCAGGGAATACGTTGGAAGGATGTTAGTCCATTGACATGTTTGGGTGGGTGACTGGATCCAGCATGGAACTTGGTAGTATCCACTAAGCTGTGTGGCATCCTTTGTCAGAAAGGTTCTAAATGCGCAATTCACACCATTATTTATGTCCCATAGCCTGTCTGTACACTTCATGAGACGGAGGTCCGGGTGAACAGGGTGAAGGACAAAAATACAGTCTTTTACTGTGTTACACAGGCGACAAAGCTCAGGGAGCCATATATTGGGATGTGATATTAATACTTTGGGATGGGCTATCTCTCCCTCCTTCTTAGACTATAACAAACAAGATGAGTAATTTTGAAAAGCCTGCCAGATCCCTATGGAGAGGTCCAATGTCTTACATTGTTTAAGCCAAATAGCAATTCATCTGTTTTTTATCAGCTGTCATACTTTATAAAGCTGTTATGAGCCTTTTATTGGAAGCCAAAGTTTCGGGTTTGGCAACTTTGGTCGAACTTTGATTAAATGTTCGGGTTCAGAAATCAATGGGGACCCAAACTTTGGGGGTGGATGTGACGGGCAGGGGGCACAGAGTGTGCAGCACTAAGCATGCTGCCTTACTCACCTCAGCCCCAATCCTCTTCCCCAGCAGTGGCAGTGGCGTTGTAACTTGGCCCCAGCCTGGGCTACAAAAAGATGGTCGTCGGCTTCCATGAGTGAGGACACTTCTAGTGCCAGCTGCAGATTTTCAGTGTACGAGCTGGACACTGAATTTGAACATGGGCTTCTGTTCGACCATCTCCAATTGCAATGTGATGTATGCTGTGGGGTGGAAAAGACTCTCTAAAGTCTCTTCTGTTTATCACTGGCAAGATACCAGCTTATTTTTGCTTGCTACAGGGTTGGGTTTTTTCTGCTCTGGGGGAAGCTTGAGACATCTGTTTAACCAGAGGGGGCTGTCGGGTGACTAAATGGACCAATACTGTGTTGTGACTGTATGTTTAACAATAAATCAATGGTTGTTTTTCATTAGCCCCAACACCAGGAATATAGCCCAATACCCGTATCATGATCTCACCTACCATATGCCATCAAAAATTTCCTCAATTAAGACCTCCACAAAATATCACATAACTAATATTAAACTTTCTAAGGCAAGGACCTCTTGAGGTCAACAGCCACCTGGGACAATCTAACTACCTTTTGCCATGCCCACCCTCCAGTGTTCTACATCATCACTCTCACTGCTTTTATAAAACACTAGTTCCCCCTCTCTGTGTCATACATCTACTCATGTAGATTGCTAGTGGTCTGGGCAGCATTTATGTATGTTTCTGGGTACTAAATAAGCCACTAGGACAAAAATAACCCCTAGATAAAAGCAATCCAAATATGACTACAGGGGATGACAAAATCTTACATGGGCATTTTTTGTGTGTTTAACTAATACAGTATACTGCATACATATACAATACTCCGATAATATATTTAAACTGGACCGACACCCTTACAATAAACAGTGCTCACATGCATCCCTCCCCAGAGCAACTCCAATTGTTGCACATAAACATTAATTTACCTTCTTTTAACTCATGCTGTGGTCAATTTTACATACAAAAGGGTGTCTTATGGAGCTGCAAAGAGGAAGTGTTGCTGGCATTTATGCTGCTGTACGTTGTGGGGTTATATCAGTTTAATTCAGGCAGCATCACAGCTGGGATGCTGAGAGAGGAAGCTCCAAAATGGCTGCTACCAGAAGAAAATTGGTGTGGCAGTGTTTCAGCTTTGAGTGGATGCAGGAGCAAATGTAAGTGCTGACAACGATTCTCTATCATGCATGCAGATGGAGCAAGGGAGTTTTCTTTTCATACTGTGCAAGGCTGTTGGTCCAGTTTAAACGCACAGTCTAGTCAAATAACTTGTGGTTTATGGAAGCAGCCACGATAGGATTAACTGTGATTTCCGCCACATTGTCTTTGTTTGAAATGTACGAGACAAAGCACTGGCCCCTCCTTCTCCTCTCAATAGAAGTTAGTGAGCACTTCTCCTTTTCTGAGGTAATCTATTTACCTCACAGTTGTGGACATCCTGCATTCAGCATGCCAATTGCACACTCCAGCCACACCCCTGCCATTCTGGAATGGAATGACAGTGACCAGTGCTTCGCTAATGGGTTTTGTTAAGCAGAGGCGGGGCTAGGCTTTTTGGCACTGCTCTCCTCCAATCAGCTTCTCTGGCCACGCATATTATTGTGTGGCAGGAGAGGCCTAGCTGCATGCAAGCACCCCCTGTATCCCTTGGCTGTGTGCAGCCAGCCACGCCAGCCATTCAGTTACAGAAAGCGTGGTATATATAGACACTAGGTGCGGTTTAGATGCACTTTAAAGAATGGAGTGGCATAAGAGGGTCAGGAGAATATGGAAGATATTCATTCATATATCTAGTAATCATTATTTTTATATTTAAAGCAGACCAAAACCAGGGATGCCCTACACTGGCAAACCCCCAAGGTGCTTGGAACAAACTTCCAGCAAAGGTAGTTGAAAAGACTAAGACTCACACCAGGCAATGTAAGCATGCCAGACCCTGTAATAGATAAAAGACGATGACTTCTTCCTAGCCCTAATCATGGTGTCAACCACAGAGGCAGGCAACCCCTTTTCCATCAAGATGGAGGTTTCAGCAGCCAAGCCGTCAAAGCCAGCGTTTGTAAATTGGGATGGCACAGCTGCCCCTGAGTGAGCAGATCTGGGTCCTTGGGCAGGACGTACTGATCTACTGCCAACTGCATATCTGCGAACCACACCCTTCTTGGCCAACAGGTGGCCACCAGAATGGCTGGTACCCCCTCCTGGGCCATCTTGCGCATCACCCTGCCCAGCAGAGGAAATGGAGGGAACATAGAGGAGCCGAAACCTCCTCCAAGGCATTGCCAGCACATCTGTGGCAAAGGCCAGAGGGTCCTGTGAGAGAGACAAAGAATGGAAGCTTGTGATTATGACGTGAAGCAAAAAGGTCCACATCCGGCAGACCCCAGCAGTGGCACAGGGAGCGAAACACCCTGCTGCTGAGGGACCACCCAATATGCTCACCTGTCAAACAAGCCCACGGTGCATACACGGCAGGCGGCGGCATCACTTGCATCCCTTTCCCGCTGTGTGTGACCTTGCCCATCATAACTTAATGGCTTTGCGTGGCTGCGCACAGACGAAGGATGAAAGTGATGCTGTGCCACAATGGTGTGCGCGGCTAGAATTTCATTCAGCTTCTCCAGCCACACAATAATATGCATGGCCAGAGAAGCTGAATGGAGGAGAGCCACGCCTAGGCATCCCAAACCAGGTTGCCCTGGGGGGACCGACCAAAACCCGGGATAGTAAAAATCCTCGGTTTTGATCTCACCTTCATTTGTGTTTTTTAAAAAATCATCTGAACCCAAGATTCTAAATTCTTAAACTGGAGCCTGGCACAGTTGGAAAAGAAAGGTAGCGGCCATTTTGGATCTTCAACTCCCAAGTGACATAACTGACAATGCACAGTAACAGGAAGTCAAGCATCCTGCAAATGCATGAGCCACCATCTTGTTTTTAAAATTTACCAAAGCAAGAGTTAGAAAAAGGAAAATGAATGTTTATGTGCAGCAATCTGAATTGCCCTGGGGAGGGATGCATGTGAGCACTGTTTGTTGTATTGGCCTGGTTTAAGTCATTTTTGACTGCTGGTCTGCTTTAATTCCCTATATTATACACTTTGTATTATATGCATTGTTGTTATTGTTCTACTGTAAGTATCCTACTTGTCTTACTCTCCTGTAATGTTTACAGCACCAAGGACTATGATGGCGCTCTATAAATAAACAATAAAAATAATAATACTTCTGTGGCATTTTTTATTTTACTTTATAAAAATACTAGTTAATGTGTCACAGAAACACATTGATCTGCAGTGCCTGAAATCTGTCTTTCTAGTAAGGTTTGGGTTGGACACAAGCCTTTCTACTTTGTATGGGCTTGCCTTACTCTGCCAGTCAGTGCTCTGGTGCCTTTACTTGAAATGACTCTTCCTGATATTCTCAGGGAAGACATCTGCTCAAGCTGCAGCACAACCCTATGGGGGTTATTTAAGAAACAATAATGCCAGGTAGTGCAACTAAGCGGCACATAAGGCTTGATTCAGAGGCACATTCGTCTGGACTTCTGTAGCTGTCTGTGAAAGTTTTTGTGGGTTTTTTCATTTTCTTTTTTTCGTTCATTTTTCATTTGTACGAACGTTCGGGCAAATGCGTATATGCGCTTTCGATGAACAAAAGTAAATCGGATCATTTGCGTTAGTTCAGATCATTTTCCAATCAAAATCTGATATTTTTCGTTCGTTCAGATAACTTACGTTATTGGTATGGGCTTGCGTCTCATTCAGACAGCTGATTGCTGAGTGACCACCACACTATAAACCAGTTTCATTGGCGATCCTCTTACGGGACCATTTTGACCTCGGAAACAGCAGATATGAACCAGTCTAATGCCTTTGTGGAGCATGAGGAACTTGAGCTAATGGGCATTGAAATTGTCCGGAGGGCCGAGACCAGATTGCACCGGCGACGCATACACATCGATGGCATGCATGACGTTGAGCTGTTCGAGCTCACCAGACTTAATCGCGCTTCCCTCCATAAATTGTATAGTGAGCTGCGGCCATGGTTAGCCCACACCACAAGGAAGGGGCAAGCAATTTCAGGTATGACCAAGATGCTTGGCTGCCTGCAATTTTTGGTGAACGGCTCGTTCCAGAGGCTGGGTTCCCTCTCCTTGGGGATCTCCCAGCCTACGCTGAGCCGCGCACTATACGTTTTTGGAAGGCATGGCTACCATTAGTCAGAAATATATTTGTTTTCCTGACGACATGGTAGCCAGGAACGCGATTAGGCTGGCATTTTATAACATCGCCGACATGCCCAACGTCATGGGTGCCATCGATTACACCCACGTCGCCCTTGTGCCTCCGGCAGCCGACGAGTACATCTATAGGCAAGTTCAATCTGTCATTTTTTAATATAGTTTACCTAAATGTTATTTTAAATATCTCTTAATCCCTCCTTGTAAATAGTCCCTGTGAAATAGCATACAATAGTCCCTGTGAAATACCATACAGTGTATCTTTGTTAATCCCTCCTTGTAAATAGTCCCTGTGAAATAGCATATAATAGTCCCTGTGAAATAGCATACAATGTATCTCTGGTAATCCCTTCCTTGTAAATTGTCCCTGTGAAATAGCATACAATGTATCTCTGTTAATCCCTCCTTGTAGATAGTCCCAGTGAAATAGCATATAACAGTCCCTGTGAAATAGCATATAATGTATCTCTAGTAATCTCTCCTTGTAAATAGTCTCTGTGAAATAGCATACAATGTATCTCTGGTAATCCCTCCTTGTAAATAGTCCCTGTGAAATAGCATACAATGTATATCTGGTAATCCCTCCTTGTAAATAGTCCCTGTGAAACATTGGCCCGTATTTAGCTTATACAATGTTTTTCCTGTTGGCCAAAGGAAAACATTTTCATGTGGACCTTAACTAGGCAATTTAAAGTTAATCTTTACTTGATCCAACATACCTATCCTTTTTTTGTGCAAAAAATACTTATGTACTTAGTGTTATTTATATTGACCAAAAGGTTTTTGGGAGGGTGTTAGGAGTTAGTGTTTGAGTAGTTTACCTTGCCTTGCTAATTTTGTTTTTTTTTACTTTTATCCCAGGAACCGCAAAATGGGCCACTCACTGAATGTCCAAGCAGTGGTGGCCCCGGACATGCGGTTCCTTAGTGTCCTCGCTGGGTTCCCAGGCTCATCCCATGATGCCTACATTCTGAGAAGATCTGGATTGTACCGTTGCTTTGAGTCTGGAGAATTCTCCAGTGGATGGCTCCTTGGTAAATTGACACAAATAACGTCATTCACTTTGCAATGTATGCCTATGAATATAGTTTATGACCCATGTCTGAAACTATGGCTGGTTTTACCCCTTTATTGCATGTTAAATCGGACCTTAACCATTATAATATGCAAACCACAAACCCTTTACAAATGTTGGACCAGCATTTTCAAAGTAGAAATGTCACCTTTCTACTCAATTACTTATTATTCTTCCCCACACTCGGCTGCAATTGTGTTCTTGACTTTATGATAGGGTCTGCACCATCTTTGCTTAGAGGCATGACACTTACTGAGTAGAGGAGAGCGGGATAAAGTGCAGGGGGTGTGTTAGAGTTGTGCTTGGCTCAGACAAAGCAGATCTGGGGTCCGGAAAAGGTAACACATCCAAGAATGCTGAGCAGCACAGTCCTAAACCAATACCTGTTAGCAGTCTGCCTGATTTGCCTTCATCCGCCATCTTGGAGGTTTTAATGGTCCGAACATGCATTAGATGGTGTTAGGCTGTTTTTTAGCAGAGCAATCTGTATGTTCAGGGTGTGGCTCAAATGTTACATAGCCTCTTAGTCATGTTAAAGGACTGTTTTTTGGTTTCAATTTAGGGAGTAATGTGTAATTAATGTTATTTTTGTCTAATGTTTTCAGGGGATTCCGGCTATCCACTGCTTCCCTGGCTGCTGACGCCCGTCCTTCGGCCACAGAATGCGCAACAGGACGCCTACAATCGGGCCCACCTGAAGACCAGGACCGTTGTTGAGAGGGCGTTTGGGCTATTAAAAACCCGCTTCCGTTGCTTGGACCATACCAGGGGGGACACTACAGTATGACCCCAAGAAGGTCATAGATATCATTCTTGCGTGTGCTGTGTTACATAACTATGCCATCATGCAGCGTGACCCCAGGTATTTGGATCTGCCCCCCTCTCCAGCCAGCCAGGACCCCGAAGGTCAGAGATATCATTCTTGCGTGTGCTGTGTTACATAACTATGCCATCATGCAGCGTGACCCCCGGTATTTGGATCTGCCCCCCTCTCCAGCCAGCCAGGACCCCGAAGACCACTACCGTGGCACACCTAGTGCCTCTGCCCAAGCAGTTCGGGCCAATTTGATTTGTACCCATTTTTCTTAATTTGTTGTGCGTGTGTTTGTTTTGTGCCTGTTTTGTAATGTTTTAATCTAATTTTGCTTTGCTTTTTTATTTATGTTTTGTACTGTGACAACTAGTAATGATTTAATTACTAAAAAATGCACACATGATCTGAGACTCATGCCTTTTTTTGCCCCAGTTTGTTTGGCCAAACCTTAAGTAATCTAAAAAACACCTAAACATTAAGGCATCAACTTAGTCAACAACAGGTCAAGTCACATTCATTTTATTTAAATTGTAAAAGTAAAAATTGGAGTGGATGGTCACTCCCATACTTCATGCACTTACATGGTAAAACAACCAATTCAATTAGTGACAAATCATGGCACCTAGCAATTGGCCACAGGCAGGAGTTTGAAAGTAATGCAGAAAATACACACACATATGGAGCAAGCATTGGCATGTCAATATTTTGGCTCAAAGAAATAGGGACACATACACACCCTCTCCTGCTTGGCCACATTTGCCACAGGCACAGGTGGAAAGCAGCCATACCTATGCCACATCTATGCCTGTAAGTCAGTGGGCCACCCAAATATGAAGCCCCAGTCCAAATCCAAGTCCAGTCCAATCTCTGCCAGGGTTCAAGGTAGTAGTTTGCCAGCCCAGAATGTCCCCCAATCATGCCTACAAAAAGGATGAGCCAAAAGCAATGTAATTAGGCCAAAGCCTGCAGCGCAACAACTAGAGTGGCAGGTTCAGTGAGGCTTGAGCTCAGGCATTGGCTAGTGGGCTATCTCAGCACTCTAATGAGCTATATGGGCGCAAATCCAAAGCATACAAGCAAAGCCATACCAAAAGGGTATATTGGTAGGGCTCACCAGACAGGTCAATACAGTGGGGATGTCGAGCAAAGATGTGGAGCAGATACAGGCCAGATAGGGGTTAAAATGTTTGATGCCCATAAAACCCTGGTGGTGAGCCTTGGAGGTGGCCCATCACCTGGGCATGTGTGGCATTCCTAATCTGCAAATGTTCCAACATGTTTTTATTGGTTGTTCGAACTTCCTCAAGCATGGCACTGAAATTAGTACTTAAAGGAGCAGTATCGCGAAATTTGCATTAAAAAAGATAAATAATTAAATAGCCATACAATAGCTTATAACATGTGTATAAATAATCTGGCGATAGAAAAAGAAAAAAATATATGCCTCTCTTTTAAATTGTATAATTATAATAGCTCAGTCCATTTGCTGAATAGGGGGATCTGCTGGGTTTATATTTAGTGAGCTGCTTCATTTAGCCCACTGGTCTCCTAGCAACACTTTACCTCAGAGGCTGACACTGTAACGGCTGTGTGTGTGTGTGAGCTGCTGCTTTTGTTATGAGACCAGGTGACTCAAATGTGTATAATCTATACAAAATAAACTAAACTGACTGAAAATGACTGAAATTCTTCTTTGAATAACTGTGAAGGAAAATCTAAAAGTATTAAAGTGGAACAAAACCCCATTCTAAATCAGGATGCCCACTGTGTGAAACGACCCCTGGATAACCACAGATCCCCCCCATTTTTCTGGCGCGCTCACGTAGATAGTCATTTAGACAGGCTGGGCGGCCAGGAAGGTCACTGCTCAGGTTCCCCATCTGTGTGCAAACAGATCTGATTGGATGAGAGCCCGCGCATGCGCGGTGGGACAGGGAAAGGTACGTTTTCACAGGCGAACTTGGGGATTTCACATATCAGGGCATCCCAAGTCGGGATGCCCCTAGGGGCACAAAACAAAACTCCAGATAGTGAAAATCCTGGGTTGGGCTTTGCTCAAAACACACAAAGCTGAAAGAAAGATCATATGGAAAAAAAAGAGAAAATGGTAAACTGAACAATTTTGCAGCAGAGCCAACATGAAGGGAAAACTGTCAAAATCAGCTAAATGACTTCTAGAGCTTTTCTCTCTGTTTTAGATATGAGTTCTGGCCAGGCAATGTTGCAATGTTATCTGATGCTGGACGGCTGCCAGCACTGAACAGCTGAGACTTTGATACATTCTCCTCAGCGTGGAACTGATACATTGTTGCACCCCTCTCCTCAGTGTGGAACAGGCCAGAGTGTCGGCGCCCGACACTGACAAGACATAAACATCAGCTATTAGTCTCCAGCTGCTCAACACACACATCATTTTTTTCTACATTTGTAATTCTTACTCCAACACTTATCTACATTCAAAGTACCATTTAAATATAAGTCACCAAGAAAAATTCGCGATACTGCTCCTTTAAGGTGGCCATGTTGGTGGTGTTGCTAGTTCGGCCTTCCTCAAGCATGGCTGTGAAATTTGTGGATAAGGTGGCCATGTGGCTGTTGGTCGACCTTAATTTTGTCAGCATGGAGTTTAAGGTATTATTTAAGGTCTCTAATTGTGCATGATGCTGCTCGTTGTTTCTTTGATTTTGTTGGTGAAATAAACGCCTCTCATGGTGCCATGCTGACTCCACGATCGACACGCGCCTCCCCTGGGAAACTGGGCGACGTAGCTGACTACGCCTCCCAATTTCCCGGGTTGGGGCGCGTGCAGATGATGGTCCTCTAGTTCGACCAACAGCCACAGATGTGCTTGGCAAATCCTCTGCAGCAGACCTACCACTGGGGACTGTAGGCTCAGTCTCTGCATGCTGCCCACAATGGGCTGGCAGCATGCGGCCAGCTTCACTGTGCTGCAGAGGATTTGGTGTAGAAACATGTTGGGACAGTTGCAGATTATGTTCCAGGGGGGGCTGTAGTGAAGGTCCCATCAAGGTGCCATCCTCCTCCAGCTCCTGGATTTCCTCCATCAGTGTGTGGGTCTGCTGGGACATGTGAAAAAAAAGGTTCAGTTTGGGCCCTAAATATTTTATACCGACAAATTAATCATGTTAATTCACATGCATCTGCAGATTCTGAAAAATACGCTTACCGTATATATCGGATCCTGGCTCCTAGGCAGCACGGAAGTTGACGGCGTGGTCAAACTGGCTGAGGCTTCCACACTAGCTGAGGGATGTTGCTGGGCTGCATTGATTAAAAAGAAGGCATGTAAACACAGAACTATGCATTGTTGATCTGTATTACTACATATGCTTCACTAAAACACGTGGCCAAGCAGGAATGGCAACTCCCCCAACGGTCCAAGTTGTCCTTCACTATGAATGTCCTTATCTGTTAGATGTATTAATCAACATATACATACACAATGGTCACCTTAAATAAAACAAACATGCATGTAGTGGGTGTTATGAGGCTTCCCACATCCCTAAAGGGCCATTAGGCTTAAGAATATGCTGGTTGCCATTCTTCCTATGTAGACCTTTCCCTGACCCAAGATCAAGTATTTGAGACCAAACCACAGCTCCAACCCAAGTGGCCTAAAGATAAAGATGGAAGTGTTGGATCTGATTGATTATATTCACATAACAGGCAGTCCTTTGCTAATATAAATACTTTAATAGTGTCCATAAATACTCGCAAAGGTCAGGTATGGCCAAGCAAATTAGAATATTAACATTCCACAGACATGACACACCCTGCTAAAAATGAAACCTCCACTACAAGGCACTCCCTAGGGGAATGTGTCCATATATGCCTTGAGCCTCATTTTACACGTTGCAAACATTTCACATACACACTAACATTACTAACCTGCAGGAATAGTAGGGTTGTCCGTGTCCCGTCACCCCGAGTGTCCCTCTAAGGCCACGGGATGTATCAGGCCCAGCACCATCTCCTCAGCTTGGGTAAATTGAAGTTTAGTGGGGAAGCCTCCGCCAGTTTGTAAGCTGAAAAAGATAGTTTGGAAAATGTAGCAAAATGTTGACAATACAAGAAGCAGAAAAATCCACAAAGTAGATATGTACCTGTAATTTCGCTGTTTATTTTCTTTCTTCCGTGCTGCATACTTCAGGTACGATATTTTCCGTTGAATCTGCTCCACATCTTTGAGCTCATTCCCCGCTGCATTGACCTGTCTTGTGAGCTCCTCTAAAATTTCTGCTTTCCGCATTTTGCTGGTTGCTTTGGATCTGCGCCTAGAGATGAGCGAATCGATCCGGACGAACCCGAATTCGTTCCGAATTTCAGGAAAAATTTGATTCTGAACGAATCCGAATTTCCCCGCGATTCGATCGAAGTTTTCCTTTAAACTCCATTTATTTCAATTACAGGCATTCTAAAATGGTGGAAGCACATGTCCGGACATATTTCCTGGGGCAAGGTATCATGGGAAAGTCACATGCAGCCTATCAGCAGCCAGGAAGCCCGGTGACGTCACCGTGCTATATAAACTGGCAGCCATTTTCCTTGTGCGCAGTTCAGCGTTGTATTGCGGCCAGAGCAGAGCTGGTTACAGACAGGGACAGAGTTAGAGATAGGTAGGGAGAGTCAGAGAGGACGACAGAGAGGCAGAAAGAGAGGTAGACAGAGCCAGGGAAAGATAGTGAAAGATAGGGAAAAACCGGAACTATCCAGGCAGGGACAGCATTGAAGTGACAGGGAAATTTTTTTTTTATTTTCATTAGCCAGATCAGTTTTCAATTCAATTTAAAGTTCTTTGTGCTGTAAACCTGCATTGCCACTGTGCATCCCATCTATGCAGTGGCATATTTAACCCTATCTGTTACACACAATCATTTCTCATAACTGGATTAGTTTTAATATTTTTTTTCTGGTTTAAATTCACCAGCCCACATGGGCATCCCAAACCAGCACGTCACCCTATCTGTTATACTAAATAAGCGTTGTTCAGCCTCATTTTAATTAAGCTATTGCATTTTGATTTGGGCTTTGTCTGGTTTAAATACACCAGCCCACATGGGCATCCCAAACCAGCACATGTCACCCTATCTGTTATACTAAATAAGCGTTGTTCAGCCTCATTTTGATTAAGCTATTGCATTTTGAATTGGTTTTTGTCTGGTTTAACCCTTTAACCGCCAGCCTACCTTGAGATTTTGTCACCCTTTGTTGCCAAACCATTTTGCACTATTTTGCGCTCCCCATGTTCAACTGTGATTTTTGAAGGGATTTCCAGGGATTTCCCAGGAAAGTGATATATTGTTTTTTTCAGCGGAGCCTGGGCTTTAACATGAAATGTCTTGTTTGTCATTTTCTAAGTGTATTCTCAATATTTTTGGGTGAAAATTGTGCAAAAAAATAAAAAAAAACTATTTTTGACAATTTGTAGTGTTTTTTTGTAATAAAAAATGTAAGTTTGTCAATAAAATCTTATTGCGTGTGAAACCCCAATTTCTCCCGGTTACAGCGGTACCACATATGTATTGGTAGATACCCTTTCCTGCCCAGGAGACTCCCCCAAACTGAAACAACGCTTTAGGAGATTTTCAGATAAAATACAACTATGCTTTGCAATATGCGCACCTTGCAGTTTTTCAAGAAAAACAACCCTTTACATTTGAAATACCCCCCACAAACTATATATTCCCTAGAAGTACACACCTCAAGCTTTCTAGGTGTACCAGGCTTGTTGACATGGGTGCAGTTTTCTGGAAGTAATCCCTCAATGTATTCTTTGGTTGCACAGGGTTTCCCTAAAAAGGAATAAAAAAGCAGAATCAAAACCACATTTTCCTAAAAAAATCTGAAAAAGCAACATCCCCCAAACAGAATGATACCCAACATGCATAGGTTCTGTCAAGGAAAGAGTTGCCAAACACACCAAAGTAAAGCATGCGCATAACGGTAATTTTACTTCAGATATTCAGCTCTGCAGACAAAGTGCGCACCTTGTGCTTTTTCTACCAAACCAACCCTTTACATTTGGAATATCCCCCATAAACCATATATTCCCTGTACACATGTTAAGCTTTCTAAGCGTACCCAGCTTGTTGTAGTGGGCTCATCTTTCTGGAAGTAATATCTCGAAGAATTCATAGGTTGCACAGGATTTCACAAAAAAATGTATAAAAAAGCAGAATAAAAAACACATTTTCCTAAAATATCAATATGCAAATAAGAAAAAACAAGCTAAATCTGAAAGCGCAAGGTCCCCCGAGCAGAACAATACCCAACATGCATAGGTACCTGTAACCTTTTGACTGCCAGATTTTGTCACCCTCTACTGACAGGATATTTTTCACCATTTTGCGTGATGTTTAACTGTGATTTTTGCAGGAATTTCCAAGAAAATGGCATATTTTCTTTTTGTGGCAGAGTTTAGGCTTTAACATGAAATGTCTTGTTTGTATTTTTTCTACTTTTTTAAATATTTTCAAATAAATAAATAAATAAAAAAAATAAAAAAAAATATATTTTTTAAATTGTCTCCTTTATTTTAAACAAAAACATTTATTTTATTAAAGAAAGCCATATTGCATGTGAAAGCCCCATTTCTCCTGATTACAATGATACCACATATGTATCGGTAGCCCCCCGTTCCTGTCCAGGTGATCCCATAAACTGAAAAGAGCACTTTATAACATTTACAAATAAAATACAACTACTATCCACATAATAAAGGGTTAAATAAAAAAAAATTGGTGTGGGGTCCCCCTTCACAGGGGGGGGGGCACCATTTCTTGGGGGAATTTTAAGGTTTTTTTGGGAGGCAGGTAATGGGGGGTCTCTGGGTTAATGGCAAGTCACCCACTAGCCACAGGTGACTTGCCAGACCCCCGAGCCCTGTGAACTGGTATAGGGGTCACATGGACGGAGGATCGCCTACCTCCCTCCTTCCCCGCCCAGCCGTCACCGGCATCTGAGAGTTGAACTGCCGGGTGCCCCGATGACACCCGGCGGTGACGTCATCTGGCCCCGCCCCGATGACGTCACCAAGATGGCGGCCGCCATCGGAAGACAGAAAGGGAGGAGGGCTGTTATGCCCCCTCCAGAAGACGGAAGAGCGGGGAGGGGGGATCGGAGCCCCCCCCCCCCCCCCCGTGAAGAGGAGAGCCTGCGGGAGCCGGCGGGGACAAAGGTAGGTAACTGTCATTTTTTTTTTTTTTTTTTATGACAGGAAACCGGGCGGCTGCTGAAACGGGGGGGGGGGGAACCCTGTTCCGGGCCCTCCCCTGCAGCCGGAGGAGCCCCGATGGGCGATCGGAGCCCCTCTGGCTGAAGAGGAGACCCGACCGGATCGAACGAGGGGTCAGGTAAGTGTCTTTTATTTTTACTTTTTTTTTTTATTTCTGGGGAAAGTCAGGCACGTAAAATTTACGTGGCTGGCGTTTAACTGTTGGAGAGGCAGCCACGTAAAATTTACGTGGCTGGCGTTTAAAGGGTTAAATACACCAGCCCACATGGGCATCCCAAACCAGCACATGTCACCCTATCTGTTATACTAAATAAGCATTGTTCAGCCTCATTTTAATTAAGCTATTGCATTTTGAATTGGCTTTTGTCCTGCTGCCAAAACACTAGGCCGCAGGGTATCCCAAACCTGTACGTAGCACCCTATCTGTTATACTAAATAAGCGTTGTTCAGCCTCATTTTAATTAAGCTATTGCATTTTTTTTTTAATCATACTTATTTTTATTGTTTTCATAACAACAAAGTAAACAGTTACAGACATTAATGCTCGTAATAGGCGAGCCAAAAAAAGTGCATTACATCCAGTTTAAAAGGAACAGAAAGACAAAGTAAGACTTTCAACATTGTACAGCAAAAGAAAATATATGACTATTAGCCGAATAATCCGTGCAAGGAGAAGGGAGCACCGGGGGCTTGCGAGATACCCGCCACTCGCGGCTCCCAACTGACTTCTGTGGCCCACACCATCTCCTCAAACAAACCGCATACTGAGTGGGCCCATGCATGGTTACCAAGTCCACAGGACCGCTCTATACACTTCCATTGGTGGAATCCTGGGCCTCGGGCGGAGTGGCCAGCATAATAAGCCACCTTTTAAGAGCACCCCTGCGTCTCCCCTCCTGCACTATGCATCCTAAAACATGAATACACACCCACATAACAACAGACACATTAGGGGAGGAACAGAAGGGATAAGAAGAAAAGAAAGCCGCAGGGAAGGACCAAGTGAAAAGAGCAAAGGTAGAAAGAAAAATCAACCACAATGGAGCAGAATAGAATAGAGCTGAGAAATTGCAAGAGTAATAGTACTTAACAGAGCAGCGCTAGTAAGAAGAGCAGCGGTGGGAGTAGAGGCAAAGTCCAAATCCAGAGACGTCCCCATTAACCTTGTGGGTGGGAGTAGTAGTATCTGCAATAGTGTCCCGGGGAGGAGACATCGTCTGCTAAAGAATATGGAGGTCTGCCCTCAGACTGATCAGCCGATTCCCCTGACGATATCCCACCCCCCGCTGTCAGACTTGTATAACGCAGCTGCAGCTCTGGAAACATCTCACGAGTCCCACACCTGTTTATAGGGGGCCGTGTCTTTAAATAGAGCCCATGTAGTCCAGATTTTACGGTATGCTTCCAATCTATCCTGTTCAGCATAACAAATTTCTTCCATCACCTCTACGTGGTTAATCTGCTTGAACCAGTCTTTGACTGTGGGTGACCCCCTCGATCTCCAAAGCCTTGGAATTAGGACCCTAGCCGCATTCAGCAGGTGGCGGCCCAGAGGGGCTCCGGCTGCAACCCCTTTTCCATCCTCCGACCATCCCAGTAGAACAGACTCCACCCTCCAATCCATGGGCTCTCCTAGTATAATCTCACAGATGCCTTTCACTTTATCCCAGAACCCCCTCACCCCCGGGCAGGACCACCAGATATGTAATAATGGAGCACCAGTTTGACCACATCTCCAGCACACATCAGGAACTGCAGGGAAAAAGGAGTGTAAGACCTCGGGAGTCCGATACCATCGTGTGATTAGTTTATAGTTCATCTCTTGCATTGAGCTACTAATTAACCCTTTGTGAGCATTCTTATAGATATCATTCCATTCATCTGCCGACAGGGATAAGCTATTGCATTTTGAATAGGGTTTTGTCCTGCTGCCAAAACACTAGGCTGCAGGGTATCCCAAACCTGCACGTAGCACCCTATCTGTTATACTAAATAAGCGTTGTTCATCCTCAGCTTAATCAAGCTATTGCATTTTGAATTGGTTTTTGTCCTGCTGCCAAAACACTAGGCCGCAGGGTATCCCAAACCTGCACGTAGCACCCTATCTGTTATACTAAATAAGCGTTGTTCAGCTTCATTTTATTTAAGCTATTGCATTTTGAATTGGGTTTTGTCTGCTTTAAATACACCAGCCGACATGGGCATCCCAAACCTGCATGTAGCACCCTATCTGTTATACTAAATAAGCGTTGTTCAGCCACATTTTTATTAAGCTATTGCATTTTGAATTGGTTTTTGTCTGCTTTAAATACACCAGCCCACATGGGCATCCCAAACCAGCACATGTCACCCTATCTGTTATACTAAATAAGCGTTGTTCAGCCTCATATTAATTAAGCTATTGCATTTTGAATTGGTTTTTGTCCTGCTGCCAAAACACTAGGCCACAGGGTATCCCAAACCTGCACATGTCACCCCATCTGTTATACTAAATAAGCGTTGTTCAGCCACATTTTTATTAAGCTATTGCATTTTGAATTGGTTTTTGTCTGCTTTAAATACACCAGCCCACATGGGCATCCCAAACCAGCACATGTCACCCTATCTGTTATACTAAATAAGCGTTGTTCAGCCACATTTTTATTAAGCTATTGCATTTTGAATTGGTTTTTGTCTGCTTTAAATACACCAGCCCACATGGGCATCCCAAACCAGCACATGTCACCCTATCTGTTATTCTAAATACCCTTGTTCATCCTCAGCTTAATCAAGCTATTGCATTTTGAATTGGTTTTTGTCCTGCTGCCAAAACACTAGGCCGCAGGGTATCCCAAACCTGCACGTAGCACCCTATCTGTTATACTAAATAAACATTGTTCAGCCTCATTTTAATTAAGCTATTGCATTTTGAATTGGGTTTTGTCTGCTTTAAATACACCAGCCGACATGGGCATCCCAAACCTGCATGTAGCACCCTATCTGTTATACTAAATAAGCGTTGTTCAGCCTCATTTTAATTAAGTTATTGCATTTTGAATTGGTTTTTGTCCTGCTTTTAGAAAAAACACCAGGCCGCAGGGTATCCCAAACCTGCACGTAGCACCCTCTCTGTTATACTACATACCCTTGTTCATCCTCAGCTTAATCAAGCTATTGCATTTTGAATTGGTTTTTGTCCTGCTTTTAAAAAAAACACCAGGCCGCAGGGTATCTCAAACCTGCACGTAGCACCCTATCTGTTATACTAAATACGCTTGTTCATCCTTAGCTTAATCAAGCTATTGCATTTTGAATAGTTTTTTGTCCTGCTGTCAAAACACTAGGCCGCAGGGTATCCCATATTGCCAATTTTCATAGTATCTGGTGCAGAGAAGCAGTTCCTCACTTTATTTAGCTTCTGCTTTTTAAAGTAAACACATTTTTTAAAGTACCTATTGCGCATTTAAAATACATAAAAATGTCAGGCAGACAAGTGCCAGGATGTTCAAAGAGGAGTGGCAGAGGCCAACATTCAGCAGGCAGAGGTCGCAGCAGGAGTCACGGTGAGAGACCTGATCTGCCAGTATCTGCTAGCGGTCGTGTCTCCACCAGTAACGCATCTGCCGTGGTAGATTGGTTAACGTGGTCATCCACATCATCACAAGTTACATCTGAGACCCCCAGTCTAGCGTCGGTAGGTTCCTCTGACACAACCCTGAGTTGACATGCCCCGAGAGCAGTCCCTGTCCTCCCATTGCCTCTGTCCTACGCCGTTCCCTCCCCCAGCGACGTATCCTATACTTTGGGTTCAGCTCCACTCTTTAGTGAGAAGGACGATCAGATAGAGGACAGTCAGCAGCTACTGCCCAGCCAAGAAATGGAGGTGGCTTCTTTAGCTCGGCAGACAAATAGTGATGTGGAGAGTGTCGTGGGTGTTGCGAATGTTCCAGCACCTGCGCCAGACACTGTTGAGGAAACCGAGAACATCAGTGACGTGCAGCCACAACTCGGTGATGATGATGATGAAGAAGCCAATCGCACTTGGGAGCCGGGTGCAGAAGGGGCTTCATCGTCATCATCAGGGGAAGAGGGGCGCAGGTTGCCCCAGAGTCAGCAGCTGAGGCAGCAAGGTGTTAGCAGCATGGTTGGCAGTCAGCATGGGGGCACAATTGTAAAGCCTGGAGCCAAACGGGGCCGGGGCCGAGGTAGAGCACCTGCTGCATGGCAGGCTACCTTATCGGGAGGTAGTGGAGCAGGGGTTCCTGGAGTTGGCGACAGTAGCAGTGAATCAGTGCGGCCTGTTGGTGGGAAAAGTAGCTACTCGGGAGTGTGGCAGTATTTCCTGAAGCATCCGCAGGAGGGTAACATGGCCACATGCAAGATATGTAGGTAGAAGGTGAAGCGTGGTCAGGGCCCAAATGTTGGCACCACGGCCCTGCGTCAACATATGATGCGTCACCATAAAGTGGCCTGGGAGAACCGAGGCTCCGAAGAGGTGGTCCAGCCTGCTTCCTCACCAAGCGGCACGCTGTGCGTCATACCCATCCTCTGGCGCTCCTGATGCTCCTGCTCCTCCTCCAAGTCATGCATCCCGCCAGCAATCCATCAGCGAAGCCATGTCCAAGAGACAGCAGTATGCGCCCACTCATCCTATGGCGCAGAAGCTGAATGTGCTCCTGTCCAAGGTGCTGGTGCTGCAGTTGCTCCCCTTTCAGGTGGTGGACTCTGCACCTTTCAGAGAACTGATGGCTTGTGCCGAGCCGAGGTGGAGAGTCCCAAGCCGTCATTTCTTTGCCAAGAAGGCAGTTTCAGCGCTGCACACCTTTGTTGAACTGAAGGTGGGCCAGTCCTTGAGCCTGTCAGTGTGTAGCAAAGTGCATGGCAGCGCCGACGTCTGGAGCTGTAACTATGGTCAGGGACAGTACATGTCATTTACGGCCCACTGGGTGAATGTGGTCCCTTTGCAGCAGCAGCAGCAACTTGGACAGGTCACGCCGCTTCGGCCTCCGTGCTCCCTGGCCGTTGTGCCTGTGACACCGTGCGACTCGCCCTCCTCATCCTCCGCCATCTCCTCACCCTCCGCTGTAGGCTCAAGTCTCAGTGCCCCTCCAGTCTACCATGTGTGCAGGACACGGAGGTGTCACGCTGTGCTTCACATGGTTTGTCTTGGCGAACGGAGTCACACAGGGGAGGAACTGCTTAAATTTATTCATCATGAAATCCAAACATGGCTTACTTCAAGAAAACTTAAAATGGGAATCATGTTTACCGACAATGGGAATAACATTTTGTCTGTGCTGCGCCAAGGAAGGCTGACCCATGCCCCCTGCATGGCTCACATCTTCAATCTGGTTGTCAAGCGGTTTCTGAGGTGTTCCCCCATCTGCAAGACATCCTAACAACTTCAAGGAAACTTTGCATGCACTTCAGCCACTCATACACCGCCAAGCACACCCTTCTTGAGCTACAGCGTCAGAACGGTAGCCCCCAACATAGTCTGATTTGCGATGTTTCCACCCGTTGGAATTCCACCCTTCACATGTTGGACCGATTATATGAACAGAGAAAAGCCATCACGGATTTCCTGATGATCCAAGCGGATAGGGGGACTCCCCTGTGTAATCTCAATGTCAACCAGTGGCAGCTCGTACGTGACACCTGCCGCTTGCTCAGGCCCTTTGAGGGCACTTTATTTGTCAGTCGGCAGGATTACGGGATGAACGACGTGATTCCACTGCTTCATGTACTACAGCACATGTTGGAAACCATGGCTGGTCAGGGCACTGGAGACATGGTGTCTACATCTTACGGCCACATGAACCCCGTTGGAGCTGAACGGGAGGAGGAGGAGGAAGAGGAGGAGGAGTGGCCCAGTGAAACACAGTTTAGGCTTGGCGAAATGGCTGGTTTATCTAGTCAGCGCACAGGAGAGGAGGAGCAGGAGCAGCCAGAGGAGCTAGAGGGTTGTGAGGAAGGCGAGACAGAGGACCCGGTGTCACACTCAAGGTAACTCCAGCCCTCCAGATAAGCCCTCAACTCCCAATCTCCGCAGCCAGCTTCACCTGTAGGAGCCCCCACTTGCCGGGACACAGAATACGCCTGCCCGGGATCGGTTGCCCCCAGGACTTCAATGGCTCAAAGGATGAGAGATTATTATGAGGAGATCTGGAGAACCAAATGGCTAGAGCGTCAGTAGCGGAAGTCCAGAGACAGGCCAGAGGTCGACAACGGGAAGACAGAGATCGTGGCGGTACAGAAGGATTAGGCAATTCGTGGTCAAGTTTCTAAGCAGAGGTCGGCAACGGGAGTTCGGATCAAGAATGGTTGGTTCAGGCGGTGGTCGGCAACGGGGGTTCAGATCAAGAATGGTCGGTTCAGGAGGTGATCGGCAACGGGGGTTCAGATCAAGAATGGCCGATTCAGGCGGTGGTCGGCAACGGGGATTCAGATCACAAATACAATAGGTCAATACTAGATACAAGGCGCTATCACAGGCATCGGGTAACTGACAGGGAGAACCTTTATAGGCACAGACTACAAGGGTAGGTATGTGTGTGATTGGTGCATTTAGGAACCAGCAGCTCATTGGCTGCACAATAATGGGAGGGCAAAAGCCCAACCTCCCCTGGGCTCATGGCCCAAATCCCCAGCCCACGGGCTCATTGGCCCATATCAAAACCCCTGGGCACATTGGCCCTATCACCGCCTCCGGCGGGAGTGCTGAGTACAGCGCCGCCGGAGGACAAAACAATCACGTGCTCGCGTGCGGGCGCGAGCACGAGCAGCAGTGACGCGAGGGAGGAGAGCGCGGCCGCCGCACAGTGACAGCTGGAACGGGGTCCAGGTAAGCGGTTACTGACACTACCCCCCCTTCACGAGGGGCCTCCGGACCCTTACCCGGTTTCACTGGATTGTCACGATGGAATTTCTTAACAAGAGCTCTAGCGTGCACATCTTTGGCTGCAACCCAACATCTCTCCTCTGGACCATAGCCAACCCAGTCAATCAAATACTGTAACGAATTACGGATTTTGCGCAAGTCCAGAATCTTGTTCACTACATATTCCGGTTCGTTATCAATTAAGATTGGTGATGGGGATGAAAGCTGTATATTCTTAGCTGGTTTTAGCAGTGACACATGAAAGGAGTTTGGGATTCTCATAGTTTGAGGAAGTTGTACCTTAAAGGTTACATTGTTCAACTTCCGAATAATAGGGAAAGGCCCAATAAACTTGGGACCCAACTTACTAGAAGGTTGCCGGAGAGCAATGTACTTAGTGGAAACCCAAACTAGGTCCCCAACCTGAAAGGGGGGTTCCTGAGACCTGCGTCGATAGGCGAATCTTTTATATCTTAAAACAGTAGTTTTCAACGTCTCCTGGACACGGGCCCAGATGTTTTTCCGTTCTTGGAGCCACTCCTCCAATGCCGGTAAATCGGAAGGTGATCCTGAGAGGGAAGAACCTCTGGGGTTTTTCCCCAAGTTGCAAAAGAATGGGGACACCTTAGTACTTTCACTCGGCGCATTATTGTACGCGAATTCAGCATAATCAATGAACTCTGACCATTGTTCTTGAGCGTCAGAAATGTAACACCTTAAGTACTGTTCCAGACTTTGATTGGTTCTTTCAGTCTGTCCATTGGTCTGGGGATGATACGCCGATGACAAAGATATCTGAATCCCCAACCGCGAACAGAAGCTCTTCCAAAACCGCAAAGTAAATTGTACACCCCGATCGGAAATTATATTAGACGGTATGCCATGGATACGAAAAATATGTGAGATAAATAATCGCGAAAGCTCAGGAGCCGACGGTAGTTTAGGTAATGGAATGAAATGTGCCATCTTACTAAAGCGGTCGACAACCACCCAAATCACAGTGTTCCCACGTGAAGGAGGCAAATCAACTATGAAATCCATAGAAATATGAGTCCATGGTTCTTTAGGAATCTCAAGTGGAACCAAACACCCACTATGGGCCTTGTGCACCCCTTTACTTCGTGCGCAAACAGAACATGCGTCGATAAAGGCAGAAATATCACGTCGCATAGTAGGCCACCATACATGGCGTCGGGCTAAAATGAAAGTCTTACGATTTCCCAGATGACCAGCAGTCTTAGCATCATGAAATTCGCGGATTACATCAGGGCGTAGGTGCGGCGGTACAAACTGACATTCCAAAGGTACATCTACAGGGGAATCATTTTGAAATGGCGCCAGGGTATTAGAGAGATCAGGAAGCAATGCCCCTACCATGCAGCCCAGAGGCAAAATTGGTTCACCCATATCACCCCGATCTTTGCATTCCCCGAACATGCGGGACAGGGCATCTGCCTTAGAATTCTTAACTCCTGGTTTAAATGTAATTATGAAATTAAAGCGCGAGAAAAACAGTGCCCAACGTGCCTGACGAGAGTTCAGTCTCTTAGCTGAACCGATGTACTCGAGATTTTTGTGATCTGTATAGATCGTTATTGGATGTAATGAACCCTCCAACCAGTGACGCCATTCATCAAAGGCCAGTTTTACCGCCAATAATTCTCTGTTCCCTACATCATAGTTTTGCTCCGCGGTACTAATTTTCGTGAAAAATAAGCGCAAGGATGTAAACGCTCAGGATGACCGGAATATTGCGACAAAATTGCCCCCACACCCAACTCAGAAGCATCAACTTCAATGATAAAAGGTTTATTAACATCCGGATGAACTAACACAGGCGCCGAAGTAAAGGCCCGTTTTAAAATCAGAAAGGCCTCGCAGGCAGAGGGAGGCCAGTTAGCAGTAAAGGCGCCCTTACCAGTAAGGTTGGTGAGAGGTGCTACAACATGGGAAAAGCCCTTGATAAAACGCTGATAAAAATTCGCAAACCCAAGGAAGCGCTGCAATTCTTTCAGAGTTTTGGGTTGGACCCAATCCTGCACCGCTGAAACCTTCACCGTATCCATCTCTAAACCATGGTTGGAAATTACATACCCCAGGAAGGGAACAGTAGTGACCTCAAACATGCATTTAGAAAGTTTAGCATATAAATTGTTCTCCCTTAGTTTTTGCAGTACCAACTTGACATGACATCTGTGCTCCAACAAAGAATTCGAAAAAATGAGAATATCATTCAAGTAGATGACCACGAATCTACCTAGATACTCTCGGAATACGTCATTTACAAAGTCTTGGAAGACGGCTGGTGCATTACAAAGGCCAAAGGGCATGACCAGATACTCGTAATGACCATCTTTCACATTAAATGCCGTTTTCCACTCATCCCCCTGTCGGATACGAATCAAATTGTAAGCCCCTCTTAAATCCAACTTGGAAAAGATTCGGGCGCCTACAATTTGATTAAACAAATCCCCTATCAACGGTAGAGGATATCCTGGTAGTCGATACAAGGTCTCAGGCCACCATCCTTTTTCTCAACGAAACAGAATCCAGCCCCTGCAGGTGAAGTAGAGGGGCGGATAAACCCCTTACTCAAATTCTCGGCAATGTACTCCCTCATTGCTTGCTCCTCAGGCCTGGTGAGATTGTAAATCTTCCCTCTAGGAGGAATCGTTCCGGGGAGCAAGTCAATGGGGCAGTCGTAGGGCCGATGTGGAGGAAGAGTATCGGCTGATCGTTCCGAGAAAACATCGGCCCAGTCCGCATACGGCTGAGGTAACCCCTGGGGCAACATCTGAACACTTCTGAGGACCATAGAGAAACAGTGGCCCTTGCAGTGGTTACTCCACGTAATCAATTCCCCATCCTGCCAATCTAAAATGGGGTTGTGGAGTTGCAACCAGGGGTATCCCAAGACCACTGGAGTTTCTGGACAGTCGAAAACAAAAAATTCTATGAACTCAGAGTGGGAGGAGCCAACAATTAATTTAAGAGGTGGGGTCTTAGTGTTGATTGGTCCCCCCTGAATGGCCTTCCCATTAATGGCCAACACCAGCAGTGATCTCTCGAGGGGTACCAAAGGGATTCCTAAAAGGGAGATCATGCCCCTATCGAGAAAGTTACCCGCAGCTCCACTATCGATAAAGGCCCCAGCCCACAGGCTCATTGGCCCATATCAAAACCCCTGGGCACATTGGCCCTATCACCGCCTCCGGCGGGCGTGCTGTGACGTAAGGGAGGAGAGCGGCCGTGCTCGTGACAGCTGCGCCTGGCCGCCTGGAGACGGCGCTGGAACGGGGTCCAGGTAAGCTGTTACTGATACCCGGACACACCGTGGCAGTATGCAGTGGAGATGGAGACAGGTAGTCCCTCCGAGTCACTTGTGCAAATGGCAGGAAGCATGCTCACGTGCTTGCGTAGTGACCCCAGAATTGTTTCCATTTGTCGGCGGGATGACTTCTGGCTCTCCACCTTATTGGACTCTCGCTTCCGGCACAAAATGGGGGCATTTTTTAAACCCGCCGAGAGGGAGGACAAACTGAACTACTACAAAGACATTCTACGTTGTCAGTTGGCCGATGCCAAAGTCCATACTCTCGCAGGTCTGACTCGGGGGGACCTCTGCGCTCACCTTCCACTGCCATGGCTGCTGGGGGGGTTGGCAGGAGCAGCATCAGCAGCAGCCTCAGTCTTCAGTCGCTAATGAGTAGCTTTCTACACCCGCATAGTGAGGCTACTCATGAGCAGCAGGAAGACCTGGAGCAGGACCTGAACCAGCAGGTCATGTCATACCTTGACATGACCATGCCAACACACCTTGAGGATCCGCTGGACTTCTGGGCAGCCAAACTTGGCTTGTGGCCGCAACTAGCAGGGTTTGCCCTGGAAAAGCTGTCCTGCCCGGCCAGTAGCGTGCCATCTGAGCGGGTGTTTAGTGCGGCGGGGGCCATAGTTACGGCGAGGAGAATTCGTCTGTCAACTAAAAATGTGGAGAGACTCACCTTTCTCAAAATGAATCAGGGATGGATCAGCCAGGAATTCCACCCACCAATGGCTGATGCATGTGACTAGATTAAGCATGGTGCCACGTTTTACACTTTCCAAATGGTGCAAAACATATTTATGTCTTTAGGCCAATTTTTGGGCTCCTGCTGATGCCAACTTCAGGGTGTGCCTTTCAGCCAATTTTTGGCCTCCTGCTGTCAACTCCAGGGTTGTCTTTCAAGCAATGTTTGGGCTCCTGCTTTTGCTGCTGCCAACTCCACAGTGTGCCTTCCAGCTAATGTTTGCGCTCCTGCTGCTGCCAACTTCAGGGTGTGATTCATCCAATTTTTGGGCTCCTGCAGCCAACTCCAGTGTCTCTTTCACGCAATGTTTGGGCTCCTGCTGCTGCTGCTGCTGCTTGCAACTCAAGGGTGTGATTCATCCAATTTTTGGCCTCCTGCAGCCAACTCCAGTGTCTCTTTCAAGCTATGTTTGGGCTCCTGCTGCTGCTTGCAACTCCAGGGGGTGATTCATCCAATTTTTGGCCTCCTGTAGCCAACTCCAGTGTCTTTTTCAAGCAATGTTTGGGCTCCTGCTGCTGCTTGCAACTCCAGGGTGTGATTCATCCAATTTTTGGCCTCCTGCAGCCAACTCCAGTTTCTCTTTCAAGCTATGTTTGGGATCCTGCTGCTGCTTGCAACTCTAGGGTGTGATTCATCCAATTTTTGGCCTCCTGCTGCCAACTCCAGTGTCTCTTTCAAGCTATGTTTGGGCTCCTGCTGCTTGCAACTCCAGGGTGTGATTCATCCAATTTTTGGCCTCCTGCAGCCAACTCCAGTGTCTTTTTCAAGCTATGTTTGGGCTCCTGCTGCTGCAGCTGCTTGCAACTCCAGGGTGTGATTCATCCAATTTTTGGCCTCCTGCAGCCAACTCCAGTGTCTCTTTCACGCAATGTTTGGGCTCCTGCTGCTTGCAACTCCAGGGTGTGATTCATCCAATTTTTGGCCTCCTGCAGCCAACTCCAGTGTCTCTTTCACGCAATGTTCGGGCTCCTGCTGCTGCAGCTGCTTGCAACTCCAGGGTGTGATTCATCCAATTTTTGGCCTCCTGCAGCAAACTCCAGTGTCTCTTTCAAGCTATGTTTGGGCTCCTGCTGCTGCTGCTGCTTGCAACTCCAGGGTGTGATTCATCCAATTTTTGTGCTCCTGAAGCCAACTCCAGTGTCTCTTTAAAGCAATGTTTGGGCTCCTGCTGCTTGCAACTCCAGGGTGTGATTCATCCAATTTTTGGCCTCCTGCAGCCAACTCCAGTGTCTTTTTCAAGCAATGTTTGGGCTCCTGCTGCTGCTTGCAACTCCAGGGTGTGATTCATCCAATTTTTGGCCTCCTGCAGCCAACTCCAGTTCCTCTTTCAAGCTATGTTTGGGATCCTGCTGCTGCTGCTTGCAACTCCAGGGTGTGATTCATCCAATTTTTGGCCTCCTGCTGCCAACTCCAGTGTCTCTTTCAAGCTATGTTTGGGCTCCTGCTGCTTGCAACTCCAGGGTGTGATTCATCCAATTTTTGGCCTCCTGCAGCCTGCAGCCAACTCCAGTGTCTCTTTCACACAATGTTTGTGCTCCTGCTACTACTTGCAACTCCAGGGTGTGATTCATCCAATTTTTGGCCTCCTGCTGCCAACTCCAGTGTCTCTTTCAAGCTATGTTTGGGCTCCTGCTGCTGCTGCCTGCAACTCCAGGGTGTGGTTCATCCAATTTTTGGCCTCCTGCAGCCAACTCCAGTGTCTTTTTCAAGCTATGTTTGGGCTCCTGCTGCAGCTGCTTGCAACTCCAGGGTGTGATTCATCCAATTTTTGGCCTCCTGCAGCCAACTCCAGTGTCTCTTTCACACAATGTTTGTGCTCCTGCTACTGCTTGCAACTCCAGGGTGTGATTCATCCAATTTTTGGTCTCCTGCTGCCAACTCCAGTGTCTCTTTCAAGCTATGTTTGGGCTCCTGCTGCTGCTGCCTGCAACTCCAGGGTGTGATTCATCCAATTTTTGGCCTCCTGCAGCCAACTCCAGTGTCTTTTTCAAGCTATGTTTGGGCCCCTGCTGCAGCTGCTTGCAACTCCAGGGTGTGATTCATCCAATTTTTGGCCTCCTGCAGCCAACTCCAGTGTCTATTTCACACAATGTTTGTGCTCCTGCTACTGCTTGCAACTCCAGTGTGTGATTCATCCAATTTTTGGGCTCCTGCAGCCAACTCCAGTGTCTCTTTAAAGCTATGTTTGGGCTCCTGCTGCAGCTGCTTGCAACTCCAGGGTGTGATTCATCCAACTTTTGGCCTCCTGCAGCCAACTCCAGTGTCTCTTTCAAGCTATGTTTGGGCTCCTGCTGCTACTGCTTGCATCTCCAGGGTGTGATTCATCCAATTTTTGGGCTCCTGCAGCCAACTACAGTGTCTCTTTCAAGCTATGTTTGGGCTCCTGCTGCTGCTGCTTGCAACTCCAGGGTGTGATTCATCCAATTTTTGGCCTCCTGCAGCCAACTCCAGTGTCTCTTTCAAGCTATGTTTGAGCTCCAGCTGCTTGCAACTCAAGGGTGTGATTCATCAAATGTTTGGCCTCCTGCAGCCAACTCCAGTGTCTCTTTAAAGTAATGTTTGGGCTCCTGCTGCTGCTTGCAACTCCAGGGTGTGATTCATCCAATTTTTGGGCTCCTGCAGCCAACTCCAGTGTCTCTTTCACGCAATGTTTGGGCTCCTTCTGCTGCAGCTGCTTGCAACTCCAGGGTGTGATTCATCCAATTTTTGGCCTCCTGCAGCAAACTCCAGTGTCTCTTTCAAGCTATGTTTGGGCTCCTGCTGCTGCTTGCAACTCCAGGGTGTGATTCATCCAATTTTTGTGCTCCTGAAGCAAACTCCAGTGTCTCTTTAAAGCAATGTTTGGGCTCCTGCTGCTTGCAACTCCAGGGTGTGATTCATCCAATTTTTGGGCTCCTGCAGCCAACTCCAGTGTCTTTTTCAAGCAATGTTTGGGCTCCTGCTGCTGCTTGCAACTCCAAGGTGTGATTCATCCAACTTTTGGCCTCCTGCAGCCAACTCCAGTTTCTCTTTCAAGCTATGTTTGGGATCCTGCTGCTGCTTGCAACTCCAGGGTGTGATTCATCCAATTTTTGGCCTCCTGCAGCCAACTCCAGTTTCTCTTTCAAGCTATGTTTGGGATCCTGCTGCTGCTGCTTGCAACTCCAGGGTGTGATTCATCCAATTTTTGGCCTCCTGCTGCCAACTCCAGTGTCTCTTTCAAGCTATGTTTGGGCTCCTGCTGCTTGCAACTCCAGGGTGTGATTCATCCAATTTTTGGCCTCCTGCAGCCTGCAGCCAACTCGAGTGTCTCTTTCACACAATGTTTGTGCTCCTGCTACTACTTGCAACTCCAGGGTGTGATTCATCCAATTTTTGGCCTCCTGCTGCCAACTCCAGTGTCTCTTTCAAGCTATGTTTGGGCTCCTGCTGCTGCTGCCTGCAACTCCAGGGTGTGGTTCATCCAATTTTTGGCCTCCTGCAGCCAACTCCAGTGTCTTTTTCAAGCTATGTTTGGGCTCCTGCTGCAGCTGCTTGCAACTCCAGGGTGTGATTCATCCAATTTTTGGCCTCCTGCAGCCAACTCCAGTGTCTCTTTCACACAATGTTTGTGCTCCTGCTACTGCTTGCAACTCCAGGGTGTGATTCATCCAATTTTTGGTCTCCTGCTGCCAACTCCAGTGTCTCTTTCAAGCTATGTTCGGGCTCCTGCTGCTGCTGCCTGCAACTCCAGGGTGTGATTCATCCAATTTTTGGCCTCCTGCAGCCAACTCCAGTGTCTTTTTCAAGCTATGTTTGGGCTCCTGCTGCAGCTGCTTGCAACTCCAGGGTGTGATTCATCCAATTTTTGGCCTCCTGCAGCCAACTCCAGTGTCTATTTCACACAATGTTTGTGCTCCTGCTACTGCTTGCAACTCCAGTGTGTGATTCATCCAATTTTTGGGCTCCTGCAGCCAACTCCAGTGTCTCTTTAAAGCTATGTTTGGGCTCCTGCTGCAGCTGCTTGCAACTCCAGGGTGTGATTCATCCAATTTTTGGCCTCCTGCAGCCAACTCCAGTGTCTCTTTCAAGCTATGTTTGGGCTCCTGCTGCTACTGCTTGCATCTCCAGGGTGTGATTCATCCAATTTTTGGGCTCCTGCAGCCAACTACAGTGTCTCTTTCAAGCTATGTTTGGGCTCCTGCTGCTGCTGCTTGCAACTCCAGAGTGTGATTCATCCAATTTTTGGCCTCCTGCAGCCAACTCCAATGTCTCTTTCAAGCTATGTTTGAGCTCCAGCTGCTTGCAACTCAAGGGTGTGATTCATCAAATGTTTGGCCTCCTGCAGCCAACTCCAGTGTCTCTTTAAAGTAATGTTTGGGCTCCTGCTGCTGCTTGCAACTCCAGGGTGTGATTCATCCAATTTTTGGGCTCCTGCAGCCAACTCCAGTGTCTCTTTCACGCAATGTTTGGGCTCCTGCTGCTGCAGCTGCTTGCAACTCCAGGGTGGGATTCATCCAATTTTTGGCCTCCTGCAGCAAACTCCAGTGTCTCTTTCAAGCTATGTTTGGGCTCCTGCTGCTGCTGCTGCTTGAAACTCCAGGGTGTGATTCATCCAATTTTTGTGCTCCTGAAGCAAACTCTAGTGTCTCTTTAAAGCAATGTTTGGGCTCCTGCTGCTTGCAACTCCAGGGTGTGATTCATCCAATTTTTGGCCTCCTGCAGCCAACTCCAGTGTCTTTTTCAAGCAATGTTTGGGCTCCTGCTGCTGCTTGCAACTCCAGGGTGTGATTCATCCAATTTTTGGCCTCCTGCAGCCAACTCCAGTTTCTCTTTCAAGCTATGTTTGGGATCCTGCTGCTGCTGCTTGCAACTCCAGGGTGTGATTCATCCAATTTTTGGCCTCCTGCTGCCAACTCCAGTGTCTCTTTCAAGCTATGTTTGGGCTCCTGCTGCTTGCAACTCCAGGGTGTGATTCATCCAATTTTTGGCCTCCTGCAGCCTGCAGCCAACTCCAGTGTCTCTTTCACACAATGTTTGTGCTCCTGCTACTACTTGCAACTCCAGCGTGTGATTCATCCAATTTTTGGCCTCCTGCTGCCAACTCCAGTGTCTCTTTCAAGCTATGTTTGGGCTCCTGCTGCTGCTGCCTGCAACTCCAGGGTGTGGTTCATCCAATTTTTGGCCTCCTGCAGCCAACTCCAGTGTCTTTTTCAAGCTATGTTTGGGCTCCTGCTGCAGCTGCTTGCAACTCCAGGGTGTGATTCATCCAATTTTTGGCCTCCTGCAGCCAACTCCAGTGTCTATTTCACACAATGTTTGTGCTCCTGCTACTGCTTGCAACTCCAGGGTGTGTTTCATCCAATTTTTGGGCTCCTGCAGCCAACTCCAGTGTCTCTTTAAAGCTATGTTTGTGCTCCTGCTGCTGCTGCTTGCAACTCCAGGGT
The DNA here is from genome assembly GCA_027917425.1 of Gastrophryne carolinensis. Classification (NCBI taxonomy): domain Eukaryota; kingdom Metazoa; phylum Chordata; class Amphibia; order Anura; family Microhylidae; genus Gastrophryne; species Gastrophryne carolinensis. The sequence continues at coordinate 261,246,058 of CM051234.1, forward strand.
GGGATTCATCCAATTTTTGGCCTCCTGCAGCCAACTCCAGTGTCTCTTTCACACAATGTTTGTGCTCCTGCTACTGCTTGCAACTCCAGGGTGTGAGTCATCCAATTTTTGGGCTCCTGAAGCCAACTCCAGTGTCTCTTTCAAGCTATGTTTGGGCTCCTGCTGCTGCTGCTTGCAACTCCAGGGTGGGATTCATCCAATTTTTGGCCTACTGCAGCCAACTCCAGTGTCTCTTTAAAGCAATGTTTGGGCTCCTGCTGCTGCTGCTGCTTGCAACTCCAGGGTGTGATTCATCCAATTTTTGGCCTCCTGCAGCCAACTCCAGTGTCTCTTTCAAGCTATGTTTGGGCTCCTGCTGCTACTGCTTGCATCTCCAGGGTGTGATTCATCCAATTTTTGGGCTCCTGCAGCCAACTCCAGTGTTTCTTTCAAGCTATGTTTGGGCTCCTGCTGCTGCTGCTTGCATCTCCAGGGTGTGATTCATCCAATTTTTGGGCTTCTGCAGCCAACTCCAGTGTCTCTTTCACACAATGTTTGGGCTCCTGCTGCTGCAGATGCTTGCAACTCCAGGGTGCGATTCATCCAATTTTTGGCCTCCTGCAGCCAACTCCAGTGTCTCTTTCAAGCTATGTTTGGGCTCCCGCTGCTGCTGCTGCTTGCAACTCCAGGGTGTGATTCATCCAATTTTTGTGCTCCTGAAGCCAACTCCAGTGTCTCTTTAAAGCAATGTTTGGGCTCCTGCTGCTTGCAACTCCAGGGTGTGATTCAGCTAATTTTTGGGCTCCTGCTGCTGCCAGCTCCAGGGTGTGTTTTTCAGGCAATATAGGGGCCCCTCATAGTGATGCCACTTCAACTCTCTGCAATTGTGCCGTTCTGCGATTCTATTAGCGATGCCTCTGATCTGCATGTGATAATTATTTACAGTATTATTTCACTAACCCAGCACGCATCCTATGCGTGTTACAGCAAGGCAGAATGGTTTACAACCATATTGAGGCTCTAGGAGGCTCAGAAATAGCCATTTTTAATAGCGAATCATCGCGAATAAATTCGGGTCGAACCAATTTTTGTCGGAAAATTCGGCGAATCAGTCGAATCAAATTTTTCAAAAGTTCGCTCATCTCTCTCTGCGCCCATATAGTTCATCATAATGTAAGGTGAGCCCACTAGCCAATGCCAGAGTTTGGGCCTCCCCAAACCTGCCACTCAAGTGGCCTCGGCGCAATGTGCGCCCTTGCTTGAGGTTCTGTCTCCTCATTGTTTGCAGGCGAATTGGGGGACATTCTGGCCTGGCTGTGTTGGGGTGAAATGTATGATAGCTGGATAGGGACTGGGTGTTCGTGGCTGGGTGGCCACTGAACTAGCAGGCGTATATGTGGCATATGGAGAGTGCCTTGCCACCTGTGCCGGTGGCAAATGTGGCCGAGGAGGAGAGGGTGTGCTGGATGAAGTAGGGCTTCTTGGCCTGTGCCTCTGTGGCCCCTTCAGAGTTGCATGCCCCTGGGAGGTTGTGGGACGTACCTGGGGTGATGGCGACCTTGGGCTTTTTGGGCTTCTTGTCCGGTGTCTTGGCCTCTTGCCATGGAAGGTTTGGCCACGTGGGGGTGGTGATGGCAACCTTGGGCTGCTGGGGCTTCTTGCCCGGTGTCTTAGCCTCTTGCCATGGGAGGTTTGGCCACGTGGGGGTGGTGATGGTGACCTTGGGCTGCTGGGGCTTCTGGTCCAGTGTCTTGGCCTCTTTCCATGGGAGGTTTGGCCACGTGAGGGTGGTGATGGCAACCTTGGGCTGCTGGGGCTTCTAGTCCGGTGTCTTGGCCTCTTGCCATGGGGGGTTTGGCCACGTGGGGGTGGTGATGGTGACCTTGGGGGGCTGGGGCTTTGCACCCTCTTGGTTGTTTTGTTACCTGCCGTAGATGTTTTTTTGCTGGCCTGGGGCTTCCTCTTTGCCAAGCACTTCAATGAGTTAAGTTTGTAGTGCGCAGGCGTAAGATCATAAGGATTTTCGTCTGGACGATTATTTATTGAAAAAGAAAATCAGAATCGAAGGGGAAACATAAAGGATTCAAGGGTGGAGACGATGGAAAAAGGGCAAAAACGAAAGGCGACGTTGTAACATGAGAAAAGAAAACGGAAATCTAACACCTGCGGCTAGCGGGTGACTTGCCATTAACCCCCAGCACCCCCATTACCTGCCTCCCCAAAGCCCAGGGGGGGGCAGAAGAGCCCGTGGCCACGGGCTATGCAGGCTTGTAGCCTGCAGGGCCAGGGGCCACAAAAGCTGGCCCCTGTGCCCTGTTTCTACAAGGCCTGCATAGCTGGTCCCGGGCTGGTTACTTCGGGTAAGGGGTAAGGTAGTTGTATTTTATTTGTAAATGTTAAAAAGTACTTGTTTTAGTTGTATAATATATACAAATCGCAAGGTGCGCACTTTGTCTGCAGAGCTGAAATTTTCAAGTAAAATTACCTTTACTCACATGCTTTACTTTGGGGTGTTTGGCAACTCTTTCCTTGACAGTAGCTATGCATGCTGGGTATCGTTCTGTTCGGGGGATGTTGTTTTTTCAGATTAATCTTGTTTTTCTTGTTTGTATATAGTTTTTTGAGGAAAATGTGGCTTTGATTCTGCTTTTTTATACTTTTTAGGGAAGCTCTTTGCAACCAAAGAATACATTGAGGGATTACTTCTAGAAAACTATGGCCACATCAACAAGCCTGGTACGCCTAGAAAGCCTGAGGTGTGTACTTCCAGAGAATATATAGTTTGTTGGGGGTATTTCAAATGTAAAGGGTTGTTTTTCTGGAAAAACTGCAAGGTGCATAGTTGTATTTTATCTGAAAATCCCCTAAAGCGCTATTTCAGTTTGGGGGAGTCTCCTGGGCAGGAAAGGGTGTCTACCTATACATATGTGGTACCGCTGTAACCGGGAGAAATTGGGATTTCACACACAATAAGATTTTATTGACAAACTTACATTTTTTATTACAAAAAAACACTACAAATTGTAAAAAATAGATTTTTTTTTTGCCCATATTTCACCCAAAAATATTGAGAATACACCTAAAACTGACAAACAAGACATTTCATGTTAAAGCCCAGACTATGCTGAAAAAAACAATATATCACTTTCCTGGGAAATCCCTGGAAATCCCTTCAAAAATCACATTTGAACATGAGCGCAAAATAGTGCAAAATAGTCTGGCAAAAAAGGGTGACAAAAACTCCAGGTAGGCTGGCAGTTAAAGAGCGGGTTGCCAAAGTAAATTTTAACATTTTAACATTTTCCTGCCCTGCAAACAAACGCTTTTTTATAGGTTTTTTTGTTATTTTTTTTGTAGAATTGTATGTGCAGATCTGCCATTGCAGTGTCATTGTCCCAGTGTTAAAACAATGTCATTCCATATGTTTTTGCTCTGGTGCTGGTGTATATGTGTTGAGAAACAGACTTTTATCACACTGGTTGTGTGTAGTTGTTTCTTAAATACGGGCTTCAGTGCCGAGTGCCAGACGCACTTAACTGGTGCTATCTATTGCTCGCTGCAGCGTTGTCCTGTTAGATGTAGCGTAGTTTTGGGCCACCACCTAGCGCTCGGCTCTGCAGTGAATCAGGGAGAGCGCTTCTACAGCGCCCAACAGACATCACATTTATCAATGCTGGACAGGGTAGAAAAAAAGCGCCACTTGTCCGCCCGCTAAGCTAGGTCACAGCGCCACATCCCATTGCATGGTCTACTATCGGTTGCTCTAAGCGCCACTACACAGACACTTACATGGCAATACGTGGCGCTAGTCTTAAGTCAGCCTCCAAATCCAAGTAAGAAGGTATTTAACCCTTTCTTTTGTGTTCCCAGTGTATCTATGCTTTATAAATGATTTGTAGGTGGATTTGTTTGGTCATTTTTCAACAGCCCTGCTTAAACAGTGCTAATATTTTTGTTTTAATGGGAGACTAGAAAACAAACAAAACACACATTCATGCTTTTGTCAATGTTAAAAAAAAACAAAAAACATTTTAATACCATGAATAGAAGAATGTCCTGGAATTTAGACTCTGCATACCAAATCACGATTTGTTATGGAAAACATTGAGGACATTGAGCTGGGCATTCTAGATGAGCTGATGATGGAACAAGTATTAGCTGGACAGGTATCAACAATCCAGGGCAATTAATTACAGTTATAAAATGACAGTTACATATTCTGGCACAGGGGCTAGATGCCCAGCCATGCGACACAGGCAGCTACAATCCAACTTCACTAATGAACATTGCATATATCCATCCTTTAGACTGTAAGCTGGCAAGGGCAGGGCTCTCTCTCCCATTGTCTCCTGTGCTCACCACACCTGGTTTAAACCTTGTAGCATCTAGTTTGTTCTGTTCCCTGTACTATATGTTTTACTTCGTCTGTAATCATACCTTGGAAAGTGCTACGGAAGCGCAAAGTAGATGTCTTCAACGCCTGCCCCCCCCCCCCCCCCCCCCCCGCGCCTCCCTCTCCCGGCGCTGAGGCAGAAAAAGATGGTTACTGAAAAAAATAGCTTACCTTTGGCTGGAATCCAGAACCATTCCCATCTCAGGGTGCAGCCATTTTTTAGAGGCCCGTCCACCCATTTATTTGAATAGGAAGGTGAGTTCAGGCACAGAGCAGGGGATGCATCTTTGTGCACTTTCCTTGCAGCTGCCGCCCCTGCCTATGTGACAGTGCTGAATTACAGGAGGTAAAGCTCCTGCCCTTCCTCAATGCCAGAGGATGGAGGCAGGGTGGATGGGTGGTTATGAAGACACTGGACACCCACTTTAAAGGAATAGTTCAGCCAAGTAACATAACAAAATGGTTGTTCACCTTTTATCCCCCAGCAGCTGATCAGTGGAAGCCTGACACTCACACACTTAGCGAAAGGTCAAATTGAGTCCCTTGAGCCAGCCAGGCCATTTGGCGTCTCACCTGGCAGTCTTTGTTATAAACGGCTGCCCCCCTGCCATAAGTCAGAATGACACATACAGTCCCCATATTTTTTTGTTGTAACCAATGCCACTGAGAAGCAAAACACAAGCCAATTTCTACTATGAGTGGTTGACTTGTGCTTCTGTTTCAAAACCACTCTACCTAGAGCTGTACATCTGTGCTCTGTTTGTGATGTGAGATGTGGACCCCACCAACCCATGATTCCACCTTTGCAACCGGGCTGCCACTGGGTGAGTGGTAAATAAGTGTTTCAGTTGGCAGCTAGGTGGATAGGCAGGTAGATAGGCAGGTAAGTAAGTAGGCAGACACCGGAATCCAGGCCAGGATCAAGCAGTGGTACTTCAAAGTCCGGGGTCTGTTGCTCGGTGAGGGGGGGGGGGGGGGGGGGAACCTGGTCTGCAGCTAAAAATCTTTGCTATATTCCTTGCAAGTCTGCGAGCCTTGTCTTTCTAGCTCCAATGCTCCAGGAGAGCCGGGGCTCCAAAGTGAGTCCCCCCCCCACCCTCACAACCATCAGAAAATGAAAGTAAAAGAGTTCACTTCCACTGTACTGGGAACAAGGTACACGAGCTATTGTCCTGCCCTTCAGTGGCCCTGCACACACTCACACAAACTCCATCTACAAGCTTGCATAGAAAGGCCAATTTTGCCCATCATTGCTGGCCCACCACCCATTGGTCCTGAGACTCCAGACCATAGCCCCAAAGTTGGTGTAGGTCCCTTTGCAGAGTCAATCGTGGGGGCCCAGGGGTGCACGCCCATTGTACTATAACGTGGCCCTGATCATATGTCCTTTACATATATTACACAAAACAAGAATTTAAGCTTCATATAAATATATGTTTTAAGGAAAAGTTCGCATTTGGCAGTAAGGCAGAACCCCCACCAATCTCCTTATAACAGGCAGTGTGCAGCATCCCCCCATCTCCCTATAAGAGGCAATGTGGAAGAATCCCCCCAAGCCCCTATAACAAGCAGTGTGGCAGAATGCTTTAAGCAGTTTACAAAATAAACTTCTTGTCAGTGGTGCAAGAAGCAGCAGAGTCCAATAACCTTACTGTCACTTTCAATAGGGCTGCCCTAGCGGGAGGACAATCAGATGCATGGGCGTTCTGGTAAGCTGAGTGGACATTCGCTCCATAAGATGCACTCTCCTGCCAAAGTGCGTCCTATGGAAAATACAGTAAATGCCAGAATTACAACCTGACAATCAAAAATATCCAGTGAGAAACAGTGTTCAGGACTTATGGTGCCCTAAATATGACCCTGGCTGAGTCTAACAAACTGGATAGTCCTTTATTCCTAAAAGGCAGAATTTTCTGGGAAATCATCTATTGTCCACTAGCATTAGAAGAAAAACTAACCATTGATGACCTTTTAATTCAAAACAATCTCTAACAGTGTTTTAATATCATCTATTGCAGAAGTTCCCAAACTTTTTTCAAGTACCACTTTCCATTTTTCTAATTATCCAGTACAACCTGGTTGCACAAGTTTTCAGCCTAAAATAGTGTTAAGAATGTACAAAAGCAACCATATAAAAGCGCAAAAAAAACACATTTATGGTTTTCATCACTGTATGTAACAGTTTTGTTAACGTAAAGAGCAAATCAGGCTTGGGCAAAATATAGATGGCAACAGCACACATATCATTACATGCCGATTAGACGCAGGATGTTATTCTATTTTGGCATTTACTTACCTGTATGCTATGTAGACATTTACTTTGACCTTTTTATCCATTTAGATACACAATTGTATATATTTATAAAACTGTCTCATCTTGATATTCCCAGAATTACAAATACTAAGGTACAGTACAAGCACAGGACTTTTATTTTCACATGCTCAGAACTTTTTATCTACAGATTAAAAAAAAAACTCACCTGAATTTCCCCTATTCAGCCACTGAGGAAATGACACAGTTCCCAGTGGTAAAAAGTGGAAGACTTGTCAATAAAAATGACTTGTACCAGCCATGTTTATTATATTTTTAAACCAGACCTTCAGCATCATTTAATGAAAAGCTTAAACCTTTAAAAAAATCTATTCCCCAGCATACAAAATTAATATATATTAAGTCACTTACTTATTATTCTTTCCCCCACTGGGCTGCAGCTCTGTTCAGGACTCTAGGATACGGGTGCCGCCATCTTGCCTCAGAAGCATCACATACTGAGGAGAGGGTGGATTATAGCTGTACTCTGCACAGACAGAGCAGAGCTGGGGTCAGGAAAAGGACAATCTCAGAATGCAGAGCGGTACAGTCAGAAGACACTTCCTGTTTGCAGTCAGCAGACATAATGGGCTGCCACCTTGGGTGTTTAAAGGCTCAGAAAATGCAGTAGATGCAGGTAGGATGATTTTTGAGCAATCTGTATGTACAGAGTGGGGGAAACATATAAGATAGGACCTTATTTAGGTTGAATGTCCAGTTTAAGCAGGGACAGCTTTAGGGGAGGGCTCATCTGTCGCTACCTGGCGTTAGTAATGAATCAGTCTGTTAGAAAATTGTTTTTGTGTCTTTATAAAAAAATTATTTGAATATCCATCCCTGTATTGATAACTAAATATTAATTTATAATGATATCCAGTATAAGTACCCCGCACAAGATAAGTATTGTTCTTCTCGGAATCTTTGTCCACCTTAGTATCTTCAGTAAATCCCTGCTGAGCGTACCTCAAATGTGTTAAAAGGGTCTGTTAGTGTTTTTGTGTAAAAAGGGCTCAGCTCTATTTTCAATCTAAAACGCCAGGCACTGAAATCAGAGGTACAATGGGACATTTGTTCGTTTCTCATTCTACCTCTGCTGGCTACTGGAAATACCTGATTCCAGACATCTCCTCCCTCTCATGATTTTATCTGCTTTAAAAAAAGAGGGAGTTATAGTAGATTTACCAATTCCAAGAAAGCAGAAATAAAAAAAAATATAGCATATGCTGTAAGGCATCCACAAAGCAAACAGGTCATCTGAATCTGCAGAAAATGAATGTGTGGCTATTTCATATGCTGCATAATGTGATGGAGTGGTGCGCAGCTTGAATACTGTAATGATATCTCACTGATGTAATCGGCCTGGCAAAGTCATTCACAGCCAGCATAAATGGGAGCTTTTAAACACATGATTTTACAACTGGACTAATATTACCAGTCTACCTAGACTGTCTTGGCTTGTAATTATCTGTGTTCCCTAGGTTGTCAACAGCCATTGTAATGGTGTCTAGATCAATACATTTTTGAAATACCAAGACGCATTATTATTTAAAAAAAAGACACCGGTCCTCAAAATTCTAATTGTACTTCATGGAAAGACTACAGCTCTAAGAACAGTTTTCCTATCCCTCATTGTAAAGACAGGGAAAGGCCCTGTATCTTCTGCTTAGAGTTGCCACCTGACCAGTATTTTTTTTCTTACTTTACTGACCACTGGTCTGGCGGTGCTGGTAGTTGTTTTTTATGGTAAATAAGGATGGGAACGGTATACCCGCAATCACAATTTCTAGTAAAAAACAAACACCAGCAGCACCAGGCCAGTGGCCAGTAAAGTAAATACCAGCCAGATGGCAACCCTACTTCTGCACTAACCTATACCCAACAGTAGCCGTTACAGTCACTACGCCCCAGCATCCTAAATGCAATAAGCCTATTCTATGTAATCTATTATCTATCCTTTTTGTCTCAGTCAAGATTAAAGACATTACAACACTTGGTTTCATCTGCTACTAGAGACTTTGAATTTGATGCTAAATATTTTCAGCATTTTCTGATACCAGCTGTATCATGAAAACCAATATATGTTAGCAGTGTTAAGTGTGGAAAATATTAAATGGTACAACGTACTAGACATATTAAGAGAAGCAAAGTGTGCCAATTACAGGACTCACGTGGTCCGAAACATGTCACAATCTACACAATCAGCCTACGCACATTCCCAGAGCTAGCGCTGCTTCAGGGCTGTGGGTGGGCATGGCCTGTATAGGGCCAGCTTCCATTGAAACCAATGGACGCTGGCCTGTGTCACGGGCCCTGAAGCAGCTATAGCTCGGGAAATGTGCGATGGTGGACAGAGACAGCAACAGGAACCTGTGCGGAGGCGGACGGTGGCAGTGGCGGGAACCTGTGCGGAGGCGGAATTGTGTGTGATGGCGGATGGTAAGAAGTAAACGTGTGCGCGTGTTTGTATCTGTCTGCGGACGGCGGTAGCAACGAGCAGCAGGATGGCAGGAAGTATGGAAATGATGTAGTACACTGGCTGCATTGGGGCATGCTGCCCACTGCCTGTAATAAGCATGCTGCCCACTGGCTGTATTGGTGCATGCTGCCCCTTGTGTAAAGAGACTATTGATCTCCTTACCTGGTCACGGGAAATGTTGTTTTGTAGGGAATCTTAGATCTCCTAAGATCTTCAACAGCCAGACATTAATGAATGCATATTTGCAGGAGTTGGATTGAGGAAAGCGCAATTAGATAATTTGAGCAGCTCCTACTTGAGGGAAAAAACTGTATTCCCTGGGAGAAATGTAAATGGGTTAAATCTGTTCTAACTTAGGTGTGGACCTAGGTGGAGAAGAGATTAGTGTAGGTGCGCTGTGGATAAAAAGGCAGGTTAAAAGGGAGAGTAAATAAAGGGTTAATGTTCTCTGCAATCCTGTGAGGAAAAATAGGTTAGTGTATATACATAAAAGTATGAATAAATAAATGCAATAGTATTACCAAAGTGAAGTTTTGTTTGAGGGGGTGTTTCCACCTTTTAATTAAATCAGAAACAACTAGGTATCATTGCCTCAAAAATTGTTGGAATTTTGAATCTTGGTAGCGTTATACAGATTGGTCAGTGTTGATTACACTATTGGCCCTGTATTCTGAGTTTTTTGAGCTGGTTTGTGGTGTATGATTCCTTGTTCAGGGTGAGTTGAGTTTCTAGCGGGTTGGAGCAATGTGGTTGGTGGAACCTAGATGGTTTAGAGGTTGTGGGTCGGCGCTGAAATGAAAAAAACGGTGTTCCTGAGGTCCAGTGGGCGGTGTGAGTTGAGGTAGATGATTGTTTTGGATGGATGGAGATGATTATTTCATCAGAAAGGGTTCTGGTGGTTAGTGCAGATTAATTAGTTGAGGTCTGCTTTAATGTTCTGATTTTAGATGTGTTGTGAGGCTTGTAACCATTGTGGGTGAAATGTGAAAACTTGTAATTAAAGGTAAAACGAATATAAGGAGATTGTATGACTTACAGTTTCAGTAAGTTGATTAAAATTGATGCAACAATTAGTACAGTATATGCTCAGTGTTTTTTATTCCCCGTCACAGCCTGGATTGGCTGTGGTTTTACTTATATCCTTTTAATTAATGGTAAACAAATTCAAGGAAATTGTATGAATTGCAGTTTCAGTAAGTTGATCAAAATTGCTAGGAAAATTAGTACAGTTGATGCTCGGTGGTAATTACTCACCACCACAGCCTGGATGGGGGTGCAGGTGAAAAAACGCAAAAATACCATTTTGTGAGTACTCACCTGAAAAATGGATATTGTTGGTGTGCCACACACCCCGCTTCACTTCTTAAATATTCATTACTTCATGGGTTAATCACCTGCAGGTGACGTAGTGCAGAGAGGAAGTCTTGTAACGAGCCCCACCTTCCGGCCTATATATACCTGGTACCTCCCTTCAATCACCAGTATAATCAACAAAGCAGTAATACAAGGTACCAGTATTCCACCAGTAACCTCAAAATCAAATTTGATATAAAAAAGGCTTCACCATATAAAGGCTTCGGTAATACCGAAAAGGGCGGGTGTGAAGCGGGGTGTGTGGCACACCAACAATATCCATTTTTCAGGTGAGTACTCACAAAATGGTATTATTCTTGGTGTGCCACACACCCCGCTTCACTTCTTAAATATTCATTACTTCATGGGACATCCAAAAGCAGTGTCCACAAGGGCTGGGCAACTCAAGGCCAGGTGAAGCATAACTTAAACGACTGCAGCCTGCAGAACTTTGCGGCCGAAAACAGCATCCGCTGAGGCCCGCACATCAACTTTGTAAAATTTAGAAAAAGTGTGAACAGAAGACCAAGTGGCGGCCTTACAAACCTGTTCAACCGAAGCTTGGTGCTGAAAAGCCCAAGACGCCCCAACAGCGCGAGTGGAATGAGCAGTGATACGAAAAGGGGGAACTCTTCCCTTGGCAGAATAGGCCGCAGTAACGGCCTGACGTATCCACTTGCTAATGGCAGATTTGGCTGGTGCCAAACCCTTCCTAGGCCCATGGGGCACAACAAAAAAGGAATCCGTCCTACGGAAAGGAGACGTGATAACCAAGTAGCACTTAACACAGCGTACTACATCCAAACAATGCAAACCCCTCTCTTTGTCATTCTTAGGATTAGGACATAAGGAGGGAAGAACAATATCTTGGTTCAAATGAAAAGCAGAAACAACCTTAGGAAGAAAGTCTGGCTTGAATCGAAAGACCACCTTATCCCGATGCTTCTCGAAGTAGGGCGCCTGAATAGACAAGGCCGCCAATTCCGAGACACGCCGGATCGAAGTGATCGCTACCAAGAAGACAATCTTCTGAGTCAGGGTAGATAAAGCAATCCCTTGCAAAGGCTCAAAAGGAGGAGCCTGAAGAGCAGAAAGAACCAAATTCAAATCCCAAACCGGGAGTAATGGTTTCCTGGGAGGCCGCACATGCGTAACCCCCTGGAAAAAGGTTTTAACTAAAGACTTAAGCGCAACACGCTTCTGAAAAAAGATAGATAAGGCAGAAACTTGCCCTTTCAACGTACTTAGCTGAAGACCAGAGTCCAGCCCAGATTGTAAAAACTCCAGAACCCTGGGGACCGAAAATACCCTACAAGAAAAAGATCTCATCTCGCACCAAGCGATATAGGCTTTCCAGGTCCTATAGTAGATGACAGAAGAAGACCTCTTTCGGGCACTGATCAAAGTCTTAACGACAGAATCAGAAAGACCCTCTTCCTTTAGGATGGAGGTCTCAGCAGCCAGGCCGTCAAAGCTAGCGCTGGTAAATTGGGGTAACACAATTGACCCTGAGTGAGCAAATCGGGCCGAAGGGGCAGAACGACCTGGTCCACTGCCAGCCGAACGATGTCTGCGAACCACACTCGCCTTGGCCACCTTGGGGCCACGAGGACGGCGGACACCCCTTCCAGAGCCAACTTCCGAAGCACTCTGCCTAGCATGGGTGTCGGAGGAAACAGGTACAGAAACCCCAGATCCCCCCAGCTCAGGGACATGGCGTCCACTGCCAGAGCCAGAGGGTCCTGGGAGAGCGATACGAAGTTCGGGAGCCTGTGATTGTGACGAGAGGCAAACAGGTCCACCTCTGGAGTCCCCCATTGGCGACACAGTGAGCGAAATACCCGAGGATGGAGGGCCCATTCTCCCCGACGGGGAGAGCCCCTGCTCAAGCGGTCCGCTTTCAGGTTCTCCACTCCTGGGATGTATACCGCCGAGAGACGAGGAACATGGGCTTCTGCCCAGGTCAGGATCAGGGACACTTCCCTGAGAGCACTCAGGCTGCGAGTCCCTCCCTGATGATTGATGTAAGCAACCGCTGTTCGATTGTCTGAACGCACCTGGACCGGAAGGCCCAGAACGTGCTGAGTCAGGAGAGTAAGCACCCGACGGATGGCTCTCAGTTCCAGAATATTGATGGGTAAGAGGGCCTCCCGAGGTCCCCACTGCCCCTGGAACTGCAGCTCCTTCCAGAATCCGCCCCATCCCGACAGACTGGCGTCCGTGGTGACAATTTCCCAAAGGGGGGCCAGGAAAGACCTGCCCTTCACGAGATTGGTCGAGACCAACCACCACTGGAGGGACTGCCGGACCCGGGAGGACAACTGGAAGGGCTGATCCAGCGACCGAGGCTGCCGGTCCCAAGACGCCAACAGATAAAGCTGAAGCGTCCTCGTGTGGAATTGAGCAAAAGGAACTGCCTCGAAGGAGGCAACCATCAACCCTACCAGCCTCATCCCCAGACGGATGGACGGCCGAGGATTGGAGAGTAGGACCCGAGCCAACTCCTGAATTAAAAGAATTTTGGACTGAGGGAGAAACACTCTGTGTTGATAAGAGTCTAACCGCATCCCCAGAAAGGACACCACCCTGGCCGGAGCGAGGGAGGACTTGGAGAGGTTGATCACCCAACCGAAACTTTCCAGCGTGGAGAGCACCACCCTGGTGTCTTTCTCCGATTGATCGGGTGACGGAGCCATGATAAGAAGGTCGTCCAAATAAGGTACGACACGAATGCCCCGAGCTCTGAAAATGGCCATGACCCCTGCCAGCACCTTGGTGAACACTCTTGGAGCTGAGGTAAGGCCAAACGGAAGAGCCACGAACTGATAATGCCGATCCTTCATCATGAATCGAAGAAAGCGTTGATGAGGGAGGCAGATGGGAACATGCAGATAAGCATCCTTGATGTCTATAGACGTCATGAAGTCCCCTTGCCGAAGAGAGCCGACGGCAGTGCGCAAGGTTTCCATGTGAAACTTCCGAAAACGGATGAACCTGTTGAGCAACTTCAGGTCCAGGACGGGACGAACCGACCCATCCCTCTTGGGGACAGCGAACAGATTGGAGTAGAAACCGAGGCCCATCTCTAAACGCGGTACCGGCCGGATGACCGCCATCTCTAACAGATTCTCTACCGACGCCAGGAGCCCCTGTGCAGCCGAAGGATCGATGGGCACCCGAGACCGAAAGAACCGTGAAGGAGGGCGAGACTCGAACTCCAGTTTGTAACCGGACGACACTATCTCCTGAATCCACCTGTCCGGAACCTCCCGGTTCCAAACCTGGGAGAAGTGTCGCAATCGTCCCCCCACCCGCACGGGTGAGGGCGGCCCCTCATTGCTGAGTGGGCTTACCCGCAGGTTTGGGCTTGGAGCCCCAGGACTGGGCGGGACGGCCACGGCCCCTTCCCCGCGTCCAACCTGTACGACTGGTAGAGGGAAGGGAAGTCCCCCTACCCGCTCTGTAACCTCGAAAGGACGGCCTACCAGAAACAGCCCCTCTAAAGGGGCGTCGAGGCCTCCTGCGTTGTGGCATCTTGCCACCCTTTGCGACTGAATCAATTTTCTCCCCGAACAGCCGCAGCCCCAAAAAGGGGAGAGCTGTGAGCACCCTTTTAGAAGCTGAGTCCGCCGACCACTGTCGCAGCCATACTGACCGACGAATAGCGACCAGCATTGCCGCTGTCCTGCTACTCATAGCCAGCGCATCGTCCTGAGCGGATAGAACGTAAGACACAAAAGAATCGCACTGCTTAAGCGCAGCGAACTCATCACAGGCGGGATTGAGATCCTCGCATAGCCCCTGGATAACAGATCTTACCGCTAAAAGAAGAAGGGCCGAAGCGCACAAGGGGCGCATTGTTGACCCAGCATAAACAAAGCCATAGCGAGCATACTGGTCAATCCTACGATCCTCCCCATCTTTAGGGACAGAGGTCTCAGCAGACTGTACCATAGCGGAGCTAGATAACCCTAGCACAGGGGTATCGACTTCAGGAGGGACGGACCAAAGCTTCAGCAATTCTGGCGGAAAAGGATAACGCTTTTCCCAACTGGGAGGGATTCCAGATAACCGTGTGGGATGTTCCCATTCTTTCAGGACCACCCTCTCAAAGTGGTGCTGTCTGGGAAAAACCAAACGCGGCTGAGGCTCTTCAAACAACTGACCCTTTGGCCGGGTGACAGCCTCAGGCGGATCTAAATTCAAAATTTCAAACATTTGTGCCAGAATGGAGGGGGTGTCAAGGGCAACCCCCGCCGACCAATCGCCAATCGCATCAGCCTTAAGCTGACCTGCCGGCTCATCTGACTCCAAGAGGAATTCACCCTCATCCGGGGAGCCATCGGACCATTCCACAGGCTCACATAATTCGTCCTGAGGAGCCGAAGAAACCGGAGTCAGGCGCTTCCGTTTTGCAGAGGCCTTTAGCCCCGCTTTAACGGGCAATACTTCCCGAAGATTGGCTGATTTTACCACCACCTCGGATTGCGAATCCCCACCCTTGACAATGTCATGCGGGGTCCGGAACAGGGAGGGAGAGGCAGGAGATGATAGAGGTTGCGACGGGTCAGCCGCCGGATCAACAGACTGACGCGCAACAATCTGCCTTGCACAAGAAATGCAAATAAAGATATCATCAGCAGGGAGCGCAGCCCCACATTTTACACACCCCCTGGACGGCTCTGACGAGTCGTTTCCGGTAGTAACAGAAGCCTCCATATTGGTGATTTATGGTATCGCAAATACTGGGACTTTTAAGGCATAAGCCAACCCGGGATGCCCCTTTATAAGAATGTCCCGGAAGGGAGGGTTTTTATTTTTATATTTTTTTTTTTTTTTTTTTTTTTTTTTTTTTTTCTTTTTTAAGAGAAAAAGGTCCCCCTTAACAGTCTCAAAATAAATATATATACATATATATATATATATATATATCCAAAATGTGCAATTTCATATCAAGAAAGACTAGCCAGGCAATATAGAGCCGGAGGCCGCAGTAAAAGAGGGATCCCAGGATCTGAAAGGAAAGAAAAAACAAACCATCAGATCCCTTGTGAGAGTAACAAGCAGCATGTTCACAATAGTACAACAAAGAGAGTGCCTCCTTAAAAGTCAGCCCCATGAGTAAAACTCATTCTGGCCCCACAAAAGCGAGGCCGCTTACCTGTTACCGACGCCAGGAGCCAGACCGGAGGGACATGTAGCAGCCGCAGCACACAAACTCATGTGTTGCTGCAGCGCGCGCCCCCCCCCCACGTGACCTCTTTTCACCGCAACATGAAGGAAGCGAGGCTGAGGCCGCCGAGCGCCGCTTCCGCCGGCGCCGCTTCCGCCGGCGCCACGCCCCCCCGCGTCACAGGGAGCCTGCCCTGCTCTAATCAACGGGGGAATGCCACCAGCTGCGCTGGCTGACACCGAGCCGGCGGAGGAGGAGGAGGGGAAAAAGAGACACAAGCGCAGCCACACAGGCTGCCGCACGGAGCAGCGGGGAAGGAAGGGAGGCGGGAGGGAACCAACTGAGGCCAGCTGAGCGCGGTCCGCTGCCCCACCCCCATAAAGCAGACCAAATACACTGGCCATGCCTAAAGCATCTGCCCGGAGCCCCGGTCAAAAAAACAGTTACTATGTAAAAGTGAACACACAGAAATAACACACAGTGAAAACATCATACAAGATACACAACCCTCTATACCCCCCCCCCCAAGTGAAGGGAGAAAGGACCGGAGCGGGGGAGAAAGGGCTACGGGGACCCTCGGGACAGGGGCATCCCATTTCCGGATCACCATGCCGGATTGCCGCATTGCCCCCAAAAGAGGGGGATGAGCGGAGGAGATAAGCTCCTAGGCACCAATAGTGCCATCTACCAATTACCCGGTGAGCAGCCTAAGCTGGGAGGCTTCCTATCCACCATAGAGGTATACAACTCAAACCGGGCAGAAATAGACCAAAAGGGGGGTGGCGGGGTAAGCCCCGACCTACCTGTAAGCAGGAAACTTCCAACCTCTGCTTGTCACGCAGAGAGAAAAATACTGGTGATTGAAGGGAGGTACCAGGTATATATAGGCCGGAAGGTGGGGCTCGTTACAAGACTTCCTCTCTGCACTACGTCACCTGCAGGTGATTAACCCATGAAGTAATGAATATTTAAGAAGTGAAGCGGGGTGTGTGGCACACCAAGAATAGCCAGTTATTGCAGAGGGGGCAGGCAGGAGCAGTGCTGAGGTTTCCTCTGGGCTGGAGAAGTGTAGGGGACGTTGGTCTGGCTGCCTTGGGTAGTCAGATCTGAGCTGGCGACCGTAGGTAAGACGGCGGGCAGGCAGGCGGAGAGGAGAGTCGGTTCACCGCTGGTTTTAAAATTGAAGCCACAAAGGCGGCTGGAAAGTAGCTAGTAAGTTCTTGCCTGATTTAAGTCTTTGAAAAGCTTTTTTAAAATCAATAGAAAATCGGTTCACCGACGGCCGTTTCGTCTATGACGTTGTCAAGGTGATCGGGGGCTGGTTAGGCGCCCAGCGTTTTTATTGGTTGTTTATTGCTGAAAGGGTTACTGGGAGAAGTAGTTTCAGTCAGTAGTTTTTTCAGAGCGCGTGTGCGCTGGATACATTGTAATTGTTTGGTTACTTTCTGTGAACTATGTATGAATAAGATGAGGGGATTCTGGATCTTTCCCCTCAGATGACCACTACATAACAGGCTGCACTCAAAGAAGTAAAAGAATAATTTCTATTTTATTAGTAAATACATCTACAATAAAAATTATTGGTCTCAGCACATACAACAACAAATGACACAATTAAAAAACATATACACAAACATGGGGGATCCTATGTATGGAAACTATGATAACAATAATAGTGCGGGATAGCATATGATACATTAAATGAATAAATAAATAGATCTGGTTGGAGGTCACGTGTGGCCCAAGATATGTGAAGAGAAGGGATACTATATCCCCATAAAATACATAACAAGGTGCATAATGCGATATGTGCAGATATATGTGTGAACAATGTAACAAATATTAACAAATGTGCGTCCTCGTATGATACATACAAAATTCAAAAATGAAATAAAAATACAAAAACAGAAAAACACAGCGTGAAAAAACAATCAAACAAATGCCAAATGAGTGAGCAATTAAAGTGCTGAAGTGCAGTGTAGCACACACGTGGTGCTAAGACCAGCCAGAGGAATTATAAAGAGTCATAAATAACGCTACCCGGCTGAAGTAATACACGATAATGATAAGTAAAAAAGATTCACATAACCTGATCTCCAAGGGGTCCCCCGCAGCAGCCGCCACCGACGCGTTGCGTGTCAGATAGACACTTCGCCAGGGTGTGGATTGTTTGTGTATATGTTTTTTAATTGTGTCATTTGTTGTTGTATGTGCTGAGACCAATAATTTTTATTGTAGATGTATTTACTAATAAAATAGAAATTATTCTTTTACTTCTTTGAGTGCGGCCTGTTATGTAGTGGTCATCTGAGGGGAAAGATCCAGAATCCCCTCATCTTATTCATACATTGTTTCTTCTTCTTTGACCATACGGGCCATAGCACCTTGATAATAGTTTTTGTAGATAGAGAGACGGTGCACATCCATACATACTTTCTGTTAACTAGGCGTACTGCCAAGGTTGTGAAAAGATACAAAAGTATCATTTGGGCTAGGTGATTGACATTTTGCGTTTTTTTTTTTGTTTTGTTTTGTTTTCTCCTAGCCTGAGCTAAGGAGGCTTTAGTATAACACTTTGAAATACATTGGCGTGCTGCCAAGGTTTGTTCAAGATACAAATGTAACACTTGGGCTGGGTGATTGACATATTGCGGTTTTCTCGAGGAGGCCGATTCATTAATAGCGGCAGGTAGCGACAGTTGAGCGACTGCAGCAGTATTTTCAGAGCGCCCGCTAGTAGTCGCTGTGCTTGGTCGTTGTTCGGTTGTTGATAGCGACTGAGTCGGTGTGCAGTAATGTTGAATACGGGGTGACGAGTCGCTATTTGACAGGTTCCGCGATGTATGGGTGCGCATGATAGCGACTGGTCAGAGCGACCGGCTCCCACCACATTCATCAAAAAATCACGCTCAAAAAATTATTGCGCTGTGAAATACATTTTTAAACCCCAGAGCGCTGGCGGCGATGTGTTAAAAGTAGTTTTTTAACCCCCAAACCACCATATTTTTGGAAACCAAAAAATAAATAAATTTTGAAAGAATTTAGTAATATGAATACAATAATATCAGACCTGTAATATCAATTTTTTTTTTCCTTAAAAAAATTAACTAACATGGCAGAAAAAAAAAAACATTAATAACAATTAATTATGAATATTTAAAGATTGTTCCATTGAAATGCATTGGAGAGCGCCAGGTAGCGAGAGGAGCTGAGGCTGGAATAATGATGAATGAGTGGCTATCTGGCGCTATCTCAGTCGCTAGGCAGGATCGGCTTGATAAATGTGTGATTGTGGTGGGGAGCCGGCGTTCTCGTGGCGGTGCCCGTCATTACCGGTCGCTCACCAGTCGCTACCTGTCCCAAGTCTGAGCTCTGGAGGCTCCAGACTATACTTTGTAATGAGTTGGCGTGCTGCCCAGACTTGTGTTTGTTACAGTTGTAACAAGTTGGCTGGGTGATTGGCATTTATGATGTTTTTTCTTGCTTGAGCTGAGGAAGCTTTGAAAACTATGTCAAAGATTGACTTGCTGGCAAAATTAAAAAAATATAATTAATTAAATAAATAAATGTAGTAGATGAGCTGGCTGGGTGAAATATCTGTTTTTTTTTATCTGCCTGAGCAGTTCTTTTGTGTTGGTTTGAATGGCTGATTTCAGAGTTCAGCTGTGACACTGGTAGAGTCATATAAGATGGGTAGAGACATATAGGAGGGAAGGATGAAATTGAGATTAGTGTTAGATAACCCACGGGGTTATTTATTTTCTAGAAAGCAGTTTAGGTCTAGTTCAATGTTGAGTCCTTGTGGGGTCATGGTGTTGAGCTTAAAGATCCAATAGGTTTCTCTCTTTGATAGTTCTCTTAGTAGGTCCGAGACCCTCCAGCTGGGGGTGATTCTTTCAATGAGCCAGAATTCTAGTCCCTTGGGATCTTGGTTGTGTTTGTCTCGGAAGTGTGCGGATACACTGTAGGTAGGGAGCCCTTTTTTGATTTTCCTTATATGTTCATTTAGGCGGACCTTGAATTGTCTTTTCGTTTGTCCTATGTATAGGAGGTTGCAGGGGCACTGGAGGCAGTAGATGACCCCAGCGGTGTTGCAGGAAAGATCTCCTTTTAAGTGGTTCTTTGTGTGTGTCGGAGCAGCCATGGCAGTCTCTGCATTTTGTGAATTTGTTATGTGCTGGTGTTGCAGTTTCTGGTGGGTTTATTACACTGGAGGTAATGTATTGTGACAGGGTTTTGGCCTTCCTGTAGATAAATCTTTGTTTTTCTCCAATGATGTTCTGTAGGGTGGGATCTGTTTTCAGGATTCCCCAATGTTTTCTGATAATGGCTTCTGTTTTTTTGTAGTCTTTGTTGAACTTGGTGATGAAGGTGACTTCTTCTCTCTGGGCTGTGTTTTCATTCAGGTCGGTGATGCTAGGCTGTGTGCTGATATCTTCTATGATTTTATCCAGGTGGTTTTCATCGTATCCTTTTTCTATAAATCGGTTTTTAATGGTCGTGGCTTGCTGCAAGAAGATGTTTTCGTCTGAGCAGTTCCTTTTTATCCTTTGGAACTTTCCTTTAGGGATGTTCTTCATCCAGGTCGGGTGGTGGCAGCTGCTTATTGGGATGTAGCTATTTCTGTTGGTTTCTCTGAAGAAGGTGCGGGTTTTGATCTTGTTGTCCTCTATATAGATCAGGATGTCGAGGAAGTGGATTTCAATAGTGCTTAATTCATGGGTGAACTTTATGTTCCAGTCATTATCGTTGAGTTGGTTCAGGAAGGTGGTGAGAGACTCTTCTGTCCCATCCCAAAGGAAGATGCAGTCATCTATGTAGCGTTTGTAATATATCAATTCTTATGGTTTGAATGTGTCCATGATTTGGGATTCCCAGAGTGCCATGAAAAGGTTGGCCACACTTGGAGCAAATTTGCCTCCCATGGCTACTCCTATTTTTTGGTATAGTAATAGTCCCCCTCAAACCAGAAATAGTTGTGGTGGAGGGAGAATTTGAGGCATTCTAGAATGAACTGGATTTGTTTCGCTGGAAGGGTTTTTTCTCTTTAGAGGAAAAAATTGACTGCTTCTAGACCCTTCTGGTGGGGGATGATGGTGTACAGAGAGCTTACATCTGCGGTCGCTAGTACATAGTGGGGGGTGTTTTCGTATTGCTTTAAGTCCTGTAGGAACATTGCTGAGTCCTTTAGGTATGATTTTGTTTTTTGTACTGCTGGTTGCAGGAAGTGGTCGATATAATCTGCTGGTTAGTGATTCAATCCCGCTTACGATAGGTCTTCCTGGCGGTGCTTCCTTGTTCTTATTTATCTTTGGTAGATGGTAGAGGGTAGGGATCCTTGGGGTGCTCACGTTGAGATAGTTGAATTCCTGTTTGTTCAGAACCCCTAACTGTTTGCCTTTGTTGATGAGGTCCTTTAGTTTAAGTTGATAGGTACTAGTGTGATTTTGTTTCAATTTCTCGCATTTGTCGGTATCTGCAAGTAGTCTGTGGGTTTCTTGTATATATTTGGTTTTATCCAGGATCACAAGGCCTCCTCCCTTGTCTGCTGGTTTGATGATGATGTTGGGGTTTTGTTTGAGTTCTTTGATGGTTCTGAGTTCGTTTTTCTTTGTGCTAGATGATTTCTGGTTCTTTTTGATCGTCAATACTCTCAGGTCTCTGGTTACCAATTCTTTGAAGACTTTGATTGCACCTGTTTGGTCTTGGGGGTTAAAGGTGGAGTTGTTCTTGAGGCTGCTGTTGTGTGATAATCATGCTGCCTCCTTTGGTATGTGTCAGTCGGAGTTTCATAGTATTCGTTTCCTTGGAAGTAGTGCAATCTGGTCGGTTCGGGGTGGTTGTATCTGTTATGTGTGTATTGGTCTGGATCTGTGTCAGGATTTTGCCATTCTTTGTGGCTGTGCTGCCTCCAGCTGGGTGTCCTGGGTTTTCTTACATTTGGTTCATATTGTCTGTATGGTCTGGTGATTCTTTGCCTTCTTGGTGTTTCATGGCTGTAGATCTTTGGGTGATGCCTAGGGGTGGTCTTGGTTGAGTAGTGGTAAATTTAGTGTGTTCTTTTTGGTTTGCGTTGGTCGAGTTGTTTTTTCTAGTTGGTTTTTCTGCCACTTGTAGATGGTTCCTGAGTTAAAATCCCTCATGTCTCTGGTTAGTTTTTTGTGTTTTTTTATCTTTTGCTCTTTTTCAGAGGCTCTGAGTTTTGTTCTGATTTCCAATAGGTGTTCTTGGTACTCAGCCATTTCCTTGCAGGGGGCCAGATTTTCTTGCAGTTCCTCTATCTCTTTGTTTACTCCTTCCAGTTTTTGCTTTTTCCTTTTTATTATTAGCTTCATGAGATTTATACTGCATGAATGCATATTGATTATGATGTGAGCTTCAAAACTCTTGATCTTAATGTTATCCCATGCTGTGGAACATGAAACAGGAAACATTGGAATTCCAAGTAACAAACCTTACAGCAAACAGGGGTCATTTTATGTCATGAACAGCAGCTTTGATCCACTGACAACCATAGTCCACACCACCATTCAAGCCAACATACCTCCAACACAACAAGACAGCAACAAAGATGGGCAACATGGAAGAATTATCTAAAAATATTAAAACAACACCAGATGCCAGGCTGTTAGACAGATTTCTATCAGTATCAGTCAAGAAGGAAATCTGCATTTTCTCTGATGCATCAGTCAAAGCTGTAGTGGCAGCAAAGGGATCTCAGGGAACACTGCTCCACAGGCTGCAAGGTGTTGCTTGATAAGATTATTAACGAAGTAAAGCACATTAGTAAGTGTTTCTTACCAGGCCAACAGCACAACACAACAATATAAAGTGCACATTTTTAGTAACCTTGGTCCAGCTGAGCAGGAATTGAATCTACAAAAATCCTTCACAGCAACACATTTCCGCCACCCTCATTTCCTATGTGACAGATCCAGCTACATTCCTTGCTAACTGGTCAGCCCAATTAGCAATGAAATATAGTTTACAGACACCACTGAACTATTATTCTTCCAAGGGTTGAAATCATATGAAAAGTGCACCCAGTGGAGCTTATTAGAGGTAAGCGCCTCCAAATCCGGGCTCCAGCTCTTATCTGATCACTGGATCCATGTCGTGCTATGACTGGTTTGATCGCTCATCTTTTCGGTGTTCTCCAACAGGCAGACACCCCCGCCATCACTCACCGTGCAACAGAAAGGGGCTTGTTAGGTCTTCACATACCCCATTCCATTGCAGTTAATGGAGGGGGCGTGCCACAGAAGAGAGGAGTGAACATGCCAGGGGGTATGAGACATGGATACAGCTATGAGGTAAGAGATGGAGCCCTGGACAAGGTGCAATGGTCTGTGTGGGAATAAAGGGGAGTAAAGCATTTCTTTTTTTGGTTAGCCTGCAAATTATCCTTAAAGACATGACAGCATGCAGCAGCACTGCGATTGTCACTTCACAACTAATGAGTAAATAAAATATTAAAAGTAAATAAATTAAATAGCAGGTCCACCAATTGCTGCCCCCTCTGCAGTGTGACCCAAGGCGGTTGTCTCACATTGCCTCATTACAGGTGCACCCCCTGACTACACTTATCTACTAGCCCACAGGCTCAATCCCTCATATTCCTAGCGGCTAACATGCTCTTGTTTCGGAGCATCTGGTACGTATATTAGCATCCACCACAGAATTCATATCAGCAATGGCCTGCTTACTCAGCAGTAGGGATACACACCAGAGCCGAAAACACTGAAACCAAGACTGCTACAGCTCACAGGACTCCATGGAATCATGTCTGTGTGGAAGGGCAGTGCCGTTAATTTTGTGCAGCTGTCTGAACAGGAACTTCAAGCTCCTTCAAGGCCAAGATGGTTTTCTAAGCCGATTCCATATTCGTGTGTACTGCCACCGATAGGACATTTTAGAGCTTAAAAGTTAACGTGTTTTCTGTTTATGTTGTCTGAGCATACAAAACCAAAGAAAGTCAAATTCTTGGGTGTTGTTTCTCTTTAAATGTACATGAGAACAATAAAACAGTTTACTCTGTAGCAGAAGAACATTTGAGAAATAGACTAAACATTTGTTTTGCCATCATACCTTTTAGAGGCAAAGATACGCACAGGTTACATTCCTCATTCATTTATTTATTCCCAGTTTAAATACCAAGGGTAATTTCATGTGTAAAGTCAAAGTGTGGGTATCACAGGGTAAGAATATCATAAAATACATCACCTTAAAGAGACCCTAAATTCTGTAAGTTAACCCTACCTCCGCACGATGTCCATCTGCGGTGGCTACTGAGGATGCCCTAGCATCTGCCAGGGAGTTGGCTCAATGCTGGGTCCAGGTGAGTTATTCATTGTTTAATCTCAACAAAAGACCCCAAAAATAGATAATTTGTTAGATTACTGTGCTTCATTGGCTAAATAACCATCAAAGTAAACAAAAATAATGCCATGCAGACACAATCCAATGATATATTATGATATTTCAATGGATTGTGTCTGCATGGCATTATTCTTGTTTAGTTTTATTGTTAAATCTCCTTATAGCATGTAGCTGAGATATGGGGGAGAAGAATGTGAAGGACATGGGTGTAGTTTTAAAGTAGTCCACAGGGACCCTAACCAACCTACTCCCACTGCCCATGACCTGCAAATTTGGATGATACTCACCATTTCCTAGTGGACCCCTTTATTAAAAGTGACCAGGAGACTGCAGTGCCACACATCTCAAGCTAAGGAGGTGCAGCTGCCTCATGTGTATGCTGTGATTTTCTGTCCCCCATTGGATGGAGCTTCACTATAAAATGGTAAGTATCTCTCTAATGCATGGCTCACAGATGATAAAAGGGGGATGGTTAGGTTAGTTTAGTGTCCTTGGGGAACAGGACCCTCCCTGGGGCAGAGTTACAAGCTAGAATTTAGATCTGTTTAAAGCTACTGACCTAATACGAATCAATCCTGCTGTTACACATAAAGATACTGCATCAAGGACTCCCATTAATCCATAAATTCATGTAAGTCCGGTTCCCAGCTCAGTGAGACAGATGCAGAAGTATTTACCTGTGTCAGATCTATGCTCCAGGCTTCTCTCTAAATTCCGATAGCTGAGGGATAAGCATGAGGACCTTCCATCTAGTCAAGGGGTCTGACTTACTACCACCGCCTAAACAAGAGTAGCATGGGTGAGAAGTGCTATGCTCTGCAAGCAGCACAAATGATTAGATGATTTAAGCAAACAGCATGGTGCTGGATGTTACCCTCTGCATTTTCAATCAGACCAATAAATCTAATTGAATCAGCCAAATTTTTGCATTTTCAGTATTATATTGATATTTTATACAGATCTCTTGTTCCAAAGTGACCAAAACTAAGGATTTTGATTATCCAGGGTTTTGGTCCTTGCACCCAGGGCACCCCACTGTGTGAAATCTCTCAGGTTGCCCATTCAAACTCACCTTTTCCTTGTCCTAAGGCACAAGCGTGGTCTCTCGTCCAATCAGTGCATTTGGTTGCACTCAGCAATTTTGCCTAATAATCGCCTTAGGGGCGATTGTAGCCGAAAAAAGCAGAGCGCGCCAGTGGGTGCATCCCTGTTATCCTCTAACGGGATCCGTGCCTGTGCAGGCCATTCACAAATGCCTGTCGCGGCTGTGCGTCCAGCTAGAGGTATAGCTCACTGTGCTGCCATCCCCAGTTAAAGCCTTTTTTTGTATTGCACATGGAGCTGTATGCCTGAGTATTGGTGGTTTCACAACGCCCGCACTTGCACTGCTCATTTACATGTAAATGCAGATGACTTGACCCTCCCCACTGGCTCTACCTGTCGCTATCTCCATTGGAAAAAAAACAAACAAAACACAGCGCCTACAACACCTACATTAACAGTGCCGTCTGCCTGTGGCCAGCGTTGCAGTTGAGGAGCTAATAGTGCCTCTCCGCAGACGCTCAAGTGACGCTATGATGCACCGGTGATAAATTAGCCTCTTAGTTAGTAATTAGTCACATGAGGCTGAAAGAACCAAATGTAGCTGGACATCACATCTCATTCAACACAACAACATTTAATAGAACTATGAAATATGTTTGCAGTTAAAATATAATAGAGTTAAGCTCAGAATATCAAGCTGAAATGAAATAACAGGATCCTCAATAACTACCAGGTCAACCCTACAAACTTATGGGCTAACCACCAGAGCCAGGCTGGCTTGGCAGTGGGTCGGCCGGACTCCCACCTCCCTGACATGTCAATAGGGCTCAGGGTGTCCAGCCATTGATCTTTTGCTAATCATCCATCCATCTACGTCACATATAGTACATGTTATAAGTTAAGTTTGACTGGATATGATTACAATAAAGGTCAAGGCACATACACACAATGTTGAAGGCCCTGTGGATGCGTGGTGATTTTGTACATGTACTGTATTTTTCCACTGGATCCCAAATATATTTTGAAAAAATAACGACATTATAGTCAGCCAGCTTTCTAACAGTAGGAGAGTGAGATCATTCATGCATGAACATTGCCCCTCTATTTTTTCTCTTGAATATGGAACAAGTCAAAGTATATCTAATGGTAAGTTGGTTGATAGAAGTGACCCCTTTGTCCTGAGGATAGCACACTGCCTCTGTGTCTCTGTGTTTCAGCTGTGTGGGAGGGGGCATGAAACAAAACCTATTTTCAGATAAAAACGAGACCTTGAAGCTAAATATCATCGGACAAAAGGATGAGGCAGGATCTCTTGCTGCCATATTACAATCGCAATCCTTTCATTAGCAAATGCTTTTGTCTGAAAACAGAGAGAGAACTGAAAACCCATGGGAACTCCTCCTGGGCTGGATAATTTTACTGTTGGTTTTTGTAAAGCAGTCTATAATGGCAGGACATTTCTACTTTGTAGTGCTGTTTTCATTTTTATATTCGATTACCAGCCTTTACCATTGTACAATAAAATATTATATGGTATTACATTATAATATTTGATTCTTAGTTAATTTAGGTTATACTAAATATAAGTGCTGCAGCTAATTTTTCATGCTTGCTTCCTATATCCCCTTCAGAGCTTCCATTCCTCTAGGATCACCACTATGAGGGCCTGATTTGTGAAGCCTCTGCACTATTTAGCTCCCAGCACTCTATGTCTAATTTAAACTGGAACAATACCCAATAACCAATACCCTAATGTCTATAGGACATTGTGTCCGGCACATAATTTAGACTCCAGGGCCAGCCACACACCTGTCATCCCCCTTGGTGCCCCACTCCTGCACGCCCGCATTTGGCAGCACATAAAGCATATAAAATAAAGAAATCTTACCTTTCACATCCCCCAGATAATTCAAGCCCTGTGATCGGCTGCCACAGTCACATGGTTGCCGGCACCGGTCATGTGGTTGTTGTCACCAGGATACACATTGAACGCTGACGTCTACCACATGACCGTGGCAGCCAATCACAGGTCTCGAGTTCGCCAGGGGGGTCGTTGTGAAAGGTAAGATTTCTTTATTTTAAATATTTATGTCCTCCCAAATGCAAGTGGGCAACCGGGGGGGGGGGGGGGGGTGCTAATTATGTCCTATAGACTTCTATGGGGTATTGTTCCGGTTTAAGACTTGTACGACAGTTAGTCAATCTACATGCCTAAACCTGATAAATTTATAACTCTTACCTTCTTCACAGCACTGATTTTCAGACCAATGCATTTATTGTCATTTTCATCAGACAAGCGTTTCTAAGATAAAACACTCATGGGAGCAGGGGCCATCTTTCTGTGGCCCAGCCATAGTCCATTTGACAGCCTGAACGCCAGCCAGGGACCATATCAGGACACAGGTGAGTTACAGCAGTGCTTCCTGCTGCACACGTTGCATAGGTGAGCTACTTATTTACTGGTATACAGTAAATCATTCTTATGAGAATACCTCACATGTTTAGGGACTAAAGTCATTTTATATACACAGACATGTCAACTCATCCCCTTTTGCTGGAGTAACCAGAGTTTTCACCCCCCTCACCAGGTCACCGGGTCACAGCCATAAAATCACCTGACAATTCCTGGAGCAGAGTACAGCCAGTGCTCTTTTCTGTGAGGACAGGCTCAGTGCTGTGCTTGCCAGAGAGGCTAAGGCCATTGAAATATTCTGCTGTCATGTGTTGCTTTGGTTTAGTGTCTGGACTGAGCCAGTACTGAATGATTCATGAGTAGTGGAGTGAATATGTTAATAGTAAAGAGCTACTGTTTACCAGCTTAGCAGCCAGCAGGTGGCAACAGCAATATCAATTCACTGGCTGGCAGCTTAGTCAGTTACTGATTTAGTATAATTGAACCAAGAACTGCAGTGTTATCTATCCTCTCACTTTTTTGTCCCTACAGTTGCGTGGCACAGGGGCGTAGCTACCACAGGTTCAGGGGTATCAACTGCATCTGTGCTCACATAGCATCATGTGAAGAAAGGAAGCACAGCGTGTCTTGGCTGTTACAGTCTTTATTAGTCTAATTGTATCTAATTCAATGAAAATGACAGGGAAATTATTACTTTATGAACCATAAAGGAGGGCCCATTAAATGTCTGCCCAAGGACCCATTCATATTTATTTATGCAGCAGCAGTTAGTGCTGGTGTTGCACTTTTACAACAGAGGAGCACAGCTTGTCCACTCATGGCAGGGGGAGGCTTGTGTTTGGTTTCTTTGTAGCATCATTGCTACCTGAGACAGGGCACTTTTCCTTGACAAAGGGGACGTGATCCCTGAAACGTGGGAGGAACACCCCCACTTGTACTATCACAAACTCTGGGTAACACGCTTTACTTATTCATATCCTGTATTTATTTTGTGGCTGTTATATGTGAATGTGGGGCGAGAATCCCACTTTGATTGCTCAGCAAAATCACCATGATTATTTGCTATATGTGGCTGTACAACCTTATATTCAAATCTGTTGTGGATAAACATGTTTAAAGTGGACCAACACCCAGGATTTTGACTGGTGAGTTTTATCGGGAGAAAATGTAATGTATCAGCAGTGCCAAGATCAGTAACCAGCGGATCCACTGTTAAATGTGAAAGGCAAAACACAGAGCACCAGCAAGGTAGAATTATTTTATTTCATCAAGCATGCGTGTACAGTACATAATGTAGACACAAGAACTTTTCTCTGCACATTAGCCCAACAAAGCCAAAGACCAGCATTTGAATGATCCTCGGCCAGACATCAAAGCCAAATCACAGACTACACCAGAAACATAGGCAAAGGTCATCCAGAAATATATTTGATCCCTGCAGATTACGCAGTCAGGTAATTGGGCAATGAATGGTTTGTCCGGATGGCAGCCAATAATCAGATGTTCGGATGGATGCAGGGTCATCCACAATCAATGGTGAAACAACTTAACCTAATGCAGCCAACAAACATAAACTATCATAGGTGATGTGGACTTAAACATTGGCCAATCAGGGCACAGACAAACACTAGGACAGAGAGAAGCGTATCACTTAAAGTAGAAGTCCATTGTAGCAATGATCACCCCCCCTCCTACATTGCCTCCCTCCTTGGAAGGGTTTACAAGAAAAAAACATCTTACCTCACCCAGAGATGCACAGAACAGCATCCTTCAATCTGTGTAAGCTTCTATTGAATGGGTGGGTGGAGCTGCAAAGAGTGGGGAAAGGCGCTCTGTGTTTCCTGTCCAAGATGGCTGCACCCAGGACCCAAAGTGCCAGTAGAACGGTGCTGGATACCAGGTGAGTTGTTATTTCATTGTAATCCCCCCTCTGTCCTGCCCCAGCATCAGGGGAGGGGGGGTCATTGCTATTCTGTACACTGGAATTTAACTACAATGCTTTGCAACAGTGCTGTCCCTCTGAGCCCCGCCACAGTGCAAACACCCTGCTGGTGCTTATGCACTGCTGGAGGCGTACCATGGAATGCCAGGCAGCCTGGGCAGCCCAGCTGCTATGCTGGTGGCGGAGCATGGCTTGTCCTAGAGCGGTGCCAGATCTGGACAAGACAGTGGTAGAAAGGTGAGTATTTTTCCATTCTATCAGAGAGGCTATAGATTGTAGAAAACTACAATGAAGACCCAAGAACTTGTGAGAGATTAAAGGATTATATGCTGGCAGTATGGAGAAACAGAGTGCCTTGAAATGTTATTCATACTTCTTTTTAAATCTTACAGCCACACTCCTAAATGCATTTTATTGAGGTTATATGTGACAGAGCAACACAAAGTAGCAAGTATTTGTGTCGTGTAAAGAAAATGATACATGTTTTTTCAATTTAAAAAGAAAAACTGAAAAGTTTAATGGGGATATATATTCAGCCCCCTGTACTATGAAACCACTAAATACAATCCAACGTCAAGCTGCATTCAGTGGACATCAGTGAACAAACAGCTTCATGAATACCAAGGAACATACTAGGCAGCTCAGGGATAAAGTTGTAGTGAAGTGTATTGCAGGGTTAGGTTACAAAAAAATCTCAAGCTCTGAATATCTCATAGAACACTGCTCAACCCATCATCTGTTAATGGAAGGAATATGGCACAACTGAAAAACCCAAGACAGCCCACGCAAGGAGAGCACAAATTACAGAAGTAGGCAAGATGTTTAAGATCACTATGGAGGAGCTACAGAGATCCACAGCTTTAAAGGGCTACTCCAGCCCCTTAGCAAAATAAATGACATATCCCCAGTCCTGCCCCCTCCTATTAGCATTTGGGAATGTCTAATAAAAGAAAAAAAACACACACTTACCCAGCCAGTGAAGTTGGCAGCACGTGGGACATGGGTCGCCCTCCTACATCAATCACAGTCACTGGCGCATGCCCACTCCATTTTTTGCACCGGGGGGCATTCCAGGCCCCTCCCTCCCCTCATCAGAAGCACTTTTTTTGTTTACCTTTTAATGCGAGACAGACCTACCATCCAATTTAATGATTTTGTTGCTCTGCTATTTTCCAAGACGATGCCAAAAACCATGTACAGTGCGCCACATGCTTGACATTCAGACCAGAACTAGGTATGAGTCCGGACTGGCACTGATGTTTACAGCATCACCTGTAATCTTACTTTAATCCTCCCAAAATGCATGTGTGAATCTCCAGTACCCCTCTATCAATGGGTACGCCTCTACTAGATATACCTAAATGGCTGACGCTGAGTGTATGCAGCCAGAGGAAGCAGCTAGTAGAAGGTGTCCGGCTTCCCATTCATTCAGCATTGAATTCCAGACATTAAATGACACAATAAACAATGTTGATCAGGTGCAAGCCTTGCACATGGCCTATAAGAATTTGGGTGATCCTGGGGGTTTCACACACAGGAGCAAACAAAACTGGGATGCCCCTGTAAAAGCAGACCAGTATCCAGAAGGTAGGACAAATCAAATATTTGGGCGCACGTGATAATTCAATCAAGGGAGAGCATGAGGGAAGGAATCTAAGAGTCTAACATTTTAGGGAGCAAAGGGTCAGTCCATGTTGAATAGTTGACTTAAAGGAAATGCATACTGCCAGACCTATAGTGATTTCATCAGAGGAGTGGTGATATGTACTACCAGAATGTACACACGGGCACGCGTTTGAGGAAGTTTTGGTTATCATTACTTTTTAGCCACACACGTCCCCCTCCACCACCTTCACCTCAGTGTTGCACCGCTGCTAACACCACTTGTGCCACACTAGATCAAGCGTCTAGTAAACACAACCTCTTTTACTTCAGTAGCAGCATACAAATGAGCGCATTGGCTGACTAATTATAGCTAATGTTACTCATACTACTCCCAAGTGCAGCAGAGAGCATATCCACTGCTGTCCTGTGAGAGAAAAGTTCCATTCCCTAATGATTGAGAATCCTCTCTTGTGTGACTAATGCAGGTCTTCCTCATGTTTAGCAAGGCTCAGTTTACACCGAAATGCAGGAGTGTTAAGTATGTTGCATTGCATCTATAAGTGTGTTATACTGAAGCTCAAAAATGATCAAAAAAATGCATGCAATGCAATAGTCCTTCATTTTGCAGGGATACCAAACAGATGTAGTGTGAACCAACTCTTACAGTCCCATTCTCCCACCATTTGAGTCTTGCCCTGTCTGAACACTCTAGCTGTAATCAGATACTTCTCTTTGTCTGCATGTAGTCTAATTCGCACTCCAAATCTGCAGTCATCTATCAGCACCCTTGACCAGATAATCTTTTTCTGGTTCATTTTTCTTCATGGCTTCTCCACCTAGACATTGATAATTCTGGATGATTTTTATATTCACTTTCATCCCTCAGCTCTTTTTCAAAATATTCCTGAGGACCTGTCCCTAAAAGGGATCATTCTATTCCCCTACTCATGAATATGCATTAAAACATGTCTACCAAATTAAACCATGTACCTCAAAACAAACTCCTTAAAAATATGTTCTGCCATAACCACCCCCAAAACTTTCAATAAACAGACTCTGATAACTACAAAATTCTAATGTCATTTGCCCATTTTCATAATCTTTCCTCTGTCTTAAACATTTTTAATCCTTTCGCTTGAGTATGCTCCTTTTTTCTTAAACCAGAAGTTTACCCTGAATAAGAGCCTACCTTATATGTCCCCCCCCCACCCTGTACATACAGATTGCCCACATTAAAAAATCATCCTACCTGCATGTACTGCATTTTCTGGGCCTTTAAACATCCAAGATGGTGGTCTGTGGAGTCTGCAGACAGGAAGTGTCTTTAGACTGTGCTGCTCTGCATTCTGGGAGTCCTTTTCCTGGCGCCAGCACTGCTCTGTTCATGCAGAGCACAGCTAAAACCTGCCCCAATGTGATGCTGGGAAAGAACAAGGAGTAGCTGGCGGCAACCGTATCCTGGAGTCCTGAACAGAGTTGCAGCCCCACAGGAGAAAGAATAATAAATAAGCAACTAAAAACGTAACATATATTCATTTTAGATGCTGATGAAATGTTTGGGTTAATAGTTAAATGTTTGGGCTTGGGCTTGGACAAAAGGTTTTTTAATTATTCACTTATAAACCTGATAGAATAGAAAATAGTTTCAGGATTTTAAGATTTGGTAATGTAGATACGAGTCTGGTCATAAATAGCAAAAGATGTGCTATAGATATCACCTCATCCAATATCTGATCTAGCAAGAGATGGACAATGATATCTATGAGCATTGTGTAGATATTTGTGCCTTACTTTAGGCCTTACCCCTGTATGTGCTTTGTGAGGGATCCCATCATATCTTTGTTCAGAGAAGCAGCAATAATTACAAAACCAGCTGTAATTTTGTATTGATACTTTCCCCTAATTCCAAATAAACTGTTTTAATAGGAGCTCCAATTTAAAAGCAAAGGCCATTTTTAATGGAATATTTGAAAGTGCATATTTTTGTGTGCCAAAATGAAGGTGCTGAGCTAATCTAGTATTCAGTTTATTCTTATGTTAGCAAATGTGTCTTTTATGAAAGCAGTTTTTACTACCTGTAGTCTGATTTTATTGGCAACCATACACCAAGTCTGTACACCAATATCTACAAGAAGAGAGAAGTGCATTTTGTACACACAGGACACTGCTGCTGGGCATGAGTAAGGTTGACTGAGCTCCTCACCTCAGCAGTGTCCATACCAGCAGTGTTCTATGTATACAGGGCTCACTTCTCTCTTCTTGTTGTACAGTTGCAAATAGCAACAAATTGCGGGTAGCAAAAACTGCATCCATAAAACACTTTTTTGGTCACATAAGATAAAAAATATTAGATCAGCTCAGCACCTTAAAGTAGACCCACTGAACCTGTGAAAGAAATCTGGCCAAAGCACCTGCCGATACTCCCATATTAGGGTACAGAACTCGAAATGGATTTCTTTGCTCACCGAAACGTCTTGGAACACTGATTTTTATTGCTGTCCCTCTCTGTGAGATGGCAGGCAATCAGTCATTGCATAGATACAACATAATTGCCATTCAAAACACTGGCAATGACTCGAGGAGGTAAGACTTCCAGCTAAAACAGCGGCATTAGCTTGAAGTAGAATAAAGCAGGATCAAAACAAGTTTGAAAATGTATTCTTCGTGGTGGGAAAAATTCAGGACATGCTGGTTAGAAATGCGAATTTTGGTCCACTTTAAAGAAATCCTTTTGGCACAGAAATATCTACACACTCAAAAATGCTATTGAAAGTGGACTTTCCCTTTAGTTACTGCAACTGCAGCTGTCTTAAAATTGCAGGTTATTGTCCATATGTCTGGTAGGACAAATTATATGGATTGGGTTTTGGTTCAGGTGGCAGTTCTGATGGACCCTGATGCGATTCAGGATGTGGTGTAGCGCAGCTCCAGGCCAAGTTTAGAATTAGGATTTAACATGTAGACTAGGCAGGGGGCTGCACTGAACTAACAAGATGTACATTTCAAAATGTTCAGTATGTACAAATGCAAAGTAACAGCCTTTTGTGATGCAGGGAAGCAAACATTGGCTTTGTAGTAAGGTCATGGGTATAGCCTTAAGGGGTTGAGTCATGTTGCAAGTATAAGCAATGGCCAAGGGAAGGTTATCAGTAGGGATGTAGGTCTTTGGTTGAGTGTAGAATCCAGCCTGGACCTTTATAAAGAGACAAATGCAGGTCTCTATCTTAAAAGTCAGTAGTAATAAAAACCTACAATATAGACAAAATGAACAGCAACCAGCTAATAATCATTCTAAGTTCACTATACACAAAATCTATTAGGTATTTAGTATTTTACACTTTGCTAAGCCTCTTTGTAGTGAATGTTATTAACTATTTTAATAAATAGTGTATAAATATCCAGAATGTTTCTTTTCTTTTTCTTGTTTTAGGCATAAGACTTAGATGTTGGTGACCTTTGCTTTGACTAACAAAATATTCATTGGGTTGTTAAATATCTTGGTAATGCTATACCCTTTAATAAGAAAACAATGTTATAATGGTAGATTGAAATATTAGTATTCTTTACAGGACTGTGCTAGCATGTGCACACTGTCCTTTTTGAGAAATGCAAAATATTTAAGAAGCTTAATCTTGCATTAACCTTTATTTTAAGTGAACTTACAAGCTCCAATGACCACAAGATTTGGAATACTGTTTGAAAGAATTAACAATGGTCCACTCACCTGTGCTGTGTGTGTTTGTAGGCTGTACAGGGAAACCTTTCTGTGTCCTAAGCAGGCAGAATCCAGAGCTACAGCAACGTCCCATTAAAGTAGCTTGCTGCATTGACTGTCTTCGTTACCTGAGTCAATCCCTTTTGTGTACTTAGAGGAGGGGGCAGAAATCTCTCCAGTCCATGAATATTTAGAGCTCAGTTTCATGGGATTGGCTTTTGGATGGGAACACTTTTTTTGGATCATGCTGAATAGAAGGGAACTGTCCTGGGAGCTGGGGCTACTAAGGTAAAAGGTGGATTATAACTACACAAGCTCTGCAGACATAAGTTCAGGATGAACATGTGCTTAGCCTATGATAAAGCGATTATTACATGGTAACTGAAATCGTGTGGTTTTAAATGCAAAATAATACTGACATACAAATTATATTTTAACAATATTAATGCACACAGGGCAAGGTGGTGAGGCGATCATTCACAAATGCCTGGATCTGAACACAGCTGGACATAGTACAATTAAAGTGGACCAACACCCACCCCTGATCGGCCCGGGAATCTATAAGATTCCCGGGCCGATCAGCTCCCTCCCCGCGGGCATCTGAAATCAGGATGCCCCGCTTTGTGAAACCCCCCAGAAAGCCCCTAAAAACGTACCTTAGCGGTGACGGATAAGCCGCCGCTGCTGCCGCCGCCTCCCGCGCGTCACTCTAGCAGGACGCGCACCCGCGCCAGCCGTTTGTGAAAGGCCGGAACGGGCGCGCACCCTGCAAGAGGTGGTGGCTTATCCGGCGCTTGTCCGTCGCAGATAAGGTAAGATTTTAGGGGCTTTCTGGGGGGTTTCACACAGCGGAAGTGGATCAACACTCAGGATAGTGAAAATCCTGGGTATTGGTCCACTTTAAAGTGGACTATCCTGAGCAAAGCACAGCTATAACCCGCCTCCCTGTACTTTATCACACTCTCCTCTCCTCAGTAAGTGTGATGCTTCTGAGGCAAGATGGCGGCGCCGTATCTTAAAGTCCTGAGTCGCAGCTCAGTGGGGGAAAGAATAATAAGTGACTAAAAACTTAAAATATAATAATTGGGGAATCGTTTTTTAAGAGTTTGGGCTTTTCAATAAATCATGGTGAAGGTTCGGTTTAACTGCAAAGCAACAAAAAAGTGGCATATTATTGATTTCTTTGTTAGATGAAGGTGGTGCTGTGGATTTCACCTACCTGAATTTAAGAAAAGCCTTCCACACCACTCCACATACATTTGGACTTAATCCCTGGATAGTTTAGTTGATTTACAGCTGGCTAAAGGATATGAATCATGCGCTAGAATGAATTCACACTCTTGGTATTGTATAGGCAGTGCTGTGTTAGGACTTCGGAAGAGAGAAATCTAAGGAAATTGACCATTAAAGCTTCAAGATGAGTGGAACATGTAGCGGGCAGAGGGGAAAGCAAGCAGGATGCTCGGCCGCATAGATCAAGTAGGACATTTAAGTAGGAATAGGGAGGTATAGAGCTGTATAGAGCCTTGATTAGGCCACAACTTGAATACCGTGTCCAGTTCTGGAGACCTTACCCACACAAATACATTATTTAAATAGAATGGGTCCAAAGGCGGGAAACAAAAATGGTGGAAAGACTTAAAATACTACATTTGTACAGCCTAGAGCAAAGAAGAGAGAAATGAGACATGATTGAGACCTTTAAATACATAAAAGGATTGAAAAAGGTTCAGAAAGTAAGTGTTTTATGAAGAAACGTAATGATAGAACAAGGGGGTACAACTGGAAGCTAGTCAGTGTGAAGAACAGGAGCAACATAAAAAATATACAGTAAGTGAATTTAAACTCACTTACTGGGATAAGCATATCCTAACATATACACATAAAGGCAGACTAGATGGACCCTGTGGTCTCTTTCTGCCGTTAACCTTCTATATTTCTATAGAAATGCTAAAGAGTAGGAAATATGTGTTCAGACAAATCACAGTGTTGGGTGGTAGGACGAACAGAAAACTGATGGAGCGAGATAAGGAAATGCAGCAAAAAAGAGATAAAGATAATGTAAGCAGTTAAAAAATAAAGTGGGAACACAGAAAAACTTCAGTAAGGTACAAAGGAGAAAGAGACAAGTAACCGCACAGTTCATTAACATTTACCAGATCGCCTGATCCGAGTCCCACACAGGACACCGCTCCCTCCTCATCTCCCGGAATTGACATAGCGACACCAATGTGCAAAGGGTGGGCTATGGCTTGCCCTGCCCCCTTGTCACAGGAACTATGGCATGCCCTCTCTATTGAAGTGAATGGAGAGGGGCGTGCCATAGTTCCTATGATGAAGGGCCGGGGCCCGTTGTAGTCCCCTCTGCACAGCAGTGTCACTGAGCCTATTCCGGCGGAGGAGGAGGGTATGGCGCCCAATGCGGGACTCAGTTCAGGTGAACTGGTAAGTGTGTATGTATGCATCGGACCAGCAGCGATAGCCTGCGTGGGATGAAAGGTAAGTATAGTGTTTTTTTTTTAATCTTTGACTGAAGTATGACTGGAATTACCATCGGGCAAATAGCAGACACTCTAAACATACAAACACTGCTTAGGCAACAATTAACCTCCCTGGCGGTGTTCCCGAGCGTGACTCGGGGTTAATTTTCACTGCAAGTAGCGGTAACCCCGAGTCACGCTCGGGGTAGATTAGGCAGAGGAGCAGCGGAGTCTCCTTACCTTTTCCTTGCGATCCAACGATGTCCCCGCTGTGATCGCCGGTGAGAGCCCCGGCAGATGCGTCCCTCTGACTTCCTGGTTCCGTCTCTGTGAGCCGCAGAGGCTCATGGGGGCGGAACTGGGCGGCAGATTCAAAATTGTAAAAGTGAAACACACACACAGTCAAGTGATACAGTGAAATCCTGTGAGATTACACTGTATCACCTCAGATTTGACACTGTAACACCTCATATTTGCCCTTTGATCATCCTACACTGCCCTGCCTGCCCTTTTTTACCATGGCATCAAAGCGTCACTTTAGCATCTCCAAAGCGGTTTTGGATCAGATAAGTGACAGCGGCAGCGAAACAGAGCCCCTCGCAGAAATGAGCGATAGCGATTCGTGGCAAGATTCATCTGACTCTGACACTGACCAGAGAAGTGGTGACAGCGACAATTCTGCACCCGACCTCAGTGATGTGCGCACTTGGTGCCCAATTGATTGCGGTATGGATGAGGTACCTCCGCCAAGATTTCCGTTTACTGGATCACCTGGGATGAAGGTGATCCAGTACCTAAAATTATTTCTCACAGATGAAATCATTGAAAAGATTGTCACGGAGACAAATCGCTACAACGAGCAGCAATCCACAACTCTGCATAGCAAGTTTTCCAGGAACAGAAAATGGGAACCGGTGACTAAAGAGGACATCTGGAAGTTCCTGGGGCTAATACTTCTTTCTGGGGTGGTGGGGAAACCCCTGCAGAAATGGTACTGGACTACCAATAAATTGCTGGCAACCCCATTTTTTGGCACCATCATGTCCGAGTGCCGATTTTCCCTCATAATGAAGAATTTGCACTTTACCAACAATGAGGAATTTGACGAAGCCACACATCCAGCGCCAAAACTCAAGAAGATCTGGGAAGTATACCAAATAATCATAAAAAATTTCCAGCAGTCCTATGTGCCAGATAGAGACATCAGCATTGATGAAAGTCTGATGGCTTACAAGGGACGCCTCAGCTGGATTCAATACATCGCATCCAAGAGAGCACGGTTTGGAATAAAATCCTATATGCTCTGCAAGTCTGCCACTGGCTATATATGGAATTCCGCCATATACACCGGTAAAGGAACACAATTCAACCCCAGGTACAGCGGCTATGGGATGGCAACGTCATCAGTCCTCACACTGCTTGAGCCATTGCTGAATCAGGGGTATTGTGTGACAACTGACAACTTTTACACATCGCCTGAGCTGTACGAGTTTCTGATAAAACACAAGACTGATGGATATGGAACCGTTAGGCCCAACCGACGTGACCTGCCATCTATGTTTGCCAAGAAAAAACTGAAAACAGGAGAAATGGTTTCCTGGCAGAAAGGAAAGATGATGGCAATGCGTTGGCGTGACAAAAAAGACGTGTGCCTAATGAGTACAGTGCATAACACCTCCACTGTTATGGTCCACACAAGAGGTGGGAAAGATGTCATGAAGCCACAACTTGTGATTGACTACAACAACACCATGGGAGGAGTCGATAGAGCCGATCAGGCGATGACATTTTATCCGGCTATGCGGAAACAACAAAAAAAATATTACAAAAAAATCTTCAGGCATCTCCTGGAACATTGCCTCTGGAGTGCCTATACACTGCACAGAGGAAAGAGTGAAAAGCCTCTTGTTCATTCTGACTTTATCTGGAAGGTGGCGGAGCAGATTTTTGTGAACTACCAAACGCCATCAGTGGCCGTGAACAGATCTGGACGTCGTGCTGGTCGTCACTTTATGGATTACATCCCGCCAACCGCAGAAAAGGCAGCACCTACAAGGATGTGCGTAGTTTGCTGCTCAAAGCGAGATGGCAATGGAAAAAAAATCAGAAAGGAAACCAGGTTCCATTGCCCTGATTGTGACGTCGGTCTATGTGCAGTCTTTGTTTGTGAATTTTCTTTGTTTGACAAATGTCATTATTTATTACATTATTGAATAAAATTATATTATTTATTAGATTATAATTCATGATTTTATGTTTTGAACTTTATCACATCTGAGAGGTCTACTAGAGTCTTCTATGGTCAGGTTTAAGTAAGTAATTACTAAGAATTGCAGGCCTACAATACATAACACCAAATTTCCATACAAAAAAATGGTAAAGCTTTTGGTACAAAATTCCAGACATAATCATAACGCCAGGGAGGTTAAAGCCCAAGTCCAGTAAAGATCTTCTCTGTTGCACTCCCTTTCTCTCCCAGTTACACATCATACTTAGAGTACCTTCTAGAAATCCAGTTATTCTGAAAGCTGTGCAGGACTAGCGGTCAACTAGGCCCACACTTACTCCTGGGGCCAGTACAATAGAAAAAGAACAATACAGCAAAAGCTTGCGTAGGTGCCATACAGACACAGGTCAGTGAGATTGACATTAAAGTATCTTAAAACATTTGACAGGGAGGCGAAAAAATGGGGCAGAAGGTATGCAACAGATATCAGGTATACATCTGTCATCCATGATTTGTACTTAAACATTGCCTTGATTTGGACTGTAACCCAAAAACAGGTACTCTACATAGAGCAGTTGATTTGCTGTGCCTTGCCTCAACCCATGCTCTGAGTTTCTAATAGCAAAGAGGCCTACATGTTGCTACAGGGTATATGGCCAAACTTGAAGACCAAAAACCGAGGGCTACCAGGCTTTTGCAATATATTAATGAAGGTAGTGTCTCAGTCCAGTCTACAAGAAAACAGCATAGCAAACAAAAAGCAAGCTACATCTAGCAAACATATTCAAGACAACATTTCTAACTGATTACTACGCTGAGATGGGGATATATATTTCTCCAACTTAAGACAAGTACAGATGACAAGGAATTTAGGATGGCTGCACAAAAAAGGTATCACCTGCTGGTAAACACTGGAAACACATGCAGGCAATCTTCAAACAATTCACCTCCACTAAGGGACTAAGGGAAGCTGGGGATTTGAAGGTCATCAAGTTATAAATATATATGTAGCTGCCTTTAAATGTTCCACAGGTATTTTACATTTTTTTTCTATTGCCTATCACTGTGTTCTGCATATTTATGTGTTGGGATAGCTCTGCTCTTAAACTTTAAACATGGTGTCATTATCCAAGCTGTGCTGATGATTGGATGGAGGTCTAGACACTAAATCAGCAGCATCGTCAATAACTCTTTGTTAAACAAAAATACTTCAGTCACCATCCCTCATCTCTTTCTCATACTAAGAAATCAAAACACCACTCCCTACCTAATATTCCCTTGCCTAGACATTAACCTTTCCAAGACCAGTAACACAGATCTCTTTGAGCAAACATTTGTTGTGCAAAACTTGTTTTTGCCAAGTTACAGGATATTTCAAGTCCCTGTCCAGGCAAACACAGACTTTCTCCCAACTTTATCCCTTGGTCAGTGGGGAACTAGGGGTCTCCTCGCTGGATCTTGCCTTGACAAAGGGGTCCTGTCATTTAACATTGGCACATTTTTACATTTTGCCATTTTACAAGACTAAAAGCTTTCACCTCACATTGGACTTACCGTTATGCCCAGCAAACCCACTCTGCACAGGTTTCTGGCAGAAGTATGTCACAATTAGGTTTAGTAAAGATCAGTGCTGGCAATGTTGAGTTAGAGAACATGGTGGCTGTTTTTTTACAATTGCCATGAGGGGGTATTAAATTGACTTTTTGTGAAGACTGAAACATGGACAGTAGATCTTGCAATACAACATAATAGATCCATTGTAAATACTTTTGCTCATGGGCACTGAATATCAGCTTTTAGGGTGTAGAGACACATTTTTTTTAACCAGAAATAAAATTTGACTTGTACTTACAACTGTAATTGAAACAGGAGGCATGAAACAACCAGGCAAGACATTTCTTTGGTGTGGTTCTGCCAGACTCTTTATTTGGGATCATTTACACTGATTTTATCTTAGAAATGGCTTCTAAACCTTATTGCCCCTTTGAAAACCAGACCAACAAGTTTCAGAGAGCCTGTAAACGAAAGCCCACCTTTCAATTTCCTTGGCAACAGTTAAAACACATTTTTCTATAGTGATTTTTTTCAGTAGCTTTAATGCCATAGTATTCCAGTGGGATAGAAAGGGGTTTCCAAATATCTGAATTGAACCGGGAGTTGAATTCACTATCTGGCCTCAAATTGAATGGGATGCCATTTAATGTCAAAGTTCCTTTGTTAAAGCCTGAAGAGAAGATTCTTAACTACAAATGGTCTCTTTAAATGGGCATATAAAGTAGCGATAATTTGGGTATGCCTTGCGTTAACGGTATAAACAATATCTATTTATTGTTTATTATGATATGCTGCAAAAATAAAGTTCCATATAAGCAAAGCAGAAGACTGCAGTAGAAAAGTGGACTTAAATTTGTATGTGTGTGCAAGCTTAAAATGGCCATAAAAGCACAAAAAAATAAGTTCCTTAAAGAGAAACAACCATCCCCTCGAGTCTTTAAGACTCTTGTGGTGGTGTTCTTCCTCTATATGGAGCATCCCAAATTATGTCAGGGCCTTAGATGCTCACAGCATTTACTCTGTCAAGAATTTAACCTTAAATGAGGTCTTTCTAGTATTTCTCAGATTTGAGCTGATAGCCAGCCATACGACCAGTAAATGTTCTCTGGTATTCCATTTACCAGAGCAGCATTTTCTGGCTTTTATAAATTTGACTTTTCTGAGCTGTGTGTGAGGCTGGTATGCAGGCTGTGAAACAGTTGTTGGTTGTGGGGACCTTTTATCAGTTTTGGAGCTTAGAGATGAAGATGAGAAGGGAGGACCTGGGGGCAGGGCTTGGCAGTTGACACTTTATCAGCACTTGGGCTAGAATCATGGGCCCAGTGTGTTTCTTTCCTCTCTTGCCTAGGAGGAGGAGCAGAATGTTCTACTCAGAGGCATACAGCGTTCATGCGCATGGTGGATACTTTGACATGTTCCTCCTGACCTGGTTATCCGGACCTGGTTAGTGTGATGTCTGCTGACTTAGCTGCTGTGACACCTGCCTCCTTCCATTTCTCTCTTGTGCATACATGTTCGTCTTTTGTAGCAAAGAGAATCCTGGCTTCAGAATAGCCCTTTAACCCTTTGCTGCCAGCCTACATATATTGTCAACCTCTATTGTCAGACAATTTTTCATCATTTTGCACAATACATGTTTACATGTGATTTTTGCAGGAATTTCCAGGGATTTTTTTTTGTGTTTTTTCAATATGTTTTGGTGAAATATGTGAGAAAAAAATTAAAAAAAGCTATTTGCTAAAATTATGTAGCTTTTTTTAAAATAAAAATGTACGTTTTTTTAAATAAAAATGTAAGCGCTTTAGGAGATTTTCAAAGAAAATGCAACTACTATTTTGTGGTCACCTTGCAGTTTTTCAATAAAAACAACCCTTTACATTTGAAATATCCCCCACAAACTATATATTCTCTCACACCTCTAGCTTTCTAGGCGCATCAGGCTTCCCCTTTAATTCTTACGATCGGGTTACTCCACCGCCAGGTGGCGACGTTGCAGAGAGAGGTCTTGAAAACGAGCCCCCTTCCGGCCCATATATACCTGGAACCTCCCACTTAACACCAGTCATTTAAAAAGCAGAAAGACAAGGTACCAGGAAATCCAATGGTAACCTCAAAATAAAAAAAAAGCTTCACCATATAAAGGAACCGGGATACCAAAAAGGGCGGGTGAATCGGGGTGTGTGGCACACTGACAATATCCATTTTTCAGGTGAGTACTCACAAAATGGTATTATTCTCAGTGTGCCACACACCCCGCTTCCCCTTTAATTCTTACGATCGGGACATCCAAAAGCAGTGTCCACAAGGGATGGGTATCCGAAGGCAAAGTGAAGCATAACTTGCATGACTGCAGTCTGCAGAACTCTGCGGCCAAACACAGCATCCGCTGAGGCCCGCACATCAACCTTGTAAAACTTAGAAAAAGTATGAACAGAAGACCAAGTAGCGGCCTTACAAACTTGTTCAACAGAAGCTGAAAAGCCCAAGACGCTCCAACGGCGCGAGTAGAATGAGCAGTGATACGAAAAGGGGGAACTTTCCCCTTAGCAGAATAGGCCGCAATAATGGCCTGACGAATCCATTTGCTAATGGAAGATTTGGCCGGCGCCAAACCCTTCCTAGGCCCACAGGGCACAACAAAAAAGGCATCAGTTTTACGAAAAGGAGAAGTAATAATCAAATAGTACTTAACACAGCGTACTACATCCAAACAATGCAAAACCCTCTCCTTGTCATTCTTAGGCTTAGGACACAAGGAGGGAAGAACAATATCCTGATTCAAATGAAAAGCAGAGAGAACCTTAGGAAGAAAGTCCGGTTTGAACCGAAAAAACACTTTATCCTGATGCCTCTCAAAGTAGGGCGCCTGAATAGACAGGGCCGCCAACTCCGAGACACGCTGAACCGAAGTGATAGCTACCAAGAAAACAATCTTCTGAGTCAGGGTAGACAAAGCAATATCTTGCAAAGGCTCAAAGGGAGGAGCCTGAAGAGCGGAAAGAACCAAATTCAAGTCCCAAACAGGGAGTAAAGGTTTCCTGGGAGGCCGCACATGTGTAACCCCCTGGAAAAAAGTTTTAACTAAAGGATGAGTCGCAAAACGCTTCTGAAAAAAGATAGATAAGGCAGAAACTTGCCCCTTCAAAGTACTCAGCTGAAGACCAGAGTCCAGCCCTGATTGCAAAAACTCCAGAATCCTGGAAACCGAAAAGACCCTACAAGGCAAAGATCTAATCTCACACCAAGCGATATAGGCTTTCCAAGTCCTATAGTAGATGATAGAAGAAGACCTCTTCCGGGCACTGATCAGAGTCTTAACGACCAAGTCAGAAAGACCCTCCTCCTTCAAGATGGAGGTTTCAGCAGCCAAGCCGTCAAACCCAGCGTTGGTAAATTGGGGTAACACAGCCGACCCTGAGTGAGCAGATCGGGCCGAAGAGGCAGAACGAGCTGGTCCACTGCCAGCCGAACGATGTCTGCGAACCATACTCGCCTTGGCCACCTTGGGGCCACGAGAATGGCGGACACCTTTTCCAGAGCCAGCTTCCGTACCACCCTGCCCAGCATGGGTATCGGAGGAAACAGGTACAGAAAACCCAGATCCCCCCAGCTCAGGGACATGGCGTCCACTGCCAGAGCCAGA
This sequence comes from Gastrophryne carolinensis, assembly GCA_027917425.1. Classification (NCBI taxonomy): domain Eukaryota; kingdom Metazoa; phylum Chordata; class Amphibia; order Anura; family Microhylidae; genus Gastrophryne; species Gastrophryne carolinensis. The sequence goes on from CM051234.1 coordinate 261,290,745, forward strand.
GGATCCTGGGAGAGCGACACGAAGTTCGGGAGCCTGCAAATGTGACGAGAGGCAAACAGGTCCACCTCCGGCGTCCCCCACCGGAGACACCGTGACCGAAAAACCTGAGGATGGAGAGACCAGCGTCCTCGTGTGAAATTGAGCGAAAGGAACTGCCTCGAACCAGGCAACCATCAAACCTACCAGCCTCATCCCCAGACGGATGGACGGCCGAGGATTGGAAAGAAGGACCCGAGCCAACTTCTGAATCAGATAAATTTTGGACTGAGGGAGAAACACCCTGTGTTGACAAGAGTCCAACTGCATTCCCAGAAAGGACACCACCCTGGCCGGAGCGAGGGAGGACTTGGGAAAGTTGATCACTCAACCAAAGCTTTCCAGCGTGGAGACCACCATCCTGGTGTCTGTCTCTGATTGATTGAGGGACGGAGCCATGATGAGAAGGTCGTCCAAATAAGGTACGACACGAATGCCCCGAGATCTGAAAATGGTCATCACCCCTGCCAGCACCTTGGTGAACACCCTTGGAGCCGAGGTCAGGCCAAACGGAAGTGCCACGAATTGAAAATGCTGGTCGTTCATCACGAACCGAAGAAAACGCTGATGAGCTCGGCATATGGGAACATGAAGGTAAGCATCCTTGATGTCTATGGACGTCATAAAGTCCCCCTGACGAAGAGAACCGATGGCCGAACGCAAAGTTTCCATGCAAAACTTCCGGATACGGATGAACCTGTTGAGCAATTTCAGGTCCAGGACGGGACGAACCGACCCGTCCTTTTTGGGGACTGCGAAAAGATTCGAGTAGAAACGAGGCCCACCTCTAAGCGCGGCACCGGCCGGATGACCGCCATTTCCAAAAGATTCCTTACCGACGCCAGGAGCCCCTGTGCGGCCAAAGGATCGGTGGGCACCCGAGACCGAAAGAACCGTGAAGGAGGGCGAGACTCGAACTCCAATTTGTAACCAGACGACACCACCTCCTGGATCCATCTGTCCGGAACCTCCTGGTCCCAGACCAGGGAGAAGTGTCGCAATCGTCCCCCCCACCCGCACGGGTGAGGGCAGCCCCTCATTGCTGAGCGGGCTTACCAGCAGGTTTGGGCTTGGCGCCCCAGGATTGACCGGGACGGCCACGGCCCCTCCCCCGGGTCCAACCTGTACCTCTGGTAGCGGGAAAGCAAGCCCCCCTACCCGCTCTGACTCCCCGAAAGGAAGGATTAAAGGCACTTGCACCCCGAAAGGGGCGACGAGGCCTCTTGCGTAATTTACCACCTTTTGCCACTGAATCTATTTTATCACCAAACAGGCGCAAACCCAAAAAAGGGATCGCTGTAAGCACCTTTTTAGAGACAAAGTCCGCCGTCCACTGGCGCAGCCACACTGACCGACGAATTGCCACCAGCAGCGCCGCTGTCCTGCTACTCATCACCAGAACATCGTCCTGAGCGGTCAAGACAAAGGAAATAAACGACTCACACCGTTTAAGAGAACAAAACTCATCACAAGCGGGATCAAGACCTGCGTACAGATCCCTAATCATGGACCTAACTGCCAACAGAAGAAGCGCCGAAGCACACACTGGCCGCAGTGTCGATCCGGCACTGATAAAACCATGGCGAGCAAATTGATCAATCCGACGATCCTCACTATCCTCAATGGCAGTGGTCTCAGAAGATTGTACCACAGTCGTGCTAGACAGCCCTAACACAGGGGTATCGACATCAGGGGGAACTGACCAAAGCTTCACCAAATCCTCCGGAAAGGGATAGCGTTTATCCCAACTGGGAGGAATTCCAGCCAGTCGCGTGGGTTGTTCCCATTCCTTAAGGACAACCCTCACAAAGTGTTGTTGCCTGGGAAAAACCAAACGCGGCTGGGGAACATCAAATAACTCACCCTTTGGCAGGGCGACTGCCTCAGGCGGATCCAAATTCAAAATTTCAAACATTTGAGCCAGAATGGAAGGGGTGTCAAAAGCCCCCCTCGTAGCCTGATCGCCAGCAGCATCAATCCCTAGCTGATCTGCAGGCTCATCCGACTCCTCAAGGAGTTCCCCCTCCTCATCAGGGGGACAATCGGACCAATCCACTATTTCACACGTCTCATCCTCCGAAGCAGGTGCTGCTGGAGAAAGGTGTTTCCGCTTCGCTGTAGCCTTCTGAGCTACTTTGGCGGAAATTATTTTCTCGAGGTTGGCCAATCGTGCACACACCTCGGCTTGCGAATCCCCACCCTTGACAATGTCACATGGGGACCGGAATAAGGGAGGGGGGGTAGGAGATGACGGAAGTTGCGAGGAGCCAGAAGCCGGAGCGACAGACTGGCGCGCAATGTTCTGCTTTGCACATGGAATGCATAATATGACATCATCGCCTGGGAGCAGAACCCCACAGCCCCCACACAGCCTGGATGGCCCCGAAGAGCCGTTTCCGGTATTGTCGGAAGCCTCCATGTGGTGAATTTATGGTATTCGCAACAACCCAGGGTTTTACGCACTAAGCCACCCGGGATGCCCCTTTATAATTAATGTCCCGGGAAAGGGAGGATTTAAATTTTTTTTTTTTTTAAACCTTAGGACAAAACCCAATTTAGAGTACTAAGGCTAGCCAGGTATAACAGAACCGGGAGAGCCACTGCAGTGAGGGGATCCCAGGATCTGTGGGGGAAAAAGAGACAACAGTCAGACCCCCAGAAGAAAAGGCAGCATGCAGCATAGTCATTCAATACAGAAAAAGGCATCATAAATAACAATAGCAAAGCCCCAAAGTGGCTTAAGAGTTAAACTGAAGCCAGCAAACATACCCTTTTTTTGTTTTTTTTATATATATATATATATATATATATATATATATATATATATATATATATAAACATGCTGAAACAAACTGATAGTAAAAAGGACGGCCCCACACGCGAGGTGGGGACCGTTTACCTGCACGAAGAGTAGCAGCAGCCAGCCAAACAGCAACCTGCAGCCGAGTCCCCCGCACCTGACTCCTTGATTAGAAGGAGGAAGTGCGGCGGGGCCGAGCTGCGAGACAACCAGCTCAAGCCACGCCCCCGCCATCGTGTCATCGAACGCGGGCCGAGGCCCCGCCCCCTCCAATTCAAACAGCGCGGCCCGCCAAATGGCGGTGCTGCATGCAGAGAGGGCGCCCCGGCGCCCTCGGAGTCAGTGGGGGGGGGAAACATGCTACTCAAATACACAGCCCTAGCAGTTCAGGCTGCGTGAGCGCTACACGCGGCGCTGAGCCTGAGACTGCCATCACTCTTTAATAAGCACAGTAACGTTAAAACACAACATGCACACAGTATAAGAACCCCCCAAAAACCACCCCCCCCCCCATAGTGAAGGGAGAAGGGACCGTAACGGGAGAGAAATGGCCAAAGGGGAACCACGAGACAGGGGCATCCCAAATCCGGATCACCATGCCGAATAGCCGCATTGCCTCACGTGTGAGGTCGAGCGGAGGAGATAAGCTCCTAGGCACCTATAGTGCCATCTACCATTGCCCAGTGAGCAGCCTAGGCTGGGAGGCTTCCATTAACCATCTAGGTAAACAAACAATCAAAACTGGGCAGAAATAGACCCAAAGGGGGTGCCGGGGTAAGACCCCGGCTACCTGCAAGCAGGAGACTTCTTTCTTCTGTCTTGTTGCCTCATGCAGAGAGAAAACACTGGTGTCCCAGGTATATATGGGCCGGAAGGGGGCTCGTTTTCAAGACTTCTCTCTGCAACGTCGCCACCTGGCGGTGGAGTAACCCGATCGTAAGAATTAAAGGGGAAGCGGGGTGTGTGGCACACTGAGAATACCCAACATGCATTGGTGCTTTTACCACTATTTGCACTATTTATAGGCATTTTTTTTTTCATTTTAAGGGTTACAGCCCTCTCCCCCCCCCCCTCCAACCTCTCTCCTCCGAGCACCTGGCAAGACTGATCGTCTCGGGTGAGAAAAGCCGGCTGGGTGACATCAGAGTGGCGTTAACCGCCCTTAAGGGAAGTGAGGGAGAGGGCAATTTCTCACCCTCTCCTTACCACAGAAGAGCCTGGGGGGGGGGGCGATCGGAGGCCCCCCAGTGAAGAGGAGACCTGACGGGGGGCATCGCGGCCGCAGGTGAGTAAATGTCATTTTTTTTTTTTACAGTTAGCAGCAGCCGCTGCCAAAGGAGGGGGGGGGGCGCTATTCCGGGGGTTCTCCTAGAGCCATCCGAGCCCCCAGGGGTGTTACATGCTTGGCACTTAAAGGGTTAAACCCTACTTGAAATTTTATCACCCTCTGTTGCCATTTTTCACTGTTTTTTTTACTTACCTCCGATCCAACGTCGCTCTGTGTCCCATGCCAATCACTGTCACTGACAGCCAGAGGTGATGGGTGGAGAGTGGGTGTGAAGGCAGGGGACTCCAATCCTCTGCCCTCCACTGATTACTACTCCCTTTGGCATCCCAAACTAGGATGCCCCCTTATGTGAAACCCCAATAAATCGCCACACCCACTCACCTAACCTTATTCCACTGATGCATGCTTAGGTCACGACTCGCTATACCTTTAGCTAGATGCATACCCGGGTCAGCCATCTGTGACTGGCCAGCCGGGGCACGCGCCCAGCTAGAGGTGAGTGGTAATGCAACCAGCGAGTCACTCTGCGTCATTCAGCTTGGTAGCTGCTGTGACGTCACAGCATCTTGCATAACTGAATAGAGCTCAGTGCATGGATTATGCAGCAGCTGGCTCACGTAAGTGTAGCATGCCTTCCTATCTGCTGCACACTCTTCATTGTGTTACATGGCACCCCTCACTCGCCGCAGGCCACCTACCTGCCAAGTGCCGTTATTTATTTTTTTTAAACAAATTTGCCACTGATCTGACCCTGCCTCTTGGGGCCCTATGCATCTGCATGATTTGGGTGGTGTTTAAGCATGCCACAGTCCAATGTCGTTTTTTGAGGCTGAATATTGTTCACCACATAGGCCGTGACTGAGCAAAGGCCATACTGTGAATTTTTCATTTGGGAGGGTACATTTGCAAGACACCCAAACCAGTATGTGCACATTCAAAGATTACCTAAAGTGCTCGTGCAGGGTTCAAACTGCAGGGAAAATCCAGCCAGGGGGTAGTGGTAGAAAGTTAGGGGCTTGGTCCTCGTAATATTTATGGTTCACATACAAAATGTCTTAAATGACACTCAAAAATAAAAAAAGGTATACCACCTTTTCTCTTATGCAGCCCATCATTACATGATTGCTGCATCCATGTCCCTCGCCAGCTACAGCATCCCGCATCTCTACTCTGTACACAGAGTACTGCTCTAGAGTGACCCTATATCCAGAAAGGAAGTGAATATCATCACTTTCTATCCCCTATAAGATTCCAAGTGAAGGTGAAGAAAAGCATCCCCACAGCATGATGCCGACATCGCCATGTTTCATGGTGGAGATAGTGTGTTCAGGGTGATGCTTTCCTCCACACATAGTGTTTGCCGTTTAGGGCAAAATGTTCAGCTTTGGTCTCACCAGAGCACCTTTTTCCACTTGCCTGCTGTGTCCCCTACATAGCTTGAGGGATGTTGCAAACAAGACTTTTTATGGCTTGCACTCACTAAATGGCTCTCTTTGCCACTGTTCTATAAAGGGACCTAATTTACCAAGTCTGGTCAGGGAGCTGTGACACAATTTCGAATGGAATAAATTAAGGCACTCAAGAAGTCATCCTGATTTGCCTCCCATGCCCTGAGGTGTGCCGACAAGGTAGACTTGAAAGAAAGGGTTTGTAGCTCAAAGAACTGTCTAGGTGCTATGGATTCTTTATTTTAGAAAAGTCCAGCTCTTGGATACAAGTCATATGATGTATGGGTGGGGCGGAGGGCAACTGTGAGACAGATTTGTAGAAGCAACCTTAGTGATTCCCTTTGTTTCCCCCTGCAACTGGTGGCTGCAATAATGCCCCAGGTGCCAGCATGTCTAGCGTCAGCACACACTTCCGACGCCCATTCATGTGGCTCTGTACTTTCGGCGAAGATCACGGTACCCAGGATCTGGAGCACCGATTCTGTTTTTTTTTCTTTGTAGCCCCCCCCCCCCCATACTGGCGGTATAGCTTGACTGGAATTTCAGGTTAATAGCTCCAAACTCTGAGGTGCAAAATTTTGTGTGAATGTAGCTAGAATATTTAAAGCAAACCTAAAAACAAATGACTGCTCGTAGCTAAGAGGTCTCACCAGGTGCACATACATGCCTGGCGAATCCAGTTAGCCAGAGGAAAGCCTGTGGTTGAATCACCAGAGGTTCCTGGAAGGTTAAGTACTGATAATCCATTTTCAGGCTTCAAAGGGGTTCCCCGAGAACATACCTAAAAGCCTGTGAACAAAAGCCTTTTTGCCAGCATCCACAGAAAAACTTTTGTCTGTTATTTCTTCAAAATAAAATGTACAGGGCTACATTTTTGTAAAAAAAAATCTCTGTGGCAATTTAACCACTGCTATGTATTTCAAGGTATCCTACCTCTTAGTCATGCTTGACGCCAGAGCCAAGCACCAGGGTTTGAGCTGAAGTATGAACACAGGCTAAGCCGTCTGCCTTGTGTATTGTTGATATCTAAAGGCTCATTTGACTTTAGGTGCACTTGAATTTACCCCCTCTGTGTTCCTTGTGATTATGCCATTAAGTCTCAATATTTAAAGAAAATGGATAGGAATGAAAAAAAGCTTTTATTCACAATCCTCGGCACAATAACTACTAGCAAGATAAATAAAATAAATGAAAATCTTCCTGTAGTATAAGCAGTGTGTATAGACACTTACACACTTCGATGTGTAGTAAAAATGAAAACTTTTTTTTAATACATTTTTAGTTTTTGTAAAAAAAAAAGTACCATGTTTTCTAAATATGAATACTGATTATATGATCCCTTGGATCCTTGCCGCAGGTAGCATTTTAGCTATTACCTTGCACTAAAATAAAATGTCCTGCGATAGAGAAGGATATTGGAGATGGGTACCGTAAACATTTATGGTTATAGACATACTTGAGCTCTGCTCATTATTCCTCACTGCTGGTCACCCTGTGATGGCTAGCTTATGGCTCACCGAGTGATGTGGAGGTAGCTGAAACATAAAGCGGTCGGTCATTCGTGGTTTGGTTCTGACATGGTCTGTTATATACTCAGCTATTTATCAATACATTTTCATGTGGTCCAGTTTGCATTTGGATACATTTGCAGCTCAGAAAAGTTTTAGCAACTCAGCAGTCATTTGGATTCTCAGAGATTTTTGAGTCTGTAGTAGAGTTGTCTGCGGGTTGTTCCTCACCAGCCATACTTTCAGGTTCAGTGCACACAGGTTCTGGCAGGACTACGGGCTTCTCTGCATTTAAAGCAGACTGTTCCTCAGTGGCCTCTGTTGTGCTCTTGTCCTTGCTTGTTTGGGGGTTTTCCTCTGCAGTAAAGCACTCCTGGCCAATTACTTGCTCTTCTTTTTCACCTTGCTGCTCTAAACCTGCTTCGGAAACATTAGGTGCTAGAACCAGAGGTGGATTTGGAAGGTCTTTCTGCTGTAAAATGAATACAGACAACACATGTGCATCATGTTAAGCTATAATAAAATGAATACATACACAATATTAACAGATTACTACCTCCAACCTCCTCCATGTCTAATAAGTCTTTAATAAGACCGGGGGTCAGTGAACAAGGTGGGGGGGGGGGGCATACAGTGCTAGCTCGCAGTCATATGGCAACCAGTAAAATGCTGCCAAATCTTTAAGTGCATTGAAGAGTTAGACACAAATCCACATCATGAAATCCATGCCGATTTTCAATATCCTCATCCATCTGAATCACTTAATATCTATTATACCCACAGGTATGCATTTAAACTGTAGGTCCAACAGATCAAGTTGTTCCATCTGTATAATTAAAAGTTAATGGGTAATAAGTTAGATCCCACTTCTTGCAGGCCTATCCTCCATTTAGCAGTGACTTAGGGTCACCACGCCACTCAGTGTTTCTGGAGCTCAGCCACTCACAAAGTGACAACCCCCCAAAATTGCAACAAATGGAGTGGGCTTGCTCCAGAAACAGACTGGGGTGCCCTTTTGTCCTAGACTCAATCTCCAGAGCCTGGTAAGTTTTATTTAACAAGAGTAGGACAGAACAGCTGCGAGAGACAACAGGCAAGTATGCCTTTTTATTTATTTAGACAGGGGCTTTAGGGTTTCCTGCTTTAGATGATGCACAAGGCCATAAACTATTTTGGGGATTTTTGTGAATTTATTTAAAATCTCTTTCCCTGATTGGGTATCTACACGTCATAGTCTTAGGTATAAAAGGGCGTTTTTCAGAAAATTTCCATTGATCCTGAATAAGATTTACCAAAGATTTGCATGAGAAAAGTTTTTTCTACCAAAAATAATTTAGCATACATTTCCTCCTCTATAGACTTTCCACTTTCTTCTCTGGTATCTTTAAGGTGTATCTGACAAAGGGGATCAAATCTTCTGAATCCTCTGGGCCCAATCTAAATTTTCCCTAAGATTTAACACATGAGAGGGATGGATTTACCTCCTCCTCAGTCATGCCTTTAAAACATAAGGAAAAGATGCCCCTGAAACAGTAAATCAGCTTATAGCTCATATCCAACATTAAACAAACGAGGTACAAGTATCCAGTCCTACCTCAGGCGTATTCTTGGTGGACCAGGTCCCTCCCTCTGATCCTGTGCCATTCATGGTGCAGCCATCTGCACTGTGAGGTTCCTATTTTATTTGCATGATGCAGTGGTACTTACACCCCCCAATCAGCCAGGCAAGCAGCTACCTCTGCTGCCACAGTGTGCAGAAAAGGGTGACGTGAATCACAGCAGCCAAGCGTAATGCCTTGGGCGATTGCAGACATGGATGACAGGGTTGAGAGGAGCACAAAGCCTCACAAGCCCCCTGCTGAATTCCAGACATTCCCAGGGCTGTTCCTTCCACCCTTGAGAGAACTAGTTCCCATGCCCTAGACAAGTTACCTGGGGAACCTAGAAACTCCATCAGCCCCTAGTGTACATCTCCTCCTTTCTGAAGGGACATGAAATTATCGAGGTGGTGAGGTGGGTTCTATTTTCTTATAGGGTGCATCGCAAGTATTTCCTGTACTGGATGGTGGGAGGAGCTGTCTCCAGGGGATCACCATGGAAGAGGAACAGGAAACACAAAATGGTTTACAACAAAAAAAGAAGGTATATATTAGTATAAAAAAAAAAATCCACTAAAGAGGATAGAGGGATGTATTTTTCTAAAAAAGCCTAGAATGAATCTTTAATGTAAATATATACATACATACAGGGGCATTAAAAAAATGATCCTGCTTATTTTACAGTGGGTTACTCAACTTTATCAGATTGAATGTTCAAAACATTAATATTTGTTGAAGACAGTCATATCAAACAGGTATTCACCACAAATCCGCTTCCCGTCCAGAACATTAGAAACTCTTTACGCCAAAGAGCCAAGGCCAGACTTGTAAAGAGTGTGCAAGGGACAAGATAAAGAAGAGCAGGCTGCCCCTTCTGCATCAGGGCAAGAGCCACAAAGGTCACAAGAAGACCAATTCCATATGCTGTGAAAACACAAGCACCGATTAACAAAATATGTATATTGATGTACTATTAGAGGATACCTAGCATTCAAAAAATCAATAGCGTGAAAATAGTCCAATATTAAAGGAAGTGTATCATGAAATTATGTAATATTAGACATTTATAAAAATACATTGAATAATGAGAGGAGGGGTCACTTATACATCCGAAATGTATAAAACTTCCGCCGAGCTTGTGATTTTCTTCTACTGGTAGGAATAAAATCCAGGTGTGCCAGGTTTATGTGCATCACCCCTGATTTGCTCTTCCTTCCATTAAAAGAAGGAAACCAGCCTGGCTGGATATTTCTTAAAGCCGGGTGAATAAGTGACATCTCCTCCCGCCATTCATTATTTATGTGGATTTTTATTATTGGGACATTTTTTCACACTAGTCCTCCTTTAAACTCAGAGACCCTTATTAAAGTAATGGCAACAGATAAGAGACACAGAAACAATTATGACCGATGCCATCTGCGGACCTTGGCAATAAAGTTAATCAAAAGGAAACCACCATGGCACCACTGGATTTATTGTACAATAATTATTGTAACACCTTCACAGCCTTAATCAAATTATGCATGACTGCTGCCGATACAGCCCTGTCCTCAATCTTTGGTCTTAATCGTCCATCCAAACCAGTGACCTTAAATAGGGGTTCCAGAACAAACCCCGGGAGGGTGTGAACAATACAAGGTTTGATTCAGCCAATTTTGTCACAAGATCATCTTGACGGAATTATGCAAGACTTTATGAAAAGGATAATAAAACAAAACTTTTTCAGAGGTCTAGAGAGTACCTGTACATCCTGACAGGCGTATTCCTTATTATCATTATTCTTACTAGCAGATTTTCTGCAAAGGACCACCATGACCACTGCAAGAACCTTGACTGAAACGGGGGCACATTTTGATGTTGGGGGCCCACTAATAAACACAGACATTACTATCAGCCCTGAAAAATGGGAACATAGAGGGTTGTGAGATCGGACACTGAAAGAGATGGAAAATAATTAGATCTTACTCCCTCTGTAACAAAAAATGTTAAAATCTGGGCCATCAGGTCTATAAAGGCTAGAATTTTGTGGACTTTTCCCAACAGACCTCAAACCAAGGCTGCCAGAAAGCTTCCCCTTTACCTACACCCAGTTCCAGTGGTACAGCAGTGTTTGCTCTCATGCAACCCCAATATATAAAGCTGGGAGCTGCACTAGCTATCAGTTGACTGAAAGTGCACAGTTGTATACAAAGCTCAGTTGAGGCACCCATGGGCAATAATGGGCACCTTATTCTGGCATTGTACACTGGACGTGCTCACTTACTAGCTGGAACAAGAAGTGCAGCAGGGTAAGCAGTGAACCCTGTGCCCCTCTATAAGCCCTGGTCTGAGGTCTGTGGCAAAATTTTAGGAAAGACATACAGACCAAGTGTCCTTCAAGGATTGCAAAAATACAATTCTGTGAAATACTCACCTGTAGAATTGGTATTATTAGTATACAGTACATCCTGCTCCATATATAATACTTACACTTGGGTTATCCTCCGCCAGAGGGGGCTGTGCTGCAGAGACATGGAAAAACAGGCTCCTCCCGGCCCTTCAAATACCCAGGGACCTCCCACGAATCCCCAGCATTGAAAAGCAGTGAACAAGAAGCCGGGAGAATTAAACCACCAAGAACAACTGGTAAAGATAACCATGATAACAATCACCATACAGGGGATCCAGAAAAATGCAACAACAGGGTGGGGTGGAGCAGGACGTACTGTATACTAATAATACCAATTCTACAGGTGAGTATTTCACATAATTGTATTATTCTTAGTATACAGTACGTCCTGCTCCCGATATAATACTTACACTTGGGACATCCAAAAGCAGTGTCCATAAAGTAGGGTGGGATCCCCAACAACAAACGAACACAGCAGACAGTTTAAAGCACTGTCACCTGCAGAACCAGACGGCCAAGACAGCATGAGCTGAGGCCCTAACATCAACGTTGTAAAAAAAAACCTTGCAAAAGTCATGAGCAGAAGGCCATGGCAGTGGCCTAACCAATAGTTCAACAGCAAAACCGGTGCTGAAAGCCCAAGAGGCATCAAGCACGCGTAGAAGGGAATCAATGCAACAAGGGAGTTCTTCCCCTTGCCTGAGTAATAGCCTGACAAGCCGATAGCTAATGAATTTGGCAGAAGCCAAGGCCAAAAACAAGGTACCAGGAGTAACGTCCATCAAGGCAACAACCAGGACCAAACCGCCCAACACCCGAGAGCAGGCGAGATCGAGCACATTCAGGATGTAATGACCCCAAGCCCCAAGGAACCTCAGTTCCCTTAAAGGACACAGTGACTTCTAAAGAGAAAAACTGCCAACACCTGTATAAGGATGCAGAACCACTTCCTCAACGTTGCAAGGAAGGGGGACAGCCGTGGAAAACAATATCTCGGATAATTGAACATACGACACCTACAGATGTAGAGAATCCGACTTCAGGCGGAACTCCCTTTATCCTGTAGTATCTCAAGGAAGAGGTCTAGGTAGACCGAACCGCCCGCTAACACACGCCTGACCAAGGTAACAGTCACCAGAAGAACCCCCTTAAGGGTAAGGACATCCAGACAGTGTCCTGAATAGGACCAGGAGACAACCTGCAAGCAGACGGAATGAAAACAATTTCAATCCCAACAGGGGCCATAGGAGTACATGGAGGGCGCACGTGGGCACCCCTTGAGGGAAGTCTTAACCAAGGAAGACTGAACCAGAACTGTTAAGGCAAGGTGGACAAGGCAGAGTCTGACCCATCAGAGAGCAGAGTTGGGGGACCAACTCTAATTTATGCTTAAGGCCACACTGGAGTCCTGGAACTCGAGAACGTCCAACAAGCAAGAGGACTAGACTCGTCCCAATAAATGTAGGTATGCCAACCCTACAACAATAGAAGACGACACAGGCTCACTCCTAGACATCCCATAGTCACAACACCGAGGCAGCTAAACTTGCCTCCATCAAGATGTATGCCTCAGCAGTCAGATCCACTTAGGCCAGGGACCATGAACTATAGTGATGTAAAGGGCCCTGAGCGATCAACTGGCACTCCTGGCAAGGTGCAGAACTACTGACCACAGTACCATAACTACAACCACACCATATTAGTTCAACTGGAGGCCACCAGCATTACTGGTCCCCTCACCAGAGTAATCTTCCGCATAACCCTGCCAGCAGAGGGAATGAAGAAGGGCATACAAAACCAAAAGTCCTGTCAAGACGGTACTAAGGCATCCGGACCACTGAGATAGGATCCTGGAACAGGGAAACAGGGCCAATAGCCTGTGAAGGTGACAGAACCCAACAGATCCATGACTGGATGGATTCCATAGCGACATGGGGATTAGCACATCCTGTCGCAGAGGGGCTTAGCCGGAGCTAATATCACTAACATGCAGGGGACATTGTCTCTGCCCAGAAGGGAACATAGCCACTCCCTGGAAGTTCCGCCAGCTCCAGACCCCTTCCAATGGTTAATGTAGTACGCCTGTCATCAGACGGACCGAGCACCCCCAGCCTGGCAATTCCGGAAGGGGAACGGTCAAGCGAGAAGCGCCAACTGAAAAACGCTTACTGCTTAGACTTCCATAGACGTAAGGACCCTCTAAGGGCCCCACCAACACCAGAATCGCAGGGAGTTTTTTGGAAGAAACCATCCCCTTCAACCTGAAAGGTTGGCATCCATGGTGGCCGTTTCCAGGAAGGCAAGAGGGAACTGCCCCCAGACAGGTCCCTCGAGTTCTTCCACTTTCAAGAGAAAACTGTCATACAGGAGGGAAGGCCCACCGGCCCTACTCCAGGGGTGCTGGATCCCTGTCCTATGCTTACCCCCAGAAGTCGCAGACGACTCAAGGGAACTAAGCATAAGGGACCACTTTCACTGCTCGGGCTCCTGCCAAGCAAGATAACAACGGCCCACCAGTTGCATCCCTGTCTGGTGATAAGCAACTGGGACAGTAGTGAGGGACTGGGCCCATGAGACCAGAATGCCCACCTAATTGCTGAAATGGGGGGAATCTGGTTTGAAACTGATTCAGAATCATTCCTATTAATGGAGTCACCACGTTAGGGAACAGCGAGGACTCGAGGTGATTGACACCCATCCAAATGACTCCCAATGGCCCACCAGCCGGGTATCCAACTAACCTGACTCAGAGACAGGGAAGTGAGGAAGGGCGACCGGGTAAACATCGCGCGGATGTCCCTGGTCTCATCAGAGACATCACCATCGACAGCACCTGAGTGACACTCTAGGAATTGAAGAGAGGTCAGATAGCAGGGCCACAATTAACAGTGTTGGAATTCCAACACGAACCTGGAGAACCTCAGAGATCTGAGGGCACAGGGGTGTAAACATCAGCATTGAAGAGTGCCCCGGGCAGCAAGATGCCCACTGGACGCAAGGTGCTGATGGCCAAACTCAAGAGAATCCACGCAGTAAACTGCCTGTAACTGGAGAATTGCAGTGACTCCAGAATGGGCCACCTGACCCATCCTTTGGGGGGCTGAGGGAGGTGGTATATCGGCCCTTACCTCTGCCTATTACGGGCCCTCTGCAAGAGACCCTCAAACCTTGCAGGCCTAACATGGCCTGAGCCAGCAACCAAACAGGGGCAGAGACCAGAAGTACCTGGGGTCTGATAAAGAACTGGGGAAGGCAGTGCAGCAAACTCTATCCTGTATCTGGAGGACACCACCTCCTGATCTGCCGGAGTGAGGCGAAAAGCCTCCTGATAAGAGCCAGGTGCTGCAGTCATCCCCTCACCCAGGCGGGCGAGGGCAACCCATCATGCTTGAGGGGAGTTTGGTGGAAGATTTGGGCTTAGCCCCACCGGAGGGGCCAGGGCATTGCCTGCTACTCGTGGGTAAAGAGTCTGCCCCAAAAATCCGGAAGGACACCCCTGGTTCCTGTTTAACACTAAGGTAGGGAGGAGGGGGGGTGCTCCTGCCTCGAGGGGGCCAGGACGACCGTCTGCGAAGGGGTGATTTGCCCTTTTTTCCGAACAGGTCTAGACGGGCCCCAAATAGGCGTCGCCCTCTGAAGGGGAGCCCAGTAAGAGTCTTTTTTGTGGCATCATCGGCACCCCACTGTCGCAGCCAGAGCAGGCGACGAATAGCCACCGCAAGGGCAGAAGTTCTTGCACACATTCTAATCGCGTCCTCTAGCGCCAATAGAATAAACTTCACAAATACATCACAATTGGAGAGTGCAATGAACACCTCCCAAGGGAGATCCTCGGGGTGATGATCGAGCAATTTTTTGATGAGGGTTCTAGCGGCCACCGCAGTAATGGCTGCGGCGCAGGCCGGACGCATCGCTGTCCCGGCACAGGAAAAGGCATGGGAGGCAAGCAGCTCAATGCGTCGGCCCTCAGCATCCCGAAGGGCGCTATAGGCAGGGGTTGTAATAAAGGGGGGGTTAGGGACCCCTATGATCAGCGCATCCACCACGAGGGGTGATGACCAGCCATTAACCACCTCAGGGGGAAATGGATATTTCCTGTCCCAGTCACCTGTAAGTTTACTGGGGCATTCCCATTCTTTGAGGACAAGATCATTGAAATGAGCCTGCTCTAAAAATTCCAAACGCTCCCCTCTAGGCTTGGGAACCTGACCGGGGGGAGAGATAGACAGTGCCTTAAAGACCTTAAGCAACAGGTCGTCAGTGTCACACTGGCCCCAGTATTCCGGGCCAGAATCATCGTGAGTCCTCGTCATCTCATCAGAAGAGCTGGAGTCAGAGAACAATTCCCCTTCTTCAGAAGGGTTATAGTCACAGGGAGTAGCGAACCCCTCAGTTCTCATAGAACTTACAGAAACATGGGGCGACAGGTGCCGCTTCCTACCAGGGCCCATACGCTCTGACAACTTAGCAATAATCTGTTCAACCGTAGGCCGCCTGGAAGGGCCGGCAGGCTGCAATTTCCCACTCTCAGGCGGAGAGAGATTTATGCCTGGGGAGATAGGTGAATTGAAGCTAGGTGTAGCCACTGGCCGACCAGATTGCAGGGCCAGTGCTTGCTCGGCACAGGGTACGCAGACCCGTGCCCTGCCAGCATCAGCATGGGGTTGTCCACACGCTATACACCGCCGGTCTTGTCCCGGGGGGGACCCCGGTCACATAATTCTGAGATGCCTCCATATGGTGATTAATCAAGGCACAATATGCCGGTAGGGATTTACACTCTAAGTAACCCTGGATGCCCCAAGACCCCGCTATGGAAGTGGGAGAATTTAACAAGCCCTGCTATAACTTAACACCGGGCCGGGAGAAGCCAATGGTGTTCACCAGTCTGAAAGACATAATGGGAATAAAGGGAGTCAGAACCATGCGCAGTAAGAAGGATCATGAAAATCGCCCACTAGGGCACTTACGGACCAAGGGAGGAGGAGGACCGCCACCACGCGTGCGTGCAACCAGCATCAAAATGGCGCCAAGCGAACCTAGGGCCAGAGCGTCCCGTGACACGGAGCGCGCCAATCTATTTCCCCGCCCCCCCCCGAAGAGCGAGAAGCTCTGAGGTGTAGAGTGAATGAGACACTGGATAGATGATTTGCCAATGAAGACGCCGCAGCGTCTGAGGCGGCGTGGCCGCCCGGCGCCGCACATCCAGCAAAGGAGAAGTGTGCGCGGCGGCGACAATTACACAAACGGAACTAACTGCGCGGTTCTGTCCCCTGGGATACTAGTCCGGTCAGACTAAGGCCATAACATGAAAAACATACACCAGACCTTTTTTTTTTTATAAATTTTTATTTATGCATTTAAAGTTATAACATACATACAAAAGCAACCATCCCTACATGGGACAGATCTTAGTGCTAAACATAGCCTTACTTACACTAAAAAGGTTAGACTCATAACAACTTACTAAACTATATACATTCACACACACACACACACACACACACACACACACTCACTCCGGCATTCACACCCGCCTGCTATTGACATCATTTCCTAGTGACGGGTAAATATTATGAGGTCCGAGGGCTAGAGGCAGATAGATATCAGGAAACTAGCTAGTTTCTAGTCGTTGATGGAGTTGGAGGTATTAAGCCATGCTCCCCATACCCGTTCAAATTTATCTGGGCATCCCCTGGCTTCGTAAGTCATCTTATAGAGGATTAACCTTCCATTTACTAGGCTTTTCCAACCTGATAAGGTCGGTGCACTCGGGTGTTTCCAATTAAGTAGGATACATTTCCTTGCGTAGAACATTAGCAGTCGCAGTAGGACCTTCTGCGGACCGTCATCTAACACCGGCTCAACAATGCTCAACAGACCAAGGGCAGCCGCTTTTATGATTGGCAAGCCCACGGACGTGGTTATAAAATTAAATAACTCCTCCCAAAACGACGAGATCACCCGACGTTCCCAGACCATGTGTATCAAAGTACCTGGCCCGGCATTGCATCTGGGGCAAGTATCTGAATCCAGTAGGCCCATCCTCATGAGTCTAACCGGGGTCAGATAGGCCTGGTGGAGCCACTTAGCCTGAATCAATCCGGAGTCCCGTGAGTGTCTAAATTAGGCTCATCAGCATCCAGCACAGCGCTGGACCATCAGCGGTCACTCCGCCCTCAGGCCGCAGGGAGTGAGTCAATCCAGTCGTTGGCCTCTTCCGCTGTGAGGAAGAATCTGGTAGCAGCTCCATCCTGGACTCGTAACCTAGCGGGAAATAGCATGGCATATCTGATATTTTTCGCCCGGAGTCGCGCCCTCACCTCGTTGAAGGATCGGCGCTGCTTCTGCACCTCCGCCGTAAAGTCCGGAAAAAAGGACAATCTTGCACCCTCCAGTAGAACATCTTTCCGCTTCCGCGCCGCCGTCAATACAGTGTCTCTATCTCTAAAGTTCAGCAGCTTTAAAATGAAGGGACGGGGAGGGGCCCCTGGCGGTGGGGGCCTGAATGGGATCTGGTGCGCCCTTTCAACCACGAAGAAGGCGGAGAGGCCCTCCGGCGCCAGCACGTTTTTAATGAGGTTTTCCGCAAAGCTTTCAGGAGAGTCTCCCTCCGCCCTCTCCGGTATCCCAATTATTCTAATGTTGTTACGCCGGCAGCGGTTCTCCGCGTCCTCCGCCCGCTCTGTAAGTGTTTTCACTTGACGCTTCAGAGACTCCACCGCAACAGCCACAGCTGATAGCCCGTCCTCAGTCTCCCCAATTCTTCTCTCCGACTCCTGCGCTCTATCCTTCATCTTGTCTAGGTCATGTTTAAAATAGTTAAGCTGTTCTTGTAGATTATCAAATTTAGCCGTTAGGACACTTTGACAATCAGTCAATAGCTGCCATTATTGCAGCATTATTAGGACCTTAGACAGGAGAGACAGGACGTTCAGCCTGTAATTCTGCCATGGTTTGTGTGCCACTGTTTAGGAGCACCGGGCGCCTCTTCTTGCCTCCTTTCATATAGGGATGGTGATTGCCTGGTATAATACACTGTCCCCTTTTGCTGCCTGGGGCTTACAGATGCTGGACTTGCTCAGGAGATGCAGGGTGTGCCGATACAGACTCCTAGTTCACGGAGAGATCCGTGTCCCCTCACAAAATTCAGAGAGATATATATAGTGGGGATAGGTAGCGGGGCTCCCTCCAAATTTCTCTTACCCTCCTCCACGCCACTCAGGGGGGGGGGATCAGAGGGCCGTCAAGCGTATGGTGGGGTTAAGCTGTCCCCAACCGAGGCCAGTCAGGGGAAGCTCACTCTGTGGCAGCAGTTCAAGCCATAACAGTGGGGGTGATTGCAGCCGTTGTCAGAGACCGGCGGGCACTACCAGCAGCGACTGCCAGCAACGTAGGGGGGCCAGTCAGTGGGCAAGGGAGTTTTACTGGCAGTAGCAGCCAGCAGCAGAGAGAAGCAGCCGCCCAGCAGATACAGGGGCCTTCACTGGTGGTAGCAGCCGACGGTGTGGAGGGCTGGCCGGTGAGCAGGAGGCTCCCAGGGTGTTATCAGACGGACCGGCAGGGGGTCACTCACCGGTGCTGGCGGTCAGCGGCGGGAGGAGGGAGTCGTTGGTGGGTAGTGTACCTCTCAGCGGCGGTGTCAGTCAGCACGGGGGGTGAGCAGGAGGCCCCTCACTGGCTACGGTATCCCGCGGCGGAGGGAATGAGTTGGTCAGCGGGCAGGAGGGCCCCCCCTGTCAGTGACAGCCAGCGATGGAAGAAGGAAGCCGATCAGCGGGCAGGGGGGGGTTTCCCAGCGGGGGCAGCAATGAACAGCGACGGGCGGGCCGGAGGCCACTCACCAATGGCGGCAGTCGATGGCGGAGGGAAGAAGGCAGCCGACGAGCTGGGGACACTTCAGCAGCGGCCGCGGTCAGCGTCGACGGGTGGGCAGGAGGCTCCTTCTCGATGGCAGCGGCAGTCGGCAGTGAAGGGAGGAATCCAACCGGCCAGCAGGCGGTACTCCGCGGAGAGGGATAGCCGCAATGAAGACGGGAGCAGAGCCGGCTGCAGAGAGGCCCGGGTAGAGGGTGCGTCAGGTCCCAGGAGAGCAATGGCGGCAGGTGAGAACAGCAGGCGCCGCTATAGTGCGCGACCGTGGCCGGGCACGGCTCCACGTTCACCCGCAGGTCACCTCCGCTGGGCAGGGAACACGACACCCCACCGCTCCGGACGTTGGCAGCGCTACACAGTAGTCAGCCAGCACTCCAGGGTAAGGCGTTTACTCAGCCAAGATGGCGGGGGTCGACACGTGCGGGGGCTCCGATTCTCCCAGGGGGACCGATAGGTGGTTCTTATCCCCGCAGAGGTCGACAGGAGGGTCCAGGGGGATGTATAACATAGATGTCCGGCGAGTTCCCGGAGAATTAACTCTGGATCTCAAGGGGATTTCAGGATTTTTCCAGGAGCCCTCGTGCTACACGTCTGGTCAGCTCAGCTACATAGCCACGCCCCCCCACATACACCAGACCTTGCTACACACACACACCCCCCTTTCTTTCCCCCTGGACTACGGGGGGGGGGGGGAACGGGAGAGGATGGCAACCCTTTGTATAGGGCCCACCGCTACACGGGGCATGGGATAATAGTGTGGGAGGGCATCCTCTAGAGGCTCACCATTAGCCTAAACCGCCTACCCTTTGGTGGGGTACTGCGGTGGAGCATGGCTCCATAAGCACACAAGGTGCTGCCTACCTTCACCCGACCGACGCAGCCCAAGCTGGGAGACACATCACAGGAAGGACGGGTGGGAATAGTCCAACAGGGCCGCAGGCTTGAAAGCCCCGCTCACCTGCGAGAGAGTGATACTTCATGTCTTCGCAGTCAGCACTGCAGAGAAATCTGGGGATTCGTGGGAGGTCCCTGGGTATTTGAAGGGCTGGGAGGAGCCACAACCCATCTCCAGGACAGCTAGCATCGTGATGCAGGGGGATGAAAGATATGCAGGCAGGACACCAGCAACAGGATTGTGGAAGCATGCAGCAGCCCTTCCCTAAAGTTTTCTCTGCAGGCTGGCAGGCAAAGCTTTTGAAGGACAAAGCTAAGGAATAGGGTGTGTATGGGCCCAAAGGCCCTAAAGTCCAGCACAAAGCCATTCCCCTTTAAGCCCCCCCATGATCTAGGGTTTAATCGTGCCCCTTCCATTTCACCCCACACACACCCCATAGTGCATATAGCTAAACTTGTCCCCCTGCTGCAGCGGGCATCAAAATGTTAATTAACCCCTAAGTAATAATCACTATGTAAAGACAAATACATTTCGATTGTAAGAACATAAGAACATACCTATGGTGCATGCTAGAAAGTATATCCTTGAGGACTGAATCTGAATGTCAAATCTGTGACAATATGCTACGAGAAGACCTGCAAAAGGTACAAAGAAGTTAAAGTATCGGTTGGGGAAAAAAATATAATACGCCCTTTTTTCCCTTGCAGCATTTCCGTCCTAATGCAGTCAAATTAAAATCACTGGGTCCCAAGATCCAAGTCCCACGTCTTTTCAGCTGGCAGGCAAGCACCTTGACAGATAGCTGCACCTGGTACATCAGTTTCTGGCCATGCCCACCTAATTCACTGCAATGGACGGGGGTATGCCAGGAACTGGCACGGCCCATACATTGCAATAAATAGAGTGGCAGTGCAGTAGGGGTGGCTGTACAATGCAGTGGTTGCCGTTGAACTATAGTACAGGCATGCATGTCATGGAACTCGATCTCGGGACCCAATACATTTTATTTAACTGGACGTGGACAGAAAGGTGCAGCGAAGAAAAAGCGGGTATTAGTTTTTTTTTCCTGCACTGTCTCTTCAAAGTAATGATTCAGGCAGGTAAGTAAAATAAATAATCATATTCTCCTTAAGCTTAAGTGGTTGTGACCACTATATACCCCTTACATTAGCCTAGGGGAGGAATATAAGCCCACCCAAATGCTAATCATATGGGTTTCCCTATCACACTAGCAACATCACAGATTGTAAATAATTTGTGTAAACCCTTCAGTTCCAGAAGGTTTATTTAGCAGAAAGATAAACCCTACAAATTGATCTAAACCCCAACTCTATATGCAGCCTGTCACTTCCTACCAGTCTGTTCCTAGCCTGAAATTACTAATAGTTTATATGCATGGAGCTTATAACTATATAAATAATTTTTATGCAATACAATCTTCACATGCACAATGTACATACAGTATATTTCCGCAACGTTATCCTAACTCAATACTCCATTGTATACATATTTCTTAAAAATATTATATACCGTATATACTCGAGTATAAGCCGAGCCTCGGCTTATACTCGAGTCAGAAGGACAGTCACAACGCTACGCTGCTAGGCATGGGTAGCTCAGGGGTTAATAAGCCCTCCTCCTCACCCTCCTTCCTCCCGGCACTCCTTGCTGACAATCTTTACTTCTCTCCAAGTAAACGAGCAGCTTCCGGTTCTGCCATCTACGGTCTCCACGAGCAGCGCTGCTGGGAGTGACGTCACCCTCTCCCAGCCGCCTCTGCGCTGCTTGTCAGGCAATGGATGGCGGGAGCGGAGGCTGCTCATTTACTTGGAGAGAGGTAACACTGTCAGCAAGGAGTGCGGGGAGGAAGGAGGGTGAGGGAGAGGGGGCTTATTAACCCCTGAGCAACCCACACCTACCAGCATATTGTTTAACCATGACTCTAGTTCAGGGCAGCAACTAAATGGGCAAGCCGAGGTCCAGTACAAAAGCAGTACATTCAATGTGTTCTGCGGTGAAACACCCAGATTTGGTATTTACCCTGTGTGTGAAGCCCCCAGTGCTGCTAGATTTCTCCTTTACTCCATGTGCAGTCTCTCGCATTTCCCACCCTAGGCTTATACTCGAGTCAATAACTTTTCCAGTTTTTTGTGGTAAAATTAGGTGGCTCGGCTTATATTCGGGTCGACCTATACTCGAGTATATACGGTATTCATATATATATATATATATATATATATATATATATATATATATCCTCAAACAAAATGTCATAGATAGGGACAGGGATCAAATGCAAATAAAGTATGATTTTTATAGTAAGCCACTCATGAGGTTTACTGTATGTTTTTTCTTTTTGCCACTGCAAAATGCGCACATTAAAACATAAATTGTTTAAACATTTGTTTTCACAATGAGGTAAGAGGACAATACACAGCAATATCTGTGAATTTAAGCAAAAAACTATTGGACCATTCAGTTGTATGCAGAAAGAAGTTTGGATTTAGAATGCCTCTACTTATATATTTTTGCAAAATCTGCTAAATTAAAGTGGGTTAAAAACCCACATGGCGGGGCCCTGGAATCTAAAAGATTCCAGGCCCAGCTGCTAATCTACTCCCGGGGCATCCTACCCTGGATTTCCAGCTGGGTGAAACCCCCCAGGGTGCCGGTGATCTTACCTGATCCTCGGTGCGTCCCACGTGGCAATCTCCACTGGTGGCCCTGCAGCCAATGCGCGCTCCATCAAAAGTGTTGCAAGGCATGGCTTCCACTGTGGAAAAGCACGGTTTTCTTTGAAAACCAAGCCACCGCCAAGCCAACAGCAGCCGGACGGGGCCCGAAGATTAAGCGGTGGACCCAGAAACGGGTTTTCATCTGCCTTAAGGGTTTGCCTGGGCATTAAAACAAACAAAAACAATGTTTTAAACTAACTAAGCCCTATTGCGGACATTCACTTGGCTTGGTTCTCTGTACACCCTGCTTCCTCATTGATTGTAAACAAGACTGTCTATCACTGAGACACTTATCAGTAAAGATGGGCTTCTAATTTAGGCCGGATTTGAATTCGACCGCAAAATTGTCAACTTGATTCTGTCTGGCAGCAATTTTCAGGTCAAAATTGTTTCCCCCTACCTTTTCTTTGAAAAAAGTGCCCTCTCCCCCTGGGATACTAGCTCAGTGCACTAGGCATATGGGCTGGTATCCCAGGGCTAACAGTCTGTGTGGCCAGCCCTCAGCCCTGGCAAGTTACCAGCCTCTTTGGCCTAGGACACAGGTCCTGTGCTTTTCCAGGGGTGCCAGGGCATCCCTGAAACCACACCAGACCCATGTCAAATCCGGCTATTTTGCACCCCTCTGGCAAGTGGGGTGTGGCTAATAGGGCAGGAGTATAGGAGAGCCAAACAACAGTATGTCAGCTGCTGTTCTAATGGAATCATTGGTCAAAATGACACTGTCCTAATTCCCTGGCATCTCTAGCAGCGCAGAGGGAGTCTTTTATATATGAGGCGGAGAGGGTAACATTGGGGAATCCCTTCTATACCCCCCTCACAGTAGCTTACCTCCGAGCTCAGGTTTACCAATTGGTAGAAATGGTATGGATAGGCATGTCCAAACCTTACTATAGCAATGGTGAAAATGAAAAAAATGTGTAATTTATCTAGATTTATATAAACACTGTCTAAGTAAATGCATACCTGGTACCAAAATGTCTCCAAAGCCCAAAAGAGAGAAGGGTCTGTCACACAAAGCCAGTGGCGAAGAGTTTAGTCGTGGCACTTTAAGAACCATTGGAAGCTAGTTTATTAAAAAGTAAATTAAATGTGAGAAAGACACAGTAATAGACGGGAAATAAAATACTGTACAGATAGAGGAAAAAATTTGTGTTTGAATAAAAAATAGATCTCTATGCAGTGTGCATAAAAGCCTTCATTCTTCTTCTATAGTGAGTCTGTATTGAGAGGAATGCTGGGTTGAAATGCGGAGCACATCCTGCAGTTGGTAGCTGCAGGGCTGTTAAAGAGGACCAATCTTCTAGATTCCAGGGCCGATCGGCGTGGGTTTTGGTCCCTTTTAACAGCCCTGCAACTACCAACTGCAGGATATGCTCGGCATTTCCAGCCCCAGCATTCCTTGATTCTCTACCCCGGGGCACCCAGAATTGGGATATCCCGCTGCGCGAATCCCCCCAGGTTGCCTTCTCTCCCAAGCCAACTGTGCCTGCGCAAGCCACTCCACAGGCATTTAGCCAGGCTGGCGCGGGCACAGTCCCTGTTAGAGCATAGTGGGGATGCGGTGTCGGTGCGTTCAGCTAGACTCCGCTCCTTAAATGAGCGTAGCTGAGATTGCAGCAGTGTCATGGGAGGCACGCATGCTAGGGAAGGGTGAGTCAGATTGGGCGACCTGGGGGGGTTTCACACAGCGGAGCATCCCGAATCAGGGTGCCCCAGGGGCAAGGATTAAAACCCAGGATAGTCAAAATCCTGGGTTTTAGTCCACTTTAATCTGTTGTTCTCTTCTCAATATGTGGGGATTTTTATGACTGGTAACAACAATGCAAACGTGAAGCCTTTGTACACAACCATTCCAGCTCAGAAGTTCATAGTGTATAGGATTTCAATAATTAGGACAGCATTATTTTACCTTGCGGCGTGTTATTACTTCTGACATATTTATAGTAAATAAAATCTTATACGAAAACAGACAAACCAGCATTATCTATACAGTTAAACGGCAAAACCAAATCTTGCATAAAAAAAAAAATACACATTTTGCCCCATATAACGCTTCATATTTCACGTCAGATCAAACCTTATGCATCAATGAAACACTGTTTACAGGGCAAAATATTACGAGCTGACACAAAAACATCCTAGGGCCGATTCAGCACAGCATAGAATTAAATACAGAATGCTAAAATGGTGCTGAATTTCTTCCCAAATGTAGGTAAAAAAAAGTCTCACTGTTCAAAAATACAATTCTGTAATTACTCACCTGTAGAATTGGTATTATGAGTATACAGTACATCCTGCTCCAAATCTAATACTTACAGTTGGGATATACTCTGCCAGATGGTTCTGGACTGCAGAGACATTGAAAATAGGCTCCTCCCGGCCCCTCAAATACCCGGGGACCTCCCACAAATCCCCAGCATTGAAAAGCAGTTAAGGAGAAGCCGGGAGCATTAACCAATCCAAACTATCAACTATAACAATGATAAAAATCACCATACAGGGGATCCAAGAAAATGCAAACCAAGGGTGGGTTGGAGCAGGACGTACTGTATACCAATTCTACAGGTGAGTAATCACAGAATTGTATTATTCTTAGTATACAGTAGGTCCTGCTCCAGATAGATTACTTACACTTGGGACATCCAATAGCAGTGTCCATAAGTAGGGTGGGATCCCCAAGAAAAATCAGCAGCAGGCAGTTTAAACCGCTGCCGCCTGCAGAACCTTTCGGCAAAAAACAGCGTCAGCTGAGGCCCTAACATCAACCTTGTAAAACTTTGAAAAGGTATGAACAGAAGACCAAGTAGCAGCCTTGCAAACTTGTTCAACAGAAGCCTGGTGCTGAAAAGCCCAAGAGGCACCAATAGCACGAGTGAAATGAGCCGTAAGGCGGAAGGGAGGATTCTTCCCCTTAGCAGAGTAGGCCTGAATCACAGCCTGACAAATCCACTTGCTTATAGTAGACTTGGCAGGAGCCAAACCCTTCCTAGGACCAGAAGGGACCACAAAAAGAGCATCAATTTTCCTGAAAGGTGCAGTAGCCACCAGATAGTACTTCAGACACCTAACCACATCCAAAGAGTGCAAAACCCTCTCCTTAGCATTGCTAGGATTAGGGCACAAAGAAGGAAGAACAATATCCTGATTCAAATGAAAGGCAGACACTACCTTAGGCAGAAAATCAGGTTTGAAACGAAACATCACCTTGTCCTGGTGCCTCTCATAGTAGGGGGGCTGAATGGACAGCGCCGCCAACTCAGACACACGCCTGACAGAAGTGATAGCCACCAGAAACACAACCTTGAGCGTAAGAATGGCAAGGCAGCATCCTGCACAGGTTCAAAAGGAGCACCCTGCAAGGCTGACAGAACCAAGTTCAAATCCCAAACAGGCACCATAGGTTTACGTGGGGGACGCACATGAGTGACCCCCTGGAAAAAAGTCCTGATCAGAGGGTGCTGAGCAAAGGACTTCTGGAAAAAAAAATAGCCAGGGCAGAAACCTGACCCTTCAGAGTACTGAGTTGGAGCCCCATCTCCAACCCAGGCTGCAGGAACTCCAGAATCCTGGGAATAGAGAAGACACAACAGGGAAGAGACTTAGACTCACACCAGTCAATGTAGGCATGCCAAACCCTATAATAAATGGAAGAGGAAGACTTCTTCCTAGCTTTAATCAAAGTATCCACAACTGAGGAAGAAAGCCCCTTCTCCATCAAGATGGAGGTTTCAGCAGCCAAGCCGTCAAAGCCAGAGTTTGTAAATTGGGATGGCGTAGTGAGCCCTGAGTGATCAGATCTGGCACCAAGGGCAGAGCGTACTGATCTACTGCCAGCTGTACCACGTCTGCGAACAACACTCTTCTTGGCCACCTGGGGGCCACCAGAATTGCTGGCACCCCTTCCAGAGCAATCTTGCGCAGAACCCTGCCCAGCAGGGGAATTGGGGGGAAGACATACAGGAACTGAAAGTCCTTCCATGACATTGCTAGCGCATCCGAGGTCAGGGCCAGAGGATCCCTGGACAGAGAGACAAAAGCTGGAAGCTTGTGATTGTGGCGGGATGCAAAACAGATCCACATCTGGTTGGCCCCAACGGTGACACAGAGATTGAAACACCCTGCTGCATAGGGACCATTCTCCCTGGCAAGAGGTCCCCCTGCTCAGAGAGTCCGCCAGGTGATTTTCCACCCCCCGGGATGTACACAGCTGAAATGCAGGGGACATTGGCCTCCGCCCAAGTCAGAATCAGAGACGCTTCCTGGAGGGCCCCCTTGCTCCGAGTCCCTCCCTGATGATTGATGTAGGCAACTGCCGTCTGGTTGTCCGAGCGCACCTGAACAGGCAGGCCCTGAAGATGAGTAGTCAAGCGAGCCAGAACTAACCTGATCACTTGCAGCTCCAAGACATTAATAGGTGTGTGGGCCTCCTGAGGGCCCCTCCTACCCTGGAACCGCAGGGACTTACAGAAACCCCCCAACCTGACAGACTGGCATCCGTGGTGACCGTCTCCCAGGAAGGGGCAAGAAAGGATCTGCCCCCCAACAGGTTCCTTGAGTCCATCCACCACAAGAGGGACCTCCTGACCAGGGAGGAGAGCACACAAACCCTGTCCAGGGACGCTGGGTCCTTGTCCCATACAGACAATAGGTGAAGTTGCAGAGGCCTCAAGTGGAACTGAGCATAAGGGACCGCTTCGAAGCACGCCACCATCAGGCCCACCAGCTGCATCCCTTGCCTGATGGAGGGATGGGGACAAGCTAGGAGGGACTGAGCCTGTGCTATCAGACTGTCCACCTTCTGCTGAGGAAGGAAGATCCTTGCCTGAACTGTATCCAGATTCATTCCTAGGAATGGAGTTACCAAGGAAGGGGACAGTGAGGACTTGGGGTGGTTGAACACCCATCCAAATGACTCCAGAGTGGACACCACCAGCTGAGTATCCAACTCTGCTGATGTAGAGACTGGGAAGTGATGAGGATGTCGTCCAGATAGGGAAGCACCTGGACGCCCTGACATCTGAGCAGAGACATCACGCCAGCCAGCACCTTGGTGAACACCCTGGGAGCTGAAGTGAGGCGGAAGGGCAAGGCGCAAATTGGTAGTGTTGATCCATCAGAGCGAACCTGAGGAACCTTTGATGACCTGGGAACACAGGAATATGAAGGTAAGCATCTTTGATGTCCACAGAAGTCATGAAATCCCCTTGGCGCAGGGAACTGATGGCAGAGCGCAGAGTCTCCATGTGAAAGCGCCTGCCCCTGACAAACTTGTTGAGAATCTTTAAGTCCAGGATGGGCCTAACAGAACCATCCTTTTTGGGTACTGTGAATAGGTTGGAATAAAAGCCCTTGTCTTTTTCTCTTAAAGGGACCTGGCAGATGACCCCCAGCTCCAGGAGGCCTTGCACTGCTTGCACTAGCTCCTGAGCTGACAAAGGGTCCTGAGGAATCCGGGATCTGATGAACCTTGGAGGGGGATCGGCAGCAAACTCCAACTTGTAACCGGAGGACACTACCACCTGAATCCACCGGTCTGAGACATGAAGCCTCCAGACATGAGCGAAGTGCTGCAGCCGCCCCCCCCACCCGGATGGGTGAGGGCGCCCCATCATGCCTGAGGGGGCTTGGGAGAGGATTTAGCTTTGGGACCCCAGGAGGAGCCAGGACATCCATGTCCTCTGCCTCTACCCCAGAAATCTCCCCGGCCCCAGGGAAGGACACCCCCCTTCCCTGTCTTGCACCACGGTAAGGGGAGGAGAAGGAACCCTGACCCCGAAAGGGCAGAGGTTGCCGCCTGCGCTGGGGTAACTTAGCAAAAAGGTCCAGGCAGTGTCCAGGCAGTCTCCAAACAGACGCAGTCCTTTAAAGGGAAACCAAGTGAGGGCCTTCTTGGCAGCGTTGTCAGCAGCCCACTGGCGCAGCCAAACCAAGCGGCGTATATCCACCACGAGGGCAGAAGTTCTGGCACACATTCTGATGGTGTCATCCAATGCTGATAGGACAAAATTTACAAAAACATCACAACTGGAGAGTGCATTAAACACCTCACAAGGCAAATCATCAGGAGCACTATAAAGCATATTTCTGATAAGGGTTCTAGTGGCCACAGCAGTAATGGCAGAGGCACAGACCGGGCACAGCGCCGTCCCCGCACATGCAAAGGCGTGAGATGCCAGCTGATCAATACGCCGGGCTTCGGCATCCCACAGGGTAGTAGAATCAGGGGGATGCATGGCAGAGGTGTTAGATAGCCCTAGGATCGGGGCATCCACCTCGGGGGGGGGGGGGGGGGGGAGATGACCAACATTTAACCACCTCAGCAGGAAAGGGATACTTCCTATCCCAACTCTTTGGAACCCCGGGAAGTTTACTGGGGCCCTTGAGCACAAGGTTATGGAAATGTGCCAGCTCTGGAAATTCCAAACGTGATCTTGCTGTATGGAAAAGCTCCCCTCTTTGCCTGGGAGCCTCAACAGGGAGAGAGATAGACAGAACCTCAAAAATCTATCTGGGTCAATAATCTGTCAGTGTCATCCGGGGCCCAGGGGTCAGAGCCAGAATCGTCATGACCCCTCGGTCTCTCATCAGATGAGCCTGAATCAGAAAAGAGCTCACAGATTCATAAACTTCTCAGTTCCCATAGGGAAAACAGTAACATTAGGTGTCAAGTGCCGCTTCTTAGCAGGGGCCTTACGCGCTAAAGACTTCGCAATAATCTGTTCAACAGTAGCCAGTCTAGAAGACACATCAGGCTGAGAATCCTCACTTGTATGCAACTCAGCAGGAGTGAGATTTAAGCTTGGGGGAGTAGGTGAGGTGAAACCAGGTGCAGCCACTGGCAGGCCAGATTGCAATGCAAGCACCTGCTCAGCACAGGGTACACAGACCCATGCCTTGTCAGCGTCAGCATGAGGCTGCCCACACGCTACACACAGCCGGTCTTGTCCCAAAGGGACCCCGGTAACATTATCCTGGGATGCCTCCATATGGCGATTATAGCGGCGCTATACGCCGATAGGGAATGACGCTATATAGCAACCCTGGATGCCCCAATAACCCGCTAGGGACGTGGGAGTATAATTTGTACAAGGCCTACAAGTAATATACTAAAAACAGGGCTGGGAGAAGCCAAGAAGGGTTCGTCCCGCCTGAAAGACATAAGCAGAAAAGACCTTAAGTACATTGTAACAAAAGTGAAGCAGATAAGGCCGCCCGCGAGGCCACTTACGGACCGCGGACGGTAGGTAGGAGTCCGTCGCGCATAGTCCAACCAAGTCAGAAAAGATGGCGTTGGTATACCTCGAGGGGCGGGCCAGTAATAGCGATGACGCGGAACGCACCAAAGACGGGCCCCGCCCCGCCCCCCCCGAAGAGCGCGAAACCAGAAGGCCAACAGCCAATGATGGCGCACCAGCAGCTGAGGTAATGCCGCCGCCAAGCGCGGAGCCAAGTCAGCGCGCGGCGGTGGTAAATTTAAAAGCAATACAGACAAGTCAGCGTGACGGCAGACACAAGAGTAAAGAAATGTGAAAAGTGAAAGCACAGACTGCATAACATACATATCTATACACATACACCCCCCCCTCTTTTCCCCCGAAGACTACAAGGAGGATGAGGGAGGATGGCGGCCACTTAAATAGGGCCCACCGATAGGCAGGGGCAAGGGGCAACAGTGCGGGAGGGGCATCCCATAGAGGCTCACCATAAGCCTGAACCGCCTACCCTTTGGTGGGGGATTGCGGTGGAGCAGCGCTCCTAAGCACGAACGGCGGTGCTGCCTACCTTCACCCGACCAGCGCAGCCAAGGCTGGGAGGCATATTACTAGTGGAACGGGTGGGAATAGTCCTACAGGGCCGCAGGTTAATAACCTCGCTCACCTGCGAGTAGAGAGCCAATTTCTCGTCCTTCGCAGCTAGACTGCAGAGAAATTTTGGGGATTTGTGGGAGGTCCCTGGGTATTTGATGGGCCGGGAGGAGCCTATTTTCGATGTCTCTGCAGTCCAGCGCCATCTGGCGGAGTATATCCTAACTGTAAGTATTAGATTTGGAGCAGGACGTACTGTATACTAAGAATATCAGTCCTTCTATATTAGGAGAAACCTCTGTGTTTCAGACATACCATTGCATTAAGTATTTTTACATTTCACTAGGTAGCATTTAACTAAAGTCCTTCTAATGCTTTAAAATTCACAGGGTCAAGTGCACCCACATTCCAGACCCAAAAAACATAGCCATTAAAGAATGGATGAACAGAAAAATCACCCGGAGTTTCGGGACACTTATGAACAGTCAAGAATCAGGCCTGGATCAATGCCTTTAAACCTGTCCAATCTGTATGGTTGTTTATTTAGTAAATATATATTTACAACTTCTGTTACATATATGCCCATACAGTACATTTATGATAACTGGCTCAATTCTTACCTTTTCTTGGGTGCTTGAGTCAGATGGGCCTGCAGCAACTTCCACCATTATACTTTGCCCACTCTATTAAAAAAAATAAAAAGTGGGCCTCTATGTGATGCTACAGATGTTAAGGAAAGTTTAACTTATTTTTAGTCACATATGATCTATTGAGTTACGCATACAAAACTAGATGACAATCTCTCCCTGAAGTGGTCTGAAATGTACCCTGTGGTGGCCCCCACCCCATTGCATTAGTCAAGTAGGAAACTTGGCATGTATGTGGAACATGCAGAAATGTTGTGCAAATGTGAGTTTAATGCCAGATTTTTATCAATGGACAATCGACCCAGTTATAGGATGTCTTAGGAGAAAGGACAGAGATTTTAGGGGTTATTTGGATATAGGTCAGCTTTAACATTACAGGGCATGTGGAAATTTTTATTAGCGATTTATTTTCCCAATGACATCCGATAAAAACTTTGAAATAGCAAATGTTTTTTTTTTGACTATTCACGGTACAACCACTTGAGCTCAATCACAACATTAAAACAGTTCTGAATTTCTGCAAAGCCCAATATTATCAAGGCATGCACAGTTCCAAAGCAGTTTTTTACCTTGCACTTTGCCTTGCAAAAGTCCCACTTAATAAAACTTGAAAGGCAACGTTTTTATTGGATTTAGCAGAACTGAAGACTATATATTTCAGTTCTTTGAACCTGATTGGGTTTAAGACAAATATACCATCTGCAGTGTGGTTAAATTGTATATTGTACTGGGGGCGGAAAGCATCAGATTTCTTGTCTTCTTCAATTATAGCATTAAATGACAAGTTTTCTTTTTTTTTTTTGCCAGGATCAGAAAATATGTCACTTTCCTGTACACACAAGGCCTCTGCAACTACTGGCATATCAGTAAGAAGTAACATCTAACAAGGAGTGCCATCTTCAGTTAACAGCATTCCCGTTGAAGTTAAAATGGCTCTCACGGGGAATATGGTCACATGGTGAATTGGCAATGGTCACAGCCTTCTAACACCCAAGGGGAATTTACTGATACATAATATCCTATTGATCGACAGGTGAAAACACCCTCAAGCCATCCAGAGCATGGATTCTCATAATAATTCCACCTTCCAAGTTCATGTGCATCACTAGTCAAGCCATAGCCTTTCTGTAAGTTAACTTTGGCACAGGCTCATCATGGATCATTTTCAGAGAAGTAATAGGAAGTACATGTGTGGTTGAGGAATAGAGCAAGTAAGGGAATGCTGTTTTCTGAAAGCTTCCCTTTGTAAACCACTTTAAAGATGAACTATAGTCACCACTTCTTCATGGTGTATGGCACAAAATGGCAGTTAATCAAGTGACTGTTAGTGTGACTAATCTCAATTTCCCAGTGGGCTTGTATCTTTAACCTAAAGGTTTCCAGTGGTCATCTAGTGATTAACTGACATTTTGTGCCATACAACATGAATGAGGAAGTGGTGGCTTGCCTATAGTCCCACCCTAAAGGACAAGTATCGCTTGCCAACTGCTTTGGCGACAGGCTGTGTGTTTATTTTAATTAATAACACTTCTTTGCATCTCAGCTAATAAATAAGTTAACCTCTAGTGCAGGAGAGGTTGCGTGATTAATGGGGCCATGTTCCCTTGAAACGTGTAGCAACGCTGTGCCATATTTGTCTCTCTTCACCTCTTTTTGGAGGCTTTTAATGAATCTATAAATGGATGTTTTACACAAGTGCTAGCACACCACCTGATATTTTCATCTAGTACAGGAGAAACTTGTTTACATTTAGATATAGCTGGCCTGTTAATATGTATCTAAATGAAACAAGCTTCCCCCTGCACTAGGAGAAGTAACATTTATCAGGGAGAGGCAGTGTCATTAAGGAAAATAAATAGCCCCTTGCCAGAGAAGTTGGCAAACAACACTTGCCCTTTAATACAACAGTTACAAATAGAGCTGATAACCTTGCAGCAAGCATACAATAAAAATGCTGTAAGAAGCTGGGAGGGAGTAGGTCTAATATAATTTTAACACTGGGTATGGAAACTATACAGGATTTAGCAACATCATGTTACTCAAATTCAGTGTAAAAGGAGAAGATAAAGCTATACCAAGATGATAAGCAATAAATATAATACCTTTGTAAATAATGGTGTTATGAATACGAAAAACACATCATATACACAAAGAACAATAAGGAGTAAGGTGCAGCTCTGAAAAGACAAAAAGGGATTTCATGAAACATTATTAAGCGTTTTCAGTCAATTAGAACATACCATAATTTGCCAAACTACTAGGAAGACCTTTCCATCAGAATGCCTTAAAGCGCACCAAAACCCACATTTTTAACTTGCATTCCCTGAATTGCTCCCCCTATGAGGAGCACCTTTTGCTAAATTTCATTGCTCCTGCTTCTCTCTAAACCCAGATAAAGGCGTCTGCTTTAGCTGTAAAGCTCCAGCTCCTCCATTCATTGCCACTGTTGTGTGCAATGAATATACAAAACATGAATTTCAATGAAAAGCTTGTTCATAGGATACAGGAAGAGAGGCGCGATCGGGAATGCATCGCAGGCTGGGGATCCAACGATCAGGTAAGATCTGCAGTGCCAGACTATCGCCGACAGTCAGCATGAGATACATGGGGAGTATAGTGTTTTGTTTTTTTTTGGGCTGAAAATGTTCTTTAAGTATGTCATATCATACAAGTGATGTCACCATTTCTAGAATTAGAATCTTTGGGGTTGATTCAGCACCTGATCACAAAATATACACCTGGTGCTGAATCAAACACTTTTTATTATTATACCTTTTTATTGTTGCTTAAACAAGCATCTCCAAAATATATGTACAGCCATGGGTATCATGGCGATAACATGGTGTGTTAATGTAATGGCCCCCTATATATTGTGTTAACGAGCACCTAAAAACATTGTGGCTGGGTTTGGACTTGATGCCATTCTTAAACCGGATCACAAATCATTAAAAGATAGTTAGTCAGTCAATTCAACTAGAACCTTACAGTCTATGACTTGCATTTTACTGTACCTTAAATGTGGGTAGACGGATGGTCTTCGACATGTACAAACAAAAAGCTATGCCAAGAATGTCCTGGAGTACCCAAGCCCACCTAAAAAAAAATTAATGTTACACTTACTTGGCAACTAAGTTTCATTCATCATTCAGGACAGCACTGCTAGGATTAGGACCAGTCTCCAATTGCAAAAACACACCAGCCCAATCAATACATTTTCTGATGCCATTTCAGTTATATCTAGATCATCTGAAACACAAATACCACTGGTGACCGGGGAAAATCGGGTTATACATATAAGCATCCTTTATGTCCACCATGGCCAGAAAATCTCCGTTCCAGTGACGTCATGACCTATCTTAGAGATCCTGTGTGGATCTTGAAAAGAACAAATTGTGGAGATCCAGGATCAGACAAATAGATACGTCATTGTTGGGGATGACAAAGTTTTGAGTAGAAGCCACAGTTGGGGATGACAAAGTTTTGAGTAGAAGCCACAGCCCCGCAGGTACACCGGTACAGCAGAAGATTTATTGCGCTTTCGCGAGCCACAATTTCAGGGGCGCCAACATTTAAGGCCATGACTGTAGGTCTTTTTCCAGGGAAAAAAAACGTAATTGTATTTACCCTGTAGCTTGATCATTGAGCCCTCAAGCCATTACCAACAGGTCTACTCTTCACGAGGTGGTCTGTCCCCTGCAAGAAGCAGGAAACACAAAAAAATGGAGAAGGAAGGGACATCACAAAATGTGTTGATTGGGGGTTGTGTGTTGCTTGCACTTGGAGACAGGTCCTAATCTCAGCAGTGCTGACCTGACAGACGATTTGGGGAAAAAACACTGCAAAAAAGGGATATATTCGCATAGATAGGGTTGGGAGTTTTATAAATATATAAAAATAAACTCACTGATCTTCATTTCTGTAAACTCCCCAAATCACACTGACAGCTATACAGAATGATGCCAACAGGAGTTTCCATACAGGTGGTCGCTTGTGAAAGTATGGGAGGTTATTGTCTGGAATTCTGATAAGGAAGTTGTACATTGTAATAAAATGGTGCATATCAACTGCAGATTTAAAAAAAGAAGATGAAAAAAAAAATGAATTGTTTACTTACCTGATTTGTAAACATTTGTGAAAGATGGTAAACTTGAAATTTAGCCAATAGTATATGGGCAGACATGGGGCTGAACCTAAATCCAAAACTGCTTATATCTACCTCCTTATTTTAGCACATTTAGTACTATTTTGCATTTTTAGCTTACAGTTGTACTGTAAGGAAGTCATAAGTTTCTGCATGGAGATATCAAATGTCCAACTCCAGACTAAATATTTAAATTGTGTGGATTAAAACTCAATGTTCTTTTTGCTGACTGCAACTGTAGTGTGGACAAACGTTACTTTCTACTACGTCTGTGGTAAAGATTTTTTTTTTTAATGAAAAAGTCCATAGGTGTCCTTAGGACCAGATGGGTATCACAGACACATACAGATTAAATTGTTTTAGCAAACAAAAAAACAAACCCAAAGGATACTTGCCACCTTTTGTCCCGCACAGCTGATCGGTGTCCGGAGATCAGCAACTCACCTGATCGTTGGATCTGAGCACACAGTGCAGCTTGCAATTCTATGCCGTCCACAGCCCAAACATGGGGCCAGGATTGATAGTATGCCAGTTTTGCACCTCGCCATCAGTCACAGGCTTGCTGCCAGGCCCTCTCCATTCATTGCAATGGAGGTGTGTGATGAGGCCAAGACACGCACCCCCCCCCCCCCCCAATTGGAGTGAATTGAGAGCACGGCAGCACACCTGTGACTGATGGCAGGGGGCTGGAGTCTGCATGGAAGCACCGGTGAATGGAGTTCAGGTCTGTACATGGAAGGTAGCATTGCGGGACAAAAGGTGAATACCTTTTTTTTGACTGTTGAATGCCTTTAAACATACTAACAAATAGGTTATATAAAAAGGACTTGTACCTTTATAAACAAATATTTGGCAAAATTGAAAAAACCAAAAAGAGGGTAAAATGTCATTGTAATATATATTAACACAGTAGCTATAACAGTGTTTTAAAAATCTAACGAACTAGAGGAAAAAATGCAAGTGGTTATCATTTTTGCTCCTGTAACATTTAGGTGTATGGGGTTATTGTTTTCCCATGTGCTGCATTTTGTTTAAACATAACAAAGGTTTTAAAAGCACAGTATAAGCATCCTGCTGGAATGTTCAGAATGTGCACAGTAGGGGATCAGTTGTAACAAGGCTAATGTACAATTAGGCATTCTCTGGTGTCACTGCATTTATTTACGAAAAACGTGTAAGCCATGTCAACCAAATCTCATCTTTTCACTTTATAAGGACTTTTTTTTTGTTTTAACTTCCAGCAATAAATAATTACTTGTTTCTCGAATTTGCTTGAATGCTACCTGTCCCAGCCACTGCTTCTATCATTTTCATACATTTTCAGACCATCACCAACTTATGAAGGGGTGTCTAACTGAAGAACCCGGCTTTTAGACACTTGGAAATTAGAACCCATACAGATTTCTCAATGTATTTTCCAAACCGTACTTACTCGATCCACCAACTCCAGCACCAACCAATGCTCTACTAACCACTTAATCTGTTGCATGCTGACAAACTTGTACATGTGCGGTGTAGGCCAATAATGAGGTACTACAAGAAATAATAGCTCCAGAAGAATCCACAACCAATACCTATTTCTGCTGCCTCTCTTCATAGTGCTGGTTTCACATCCATACTTAACCCTACAAAAGCTAGCAGCAAGTACAGCAGGCATAAGACCTGGAATCCCAATGGTCCATGGACCGAACCAAAGCTAGCAGCAAGTACAGCAGGTATAAGACCTGGAATCCCAATGGCTCATGGACCGAACCAAAGCTAGAAGCAAGTACAGCAGGCATAAGACCTGGAATCCCAATGGTTCATGGACCGAACCAAAGCTAGCAGCAAGTACAGCAGGCATAAGACCTGGAATCCCAATGGTTCATGGACCGAACCAAGGCTAGCAGCAAGTACAGCAGGCATAAGACCTGGAATCCCAATGGCTCATGAACCGAACCAAAGCTAGAAGCAAGTACAGCAGGCATAAGACCTGGAATCCCAATGGCTCATGGACCGAACCGCTGGCCTCCATCCTTGCTGGGACACCAGCCTCTATGCCCTTTGGCACAGGTCCAATGCTCCCCATATCCACCGAAGCAAATGGAAGGGACATTGTGTGCTTCTTCATCTCCCTGGCTGGTGAGGGTACAAGTAATCTGACAGGAGGGTATTGGCAAGTCACTTGCTGCAAGCCAGACAGGCCCTCCACTGCAGGCAGCGATAGTGCTCAGTGCCAGCAGAAGAGGAGTGAGCACAGCACCCAGCTGCCGAAGAGTGGCAGAGGAAGTTGCCCGACGTGTAAATTAGCGGATGTTAATTAATTTCAATACTTTGTCAAAGTGAATCATTGTCTGTTTTTACCTCAAACTGGTCTCAACCCCTAAGCCTGATGCAATAACTGGTAGCTTTGGGAAGGGGGGACTTTTTTTTTTTTTTTTTTTTTATTATTTACACCAAAAATGCAAAAACATGTAAAATCTGCATTTTTCCGTGCATAGACTCTATGGGGCTATGGGGATTTTCTTACTCCTGGCCCATAGAGGAAGCATTGTAGAGCTTTTTGTGCAAATTCTGTATGCTCAAAGACACAGGAATGCACGGGGTCTGCAGTGGTGTGAACATATAATTAAGAGTTTAATCCTTCTTAGGCAGAATAAGCATATAAACTCCCACTAGTAATTGCTTTATTCCAACCTTCGAAAAGGCCACGAGTTGCATTTATTCAATGTAACTGAATTTTGTGACAGAAATGTATATACATATTTAATACCAAATATTCAAATATTGTTTGCTGCTCCTACCTGCACTTTCCATAAGGAATTCTACGGACAAATGGGAACAGACAGCTGTACAGACCAATGGATGCAGCCAAACAGAATATTCCAATGATTACATAAACTGAAAGGAAAAAAAAAATGTTTAAGATACAGTTGTTCGATTTCTGTGTACAATATGTAATTAGCACATCAAAACATAAAAGTCAACTGACTCAAGCGGATATTGCATAGCCTTTTCAATGGTAAATAAAATTGGTTAGGGTGTGCTATTTTATACTTGTTTATACCCTTAGCAAAGCCATAATGTAAGTGCGCGGTTCCCAATCTGGTTTCCATTCTCAAAATTCTCGTTCAAGCTTACCTTGCGCGATCACAGCTACAACAAAGTTGATGTGCTGATACACTGTGATGGCACTAGGGAAGCGTGGTCTAGGTAAACAAGTATACAATATTACACAGGAAATGAAATATATCAGCAAGGCTAGAGCTGCATTATTTGTATGAACATAAGCACAGAAATTATATGAAATTCAAATGGTTACTTTGTGCATTGTAACATAGGTATTCAAAACATTAAGAAAATCTTGAGATCCTATCAGGTGGTACTCGACAAGGCTGCAGACTTACCTGTACCCTAACCTGATCGGCTGCCATCTAAACTTCACTCAGGAGTGATCATTACCATAAATAAGAAAACTGCCCCAATTTTTGTATGATGAATTTACTTTAAATGGCTGTTTTATGTGTTTTGATTACGTTTTTAGGTTACTGACTATGCTTACAAAGCACCTAGGTGGTACTTGATATTATCTGAAAATGG
Organism: Gastrophryne carolinensis; assembly: GCA_027917425.1. Lineage (NCBI taxonomy): Eukaryota > Metazoa > Chordata > Amphibia > Anura > Microhylidae > Gastrophryne > Gastrophryne carolinensis. The sequence goes on from CM051234.1 coordinate 261,329,489, forward strand.
AAAGTGGAACCCTTGATTTACAGTAGAATGTTAACTAAATATAGATAGCCGCTGCACCAGAAGTACCAGATAATCAGAGTGTGCGGTATTCTGGTTGGATAAAACAATATAAAAGCCAAAAAAGTGGAGGTGGCCCAGACACCCCCACCACTGTGTAATTACAATAAATAGTAATTTATTATGTTTGGACAACCAGGCAAAAGACAATAATAAAAGGATTTGTTTAAAAAACATATACACACAAACATGACACTATCTTGTATGTGGGACACTGCACAGGTTCTAAATTAAAATGCAATCCTAAAAAATAATTTGTTCCTTAATACAAGATCGTGCTATAAAGCAATCAAAACTACCTACATCAGTAAATTGTCGCAAAAGTGCATGCACAAAACATATATGCTGAATCCAATAAAGTGCCAATGCAAATATATAATTAAAATCCCTGTATATCTATAACCACAACTAAATTCCCCCACTAATCATATGATGAATCCACATATTTTATGCCATAAAGCGACTGTGCCAAACAGCCTCTTCCTTTATATAAATCCCCCAGTGGAAAAGAACCTAGAGGGAAGCAAAGTAATAAGGATAATGTAAAAAACATATATTAAAGATTTCACCAATTGATGAAGCAAGCCAGTGCAGTGTCCCCTGCTAATACACGCGCTCCGTGATGGTGGCGTCCCGCCGAAGTGACGGGTCGCTACCGGCAACAAACATAATAAAATACTATTCATTGTAATTACACGGTGGTGCGGTGGTCTGTTTCTGGTGTGGTTGTGGGGGTGTCTGGCCACCTCCACTTTTTTGGCTTTTATACAGTGGAATGTTCTTCGCCCTCCTCATGTGCAAACTCACATAGAGCACACAGCCCGACAGTGGGAAATGGCAGCTGCAGAGAAAGGAGACTGAGCAGCATATTTATGTTTCCTAAGAAAGATGGGCCCTGTAATGAGAGAGGTGTGTGTCTTTAGCAAAGTGTGTGAGGTTTTCATCCACACGCAGAAAGAATTCCACCTATCTTGGCTTGTAATAGGGGTGCGTGCCAGGAAGAAAAGAAATAAGGAAACTGTGGAACTCAGTGGGACAGGCTAAGGAGCTTTGCACCTTGCGATACAGTATGTCCTAATACAGTATGTCCTATTACATTTTACTATGTGCCAAAACAAACCCTTTAACTGAATGTATGCAGAGCACAATAAAAAGAATCAGGTCCATCACCCATGGATAATGCTTGCCTCACATAATCTACTATTAGGTGCTATGCACATGAGAAAAAAAACAGAAAAAGACGAATATACCTCCACCGTTTCCTTACCTAAACGATCGTAGAATTGGTATAGAAGAACCAACATTGAGCAGCACATCACCACAAATACACAGATCATGACAGGTGTTACATCCACGGTCTCATCATCATACTTCTTATCTGATCCATCATCCCGCTTGTGTTTCATGTACCGCCTGCAAAAAAAAGGGAGAAGAAACTGGTTACTTTACACATTTCAGTTACATAGTTAAAATGGATGAAACAAGACATAGGTCCATCAAGTTCAAAAGTAAGTGTGTGTGTGACATGGAGAGATAGAGGCTCCACCCCCTTGGAGGATACACAAACTGGAACAGAGGTTTAAAGCCCCACCCCTTCCTCCCCACATCAGTCTTTGTAAAGTAACTTAAATAACCCTTGGACTATGGGTGAGTAATAAGCGGTCACCCTGAAGGATTCCTAAAAAATCCTTTATTGGTAAGTCTAGCTGTGGTTTTTCCAAGTCATCCTTCAGCGTGACCACACGGAGAGGATTAGGCAAGTAACTATACCTTAGGGGTGGAAAGCTGCAAGTGGTACTCTTCTACCGAAGGCCTGATGTTTTGCAGATAGTAGATCAAGTCTATATGGTTTAAGGAAGGTGTGGGGCACCAGTCCTCTCTGCCCAGGAAGATGACATAGCTTGTGTAGACACCTCTGGTGGAGAAACCCCCCTAGTAGAGTATGCTTGTGCAATACTCTGCAATGTGTCCGTTTTATCCATCTGGCTACAGCAGACTTGGAGGCTGCTAAGCCCTTCTTTTTTACACTGAAAGTTATTAAAAGTTGTTCAGTTATCCGCCATTCTCTGGATCTTTCCAAATAAATTATCAGGGCTCTTTTAAACAACGAGCAGTGACGGATCTTCTTCCTTGCATGCACCATTCGGTAGAGTTGCGACCTGTTAGTCGAAGTTGCTATTTTTGGAAAAAACTATTGATTAGGTCTAAGTAGAACTTTGTCTCGTAGTACTGCACACTAGGGACCTTTCATAGATGAGGCCTGGTGGAAGTAATGGCTAACAGAAAGCAAAATTCTACCGACAACCATTTATCTGGCATCTCATCTAGGGGCTCAAAGGGTGGTTCCATTAGACCCCTTAACACAACTGACAACTCCCAGGTAGGGAACCCCTTAAATGGTGCAGATCTTTGGCGCATAACTGCCTTGAAAAAACTATTGATTCATCCATTTTGTCTCAATTTTGTTCGGGGAAAAGTTGGAGTCTTTAATATACTTACTGCCAGCCCTTTCTCAAACCCTTCCTGCTGGAATTCGAGTACTGTGGCTATGTCTTTTTTCTTCAACTTCACAAAAAGAAGAAAAACATTTCCATACCTTTTCATAGATTCTCCTAGTAGTCAATTTTAGGCTGGCCAGAAGAGTTTCAGTCACTCTAATTGAACGGCCCTTACTTCTTAAGATGGCCCTTTCAGGATCCAAGCTGTCAGCAACAGTTTTGACGGATTCGGATGAAGAGTGACGTCCTGATGAGTAATGTTTGGAATGTCTGAAAGCCTCCAGGGACCCTTCTTTGCCACCCTTCTTAGTTCCACAAACCAGGCTCTCTTTGGCCAGAATGGAGCTACGAGGATTACTGTGACCACTTCCTGTGCAATGTTTCGGATCACTTGTGGCAGAATTCTGAAATGGGGAAAGGCATATGCAAGATGAAACTTCCATGGATGAGCAAGAGCATCTATTGCTAGCGCACCTTCTTCCCTTGTCATAGAAAAAAATGTCTTGCATTTTGTATTGCTGGCAGTGGCAAACAAATCCATGTGCGGACACCCCAAGTACTTATGATTTGAAGAAAGACCTCTTGGTTTAGACACCATTTGGTCTGCTGAAGTCTGACTCGACTTAAGTAGTCTGCAAGAGTATTTAGGGTCCTCTTCAGATAAACTGCCGACACTGGCCGGACCTGCCCCTGTAATGGTAAGAGAATGGCATTTGCTAAGTTCATTAGGGCTAAGGATCTGGTCCCCCCTGGCGATTTAGATACGCTACCGTAGAGGCGTTGTCTGACCTTATCTGCACGTCTTTGCCCGCTAAGGCTGGCTGAATGTGCCAACTTGACCTCAAGGAGTTCTCTGAAATTCAAAGACCTGACTGCCACAGCTCTTGGCCATTTTCCCTGCACCTGGTGATTTTCGAAATGGGCTCCCCCACCCCAATTGCTTGCATCTGTTGTGATTATTACTGGGTTGGTCTGTCTCCAATCTCTTCCTTTCTCTAGAATCTCTGGATCGATCCACCATCTGAGATCTTCTAGGATATTTGGACTAGTGAGCTTTGCTGCTTGTCCCACTGCTCTAGAAGGATCTTTGGATTGTCCTTGTATGCAACTGAGCCCACGATATCGCAGGTCATTGCCGAGGTCATGAGAGCCAAGACTTTCTTGTGGAATAAATATATTCTTTCCTTGTGGAATAAATAGCTTCTGCTGTGTGCTGTCTATGTTGGACCCCCAGGAAATTGCACTGTTGACTGGGTGTTAGGCTGGACTTTTCTACATTTTTTATCCACCCAGCCTTTTCCAAATCTTCTAGAAACGCTGGCTCTGACTTTAACAGAAGAAGGTCGTCCAGATAGGGGATCACTATGGTTCCTTGTGGTCTGAGGTAAGCCATTGGCTCTGCCAGGATCTTTCCACCTGACTCTCTGTAACTAGAGGAGGGATTGGTCCGGTAGCAACAGACACTTGTGACAAAGCCTCTATATGGCATGCCCAGAAAAGCCATCTGCTAAGTGTCCGGGAGCACAACGCTGAAAACTTCACAATGCTTGGATTTTTTGGATACTTTGCTATGTTTCCCATCTTCAGGTTTAGGCTTGGGGGCTTCAGCTTTTTAGTCAGCTAAAATTACATTAACAAATGCACCGACAGAAAGAATTATTTATAATCCTACCATTTGCTGAGTATCCCTGTGGGCCCCTTCCGTGTCCACTGGAGTGGCCGACATTTCTGCAAGGACAGGTCTGCTTTACCTGCATGGTTGATGCTGCTGCCCCTGCACACCTGGACATCCTGTTTGGGAATCCTCCAATCTCCCTCCAACCTGCACTCTGGCCTCTGGCATGCTCACGGTCGCAACCGGAAGCGACATCAGCGCACCAGGTCATTGAGCGAAACCACCGCTCACAAAAATGTTACAATTTGGAGGGAAATTTTTTTTTTAAAGTGAATATAACATACAGTTTCAATTATATTAATCCAGTGCCTGATGTCATTTAAGCACTTAAAGGACCGGCATATTCACAACTGACTCAGCTACTGGGATTTATAGGGACATTGCACAACTACTGCCTGTATCAAAAAACTATGTAGGAAACTAGCCCCATCTAACTCCATATGAATAATGTTTGTCTTACGGAGCAAAAAACTGTAAATACTAATCCAAACAAGCAATGAATAAAACTATTTCTGATTGGGCAAATATCCTTCTAGGTTGTCATCAATCCAAAGCAACACATAATTGTGCAAACTTCCACGGGATGCTCGTGGCAGATTCTAAGGTCTGCGCCTACACCCCCCTGTGTAAAGTGATGACTCATATCTAGCCCTAAATATGGCAACCTCCAGTATGAGAGCTATATCCTGAACCAGAACAAGAAACGCTCCAATAAGCTGCCGAGAGGGGGCAAAAAGAATAGACGCTGGTGCTACAGGTGGAAAGCTATCAAAGTACGCAATGTGAGGCTCCGGTCACAACAAGTATCTCACATGTTCAGAGCACCTGAAGAGACACAGCAGTGGCAAGTGCCAAATTTGTCAAGAACAATGACAAGAACAATATTTGCCCAGCAGAAAGCTTATTATTCAACTTTTGCAATAATTGATAACAAGAAGCTAATAAATCATCATATTCATTACACACAATACCCACAATTATTTAATTAAAAACTCAGTTTAAGGCAGTATGTAGCCCAGATTGGATGCTTAATACTCACTGTCAGCAAAATATTTTTTGACATGTGTATAGTAAATATTTTGTGCTTTTCTGTCATGTATTGTAAGTTAGTGGTTTTACCCTGTTTGCAATTTCATATAGTACAGCACCATGGAAGATGGCACTTTATAAATAAACAATAATAATATAGTATACCAATAGTATACGAATTTGCTCCAGTTTCGGTACCACATTTTGTTCAGCTTATATTGAGTTGGGGGGAAGCACTTGCAAGTACGTGTTTTTAGAAAAACATGTTAATGCATTTTTTGGTAGGAACAAAAACAATATTACAGAGTTACAGTTAATAGTACCATATAATGCAAAAGAAGACGTATGCATAAGAAGATGTAGAAGGAAGAGGATTTTTGTATCTTACCATCAATTGTACAAAACATCCACGTTTTTCACTGGACCAATATTCACTGTAATTTACATTCCACCATCACATCAACATGGTTAGGAAAAAAAACTAGATATATATTACATCTAGTATGGCATTACACGGAACACAGAGCAATATACTTACTTTTTTACATCTCTGCTACCAGCCCAGTAGCCTCCAGTGGCTACAGTTCCTACAGCCATCACAAAAATGATAACCATGTTATAGTCAAGAACAGGCTCATTTGGCGCATACATTGCCACTTTCACCGACTGGCCAAATGTCTGGAAAAAAAAAAAAGGTTGGTAAATTGGTCTATCATATAATAAAACGCACTACACACTGAATATTATCTATTCTAGAAAACCACAATTTTAGCAGTGTAAAGTTTATTCACACTCCACAGCCTTACACAGAAGGTATACACCAGCTAGACTACAAGGAATCGTTACAGTACAGTACACCTCCCTAAATCAATATATTATTTTCATCAACAATAGCCAGGTGGCAGTGCAGCACGGCTATTTTATGGTAAAAAGGCTGTACAGTCACCATAATGGAAAGATTACCAGTGTGTCTGGTCAATCCTGGAAACTAAATATATAAATAGCCAGCTTGAACCCCACTTTTTCAAAGTTGGACATGCTAGGCCAAATGTAAGTATAAAGACTTGTGGATGAAGAAAAAAAAAAAAAAAAAAAAAAAGATTAGAAGCCTTGATGAAATATCAGTTTTGGGGACAGAAAGGTTTATTGGCATTCCCAGTCTACCAACTACGTGGTAGACTAGCTAAACAATGCAACGTTGGGCTCTACCTCATTTGTACATTTCCTTACCTTACCAATATCTAACATATCGCTGTAGCTAAGCAACGCCACTGGTATATCAATCTCCTCATACTGGCTTTGATTACCTCCAGGTGGGACCTCGAAGAAAGAAAGAAAAAAAAAAACATATGGTTGAAACAAAAAGATCATTATTTAAGTATACCTGGCACAAAATCCCTGACCTCATCACCTATGTACACAATTAATTTATATAATGCATATAAAATTATATCTATACACACACTAATACTGAAAAGAGAAACGTTACCTGGGGCAGTCCTGGATCCAAAAAGACTCCAGGGCTGGCCGATTTCCTGCCTCCCAGCATCCCAATGTGGAACCACAACCTTGAAAACCACTATCCAGATGTTGCCAACCAGATTAGAAAAAAGACTCGGCTCCCTAAATCTTCAGATAGCCTAGCACCTCTTGCATTTCCCAAATAGAATCCAAGCAAAAGAACACCCTATTACTGGTCCAAATATGGCCTAAAGAAGAATCAATCAGCAATTAAACCCCTTGGAACAGAGGAAATCCTGCAGTCGTCTGATTATATTTTGACTGGGGTTCTTTGAGGGGGGATCTTTACACATAGATCTTCTAGGACTACACGGTCTCCTCCCTAATGAATGTCAGAATTACATGACAGGGGACGACCATTTTAGGAGCAGCTTTATAGCCCTCCTTGTCTGGTGAAAATGCCTACTGCAAGGGATCTCATCATAATAGCAGCAGTTTGGGATGTACAGAAGAGTATACCCACAATACTTGAGCCCAAATCAACATCTGATTGAGGTAAAGATAACTATTTGGGATAGTCAGGCTCATCTCTTCTTGGCCTGATGGTCTTCGTTAGTATCCCTGCACCTTGAGGCGTGGGCAAAACTCTTTCTACACAATGCCGGTATTTTCACTTTAAGACTACTAAAAAGGGTTGGATAGTGAAGATGTGTTTGATGAAGCCATTTATGCAAACTAATTTATCCAAGTTGGCAGCTTATGCAGTCAGAAGGACTGAGGGCTTATCTCGAAACATCATGACCCAGTCGGATGGTGTAGAAGGAGCTAGACTGTCCAGTGTGCCCTTTTTCCAGGTCAAGTAGTTGAGAAGCTCACTACCGTATTATTCGCCCCATAAGACACACTTTTATTCCTTCAAAGGTGGGGGGTGCATGCACCTTATGGGGCGAATGTAAAAAAGCTAGCCAGGCTGCCACACTGTATCGGACCAGAAGATGGAGGAGCGGTGGGCGTTGTCCCTTTCCCTGCCTCTTCCGGTCCACGGCACACTCAAACACACGGCTCCATGCAGCGGATAAGCCCGCTACTCCTCCATCTTCATCTGGCCTTCCTCAGTGTGGCAGCATGCCTAAGGGAATAGGATGGGGGAATGCCGCAATGCCTATGGGGAATGGGAGGGGGTAATGCAGCAATGCCTTTGGGGAATGGGAGGGGGTAATGCAGCAATGCCTTTGGGGAATGGGAGGGGGTAATGCCGCAATGCCTATGGGGAATGGGAGGGGGTAATGCCGCAATGCCTATGGGGAATGGGAGGGGGTAAAGCCGCAATGCCTATGGGGAATGGGAGGGGGTAATGCCACAATGCCTATGGGGAATGGGAGGGGGTAATGCCACAATGCCTATGAGAGTAGGATGGGGGAATGCCACAATGCCTTTGGGGAATGGGAGGGGGTAATGCAGCAATGCCTTTGGGGAATGGGAGGGGGTAATGCCGCAATGCCTATGGGGAATGGGAGGGGGTAATGCCGCGATGCCTATGGGGAATGGGAGGGGGGAATGCCACACTGCCTATGGGGAATGGGAGGGGGTAAAGCCGCAATGCCTATGAGAGTGGGATGGGGGAATGCCACAATGCCTATGAGAGTGGGATGGGGGAATGCCACAATGCCTATGGGGAATGGGAGGGGGTAATGCCACAATGCCTATGGGGAATGGGAGGGGGTAATGCCACAATGCCTATGGGGAATGGGAGGGGGTAATGCCACAATGCCTATGGGGAATGGGAGGGGGTAATGCCACAATGCCTTTGGGGAATGGGAGGGGGTAATGCCACAATGCCTTTGGGGAATGGGAGGGGGTAATGCAGCAATGCCTTTGGGAATGGGAGGGGGTAATGCCGCAATGCCTATGGGGAATGGGAGGGGGTAATGCCGCGATGCCTATGGGGAATGGGAGGGGGGAATGCCACACTGCCTATGGGGAATGGGAGGGGGTAAAGCCGCGATGCCTATGGGGAATGGGAGGGGGTAAAGCTGCAATGCCTATGGGGAATGGGAGGGGGTAAAGCTGCAATGCCTATGGGGAATGGGAGGGGGTAAAGCTGCAATGCCTATGGGGAATGGGAGGGGGTAAAGCCGCAATGCCTATGAGAGTGGGATGGGGGAATGCCACAATGCCTATGAGAGTGGGATGGGGGAATGCCACAATGCCTATGGGGAATGGGAGGGGGTAATGCCACAATGCCTATGGGGAATGGGAGGGGGTAATGCCGCAATGCCTATGGGGAATGGGAGGGGGGTAAAGCCGCAATGCCTATGGGGAATGGGAGGGGGTAAAGCCGCAATGCCTATGAGAGTGGGATGGGGGAATGCCACAATGCCTATGAGAGTGGGATGGGGGAATGCCACAATGCCTATGAGAGTGGGATGGGGGAATGCCACAATGCCTATGAGAGTGGGATGGGGGAATGCCACAATGCCTATGAGAGTGGGATGGGGGAATGCCACAATGCCTATGGGGAATGGGAGGGGGTAATGCCACAATGCCTATGGGGAATGGGAGGGGGTAATGCCGCGATGCCTATGGGGAATGGGAGGGGGTAAAGCCGCAATGCCTATGGGGAATGGGAGGGGGTAATGCCGTGATGCTTATAGGGAATGGGAGAGGGTGGAGAACAACTCTGCCTGTAATTGGGGGATTCTGCGCCTTGCCTATTTGGCTCACACATTTCAGAATATTACAGAATATTATTTATTCTTATTTTCCTCATCCTAGGTGCGTATTATGGGCAGGTGTATCTAAAAGGGCGGAAAATACAGCATTTCCATCAGCAGTAGTATCTACAATCTTTAGAACATAAATAACAATCGTAGATCAGAGAGCCCACAATATCTTAAAGCTGACCAACAGTCAAAAATGGGCCAACACAACAAACAGTGCTCATATGCATCCCTCCCCGGGGCACTTTAGATTGCTGCACATAAAAATTAATTTACCATTTTCCAACTCCTGCTGTAGTAAATTTTAGAAACAAAATGGCAGTTGAATCCAGGCAGCAGCATGGCTGAGATGCTGAGAGAGGAAGCTCCAAAATGGTCGATACTACTTTCTTTTTCAACTGTGCCAGGCTGCTGGTCGACTTATATTGACAAAGACTGACAAAGACTGAAGCCACTGAGTCAACTGCAGCCCCTGGCTCATCGTCCAAAATATACCCCTGGGGGTGTATAGCCGCATTTACAAACCGATTCAAGTGGTGTTCTCTGAAGCTCCTCTCCAGGGTTAAGTGGCCCGGTGGAGAGCAAGGAGCTGCATTAGTGACCTTGGGTAGAACTGCTTGCAATTCTCTTCCAAAAACAAAATGTGTAGGGGCATCTGGCTAAGGTAATTTTTTTTCTTTATAACACCCCCTGCCTCAGCACTAGGTTAGTTGAAGTTCCACTTTAAAATAATATTTTCCTTTAAAAAATTATATTTCAGGCATAATCAGTTGTTACGTATTTCACTGTCCTAAACAGCTTTCCTTTATTAAATTGAAGAAGAAATGGCAGAGATATAAAAGGTTACAGTTTTACCAAATAAATTCTCTTCTAAAGCATGTGGGCGTGGCCCTTGGAGCTGTGATGTTGCATAATAATCAGCATAATGGGTGGGGCGTTGCTGGGGGGGTGAAAGCACTTGCTGGGAGGAGGCTGGTTGGGGAGGAAAGAGGGAGGAGTTAGGGGGGTTTCACAGGGCGGGGCATCCCAGTTCAGGATGGAGGAAGTAGGCCTGCCTACTTGCTAGTGACTTGCCAGCCCCCCAAGCCTTGTCAACTGGTATAGGGGTCTCATTGGAAAAAAAATGCACCACATAGAGAAAAAAAAAAGACAAGGGGCGGGGCTAGCAGCATGAACGCTGGAGGGGGCATGTTTTGAGCCCCCTTCTCACCACAGAAGAGCCGGGGGGGGGGGGGCTCCGATCGGAGGAGTGAAGCCCCCCCCCCCCCGTGAGGAGGAGATCTGGCACAGAGGGGAGTAAATGTCTTTTTTTTTTTCGAACTAGAGGTCAGGTGAGTGTTTTTTACATTATTTTTGCACTAGCAGGGGGGGAATGCCAGGTCCGCTACAGGCTTGGCACTTAATGATAGGAGAAGCAAACCTGTAAGACCTAAGGGCTTGGCACTTAAAGGGTTAAGAATGCAGAATTTGCTTGCTTTTCCAAACATCTGCATGTTAAAACTTCTCAATAAGCTTATGTCACCGATTGCCAGGGGGGCTTTTGGGGAACAATTAGCCAAGCTTTGATTTTTTGACGGGAAGTCAGCTTTAATTATTGTTTTCATTTCCCTACCGCGTTTGAAGGCCTAACATACTGAATTTCACTATAAAAGTAGGAACAAGGAACAATTGAATGAAGTACGCATTTGTGCATCAATATAGGAATTTGTACACACGACCTACTGCTTACTAACCACCTAATACGTGTCATCAAGTTACCATCAAGACTACACAGTACCCCATGTACGATTTAAAGCTGTTTGAATAGCATTGCTCCAATAAAAAAGGCATTATGTAACCTTGGTGTGATTTTGAGACATTGTACACAGCAAATTCTTAATTCTTCAGAAAAACTAGAAAAACTAGTACATGCAGCTAAAACTGTAGCATAATATGCATTTATAAGGTGATTGGGTTGTTGAAAATATTATTACAATATGTCTACGTACCAGCTTCTCCCGACTAACAATCAGTAGTCCGCGTGCTCCGTTTATCTGGGCCAGTCGCACCTTCTCATAAAAGGTGCAGTTTCCTCTTAACACCATGGGAATACTGTTACTGAAGCCACCATCTGGGACATCAGCAGGGGAGCAGAGAACGGATGTAGTTTGATCTTGCAGTTGCAGCAAAGCCTAAGTCAGAAACATTAATCACACAGTTAGAAAGAAAGGTTGTGCATGTGGGAGATTACTTTTTGGACAGTATTTGACTGCTTTAAAGCTGTAACATTGAACCCAGAAACATGTCATGTTCAAGGTGTTTACAATGAGCAAACTCACCTTTACCGAGCGGCTCCCGCGACACAGTGATCACCGGCCCTGCATCCCCGGCTTCCCTGTAGCTGTGCTTTCTGAATGGCTGGGCGGGAAGCGCGCACCCAAACCGGGTGCAGGAGATGCGGCCAACCGGCTGCACCTCATCACGATGGCACCTTTGCAATCAATCAATCGAAGTGGCTTTGGCAGTGGAAAACAGATTTTAAATCTGGGCCACTGCCGACACAGCAGCAGCGGCCGAGGTACTCCTTTTTAAACGCAAAGCCCATGAAATTAATGTAGTTGGCTCTTTAAATGTTGAATTTCACATGGCTGGCATTTTCCCCATTTGTGGCAAAAAGAAAACCTGACCTCGGTCCGGGATCCAGAGCTGGGGGTCTTTAATCCCCCCCCCCCCATATGTCCAGCCCTAAGATGCTGGAGCAGCGTCCTGATCCTCGAAGCTCCAAACCAAAACCATCCAAGCCCCGGGCGCACTTACCTGACCTGACCGGATAGTGCCGAGGTTAAGGGGCCGGAAGTCAAAGCCCCCTGCTTTCGATCAGCACCGCCAAAGCAAAAAAAAAATGGAAATAAAGAAATAAAATCCTGAAGTCGACTGCAAGAAAAGAAGTTTAGTTTGTTTTTCTTGCATCTTGTAGATACATTTCAACTGCGAGACAAAATTCTAAAAAAAAATCCCAGAAAATCACATTGTAAAATATGTTTTTGCATTTTATTGAATAAAATAAGTATTTGATTACCTACCAACCAGCAATTCTGTCTCTCACAGACCTGTAGTTTTTTTTTAATATTTATTTATTTTTTTTAAACTATACTCACCTTTCACAGGGCACCAATCCCTCCTTCCTCGACGCCTCAACACAGCTGTACGGAAGGGGACTACAGCGTGCTCCGACCCCTTGTCACAAGAACTATGCACCCTCTCCATTGTAGTGAATGGAGAGTGGCGTGCCATAGTTCCTCACACTACAACCTCTTCACCATGGCCAAGACCAAAGAGCTGTCTAAAGATACTGGAGACAAAATTGTAGACCTGCACAAAGCTGGGATGGGCTACAGGACAATAGGCAAGCAGCCTGGTGAGAAGCCAACAACTGTTGGTACAATTATTAGAAAATGGAAGCAACAAAAGAGGACTGTCAACCTCGCCTCATGGCATAAGATGATAGAGGTCAGGCATTAGTTCAAAACTACACAGGAGGACCTGGTCAATGACCCAATGGCAGCTAGGGCCACAGACTCAAAGATTACCGTTAATAACACACTACACTGTCATGGATTAAAATCCTGCAGGGGGGCTCATGCCAGTACTTGCCCAGGCCCATTTGAAGTTTGCCAGTAATCATCTGGATGATCCAGAGGAGGCCAGAAAGTAGGCCATGCAGTCAAATGAGACCAAAACAGAACTTTTTGCTGTCAACTCCACTTGCTGTGTTTGGAATAAGAAGGAGGTGCAGAACTTCAAGAACACCATCTCAGTCGAGAAGCATGGGGTGTTTTTCTGCATAGGGGACAGGACGACTGCACTGTATTGAATAGAGGATGGATGGCGCCATATATTGTGAGATTTTGGCTAAGACAGTCAAAACCTGAAAGATACAGAGAATATCTGTATGTGTGTGTGGGGCAAAAGCCATGCTACTGTGTGTGCAAACTTGGTAAAAAACTACAAGAAATCTCAGACCCCTTTAATTGTAACTGTACCACATAAGAAGTTCTGTTAATATGGGGGTTAGGCGCCTTGCTCAAGAGCACTTGCACTTGAGTAAAACATCGGTTCCTTAGGCTGGTTTCACACCAGCGTGATTGAGGTGCACTCGCGCTTTTGGGGTGAGCTCCCCCCAATCACTTGTGTGCAGCGTGTGAAGAGCATCAGCACTTGCACTCTCCACTCACATGACGTGCAGTCGCTGGCGCTGTACCTTTCGGGCGCTGTTGGCAGGGCAAAAATGATACATGAAAGCGCCCATAGTACTAGTTACTATGGGCAGATTTTCACAGGCGATTGCGGGGCGCTCACTGGAAAGAATGAGCGCTACGCAATTGCTCTGGTGTAAAATTAGCATTAACCACTAGGCCGC